>OX596265.1:6746434-7450492 GCA_951394255.1 Polyploca ridens | reverse complement strand
CCCGTTGTTTTAATAATATCAGCGATAGCTTCTTCAGATTTCTGAGCGTTTCTGCAAGCGATAATTACCTTAGCGCCTCGCCTGGCTAGATCCCTCGCTGTCTCCAGACCTATTCCTGAATTGGCGCCGGTCACAAGGGCTATTTTGCCGTGTAACTTCACTTTGCTTTTACACACACCTTTGATCGGTTCTACGAAGAGTCTGAACCCTATTATCAGGATAAGGAATAATACTGGTACGGACAGTATTAGCGTAATAATAACCGTGAGAATAGTTCCGAATATGTGATACATGTTTGCTGATCGGCTTAACGCGTAGTAATGGTGACAGATAAACAAACCTAATCCGGTTCGGCTTCGGACGATGTGACGTGTTGTGTAATGTAATGTGCATATTTTATTGCATGATTATGTAGATGCAATGCTTATAAAGAAAATAGTAAAGTGTCTACTTTGTTATGTCTGCACAGATACAATAGTACATTTTGCAAACATTAATTACATTTAAAAGCACGCGACCATGGAGCCAAGTCTGCTAAAAGTCATACTGACATGATACTATTGCAATTCCATTATCATTGAGCCGATGTGCGCAGTCTACTAATTCATAATGGTCTCATAATGAATGAAAAGAATTTTAATACAAAAACTGACAAAACCGACAACTAAAAGATCATTGTGGCACGATTGTAGTTTCAGTGGAAAATCATCGGAAAGCTATTATGGCGCCATTATTACACTTTTGTGTTAGTAGACTACCAAAACTGTAAAAACGTGTCAATTTTGTCAGTTCATTGGAACACAATTGTAATAGCAGACTTGGGCCCCTGTTGCGTGCCTCATCGTTCGTGAAGTTAGATTTTTCCCCTTTAAATTGGCCATATAAGTTATCTAGTCACTCTAAAGAGTTCTATATTCTCAACTCCATTATGAGGACCAATGGAAAATGGACTGTATAGCAATGAAGTATTAAAAAATTGAGCATAATTTAAATGGGTTATCTGATTTTAGAATAACGTTAGGCAAAAGAGTATCATAAGAAGCCTCAAATACTAGATAGCAAACGGCACAGATTTCACTTTCCTTTCTTCTTATAAACTTAAGCTAACTAACAAGTAAGGGATACCTGCATGGCAGTGAATGGCCACTCTTCCTTCTTGCAGAGCAAATGACAGAACTTTGGTCATGTCGAGTAGACCACTCAGACTAGCTTCTCCATAGTCAGGCCATGCGAAGTTGTAGTAGTAAACTGGAAACATACAAGTGTTAAACATAAGACAGTCAGGACATGAAATATGGTTTAACAGGTCGAGTTTATCCAGGAGGCAACATAATTCAAAATTCAAAATCATTTATTCAAATAGACTTTCGCAGGCACTTATGAAAAGTCTGACTCCAATACCGGTTTCTTCTCAGCAAATGCAACCTATTCGCTGAGAAGAGCCGGCAATAAACTCAGCAATTACTCGTTTCGAAACAAGCTTAGATTCATTACATAATATTTACATTCTAATCGCAGCAAACTCGGCGCAGACCAGCCCCCACAAGCAGCAACTGTTCACAAGTATGATGCGTGTGGCAGCCATCGCCCTCCTCGCCATATTGGAGGAATATTATCGACCCGAGTCTAATGATTTGTTAGTTGTGGTAGACCGCAACAAAAAAGAAGTACACAAGATGTCTTCGTCAAAACCCAGGATTGTAGTTTTAAACAATCTATTTTCAGAGACTTTTCATTTAATAGTTTTGTTTTAGCAATTTAGTGCAATTTGATTAACAGAGTTCATTTACTTTTTAAGTTCTAAGTATGGCGACAGGTCATTAGTTAACTTTGGCATAGACTAGACTGAGCTTTGGCAGAAATTTTAATAATGCATAGGAATTTTGGAACTTTAATTGTGTTGAACGAATTCTGTTGCTCACTGTACAAAGACTATCAAAAGTGACCTATGCTGGCCCTAGTTTTTAAATACATATTATTAATGCAAATGATTGTGTGGAAGTTATTAAAACAATGACGCCGACATTATGATTCTACTTTAAATTCATATTGCGTTTACAAAAATTACCGTAAGTGCCTATTTTATGTTACTTACTGTCGTTAGCCATGAATATGTTGGGGTCATAAGTGAACCCAGACTTGGTGAGTGGGGGTCCGCAGCTGGCGTGCTCGCCTGGGGTCTGCAGGTTGATCACCGTGCTGATACCCCAGCTGGAAGATCAAGTGCTGGCTATATTATTAATAATGAGCTTTGATGGTGTGCCTGTATTAAGAAGTCGACATAAAAAAGTTTGATAGCTGGCTCAGCCCTAACTATGGTTTCCCGAATTGAAACGAACTTACTTTAAATAGAAAAAAGTGTCTGATATAAAAAAAAACAAGAACTTGAACTTCTTATAACAAGAAAAAAGAAATCGAATAAGAAAAATGTTTCGAAAATAGGTTCGCATTATTTTAGTGGTCGTAAAATGCATTTATTTTTTTAATTATTTTAATTTTGGTACACGTCGGTCTATCACTTGGTACAGTTCGACCAATTTAGCACTTTTATTTTATTTTCGTCATCATCATCCGTTTAAGATTTGAATAATCATAAACGCGATCTATCGGTGTTTGTTACTTTTTCACGCAAAAACTACTGATCGGATTTGGATGAAATTTGGCACACAGATAGAATATGTTCTGGACTAACACATAGGGTACTTTTTATCCCGGAAAATATACGATCCTTCGGTTACGCGGGTGAAATCGCGGGTGGAAACTATTTATGGATGTAGTCAGTCCATAGTGATAAAGTAGTTTGTGGTACCTGTGGAACTGCTGAATGATGTTCCTAGCAGCGATACTGGCGGTGCTGGGCCGCGCCATCGCCAGGATGTCCTCGGTGACCCTGTCACAGGCGATACACTTTAACTGTCTCGAGTTATTATGTCACATGTGTCATTTGTTTATTGGTTGTAAAGATTTTATGATTTACGTTCTAGGTTCTTCAGCCAAAACAGCGCATTTAAAATTATTGTCTGTTCGTTTGTCCAAGCATTACTCAAAAACGAATGGACCGATCGCGATGTTTGGCATGCAGAGATAGCCTATGGTATGGAAAAAAGCATAGGCTACTTTTTATCACTGCGCGAGACAGCTAGTATAAAAAATAAATCAGTGCGGGTTTTTCCTGCATTCTCGTCCGCTTTTCCTAAGAAATTATTTTTATTGACGGCCGACTTGCATTGTCACATAAATATACGTTTCTGTGATTATTATACAAGCCCTCATGCTTATATGAATCCATGTATAATATCGTATTTTGTACTTTGTTTATAGTATCGTATTGAATTTTTTTCTTTTGTCCTTGAACCGAGACAATACTGCATGAATATATGGAAAACTCCTTGGAGGCTCTTGTCCGACAAAGAGTTATTTTATAATGTGCTCCAAGCGACTGTTTAGCATAAAATAAAAACTATTATAATGAGTTTATAGAACTGCAGTGTTATTAGAGACGTACACGGCACATAGGTAATGTGAAAAGAAAATGTTATTATAATTAACATAACGCAGTACTGCTGGACGGAAGTCACGCGACTTGTTACTTATAGTCCTGTTCTGTACTTTTTTAAGTCAAGGATAATAATAACTAATGACTTAAGTCGGTATTCAGTGACGCAGTTTATTTTAATAAAAAAAATAGGACGAATTATTCGGTTAACTTCTGAAGATCTCTCAATGTAGCAATAATATTTATTTTGTTTATGTTATGTATCCTATAAAGGATGATGGGCGTTTTGGTACCCCCTCCAAAACCATTAATTGTAGTGTCGCTGAAAAACGCATTTCCAATAAGTAGGAACAATATTTACTATGACCACTTACTCAATCGTTGTCCATTCGTAGTTATCCCGGTATGAACCTGACTTATTTGGTATGAAAACTACTTATTTAGAAGAAATAAATAAATAAACTAAAGTGATGAGGTTCATCAAACCGTTAATTCGTCATTCGTGAACAATTAATAGAAAATGTATACATACTAATATAATAAAGCGGAAGAGTTTATTTTTATTTTTAACTGACTTCAAAAAAAGGAGGAGGTTCTCAATTCGAATGTATTTTTTTTTTTTTTTTTTATGTTTGTTACCTCATAACTCCGTCATTTATTAACCGATTTGGAAAATTCTTTTTTTATTTGAAAGGGTTGAAATTCAGTCCAATTATGTTTTATTGGTTTGGTTGTTTGTTTAAACGGGCTAATCTCTGGAACTACCACACTCGGATTCGAAACATGCTTTCACTAATAGGAAGCTGCATTATCCCCGAGTGAACGGGAATGGGGTAAAACCGCGGGGGACAGCTATAAATAAAAATAGGATTCAAACACCGACACCAAAACATATGCTTAAGTACCTACATGGACGAATAGATGTTATTATAGGTACATAAAAATACCTTTCTAGTCATATAAAAATTATTGCTGTTGGAGCGGGTACCAGGTCCCATATATTTTTGCCCATCTTCCTTTATGGGTTCTATTTTTCCATTCCTTAGTCGAGTCGTATGACATTTTAATTTCCTTTCACAATAGACATATGATACTAGACCTCGAACCATGTCTCCGATATCGGGTGCAACCGCGGGGCGCAACTCTGTTACCACCAACATATCTACGGCAATATTTCTACGTGTTGCGGCGTGCGTCCTCGTGCAGGGAGGGTGGGGTAAATTATTAATGGACACACTCGTTCGTTTCCCCACTGTACCCTCACATGTATATTGTATTGTTGAAGTTATGAATCAACTATGGCACGGTATGCTTTACTGGAACGTTCAATATTTCTTATAATGGCTTAATGGGACTAAGACACCTAGTTTTAGTTTGCGAAAGTTAAAAAGTTTATTTAGTAGTGTTAATTGGAACAACCAAATCAAATCCGCTATTAAATTGATCCGCGAATTATTGTAATTTTGTTGAAATCTTGAATGGTCAAAATTGTATGAGTACTTATTATTTTAAATGCAATGGTTACATTAGGCGCCGATCCCACAGAAAAGAGTTCTAGAGTTCCGCGTTCCGAGTTCTGCATTCCGTGTTGACTGTAAGCTATGTGGGGCCTTTGAAAGTAAAAAAAGTGTTTGATGTGCGATCAGTAGCGAATATTGCAGAACTTTAGACTGCTTGCTGTGTGCACAATAGTCAACACGGAATGCAGAACTCGGATCTCTAGAACTCTCTCTGTCGGATCGGCGCCTTACATCTTAATATATAAAATGATAAACTGATTGTTGATATATCAGCCCACAGCCCAAACCGCTGGACCTAGAGATTTGAAATTTTGCACAAAGATACCTTATACAGTGGAGGCATCCACTAAGGAAGGATTTTTGGAAATTCCACCCCTAAGAGGGTAAAATAGGGGATGACAGTTTGTATGCAAGTCCGTCAGTTTTGAAGTTAGGATCTTCAAATTTTGTGTTTAGGCTGACGATTGAAAATTAATGTGTAGTTATCTCAGCATTTGTGATAATTCCACCACCGAAGGGAGGAAAAGGGGGATGAAGTTGGGTATGCAAGTCCTTCAATTTCAAAGTAAACTTCACTAAATGTATAATTATACGGTGTAGGCTTCCACTAAGGAAGGATTTTTGGAAACTCTACCCCTAACAGGGTAAAATAAGGGATGAAAGTTTGTATGCAAGTCCGTCAGTTTTGAAGTTAGGATCTTCAAATTTTGTGTTTAGGCTGACGATTGAAAATTAATGTATAGTTATCTCAGCGTTTGTGATTATTCCACCACCGAAGGGAGGAAAAGGGGGATGAAGTTGTGTATGCAAGTCCTTCAATTTCAAAGTAAACTTCACTAAATTTAATATTATACAGTGTAGGTATTCAGTAAGGAAGGATTTTTGGAAATTCCACTCCTAGGGGGGTACAATAGGGGATGAAAGTTTGTATGAAAGTTCGTCAGTTTTGAAGTTAGGATCTTCAAATTTTGTATTTAGGCTAACGATTGAAAATTAATTTATACATGTTTCAGCTTTATTGACAATTCCACCCCCGACAGGGTGAAAAGGTATGGGATGTATGTGAGTCATTCAGTTTCAAAGTAAACGTCACTTAATATATTATTACACAGTGTAGGCAACCACTAAGGATTTTTGGATATTCCATCCTTAAGGGGGTAAAATAGGGGATGCAAGTTTATATGAAAGTCCATCAGTTTCGAAGTTAGGACCTTAAAATTTTGTGTTTAGGTTGACAATTGAAAATTGATTTATATGTGCCTCAACGTTTTTGATAATTCCGATCCCGAAAGGGTAAAAAGGGGGATGAATTTGTGTATGGAAGTACACTAAATTTATTATTTAAGGTTATGGTTATAAACTAACGCAACGAATATCGGTGTTGTTGGAATTTGAACCCTTAATGAGTGAAAAGGGGGATTAAATTTAGTATATGAAGTTCTTTATTTTCGGAGTGAAAATTTCAAATTTATTATTTCGGCTTATGGTATTGGCATATTGAAATGACTCGCCTAAACAACATCAGGAAAAAGAGAGGAATCGATATTAAAACAAAGATCCGGTTAATACGAGCATTGGTATTCCTCATTTTCATGTATGCAGTGGAAGCGTGGACTATACTGGCCCGAGAAAGAAAAAGGATTGATGCATTCGAGATGTGGTGCTGGAGATGGATGTTGAAAATACCTTGGACCGCTAAACGCAACAATGCATCAATCCTATCGCAGCTCAAAATTAAAACACCATTGTCCACCATATGCCACCAACGTATTTTTCGTATTTAGGCCACATGGTGCGCAAAGGTGATGAAAGTTTGGATATCTGATCATAGTTGGGAACACGGAAGGAAAACGACTACGTGGTCGTTCACCAACAAGATGGTCCGATTAAGTAAAAGACTCATCGTCTTCCAAGTTTTACAGAAACCAGAAGACAGAAACCAGTGGAGGCAGATCATTCGCTCTAGAAGCAAACCCGATGTTGACCAAGATCCTCAGACATGAGGGAAAGAGAGATAAGGCCTCCAAAATTGTGCTGTGGAACTAGACTACAAGTAACAGCTCTCCGCCGCAATGTTATTGAGGCCAAAATATTTACTGGTTCTGCCAGAGGAGAAACAGTCTTCTTGCCGCGTATACCATTGACCCCAAATCACCTTCCGTTTGAATTTAAAAGATACCAGTTCCTAATTAAGGTTTGTAGTCACAGGGAAAAACTCTGAAATTTGCTCGAGTTGATTTGCGGCAGGACTGTTTCAGTTTTATGTGGCATCCTCGCATATGAGCTCTTAATCTACCTGAACTTTTGTCAATATCACACGTAGTGGCGGACAATAGCCATGAACAAAGCTCTATATTGTTACAATGATTAATATCTAGAAAAAAGAAATAATCTACGCGGACGAAGTCGCGGGCTATAAAGCTAGTCTATGATAAAACGGGTCTAGATCTATTGTTAAATAAATATTTAGTAAATATCTTGGGACATTCCCTCACTATACTCAAAAATGTCATTAAGAGGACTCAATTCGTCATACTTTTCATACAAAATCTCTGTACTTATTATGGTGTTGTTAAACATTTTTCGTTAGATGTTTTGAACAAATTAGTATCGTGTGCACTATATCTAGCCTTGTATCTAGGCGTAATTTAAATAAAGTGTGAAACAAATTCAGTCAAAGCCTCCGAAAAACAGCGTTTTTGCCTGAACTTTGGCCATATCTAATGTACCTATAAATTGTAAAAGTAAAGAAAACATTTAGATACCAGGCTTGCAAATGTATTGGAGATTCTAAATAACTAACTTTTTTTTCACAAACTTGTAAGATTTTTTCACAAGAAGTATACTCCTGGAACAAGTTTTATGAATGCGAAATCATGAATGACGACCTAGCGAAGCGGCCGCGAGTGATCAGCGGAATTTACCGACTGATAACCGACGGCTCTGATGCTATCTCTCTTTTTTCGCAGTCAAACATTACGTTGGATGAAACAACAAGCTTTTAGACTATGCTCGCGTAGAAGTTGCGCCGGCCACAGAGGGCCGCCTTAACCTACGAGTTTTGTTAACATGAACAAAATTTATATATTGAAACATTCTCACGTATCCTTCATATAGTTAGTTATTCTTTGCGTAAGTCATTGACTTTCAAAAATTACTCACCAATCACTGAAGACTCCTGGTATAGCTGCAACCCTCTGCTGAGGCTGTTCATACTGGCACCTCGAGCCCCCGCAGAACAGCGCGCACTGCAGAGCTGCTGGTGTGCTTGTACGAACCCGCTCGCCTAAAGCGCTGTACAGCGCTGGCGGTGGGTGGTTGATGCGACGACGGGATTCTCGGCTTCTGGTGGAGAGGAGCTGGATAATTAGCCGTCAATAAAAAAACTGGCCAAGTGCGAGTCGGACTCGCGCACCGAGGGTTCCGTACAAACTTGTATGTAAATTCATCACAGGACTCGAGTCTCGAATATTTATTCCCTTTTTTCCGATTATGTTTTTTTTTAGTGGCGGTTTTCGGATTTCTTCCTTTACTTGTGCTACATGGAATTGCTTCTTGCCAAATTTCATGGTTTTAGGTCAACGAGAAGCACCCAATTTTGATCCCTTGCGATCGTCAAAATATGCGACATAAACGGCCGTATCTCTTCATTGCGTTGACTTTGAAGTTTGTTTGCAGACCTAAGTATTTGATATGATATCTCCACGCGTTCCTGGGAAAAAGGGTCTGGACAGACGGATAGATGATCGGACAAGAAAGTGATCCTATAAGGGTTCCGTTTTTTTTCTTTTGAGTTACGGAATCCTACTGAGCTTGAGTTTGACCAAATCTTACTATAGTACCATTGGTATATAGGTACCTAAGAGATGATGTGGCCAAAGGCACACAGAGCTCAAAAGGGAAATTGGGTCTCAAGTGTAGCTGATGGAACACACTGGTAGATGCGTAGTGACAGATTATCAACTTCAGGGTGCTAACTAGAACTAAAAAGTACCTATGTACTCCTACTACTGAATGGTTTTCATGATATACTTCTAGATACTGAAAAAAGGTCGTCCCAAAAAGTGAAAAGAACTATAGATTTATAAACAGGTTGATATTGTACGGGAAAGGAAAGTGGTTTAGCTAATCAGGCCTTGAATGAATATTTTGAACACAGTAAATCAGAAGCTGTCATAGCTTCGCTGTTAATAAATTTTTGTTTTGTTTTTACCCGACTGCTTTTAACCGACGAAAAAACGGAGGAGGTTTACAAGTCGACTCGTATAGGGGGTGGATACGACAATACGACAATAATGTCGACCTAAATGTCCTTATGGGGGAAAACTGGAATCGATAAAAACAAAGTAGTCCGATTTTAATACATTGTGAAATAAGTATTCAATCAAATGACTCGCAGTTTCTGAAATTCCAGACTTTTTTTTATATGCCACTTTCCACACTTTGGACTTTCAGGGGGGGGGGGAGTCTGTGGAATAAGTATTTTTATCGATTCCGGTTTTCCCCCATGATAAATCAGGGGGGAATTCCAGTTTTTTTTATAGAATCCACTATTCCCTCTTAATACTAATTATATTTTATAACTAATATTATGAACATTGAAAGACAATCTAACTATTTATATAAACAAAATTAAGCAACATCCACGATTATTCCATAAAATAAACACGCACACGCACCTGTCAAGAAAATGAAATCTACGAAAATTCACTAAGTTTATACTGGATCTGCGGCGATCCTTATCCGCGTTTATTTTAGACATTATATTTATATTCTAAAATAATCCGTGTCACTCATTGAAGTCACTAGTTGATACTGGGTCGAAATAAAAACTTCAGTGCGTGCCGCGTATGTAAACAAAAACATGTAACTTTTGTTCAGCTTTGAGTAGTGTCAACAAATATGTCTTGATATTTGTTATTTTTACAAAAGTATTGTAATATAATTATAGTGAACTGCAGGGCTATTTTAAAACGCTCGGATTCGATATCGGAAACGAATTCAAAAACTACCGAGGTGATTTTCCGCAATTGCTATTTTAATTTCCGAATTCGAATATTTTTGATGTTTCTTTAGGAATTGCTTAAATTCGCCTCGGAAATTTTTGAATCCATTACCGATATCGAATCGGACGTTTTAAAATAGCCCTGCTGGTTTATTTTGTTGCATTGCTGCTTTAGACGAGCACCAGTTCTTCAAAATAATATTACAAGGGTATTGTAGTGCCAATGTCAACTGTAAAATTGCCTTATTAGGGCCTAAATGGAATAAATGACGTTTTGATTTGATTTGATTGATTATTGCCACACGAATTATAGTTGTTAGCCGTGTAACTTAGTTGATCAAGATTAGTCGTGTAATCCTTTATAAGCCAACCTTATATCAAATAGGATATTAAAAAAGTTTGGTTATTATTATATAACACAACCAGAACAAGTGTGACTTAAATATTTATTAAAATTAATTTATTTGTCTGTCTGTATGTTTTTGCGGACTGTCCTTACGCTACGTGCTGCGATGGGCGGAAGGGCGGCAAACAATTAGGTCGGATAGTTCAAAAATTGTATGCCACGTCACGTGTACTTACTAAATATCAAAGTTCTTCTTCTCTGATCTTTTTATAGGTAAGTTCACTAAAAATCAACAAGTACGAAAGTATAATTCTCCATTTTTCATTGATCTGAAACATACTTAGGATGGTTAAAATATTTATTTTTTAATTTCCACTTTCACATAAATGTTTTATGAACAAAAAATATTTTCCAATAGATTTATGGTAATGTTAATTACGGGCAACAAAAACGGGCGAAGTAACGGCAGTTTCATAAAAATACTGAGAGGCAATAAAAATGTTCAATTTACAAATATCAAATTATTTGGGGTCACAAGCCACCCCATAAAACCAAGCAAGATAACGTACACGCACTATACAGCCTACAAGTTATATTATACAGGGGCCAACTTTTTTGTAACCACAATATTTATAACCTTACTTCTAGAGGATAATTTGTTTTAAGAGATAGTGGTCGTCCCCCAGGTTGTATGGATACCGCTGATACCGCTCTTACATAAATAAATGTTATATTGTGCAGGTCAGAAGGACAAGCATGAAGACACCATTTAGTTGTATGTTGCTACCGTAGTCCATTGACTTTAGCGAAATAGCAGTTTGCCAATAGGTGCCGACCACAGAGGTCCCTTACAGGGCCAAGATGGAAAGGACTCTCAAGTGCAACTGCCCAGAAAACACTAGTAAGTGTTTGGAGACAGATTTTCAACTTTAGGTAGCCAGTCAGGCAGGTACTAGAAAGTTCCCTTCACCTCCCAGATCCAAAACTAAGAATTTCCTTACAAAATCCCAAAATTCCTGACAAAGCTTCACCGTATTATAGTTTCCTCACAATATTTTTCATCACCGAAAGCTCCTCATCATCATCATTAGCCTATAACTCACTCCCCCAGCTGAGCACAGGCATCCTTTCACAGATTAGGGTGAAAGAGAATGGGCAGATATTCCACCACATGTGCCCACTGCGGCGAGGTGGAGGTAGGCTAGTGGTCAACCTACTGTTGGTGTTGTCAAGCCGGCTAGTAGGCCTCCAACTAGCTTAACGACTATCACAATTAAGTGATAACCAGGACCAACGTGCTTTCCGAAGTACGGAAACGTTCGGTTTGAAATACCACTAGCCGGTCACCCATCCACGTACCGACCACGACGGTGGTAGCTTAACTTTGCCGATCGATTTAGAACGGCTAATCATGCTACACCACGAGCGCTTCTACCGAATGCTCAATTCAACTTAATTGTAGGAATCGTTTCAATCAATATTTTAATTTAAAAATAAGTATTCAATTATTATATAAACCTTTTAATATTCAAAGTCTTCCTGGAAATATTTACAGCCTGTATCCTGTATTACAGACACACACACACACACGCACTTGTTGTGTTGTTGTGTAATAGGAGGCTCTTGTACCTTTAATTAAGGTTTGTAATTTTTGGTATAAATTAATTAATATTTGTCACGAAATAAACTAATAAAGGTCCTGTTTTTAAGGGACATAATGGTCGGTAACGTAAGTAACCATTCCCCTTATATCTGCCTATTGCACTTCTTCCTTCTTGAGCTAGTCCCATTTACTCGGGGTCGGCCTTCCTTCTCTTTCTGTCTTCGTTCAATTGAGCATCTTTTCTGTATATTACACACTTAAATTATAAGTACCTATATCTGCCATAATACATATACATATCTGACGTAACGTACCTATCCTATTTGTTATTAAATAACGAGATTATTGATATAACAGACAGATTAGGAGCATTGATTCTTTGGACGTTTCATCATCAATTCTAAAAACTGGCGTGCTGGCGTCACGTGCGTGCAACTTATACAAGTCAGTATACGTACATAATGTACATAGGCCGAGGCATCACACGGAGTGGGCAAATGTCACGCAAACAGCTGCGTGCCCTATAACTCGCGCACAGTGGGTCAAAGTGCACTGTTCAAAACTTAATGAGATGTTACAATGGTGATGACTTTCATTAGTTTTTAATCTTATTATAGGACGTCAATCTATGCTAAGTCAAGTTTTCAGCAACAGTTGGCAGCAACTCGAAACACATCCAAAGAACTACTGGTGGTTGCATCAACATTTGGCTAAGAAACACCATCAAAATACGTTGGGCTTTAAAGTTTTATCAATTGGCTTACGAAGTCATCATCTGTCAACACGAGACAAGGTCGAAGAATGCAAAATTCTGCGACTTTCCTCAACACCAATTAATTACAGTTTTAAAGAAAATGAAAAAAAAAAGAAGAATTCAAAAGAAAAGGGAAAACAAAAAGACAAATGGAAGGGCTAGCCGTCAACCAGCGCGCGGTTGGCGAGCCGTAAGCGCAGCATCGCACCCTAGTCATAACTGCTGGGGGCTTACTCCCGAAACTGATTCGATTTCGATTTTGTTTTAGATTCCAATTCGTTTCTGATTTGAACTTGATCCAAAATCGTACTCCCGAGCAAATTCGAATTGTAAACAGAGATCGACTTACGTTCGAGTGTTATCACCGTCGTTAACTGTATCCGGCTCGTTACGTCATCATCAAGTGCTATTTGTCTTTGGTTAAATTCTTTTGTGCGGTTGAATATTTTTGCTTTTTTTGCCATTATCTTACATTATATACTATTTGCTATTGTTTTTAATACACATGTTACGTTAAGCATTAAAATATCATCATATTTCAATAATATGTTTGGTATGTATAAAGAGTGACTATATACAATACGATACGAACAACGTGCGAATGGCGCGGTCGGTGTCAAATTTCAAAATGTTGATAGCTAACTTCAACTTTGTGCGCCTGCTTCTACAAGTAAGAATGTCCGCTTTTCATACGTGTTTACGTTAGGCGAGGAAAAGGTGAGACGGTGACGATCACTTTCCAAGTCGTAAGTGTGCTTTTCCGCACCGTAGCCGTAGACCGCGTGGCAAAACAAACGTGACAAAAAGTAACGTAAAAAATTATAATCTTCACACAGTCCATAAAAACACGGTAATCTTATAAATGTATCAATAAGTCGTCGTGCCCCATTGCCGTGGTATCCGCTAAGGTTAACTAAGCCAACTCGATTTCCGGAATTACCGAAGAAAAGTTCTTTAGTCACGAAATTCAAACACGTTGTACCACAATATTTACCTATCGTTTATTCTTGAAGTAAAGAGCACAATTTCAGTCTGAATAACTTATCAGAATACGGCGAAATTTTTGAGCAAAATAAGAAAAACTAAAACCAAAAAACGTGAATATTATTCTTTGAGATATATTATCATTACCCGACTGACCCGGAAGGGGGTTATGTTTTGTGAATCTAACAAAGCTACGATATTCGTGTATGCCCTCAAATATGCAGCATAAGAGGTCCCTTCGATGTACTTAACTCCGTTTATTGCGTATCAAGAACTTGGTCGTATTTTTTCGAAATGAAATATTTCTGATGAAAATTTGACAATTTACTCAAAAACTAGACATGCTAGCTAAATAGAGATACGCAATCTTGCATTAAAATTATTAAATCTAAAAGTTTTTTTTTAATAAAAATGCCTTCTTAAAACACTGTGTAGTAGGTGTAGCGCAGTAACTGACGGATTTGGCCGATAAAATTGCATATCGGATTTGCTGTTTTGGCAATTTTAGTCGAGTGGCCTTTTTAGGCCCTCTGATTACATACTTTATTAAATATCTGGGGCCTACCATTATCAACAACATTAAATTTTTCTTTCTTTGACGTCCGAACATCGTGGATTCGTGGTACGGAATCTACATGTATGATAAGTAAAGGATTAAGTACTATTTATTGTTTTCAGGGATATTCTTCCACAAGTAGGCAGTAATTAATGAAAAACCTAACAATGAAGACAAATAGGCATATAATAAACAGTTGCTGTGGTTTTCCTGAAATTACATGCATGACCATTGCGTTGGTGCGTGCAATTAATGAGGGGACATTGATTCATTCATACTACTTTATTAATTTATGAGCAAGCAAATGCTTATTCAACATTAGAGGGCTAAAAGACTTATCCACGTGTTCCATCCGCTGCAGATAGCTTCCCTCCTAAGCTTTGTGTGCACACACACAATAACCTAAACCAGTGTTTTTCAATCTTATTGATATCGCGACCTCCTTACAGGTTGAAAAATTCTGGCGACCTCCTCGTAAGACACACAAAGAATTTATAAATTAAAAGACTACGATAATGATTTTCTTTATTTTGATACCTTTACTTATTAGTCTGCAAGAAACCGCGAGAGGTTTGCAACTAAGTAGGTAAGAGGTAAGTTGGACGCGCACTTGCGCGAAGTCTACCTTGCCTTTTTCCTTCTGCCGGCGACCCACCGACTAAGGTTTCGTGACCCGCCTAGGGGTCGCGACCCACAGATTGAAAAATCCTGATCTATAATAATATTATAAAGAGGAAAGATTTGATTGTTTGTTTCTTTGCATTGATTAGGCTCAAACTACTGAACCGATTTGAAAAATTCTTGCTTTGTTGGGAAGCTACACTATCCCCGGGTGATCCTTACTAAAACTGCAATAATTTTATGGTAATAACATTAACCCAATATAATTAATCTGAAGAGTGTTTCAACGCGCTAATATCAGGGACAACCAATTATTTTGCTGACAGAAAGCTGCATTGTACAGTATTACCCAAGTATTACCCAACTGATAAGTCGCGTCGTGAATCTTCGTTCGCACAGAAAAGAAAGTATGGCCCCGAAGATTAACGAAATAATGCTTAAAACTTACAATCAACCTTTGATCACTACTATAAGGTTCATAATACACTGCAGCTGTTATTTCCGTCTCACTCGCAAGTCACGCCCCTCCGCACGGCGCGCGCTAACATGGCGGCAGCTACTAACAAATAGCGGTTTCCCGCGCTTTGAAAATGTATCTTCTGCGCAGGTACATCGGCAAGCCATATAAAGATAAAGATTTTTTTTCAAGGGGAGAATGCGGGTGATTCTGCGGGAGACTGCTACTTGCTACTTGATAGGGTAATATTCAAATATGTATACAAACCTGTTGTTATTTTTGCCATTGGCAGCGACGTGCTCCGGCGCCACCCTCCTGCGCACCCTTCGCCTGCACAACCTGGCGCACATGCTGCGAGCGCATCCCAGCCGCTCCCATAACGGACGGCGTATGTCATTTGTTTCACCACTCATATTAGATTCACATAATTGTAAGTTTCATATATTTGAAAATGGAATTCATAAAAATATTTTGGCCAGTGCTTTTCTTGAGCCGAGGAAAAGTTTCAATCGGAGTATTTGGCGTTTGTAGTCTGTGTTTGAGTTTTTTCATAATTCATCTTTCGTGAAAAAAGTAGTCGAGTTCAACTGCAATACATATTTTTTCTTAGTATGAAAATATGTAATAATAATCCCACCAAAAACATTTTTATGTAAAATGTTGCCAAGACATATGAATCGCATGACTATGATCTCATGTAGAGCCTAAGCTTATAACACTACATGCACTTACTCTAAAAGCCCTCTACAAGAACTTCACAAACTCTACACCTTAGTCAAAATATGTGGTTTGGCCGTTTCTGCACTCCTCCATACCTATATTCTTTTACTAGCTATACCAAAGGGATAAAAAAAATCTATTTAGTCCTTTCACATTATGAAAAAATATTAGACAAGTATTTTTCGAAGATATCGTGTGTTGAAGTTCCGCGTGACGTTACGTTAGAGTACACTTTTTACTATAAAGTGTCGTCACGAGCCCTCACTCCCGAACTTTGACTCGCTTTATCTTTGTCAAAAGGAGTGTTTTTAACTCGGATGAAAGCTACCAATCTCATACTCGAACTATTGGCCAAAATATATCGTGGGGTTTGTATCTTTCAACCCTGATTTGTAAACTGTTCCAAATAGAATAGAATTTAGGAAATCTAATCGGTCAGATTAGATTTCCTAAATTCTATCTATACTAATCGTTTGTTTAAACGGGCTAATATCTGGAACTACCAGTTAGATTTGAAAATTTCTTTCACCAATAAGAAGCTACATTATCTCCGAGTACCTATTATAGCTTTTATTATAATAGTATAATTAGCACACAACTTAAATGTTAGTGCATCCTAAGATAGCTGCTTACTTTGTAAAGTCTAATAATACTTTTGACACGGTAGTAAAAGTTGTACTATTATTATTTATTCTGTGGTAAAAGTTTGATTAAATAAATCACTGTTTAGAAATTCAACAAGTTCCATTTTATACCCACAATATTATTTGTTTTATTATTTTACTTTGATTTATGTGTACTTGAAAACACTACAAGAAATATCGCGTAACTATTTCTAAGAATACGCGAAGCTTCAGCCTACGGCGAAGGCTTTCCGGCAACTGAGAAAGCTTCGGCACCTTATCGACTATACAGGCTCTGTGTCTGGGAGACAGACTTTTAATACACCTGGGGGCATAGAAATAAAATAAGTACTTTTACCCCTGGGGTATTTCGCCACATTTGTAGATTCATATATGCTTCATATCCCAATTAAATCTGACATATTTTAAAAGCATCAATTGTAAAAACTGTTTTGGAATACTACTACCGTTCTGCAGCATATAGTACTTACCATTTTTTTTTTAATTCAATTCAGATTATGAAACAGCAATGGCGATAATCTCAAAAAATGCGATTCCCCCGTTCAAAGCTCAGTTTGGAGCAGAGTATTCAGAGGGTGAAAAAACTATGCTTTTACATTTCCGAGTATTCCGCGAGAGCAGGGACGTAGCTACCGCCGCATCAGCCGTACCAAAGATACGGGGCCCTCGGGCTACAGGGGCCCCGAACCATGTGTACAAATAAAAAAATCGTATAAATCTTTACGAAGCTTCCATTTGGGCTTCGCCGCAGTCAGGTGGAAGGGCCCCCCAACAAACATTGATACAGAATAAAGAGCCCGTCTAGGGCAAGCATAGGCAACTTTTTTTTTTCATACCACTAAGGTGGCAAACAAGCATACGGCCCGTCTGATGATAAGCGGTTACCGTAGCCTATGGACACTTGCAACACCAGGGTGTTACTCGCGCGTTTCCGACCCTGCAGAAATCTCTTCACACTCTTTTTGAAGAACCCGCAAAGGTTGTCCGGGTGGCGGTATACAGATTTCTTCATCATGTTTTTTGCACATAATTGGCAATATTATTCAGTGTAAGTACATGTATGTGCGGTATGTAAGCTAGTAAAAGAAATGTACCATATTCCAGATTAGTTTGTCAGTATCACCAGAAGGTATGGCATGTTATCATGTGACTTCGTAATTTTATGGTGTTTAATAGAATTTTCGCCTTTTTACAAGCTTTCTATTAGCTTGCAATGTATTTATGTTTGGGTCTAATCATGCTAGTCGAATTTCACCCACTTTCAGTGGTCCAATTTTTTTTTCTCAAGTTACTTATAAAGTGCACTGCGAGACATGGGTTATAAATAAAATATTCGATGTATTGCTTTACGTGAAATATTTATTATTATTATTCATCGATTAAAGTATTAAATAATGGTCTTAAATCTTATTAAACGTATCAGCGTTACTACAATACTAGTTATATGACATGATTGATCTGGGGACACGGTAGTGCTACTGGACACATTAAATGCAGACTATTAATATAATACTAATGAAAGTATGGTGGTATGTTTATTTAGATTTTTGGATCGATTTCTGAAATGCTACTTAAAATTTATTTAAATATAAAGTAGTTAGTATTATTACAAACATATGAAGAAGATAGGGCATGCATTTCACTCCATCGCTGGATACGCCTGGACCACCGCCTGAAAACCAAGGTACTCTCACAATAAAAATAATAACATTGAAAACCAAAATAGTATACTACGATACATGTGCCTTAAGTAGAATATTTTTGACATCATTGAATCAGTGAAAAATTACTTAAGTCACGAGTATCGTATAACATTTCATAACACGTGTGTAAAAAGACCGCCTAATTGCACGTTTTTCGTAAAAAAAGTTGTACTATTTTACACGGAAAAGCGTATAATAAGTGCGGGTTTTTACACTCAGTGCTATAAAAGTGGATTAAACTGTTTTTGACTTAAGTATTAAAGCATAGATAGCCCTTCAAAATAAACAAATACACAGTACAGCTTAACATATACGCGAAGTACGTAAACAATTTTATTTATGCGGTTAATTTTGTTCATTCCAATCCTTTAATTATTATAATCTTATAGCTGCTGTTTTCTTAATAATAAAGCAAGTTATTATATTATTGGACTCTGTTGATTGAATGTGAACGTATTTCAATGTTACATTCAAAATGTATTAATGGTCTGTTTACTCATTTCAGGGGTGAATGAACGTTTTTGATGTAAACTTTAATGTTCTTTTTCTCTGAAACTGTAGAGAACTGTCTAATCTACCCTAATGCTCTGAAATTATTGTAACGCTCCGCCGCGCGCCGCACCGCTGCTTTACATGCGGTATCTCCTATACTTAGAC
Organism: Polyploca ridens; assembly: GCA_951394255.1. Taxonomy (NCBI): domain Eukaryota; kingdom Metazoa; phylum Arthropoda; class Insecta; order Lepidoptera; family Drepanidae; genus Polyploca; species Polyploca ridens. Next base: position 7,431,426 of record OX596265.1, on the reverse strand, counting down.
CACTCTTATACTACTCTTATAACACTCTTACACCACTCTTATACTGTAAACTATCACTAGCCCGTGCTGCGAGCCGCGCGGCTTCAAGATGCGGCCTCGTAGGGCATCTTCTGTGTGCACTATACAAAGCCAGAAAAATATGGCAATGTCAGATGAAACAAACTTATGTCTAATCTTCGCGTGGCATGACACGGAGATAGCGGTATCGCGGAACAAAAATGAACTTAGCGCTTCTTATCTAAATAACTCGTAAAGTATAGAATATTTTAAAAGATTGTTAGTAGCAGCCCTAGGTGATATGTTAGTGATATTATTTATCGAATTTGTGTCTTAGTTAGATACACCATGAAAAAATAAAAACGAAAGTTCATTATAGAGGTATTTTTGTGATTTTTTTCTATCGAGGAATTTTCATTCCATTATGTTTTTGTTCAGATAGAACCCTCGCGTATATAATGAAAATACCCATATAACAATATTTTTTCATTTAAATACTATTTACTTAGGTAAAGGGGTACGAACATTTTTGTATGGGAGCTGGCATAGCCACCCGCCGCCATTTTGTTTTTTTTTTCAATGTCGCGGCGCACGGTGTAAGTGGTATATTTGGGTAGAGGACACATATACAAACAAAAAATGTTACGCAATATGATGACCTAGTGTCACGTTTCCGAGATATTTGGAGGTAAAGATCGCCATATGAGAATTACGACAATCATTAAAAATGATCTTATTACGTATTTATATGCATTAGATTGTATTCAAATAATAGTTCCCAGGATGATTTAACTTTTTATTAGAATATAGCAAAACAAAGAGCACGAAAAAACAATGATCATTAATTGGTTACCTACTAAACCGCATCGCAATATAAAGTATATAGCTCGGATCGTAGCGGTTAACTTGTTTTCCATATCGCCGTTATTAACCAAAAATGACAATACTTGTCTTAAAATATCATGTTACCGAGATATTCGAATATCGATGTATATAATGTGAGACGAATGACAATAGTTTAAAGTTGATTAAGTACAATTTATGTTCTTGTTTTTAAGTAATAGTGGTCAAATAATATTGCATGACGGTTTTAAAAATATATTAAAACACATAATAGAAACAAGCCGTGACCTTAAACCTTTAAATAAAAGGTTTTTTTAAAACTACTTAGGTAGCAAACAAACATACGGCCCGCCTGATTGTAAGCGAAGAAAGCTCCTTTGAGACCGCATAGTTTGAAACTATTTATTTTGGTTTTAGCGAGACTTGCGATGGTAGAAGGTAGCCGTGGGCATCAGGTTAAACAATTCTACAGAACACTGTCCGTTGTACAAGCGGTAGAACACACATAAGGAGGAGAGAGGCCCTAAGCTGCCTGTGAGCTCGGGATCGTGGACAATTCTAATGGCATGTCGCTGAAACGAGTCTAAAGGCCCAAACTGGTATCCAGGTAAGAGCAGTATTCCATATAAGGCCGGACTTGCGACTTGTAAAGTTGCAGCCTTTGCCCCGATATGAAGTACCTACTGCTTCGTTCTGTTGAGCACTTCGAGTTTTTTTGGATATATTACGTCTTTTGACGCCGTTAAAAATGTCGATGCCAAGGATCCCGATGCTTTCACTGATGTCCGTGTTCTGGAATTGTGAAGCCACAGCAAATGGGGTTTTCTTAGCGGTGAACGTGCAGACTTGGGTCTTAGTGGGGTTGAAATGGACTAGGTTTAGTCGACCGTAATCGGAGACACTAGTTAGTGTGCTCTCGATGTGTCTGAAACACAAACCGTTCGCGGCTTTCATCCACCGCGAAACGAGGAATATTTGCAATGACCGTCCTCTGGACAATGAATGCCGTCAATAGACAGCATTTCATTGATATGCAGCAGGAATAGTGTTGGGGACAGTACAGACACTTGCGGGACGCCAGCATTTATATCTCTCAGCTCTTATGGATCTGCTGGACAGAAAATTGGCGACCCATTTGCATAGTCCTTCGGGAAGCTCATATGCTGGTAACTTGGTTAGAAAACACCGGTGCCATTGTGTGCACGTGAGCAGTCTTCCACGAAGACGGGACTTTCATTTAGGTGGAAGTTTTATTAGGTCGGACCGGCCGCGGGACCGGGTTTTATTTTATTTATTTACGTCGCTATTGCAATTTTGGCACCCAGGGAACATTACTCAGCGATCTTTAGTTCCAATTAACTTGGTAACATAGATTTTAGGTCAAGTATTTTCATTTTTATTTATATAATAATGACAAGATGGAAAACAAGTCCCGATCCGAGCTACTTTGACAACATTGTGGTTCATAGCGAATATTACGATGCTGTTTAGTAGATAAGTAATTAAAAATATTGTTTTTCGTGCTCCTAGTGTAACTCTATTCTAAAAACATGATAAATCAACCTGGGAACTATTATTTGAATACAATCGAATGCATATAAACACGTAATAAGTTATTTTTTAATGATTGTCATAATTCTCATATGGCGATCTTTACCTCCAAATATCTCCGAAACGTGACACTTTAGGCCACCATATTGATTAACATTTTTTGTTTGTATAAGTGTCCTTTACCCATATATTCTAGTTACATCGTGCGCCGCGACATTGAAAAAAAACTAAAATGGCGGCGGCTAGCTATGCCACAAAGGTTCTATTCCCTTTCAATTCTAAGATTGTTATTTTGCTTTATACGCACTCTTAATGTGATAGTCTTACTTGTATTATTATGAGGTTGTTTGTTTCCAACGGGCTCGGTGCAGGACTTGGCATTGTGCGAGTTGGGGCAGCACACCAGCTTGCCGCAGTCTTTATTCTTCTTGCAGGTGGGGGTCCGGGTGACCACTTGCGAGGGAGGGGGACATTGACTGGAGTCACCTGAAAACCAAGCTGGAAACAAACGAAATGGATAGATGAGAGCTCCATGAGGTGCTGTGCTGGCTGACACTGCGGTTTGTCCTTTCCGCTGCAAACATCACATATAGATAGTAGACCTATGCTAGAGTTTCTCAATGGAGAAAAATTTGTTTCTACTGGTTTCAACTTAATATCAAGGTTGTTGACTCAAACTATTGTAACTGTAAAAATTTGAATACTGTCATGTCTTTTTAGTGAAAAAGCATTCATTCAATTTTATGGCAAGGTTAAATTGTTAAGACAAATCGATTGACGTAACAATCATCGAAATTGGCCCACATACATAGGCTGATAAATACATCAAATTACCCTTTGCATTGCGTAGCCGGATAAAAAGTAAAATAATGTTTCCAGCAGGGGTATTTTAAAACGTCGGATTCGGTATCGGAAACGGATTCAAAAATTTCCGAGGTGAATTTAAGTAATTGCTATTTTAATTTCCGATAAATATTCGATGAATCGAATTGATATTTCCGTAAAGAAACATCAAAAATATTCGAATTCGGAAATTAAAATAGTAATTGCGGAAAATCGCCTAGGTCGTTTTTTGAATCCGTTTCCGATATCGAATCCGAGCGTTTTAAAATACCCCTGCTGCACTTACATAAGGCGGTGGCATTAAACACCAAAGTTATAGCGAAGACAGCAAACAGTATCTTCGTAGCACCTGAAATAAAATCGCTCCTTATTTATAAAGTCAAAACATACAAGTTAGGGGCCGTCCATTAATTACGTGGGGTGAATTTAGCGATTCTTGGTGAGGTGTCATGAGATTTAGTTCGACCTCCTCACTAATCTCACGTGAAACTTCGTATTTTCTCTCCGTGAATTTATTTAAAATACATGTTTTGTTTATAATTTGTATTTAAGACTACTAATAACGTAGTCTAGAATCATACTTATTGAGAAAATTTTACAATAGGAACAACTAAAATTCTAAAATCAAACCCAGTTTTCTTGCAATTAGAGACTGTTACATGCAGGAAAAAATACGTGATATCTGCCGAAATCCCACCTCTCCCCAAGTAAGTATTTGGAAAAAAAAATGTAATATGAAAAGATCTTCCACAAAAAAAGCCTTACTGAGTTTCTTGCTGGAGTCTTCTCAGTTTAAGTGTAAGTTCCGAACCGGTGGTAAATTCAACTGTATGTATGTACCAACTTAACGTTCATAAGTGCCTAAACTGAATAAATGACTTTATTTGATTTTGTAAGATTGGGTGAGATTCGGCTCGACCCCATCCACCCCCCCTAAACGCTTCACGTAATTAATGGATCACCCTTATACTTCAAGTAAGAAAAAATATAAATAATTACCCATTTTCCTCAAAATATTTTTTTTTAATACGTTTAAACTGCGCTCTTCGAAATCCCGTACATAATAATAACATACACATTATAACGAGTAATTTATACATCCAGTAGTGAGTAGCTCCTGTATTATCTTTTGGATTCTGGCTCATCCAATGCCCTTGGTTTACGGCAGTGTGAAGAGCCAAGATCGCTGATTTTCTGAGCAATAAACGAACAGCAAAGAACACGCTTAATATAAATTAAAGTAATTTATTGATTTCTCCTTCCCATTTTTGTCTGCGAATGTCTATTTGAATAAATGATTTTGAATTTTGAATTTGAATTTTACCTCGCTAAGGGGTTGAATTTTAGGAAAATCTTTCTGAGTGAGTGCACAAACTGCAAATACATGAAAAACACACAATGAAATACCTAAACGGTATCAAAATTTGTTGGGGGCCCCTTCTACCTGATTGCGGCGAAACCAAATGGAGGGTATAGTAATTTTTGCTTACACGTGGCACGCGTTCGGGATCCCTGTAGCGGGGGGGGGGGGGGGGCTCGTATCAATGATACGGCTGATACGCCGCGGTAGCTACGGCCCTGCTTAAAATACATATCTAAACAGGAATACATCGACTTGGGCTATGCGTTGTCAGTCAGTAAGCGTGAGAGTTTTTTATCAAGCAGATAATTCTGAATAATGGGGTTTTGAAATCATTAAAGATCAGACAAGTGCGAATATTTAGATGTATATTTAGTGGTATGGGCCATAACTATTGTAAAATACTGGACCGAATGACTAAGTTTATTTATATAATTAGTTTGTGAAGGTTTTTTTATAATCGCGAAAAAGCTTCTAATAGTTACGAACATCGTTATATTTTTTCTACAATGTCTATCATCTGTAATTATTTCAGATTTTTAGCTCTGTGAATTTTGGAGATAAGGGGGGGATGGTATATTATATTTTGTAATTTTTCATCATAAGTCAAAAACTACGCAGCATAAAATAAAACAAAAACCGGTTTTGGAATCTTATACAATCCTACTTACCCTCACAAATCTCAAGTTTAAGAGCGTTCACCAATCCTAAGGAAAACTTGGCTCTTTTTTTACAGGTGTTACAATATACCGTATGAAATCATGTGTTTACGATGTGATAAGAAAATTGATGAATGTACCTTACGTCATTATAGTAGATTCATTGAAAAAAGTAGTCTATGCTATCCATAATTATGTAAACACATTGTGGTTTCATAAGTAACTATACCTACTGTACGTGGATTACGTAACTTTATTGCAATGAAATTCTGATTGAAATAACCTCTGAATCGGTAGAAATATTAAAAAATCGGAAATGGTTCCATTTCTAATGAACCACTGTTTGTTGCAGTTATCAGAACTTAAAAAAGTTACCAGAAAACCGCTATATTGAACCGATTTCAATTCGAAAATGATTGAAATTTAGTTACGTAATCGCCCCACTGGTATATGCTTAGAGCGATTTCCATAGGCAAAGAATCAACGATATGGTTAGGGTTACTTAACTTTTTTTTTTGTATATTGCTGACGAGTCATTCCGTTTACGTCGCGCTTACCTCTACGTCGCGTTCCTTCTACGGTGATTCCGCCTACGTTGAGTCACAGATTACTATACTGATAAACAGCTCCTAAGAACGCGAAATGGTAGGTACTTCACTACATGCGCAGCGATGTGTGCGTGAGCGCTCACCGACGGGTTCACGTACGAGAGCCGAGAAGTCGCTTCGGGTGTTTCCGGCGAACCCGAGGGTCTGAGAGTCGGGGGCGACTCGCGACCGAGCGGCACGCCTCGATACCTACATCGCTAGCAGTCGTCGCTCGCTGCTCGTTACCGCGATACTTTGTTTTTAATAATTTTAAGGACAACTTACAAACAAAATGGTTATTTAATGCAGTGCGTTTATAAATCATTCCAGGAGGAATATAAATATATCCAATAATTTATCCAAATGAAGTAATTTTCGTCTGGCAACGCTGCTACATACCTAATGTAGCAGCGTTGCCAGACGTCCCGATTTTTAGACCAAAATTAAATGTCCCGCGCGGGATAGGCTCTGTCCCGCTTTTCGAAGTTTACTCGACGGTGAAATCATCGTTGGATGTAGAAGTGGGAAATTATAAGGACACCACTGCACAGAAATGGCACCCGCTTTTCCGTGACGCGTCTTAAACACAGTGGTGTTAAATGTCACTGTGACGTACAAAATTAAACTTCTAAGTCAACGCAATGAAAAGATACGGCCGTTTATGCCGCATATTTTCACGCTTGCAAGGGAATCAAAACCTATAGGGTACTTCCCGTTGACCTAGAATCATAAAATTTGGCAAGATGCAATTCCATGTAGCTCAAGTAAAGGAAGAAATCCAAAAAGGATTTGTAGTTACAACGCAAAAAAAGTTTTTTTTTGCCATTATATTACAACATAATCGAAAAATCAAGGTGACATATCTTCGAGAGTCGATTACCGTGATGAATGACCTATTTACATACCTACAAGTTTCTACGGAATCCTCGCTGCGCGAGTCCGACTCGCACGTGGCCGGATTTTTTTAGTATGTCCCGCTTTCGGCGATCAAATCCCGCTTTTTTTTCTAAAGAGGTTGCAAAATCCCGCTTTGCCCGAAAAAAATCTGGCAACGCTGGTATGTAGGTACGAGTCAGCGATGCCAGACGTCCCGATTTTGGCGGGACGTCCCGATTTTTAGCCCAAAATTAAATGTCCCGCACGGGACAGGCTCAGTCCCGCTTTTCGAGGATTACCCGACGGTGAAATCATCGTTGGAAAATCTATAGGGTACTCTTCCCGTTGACCTAAAATCATAAAATTTGGCAAGAAGCAATTTCATGTAGCGCAATTTAAAGGAAGAAATCCGAAAAGCGTTTTGTTTATATTACTTCATAATCTAAAAAAGGGGAATTATCTTCGAGACTCAATTGCCGTAATGAGTGAACTATTTACATACCTACAAGTTTCTACGGAACCCTCGGTGCGCGAGTCCGAATCGCATTTGGCCGGTTTTTTTTGTATGTCCGTCCCGCTTTCGGCGATAGAATCCCGCTTTTTTTTACTCAAGAAGTTACAAAATCCCGCTTTGCCCGAAAAAATATCTGGCAACGCTGGTACGAGTAATATTTTTAGTGGTGGGCGAAATTGGACTCATGTCATCTAGACACGTAGTAGCGTGTCAAGCCAAGTTCAAGATATCTTTTACTTAATGCATATATTACAATACTTATATGTATTTAAACTGTTATAATATAGGTACATTATACAGGTCGTTGTTTTGGTCAGCGACGTGCGACTCAGGGTCGATAATACGAATGAGACTGGTGCTAAAAAAAATTATTAATTTTTTTAACAAAATAAATAAAAAAATTTTTTTTTTTTAAATCATGTAATAAGCTAAAGTGTAGACATAATACTCAACGGGAGTACGAGGGAGTAAAGGGGTGGGGCAATGGCGGCTTGTGCCTACCTCTAGTCAGTGCACGTGCCTAGTAACCATACTTTGCGGTAATTTTATTTCAAACTAGCTTTATAGCCCGCGACTTCGTCCGCGTAGATTATTTCTTTTTTCTAGATATGAATCATTGTAACAATATAGAGCTTTGTTCATGGCTATTGTCCGCCACTACGTGTGATATTGACAAAAGTTCAGGTAGATTAAGAGCTCATATGCGAGGATGCCACATAAAACTGAAACAGTCCTGCCGCAAATCAACTCGAGCAAATTTCAGAGATTTCCCTGTGACTACAAACCTTAATTAGGAACTGTTATCTTTTAAATTCAAACGGAAGGTGATTTGGGTTAGATGGTATACGCGGCAAGAAGACTGTTTCTCCTCTGGCAGAACCAGATAATATTTTGACCTCAATAACATTGCGGCGGAGAGCTGTTACTTGTAGTCTAGTTCCACAGCACAATTTTGAAGGCCTTATCTCTCTTTCCCTCTTGTCTGAGGATCGTGGTCAACATCGGGTTTGCTTCTAGAGCGAATGATCTGCCTCCACTGGTTTCTGTCTTCTGGTTTCTGTAAAACTTGGAGGACGATGAGTCTTTTACTTGATCGGACCATCTTGTTGGTGAACGACCACGTAGTCGTTTTCCTTCAGTGTTCCCAACTATGATCAGATTTCCAAACTTTCATCGCCTTTGCGCACCATGTGGCCGAAATACAAAAAAATACGTTGGTGGCATATGGTGGACAATCGTGTTTTAATTTGGAGCTGCGATAGGATTGATGCATTGTTGCGTTTAGTGGTCCAAGGTATTTCCAACATCCGACTCCAGCACCACATCTCGAATGCATCAATCCTTTTTCTTTCTCGGGCCAGTATAGTCCACGCTTCCACTCCATACATGAAAATGAGGAATACCATCGCTCGTATTCATGCGTGGATGCCACATAAAACTGAAACAGTCCTGCCGCAAATCAACTCTAGCAAATTTCAGAGTTTTTCCCTGTGACTACAAACCTTAATTAGGAACTGTTATCTTTTAATTTCAAACGGAAGGTGTTTTGGGATCAATGGTATACGCGGAAAGAAGACTGTTTCTCCTCTGGCAGAACCAGTAATTATTTTGACCTCAATAACATTGCGGCGGAGAGCTGTTACTTGTAGTCTAGTTCCACAGCACAATTTTGGAGGCCTTATCTCTCTTTCCCTCATGTCTGAGGATCGTGGTCAACATCGGGTTTGCTTCTAGAGCGAATGATCTGCCTCCACTGGTTTCTGTCTTCAAAATTTGAAGATCCTAACTTCAAAACTAACGGACTTTCATACAAACTGTCATCCCCTATTTGACCCTATAATTTTATTTTCTTACGCTCACTTCACTTCACTTCTTAATTGAATGGCACCAGATGTGTATAATTTACACAATTTCGCCAGTGTCAGGGTTATAGAGGATACACGAAGGAGAATGATCGGTAAAAGTTTATAAATGCCAAATATGACGCTGGTGGCCGGTGATGAATTTACCTTTTTCTTACGTGAAAATCTGCGCTTTGGAAACGTCAGGCACTTGAAAATCGTAGATATTTAATTTAAAAGTCATAACATAAAGTCATAAACATAGTAAAGTAGTGCCTTTATTTAAATCCGGTAGTACATCCGACCCCACAAATTTTAGACCAATTTCCATACTACCGACATTCAGTAAAGTATTCGAGAAAATTATACTTAATCAATTGATGGTACATTTCAATAGTAATAGACTGCTTCACACTAAACAATTTGGTTTCACTAGGGGTCGCTCAACAACCGATGCTGGTGTTGAGCTTATTCAACATATTTTTGACGCCTGGGAAAATTCACGAGACATCCTCGGTGTTTTTTGTGACTTATCCAAGGCTTTTGATTGCGTCCATCATAAAATACTGATCAGCAAATTACATCACTACGGCGTTAGAGACACTGCACTTGATCTTTTGATTTCTTACTTATGTGACAGAATTCAAAAGGTTGATGTTAATGGTAAAGTATCCCCTGGGTCATCAGTAACCATGGGTGTACCACAAGGTTCTATCCTTGGACCTTTTCTATTTCTCATTTACATCAACGACTTACCATATCTTGTAGAAAAAAAACATGAGATAGTATTGTTTGCTGATGACACTTCACTTCTTTACAAAGTGAATAGACATGATTTTAATTCTGACGATGTGAACAATGCTCTTTCTGAAGTCGTTGATTGGTTTACTATTAATAATTTATTGCTAAATGAGAAAAAAACAAAATGTATCAGATTCAGTCTACCCAATGTGAGACATTCGGACACAAATATTGTAATTAAAGGCGAAAAACTGGATCTTGTTGAAACAACTGTATTTTTAGGTATCACTTTAGATAATAAGATACAATGGAGCCCTCACATTTGTAAATTGGTGGATAGACTTAGTTCTGCAGCTTATGCAGTGAGAAAAATTCGCGCTCTCACTGACGAATCTACGGCAAAATTAGTTTATTTCAGTTACTTTCACAGTTTGATGTCTTACGGTATCCTCCTCTGGGGTAGTGGTGCCGAAATCAATAGAATTTTTATACTGCAGAAGAAGGCTGTCCGCGCAATATATAAAATAAGGCCTAGAGATTCTTTGAGAGACAAGTTTAAATCTATTAATATAATGACAGTGTCGTCACAGTACATATATGAAAATCTTATTCATGTGAGGAAGAACTTAAATAACTTTCCTAAGAATAGTGACACTCATAGTTTGAACACTAGAAATAAGCACAAACTTGCTGTACCTTTAACTCGGCTCAGCAAAGTCCTTAACTCTTTCAAGGGGCAATGTATACGTTTCTATAATAAAGTACCCAAAGAAATCCAAGAGCTACCTATACATAGATTCAAAAAGATAGTTAAACAAAAGTTATGCACGAAAGGGTACTATAAAGTTTCTGATTTTGTAGATGACAAGAATGCATTTGAATGAATTGTTCGCTTCGCAGGCTATTGTTATATATATTTTGTAATTGTAATACTTCTATTTACATATTTAAAAAAAAAAGACTTGCTGAGTTTCTTGCCGGAGTCTTCTCAGTTCAAGTTGTATTTGGAACCGGTGTAGAGCCATTTGTTAACGTTCACAAGTGCCCTATCAGGGCCTAAATTGAATAAATGCTTTTTGAATTTGAATTTAGTAATCTGTGACCTAACTACGGAAAAACTGTGATAGAAAATATTCAGGGTTTAAATTCGCTACATTTGCAGCTGCATTTGTTGACCTGAATTTAATAACGGTAAACAAAATATATGCTACAAAACGACAGTATGTAGTATCAACTTTTTATTCTAAAAATATGTCAGATAGATGTACCTAATTGAAGTGATATGAAGCATTTATTTATTTTTATTACATAATAATCTACAGTAAAGCTCTTATAAAATACAATTATCTTATTAATTACTAGCTGTCCCTCGCGGTTTCACCCGCGTTCCCGGGATAAAATATATCCTCCTCCATACCATAGGCTATATGCATGCCAAATTTCATGATGATCCGTTGAGTTGTTGAGGCGTGAAGGCGTAACAAACAAACAAACAAACTCACTTTCGCATTTATAATATTAGTTGGGATTAAGATGACTGAATTGTATTGTGCTGTATTACAAATCAAATAGCGATAGTCAAACGATACAAACACCACGATTAGGGTTCAGCGGTATCAGAATTCGATGGGCGTAGAGCAGGCATTAAAAATAACGTTATACCATACTATCGCTTCGGAAAAGTCTCGTATGAGGAGAAGAAGCGACGCAAGAAACTAATAACTAATACCATGATCCCACCAAAAACATTTTCATGTAAAATTTTGAGACGAGACCATATAGCTCGCACTGTCAAAAAGTTATCAGATCTCATGTAGAGCCAAGCTTACCTACATAAAAATGTTTTTGGTGGGATACATTTTTCACCTTACGCCCATGTGACGTGAATTTCAATGTAATGCAATCTAACCAATACAATTTGCGCGGCAATGTAAATTGAGCCTTGTGCACCATAACCTACCATACCAGCTTGTGATTATTTATGAAACCACAATATTTATTATGTTGACTGTTCAATGAATAATTAAGTAGGTGCCTCCATTAATACATTTATTATTACATATCGTAACCTCATGATTTCATAATTTAATACCTATCTCCTGTAAAAATAAAGATAAAAACTTTTTAACAAAAAAAAAAAACACCGAAAAAACTGAAAAGCTAAAAATAATTTTGAATATAAATAACTTGCATTTTATAAGGTTTTGCAGTCGGTGATAAACCAATACCTCCTCCGTTTTTTCGTCGGTTAAAAGTAGCCAAGTTTTGCGTGTGTCGTTTACACGAAACCTTCGGTTGGTTTCTAAAATGAGGTAGGTAAATATTTGCCAGCTTGACAATCTGGCGGGTGGTCCACCTGATGGTAAGTGGAGTAGATATCAATTGAGATCAACTTTTATTGCATTTTCAGAAGCTGGGCAAAGTATTTTTACAAAACCCTATTATTCTAACACAGGGGCTCCCAAACTTTTTCAGTTTGCGGAACTCACAGCTGTTTAGTATTTTGTCTCGGTGGCTTAGCTAGTAGAAATAGGGTATACTAAAAGAAGCTGAGTTTTGTATTTATGATGACACACAAGGATACATTTATTATTTGAAAAATAGGAATTAAAATACAATGGCAACTTAATCAATGTGAAGTGGTAGATACATAAATTTTTTTCAAAGTGTGGCATAAGGCTTAGACACAACTACTTTAATTTCTTGCTCTACATTGATTTGAGTGATATTTGCTCTTTATTACAGCTACAGCTAAAATCCGGTTTGACATAAATAAGATGTTGCAAAGGGAACGAAAATTCTTTTGGAGCAATAGCATAAACTCCTCCAAATTGGAACACATGAATTTTGTTCTAAGGCTGCTGTCGTTAGAGAGTTCAATGAAACTCTCTTCTTCTTGCGAAGTTAATTCTGGTGGAGTATGTGCATAGAAAGGATTTTGGATACTCGAAAATTTTTCGATATCGTCTTAGACAAAGTATTTCGAAAATCAGTGAGCTTCGAAATTGGTTCCGTAAAAAGGAACTTAAATTATTTTTGTAGCCGCGAATACCTAAGTTTAGTGTCTGGAGAATGGTAAACAGGAGTGGTAAACTCCTCTCGGCGCCTCTCGTTGCTCTCTGCGGTGGAACAGGGCGCCGCGGCGCACACTTTGGGAACCCCTGTTCTAACACATACATCTACTTAATAAAAACACTGACTGACTGATATACAACGTGTGCATTGTCTATCGATTCATAACTCTGGTGCCCCCTCGACGTGTTGCCACACTTGCCACCTTGACGTGGTTGAGGGGCTTGCGTGCTCCAATAAGGCTCCCTGAAGCTATACCGTAAGGGCTACCTATACCGGATAAGCTTGGGGCCAGGGGTCAGACAAAGAGCAACACCACTTACAACTAAAAACTTGTGTATCTAATAATAAGACATAATGTACCTCTATAATAAGATAGCATAAACTATATTAAGTATAGATAACACATTGTATCAAATAGCATAGTGTTTTCATGAATATACTCATCAAGTCAAGGGTGTACTTGACTTGGGAAAACTTAAAAAATATCTAGCGGTGCAATAAGAAAGGATTTCCATAATTCAACCCCCTAAGGGGGTAAAGTAGGGGATCGTGAGTGAACCAGTGGTGTGGAAAGCTGGTAATTTACTTGAATTATTGTGTTGTAAGTTTAATGTAGATAATCATAATATATTTCGATAAAAATAACGATAATTTTATTTGTTCAACATACGTATTACATTGGATGGTAATGTATTATGAATCAGGATGTTGTACCAATCTTGGCTTACAAATGATAATATTATTTAGAAATAGTTCCATTTCAAAAAACAAAAATACAAAAATTCAAAACAATAATAATAATAAAATATTGACGGATACAATTATATGCATATCGTCTTTAAATTTTTACATGAACTTGGCACTTCGCACTGCCGTGCACCAATAGCATTGGAAGAACCAGAAGATAATACAGGAGCTACAGGATGTATAAATACTCGAGTAACAATAAGTGTGTCATCATTTACTACTGGATTTCCAAGAGTGCAGTTTATACGTATTGAATTTAAATATAATTTTAAGGAAAAATGGGTATGTATTGTACTTATTTAAAGAATAACTAGTAGGTATGTTTTGACAATATAAATAAATATATAAACTATTTTTTATTTCAGGTGCTACGAAGATACTGTTTGCTGTCTTCGCTATAACTTTGGTACTTGCCACCGCCTCAGGTAAGAAACCGTTAATTTATAGATACCTATTAGCGACACAGATTATCTTGATAACTTCGTGGGTGTTTTACTTAGTATAGCCACGGTATAAATATACAGCGTGTAAGGGACATCGCCGCACAAACGGATACCATGGGTCCAGGACATGATTCTGGACCCCCCCATGTTGGAATTTTTCGTCGGTTTTTCCTAATTTTTTTTAAAGTTTTTTTTACTTTAGACTGTTCATAATCGTTATTCTTACCTAACCCAAAGAGATTTAAAATAAATAAGTTATTAATTCATTACTTTCACTAAAAGTAGCAATGTAAATAAAACTAGAAACGGAGTCTTTTGGCGATATTCGCCTGCAGTCAGCGACATACTACGTAGGCACAACGTTATCGCGCGTTTAAATCGCGGTGTTCACAATACATTGCGCGCTCGAAAATGACAATTTCTATAACCGATCATTAGCCAGGTGAATGACTTTCACAATTTGATTAGTGGCATTAGGTGTAGCCTTTTCGCGAAGTTTGCGTTACCATGCGAAATACATCCTGTATATTGTACCGTGGTATAGCGCTCTGCAATTTCTTGATACACAGAAAAAACTGTTTTACAATCCCTTGACTGTAAATATAAAACCAGTCGATAGAAATTTTCCTCCATTGAGAAACTCCAATAAATCTCCAGTAGGTACCTATATAATATGTGCTGTTTACAGCGGAAAGGACTAACCGAATTGTCATTGTGTAAAGTAACCGGCATGAGTCGTGAGCACAAACTGACACCTGCGCCTTAGTTAATTTTTCGGTCTGTTTGGCGGAATGAAGCAGGAGGAGCGCCGAGCTGCACACGATTGGTTCGTCAGTCGATGCTCGTTGTCTATTGGATTCTTGCGTGTCATTTTGCTACTGTAATTGGCCAAAAGTGTACATGCGCGAGCTTGCCCCGCTACTGCCTAACTGTGCTCATGACTCGTGCCTTATACTGTCGGTACTACACCAGCAGCACACTGCTAGCACAGCACCTCATGGAGCTGTCATCTATCCATCTCGCTTGTTTCCAGCTGACTCCGGCCGCTGTCCCCCTCGCTCGCACGTTATCAACCGGGCCCCCGTCTGCCGGCAGGACTACGACTGCAACCACGGCAAGGTTTGCTGCCCCAACTCGCACAATGCCATGTCCTGCACTGAGCCCGTTGGAAACAAACAACCTGACAATAAGCCTAGTAAGTCAAAGTTTGAGAGATTTTTGTAGGGTGAGTGATATACCTCTGACAAGCGTCTCTAGGCTTCGGGAACCGCTTACACCAGTTGGGCAGTATGTTTGGTTGATGACCTATACTTATCTGTGACTAACACTGACTGACTATAAGACAACGCACAAACTAAGCACAGTTGCTCATGAAATGCTCAGGAGTTCCTTATCGTGCATTTAACGCGTTTAATTATTAATATAGGTACATGTACGCAAGAGTATTTTGAGCGTAACTATCAGACATGAGTTTAATCACAAAATGATTCACAGTAAATAAATGTTGCACATACTTTCCACTTATTCTTCATATCATCATGAGATAAACAAGTACGGATACAAACAACCACATAAATCAGAAATAAATAGGTACCTAATAAGCTACAGCGTAACTGAACAGATCTTAAATATGACACGACATCGTGATGAAATTTATATTTAAACGTAAATTTATGTGTGTATGTACAGTCCGAGACATAAAATTTGTACCTATATGTCATTGGAGGATGTATGAAATGTATAAAGCAATTTGTCGAAAACATACCTATATCCTGGGAAACGTATACATTTCCTAGGTGTTATATTTCTGAACGGTGCTAGGAAATGTGTAAAATTAAAGTTGAATGATCCTTTTTATTGTGCAAAAGTATCGTTTTAGCGCTCGCCGGCCGCTGCCGCGGCTGAGATTATGCAGGACGAATCTTTTAACACTATGTGAATAATACAACTTTATTTACAACAAATATATAGACAATTTCCTCGTCTGCCGCTGCTTCCGATTGTCGGCAAGGTTTCCAGCAGGCTGGCAGCGTTTCCTCTTTGGATAGCCAAGCTGATGCGTAGGCGGTGGAAAAAGCTCCCCGCTCGCTGGTCTCCGGGGGCCTCGATCAATTTTGATGACAAAAACGGCGAGCTTTGGATCGCCTCGGCCCCATATTCTGGCATAATCCCGACCGCAAAAGGCATACAAAAATATAATTTGGTCTAATCGATGCGTAGGTATTTTTTTAAATTTTGATTTATGTATTCAAAATTTTAATGTTTTGAATTTCACAAATATTTATGTCCTCGGCTGTACATACATTTATTTATTGTTCAAGTTGTTTTGTAAATTTGGATCTGTTCACGTACCTTGGGACGCGTCGTAAAGCAAAAATGCGTACCTTATATTATACTTTTAAATTTCTTACCATGAACTGAACCAAAAAGGAAAGATATTCGTTTTCACCATTGCAGCATTGTGTGTGCTGTCCATTTCCTGAGGTACCTATATCCTTGCAACAAGGAAACGAAATTCTTTGTATCGTCTTTGTTTTCATGTAAATAAGACTTAATGGGGAAATCCGCCGGAGAATCCAGCTCGACGTAGCAATTGTATTCACCGAGATAATAATTCAGACTTATTATACACTAGTCCCCCGAGGTCTGACCCGCGTTCCCGAGGAATTGGTTTTTCAGGGATAAATAGTATCCTATGTGTTAATCAAGGACATATTCTATCGGTGTACCAAGTTTCGTCCAAATCCGTTTAATAGTTTTTAGGTGAAAGAGTAACAAACATCTTCACAAAATTAACTTTCACATGTACAAAGACTAACTTCGTTTTACCTGCGTACTCTAGGCTTCTAACCTTTACCCAATATAAAAATATATCCTGGGATATAAATAATGCGTCCATGCTACGCGAACTGAGCACGAGCCGAGCCACGAACGAGCGTGAAGCGAGTCCCTGTGTTCGTGAAAAAAACTGACAATCGGAGCGCAGTCGAGTGCGAGACGAATGCTCGTTCGAGGCTCGCAAGTCCGTCCAGGCTACGCAAAAAACAAACGAAACCTGTTCGTTCGAGGCTCGGCTCGTGCTCGCTTCGTGAAGCATGGACGCACCATTAGATTGAACAAAATTAACGAATGTATAAACCGCCTAAGTAAAATTGTTCACGGTGTTATGTTAACCCTACTGTGAGAAATAAATTAGTTTCTTTCCACTTCTTTGGTTTTTAAAGTTATTATTTTTATTGTGAGAGTACTTTTGTTTTCAGGCGGTGGTCCAGGCGTGTACTGCAATGGAGTGAAATGCATGCCCTATGAAGTATGCAAGATGGATCCCCTAACTAAGAGGCTCAAGTGTATGAGAGCTTAGACAGACGTACAGTCACTTTTATGCTACTTATTTGCTAATTTTCTTCTTTTTAATATTTTTTTCGTATAATACTTACTGCTTCATACTGAAAATGCAAACGGTCTTCAAAATCGAAATAAACTTACCAGCATCATAAGCATCGGCAATAAAGTTTGTCCAATGTGTGACTTGGCTGGGCGGCACTGCAATGTCCCCAGATCATCCAGGTCATGTATTGTGTTATTGCATCGACGCTGATAAATATATTTAGATTTTAGACCAAAAAAAAAACTATACTAATATGAAAAGTAAATAAAATAATAATATAAATATATTACCTACGTAATGCAATACAACATATATATTTTATTTCGACTTACCTACCTATAGGATTTACGGAGTACCTAATTCAAATTCAAATTCAAAAAGCATTTATTCAATTTAGGCTTTTAAGGCGATGATAGCTCAGTGGTAGTGACGTCGGATACCGAGATGAAGGTCCCGGGTTCGAATCCTACAATGAGCTTGAGCTTTCGGTGAAGGAAAACATCGTGAGGAAACCATAGCACGGTGGTAGGGTACTTTGTAGTACCAGCCTGCCTGGCTACCACCCTCAAGTTGAAAATCTGTCGCCAAGCACCTTTCGGTGTGTTCCGATAGCTGCACTTGAGAGCCAGCTCCTTCTAGGCTTTGTGTGCTTACCACCTTCGGCCGCATCATCACTTACCATGGTGAGATTGCGGTAAAACACAGGCCTATAAACAATAAAAAAAAAAAAGGCTCAGGGAGCCAATTCGCAAACACTCGAATTCATCACTCGTTCGAAATAAAGTTCGAACTCGTACTTTTTTCGAATGAAAATCAAGTTAGGCTATTCTGATAATTTCGAAGACGCCATTTTCTCTCATTTTTCGAGGGCTAGCGGTCGAACTGCTTCGACTGGTCGGGACCGTTCGAAACGTATTTCGAATGCGAACTATCAAACGTCAAACAGTTAGGTTGGTATTATATAAAATTGATTAACTTATGAATTCCGGATATATTATAAGATATAAAAATTGTAAAACATTGTATTAAATATGTTATGGTCATTAAAATCTTTTTAAATTTCAATTTAAGATATAACATTATCGTGTACGTTAACAAAACGCAATTATCAAGTGAAACGAAACGCATCGTGCAATTTGTATCCATCATAATGGCAACATTTACTCCTTACACTCGAACTTATTTTGAAGGTTAGTTCGATTAGTACCGAGAACACAGGAATCGAAAAATTGACGCCTCGAAATTTTACGGTCGAACTAGCACTCGTAATGCAAGTTCGATTCGAAGGCTAGTTCGAGGGAACGTTAACAAATGACTCTACACCGGTTCCAAATACAACTTGAACTGAGAAGACTCCGGCAAGAAACTCAGCAAGTCTTTTTTTTTTTAAATATGTACTTAGAACAACGACTTCTAGTGGTAATATAGAAATCGTTGACTTAGAAGTATTACAATTACAAAATATAAAATAATTGAAAACTGTTTTACAAAAACTTAAACCGTCTTCAAAGTACCTACACTAAGAAGTAATCTAATCCATAATGGGACCAAACGGGAAGAGTACACTTCCAAACAAAAAAAAAAATCAAAATCGGTTAATAAATGACGGAGTTATGAGGTAACAAACATTAAAAAAATTCAAACGAATTGAGAAAATCATGCTTTTTTTAAGTCCGTTAAAAATACTTAAAGTCAAGAGAGTGGAATTGGTTGCTTTTGCAAAAAAAAATATGGGCGTGGGCGATAAATAATATCACTAACATATGACCTAGGTAGACCTAAATATTCTATACTTTACGAGTTATTTAGATAAAAAGCGCTTAGTTCATTTTTGTTCCGCGAAACACGCTATCTCCATCTCATCTCCACGCGAAGATTAGACATAAGTTTGTTTCATCTGACATTGCCATATTTTTCTGGCTTGGTACGCACTCTTAAGGTGCGTTCGAAGCAAAAATAACAGTCAAAAATGCTAAAAACGATCACATGTGGCGTTCGATTTGGAATGTTGTGGGCGAAATTGTCTTTTTGAACTGTTTTCGTTCACCGTTCGTTTTGCTTGGAAACAGTTAAAAACGACATCGTGAGCAAATTTTGACCCACCTCCGGGGCAGGGACGTTTGTGATCATATTTTGACAGATAAGTTTTATCTGATAATTCAAACGGGAAGCGAAAATTATAATTTTTATATTCCTTAAAAAAGATACTCGTTCTTCATCATTAGAATCTATAATAACTTCCAGCAACATGCATATAGTCTCTCTTAATGCGACCCATCACTTTCCAAATTCAAATCCCTCGCTTCTCGATCTTATTTTTGTGTCATCGCCCCAGCATGTTGCGAAGCATGGCCAGTATCCCGCCGATGCCTTCTCATATCATGATTTGATCTTCCTGTCATATAAAATCCGTCCTCCTAAAGATAAACCTACAATCATTCTTCAGCGTAACTTTAGTGGAATCAACCAAGAACAGTTTATTGAGGATGTGCAGAGTATTGACTGGACTCCCGTCACAATTGCCGTGTCGGTGGATGATCAGGTTGGCATATTTAATTCTATCATCACCCAACTTTATGACAAACATGCCCCTTTGAAAGCCATTAAGATAAAACATCTCCCTGCACCATGGCTTACAGAAGACCATAAAGTTTTAATGAATAAAAAATCTATTGCAAAAAGTAAATTTAAGCGTAAAACTAATGACACCAATAAGGCTAAATATGCCCGTGCTCGGAATCGCTGCAATACAGTGCTTAGGGATGCACAACGTCACCATATCCACCAATCTGTTGAAAACGGAGATCCAGCTAAAGTTTGGAAATTTCTTCGGTCATTGGGAGTTGGTAAATCTCGACAGGAGTCTATTCCCAGTGATCTGGACATTGGCTCACTTAATGTTCACTTTTCTTCTTCATCTAGCATTGAGGATTCTATCAAAACCTCGACATTGCAATTGCTTTCTGGCATGCCAACTCCTGATCATGATCCTTTTATATTTAGTCAATTGTCTGCATGTGATGTTAAGAAGAGCTTATTGTCGATTTCATCTAACGCCGTGGGAGGCGACGGTATAAGCCGAAACATGTTAGTTCCAATCCTAGACTTTATCCTACCTATCCTTTCTGGCATTATGAACTCCTGCTTAACAAATAATGCATTTCCTACTTTGTGGAAGGAAGCCCAAATTATCCCATTACCTAAGAAACCTAATCCAAAATCCTTTTCTGAATACCGTCCTATATCTATACTCCCTTTCCTATCTAAAGTCCTGGAGCGCCTAATCCACAATCAACTGAGCAATTTTCTGACCAAAAATAATTTGCTAAATCCAATGCAATCCGGTTTTCGTCCTGGCCACAGTACGACTACCGCGCTTATTAAAATTACGGACGATATTCGTCTAGGCATGGACAACGGTGATCTTACTGTGCTGACGCTCTTAGACTTTAGCAATGCTTTCAATACCGTTAACTTCGATATTCTTCTCGCAATATTACGCTCTCTTAACGTATCTCCAACAGTTATTGACTGGTTTCGCAGTTATTTGCATGGGCGTCGGCAACGGGTACGCTTTGAGGAAACATTTTCTTCTTGGTGTGACACGTCTGCCGGGGTACCCCAGGGTGGCGTGCTATCCCCTCTCCTTTTCGCTATTTTTATTAATTCTATTTCGGCTCATATCACTTCTCCCTATCATTTGTATGCAGACGATCTTCAAATTTATTGCCATGCCCCTCTTAGCAATCTATCTAGTGCTATAGAAACAACAAATTTAAACCTTTGCCGTATTGCTAAGTGGAGTGAAGCCTACGGTCTTACAATAAATCCACTAAAAACGCAAGTCATAATTTTTGGAAGTGTTCAAAAGATATCTAAAATAAACTGGTCAAATCTACCTTCAGTTAAATTTAGTGGAACAACTGTTCCTTATAGTAACAGTGTTAAAAACCTAGGTCTAACTATGGATCAATGTTTTACCTGGGGTCCTCAGATAGCGGCCGTTAGTCGCAAGTTATTTGCATCTGCCGGCTCCCTTAGAAGACTCCGCAATTTTTTGCCAACTGCCACTAAGGTTGCGCTCGTGCAGTCTCTTCTGCTCCCTATTTTGGACTACGCTGATGCCTGCTATCTAGATCTCAATGAGGACCAGCTAAATAAACTTGAGCGACTTCAAAACTTCTGCATAAGATTTATATTTGGCTTGCGCAAATATGATCATGTCTCGCAATATCGCGCTAAACTCAAGTGGCTTCCTATACGACTTCGCCGGAATACTCATATATTGTCTCTTCTTTACACTATACTTTTTAGTCCCTCCTCCCCGCGTTATCTTAAGGAACGTTTTGATTTCCTTCAATCACTTAGGTCATCAGAAAATCTCATCTTGAGAATACCATCACACAACACTTCTTTTTATGGTAAATCATTTACCGTCCAAGCAGTTCGCCTCTGGAATGCATTGCCAGTCTCTATAAGGAGGGCGCCGTCACTCCCTGTTTTTAAAAATCTGGTGAAAAATTTCTACCTCTCGGACTGACTATAATCGATGCTGTAATTGCCATTATTTCCATGAATGTTTATATTTATTTGTCTAGTATGTTATTTATTGTTTCTACTCGGAATTACTTCTACTTATTTTTTTCTTTGTATTTATTAATAATAATATATATTTTCTTAAATCTATGTATTTATTTACATAAAGACTTATATTATTGTATGTACCTATGTATTTTTATTTACCTATTTTTGTTATAAAAGTATACACCACCGTCTAATAACGTTTCTAAATTCCTCTCCATCCTAAGGTTGTCTGGAAGAGATCGCTTTTTAGCGATAAGACCGCCTATTGTACTTACAGTAATTTCCTTAATTGTAAGCATTTATTTTTATACTCTGTTTAAATACTTTTGTACAATAAAGAGTTATCTATCTATCTATCTATCTATATTAAAATTTGATAGAAACAAACAGGCAAGAGAAAAATTTGTCAGATTAACTTTGTTTATATATTAACTGAAGGAAAAAAGGTAGGTTGAGACAAGTGACAAGCAGGCGATGAGCATACAAATGTTATTTTTGTATCTAATCGTTCGATTTGGGAAAAATCGTTTGTGGCAAAAGTTGCAAAATTGTTGAAATTTTCCAATTCGAACGCACCTATAAGAAACGAATAGTGTTATGGCCCTAGAGCTATGGGAACGCGGGCTTGAATTATCCGCGAGAGGCGCTAGTGGACCGTGAGTGTCTAGACATGCCAAATGTACTGTTTTACTGTTTGCGAGCTTTTCATGGCGTATTTTCACTTTTTATTCATGATCGGTGTAATTTTTTTACTAAGTCGGTAAACAAGCATACGGCCCGCCTGATGGTAAGTGGTTACCGTAGCCATATGGACGGTTGCAACACAAAAAGCATCGCTCACGCGTTACCGACCTTTCCCCCTCCCCAATGAGCTCTGGCGACATTACTCACCCGCAGGAACACAACTTTACACGACACACAGTTACTTGGCTGCGGTATTCTGTAAGGTGGAGGTAATTCCCCAGTCGAGCTGCTCTTTGAGCAAATAAACGCTTTGCTCTACCTCTCTCAAAATTGTGCCATTCCTGATTGATTATGGCAGACAATGCCTGTGAATCACTACCGACCATGTTTTACGAGAGTTTTTCCTCTTGAAAACGTATTTCCTCTTTTTTTTCGGAACAAAACGGGACTGCGCTATACTGAGACATAATTTATATTTTATCATGAACCAAGAAAACATTTTATATTATGTTATTGTCAATGATATTGACTCTGACGCGATAAAATACTTTTTCAACGACAGCGATATGACGCGCTATTGGCCCTGATTCTGTTGTTCACAACTAAACTAATTTTAATGTCACTATGTCTCTTTCTAACAAAGAATATAAGAAAAGGATGTAAGAAATTTAGTCCTGTCAAATTAGTCCAATGCTTGTTTTCAATATAAATTTAGTCGCCATCTATCGCGGTTACGCCTAAATACACGCAAAATAAGACGGCAAAGATTAATTTGCAACATAAAATATGTTCTATCCTTTTTCAATCATGTTCGTAAGAAAGAGATGAGATGTGACTAAAATTAGTTCAGTGCGATTAACAACAGAATCGGCACCATTGGCCACAGAAACGGTAATCATCTAGATTTTTTTTTAATGTTTTGCTCTATATACCTACAGATTTCGTCACGATGTTTTAATTCAGCTCAGCATAGAAGTTAGTTTGGTAATGAATACAAATCATAGACTTGGTATATTTTCGCTACTCTAAGCAGACCTTCAAAGCGTGGCAAAGGGATATATCACAATAATTTGCCAAAGAGAAAGAGATGCACAATAGATAGATAGATAGATAAATAATACTTTATTGTTACACCAAAACATATTATTACAAACAAAACTTAAAACTAACAGTGAAAGTGCTACAATGGGCGGCCTTATCACTAAAAGCAGTATTTATATACTCTGAGCTAAAAGTGATCTCTACCAGGCAACCAGAGACTACTCAGCCAGAGAGAAGGAAATACACATATTTGACGCTCAAAGAAGTGATTGACGATTTTCATTATCTCAAAGCTAGAAGAATACCTCTTCGATTAGGCTGCATTCCGAATTACCGCTGTAATCGCTATAATCGATTTGAGCGTGCTTAAACCCGTACCGAATTGAATAATGACAGATAACGATGTCCCGTAGACAGAGAAAGCTATAGACCTTGAGATATCTTCTGACTCATTCACACAGAAAGAGAAACACTTATTGGAAATACACGTTAAGAAACGAGACAGAGCGCTAGCATTTTTTATCCTACTCGAATGTCGGTTTTTCAAGGTCATTACAATGTTTGCGAACTAGTTCGCGAAATAAATAATGACGTTCCAAAGACGTTTCGGTATTGCCAACTTTTCTCAAATCTGTGTTGCCAACATAAAATTTCAGTCTCCCACTCTAGTGAATGAATGAATGATTTTTATTTTGCTCGAATTGTGGTACACACAAGGTCATAATAATAAACGTGCTCACTCTTCACCAGCAAGTGGTATGCAAAATTGATTAATACAATGTAAAAAAATTATACAATAGAAAATAAAATTATAATATATTGAGTTTTAACATTCACAAAATAAATTAAGCAATAAAACAGATTTAAGATTCACATAACATAAACTATATCTATAAGATTTTTAAATTTTTATTCATACCAAAATTTATAATTGAAATAATCGTTTATTGAATAAAAACATTCACATGATAACATTTTTTTAAATATAATTTTAAATTTATTTAATGGTAAATTACTAATACTTTCAGGCAATTTATTGTAATTTTTTACAGCCATTGGATAACAGTTGTTACTATAAAGCGTTGTTCTTATGTTTGATAGTCTCAATCTGTTTGGCAATCGACTATAAGACTACATTCATCACTAAATCGATTAAATAGCTGCATAATATGCATTTTAACAAATAAATACATTTCAAAAATGTATAAACAAGGGACCGTCAGCAAATTAAATTTTTTGAATAATGGTTTGCTAGAAGTCAAACTATCGCCATTGCAGATTGCTCGCACGCATTGCTTTTGCGCAATAAATACTCTATTGAAATGGCATGAATTTCCCCACTCGATTATACCATATCTAATGACAGAACATACACAGCCGTGGTTTACCTGTATGGCCGTATGTTCACCTGCAATGTTCACCAAACGCCATAAGGCAAAAAAATGGATTAACTTTCTTACATATCCTGCTTTATCATCTAACTTTATGCCAAGAAATATTGTTTCATCACATTCATTTATGCTATTGTTTTCGAAAGATATAATAAGTTCTTTTTAGGGTTCCGTAGCCAAATGGCAAAAAACGGAACCCATATAGATTCGTCATGTCTGTCTGTCTGTCTGTCCGTCCGTATGTCACAGCCACTTTTTTCCGAAACTATAAGAACTATACTGTTGAAACTTGGTAAGTAGATGTATTCTGTGAACCGCATTAAGATTTTCACACAAAAATAGAAAAAAAAAACAATACATTTTGGGGGTTCCCCATACTTAGAACTGAAACTCAAAATTTTTTTTCATCAAATCCTTACGTGTGGGTTATCTATGGATAGGTCTTCAAAAATGATATTGAGGTTTC
Organism: Polyploca ridens; assembly: GCA_951394255.1. Classification (NCBI taxonomy): domain Eukaryota; kingdom Metazoa; phylum Arthropoda; class Insecta; order Lepidoptera; family Drepanidae; genus Polyploca; species Polyploca ridens. Next base: position 7,405,795 of record OX596265.1, on the reverse strand, counting down.
AAATATTATCTTTTTCTAATGTGAATAGTTTGTGCGATAGACACTTCCAAAATGGTAAAATGTGTGTCCCCCCCTGTAACTTCTAAAATAAGAGAACAATAAAACTAAAAAAAAAATATGATTTACCATGCAAACTTCCACTGAAAATTGGTTTGAACGAGATTTAGTAAGTAGCTTTTTTAATACGTTATAAATCGTAAATATGAAATCCCAAATCAATGGCCGTCAAAGTTAAACTAAACCTGGCCACGGGGCCAGATAAGTTTGTGGGGCTATAAGAAGGAGATTACAAATTATTTTTTTTTTTACTTCCCTACCCAAAGGCTGCCAATGGGACCCTATTTCTAAGCGTCCGCTGTCAGTCCGTCTATCTGACAGTGAGGTTCTCATGAACCGTAATAAGTAGACAGTTGAAATTTTCTATTGCCTCTATAATAACAAATAATACTTATCACGAAATAATACGATTTATTTGACGCATTATATGTGTGAACCCAGGATATTTATTATTCTAAATTTATGTCAAATTTTAAATAAGCTTTTTATAGAACTCAAATAATAATTTCCCAAAAGCCGAGTAAAAATAATTATATGGTAACACCAGTTCTATACCTGTATAAAAATCGTATAACTACATATAGCTCATTCTCTATCTCAAACTGACCACGACAAAACGGACTCTAGTCATATTCACTCTACGCGATGTCCCGTGAAACGTCATAGATGACGTCATGACATGCGCCATCTTGCGCTCACACCGACCATGCCCTAAACTGTGATCGCTGTCAAAAGTGACGGCAAAAATCGAATAAGATTCTTGGTTTTCTATTTGGCAGAGATACATTTTATGATTTTATGAGAGAAAAATAATAAAAAAAGCAGATATTCCTTTTTGCGAGTCAACTTATAAAAGATATAAGGAGTCCTAGCGCATTGATAATTCAGATTTTAATTAAATTCTCAAATGTTCTGTTGTTCAAATCTTCTCAAATACTGTGAGCGCGATAACGGGCGTTTCGAATTGTTGATAGTTCTCAGCTGTCATGCGCGTGATATCTAATTCGGTACGCAAATTATTGCTGTGATCGCTGTGATCGATATTATCCATTTCGGAATGTACCCTAAGTTTAAGCACTTGACATTCTTTACAGGAGGTAGGTATTATGAAATCATGTGGTTACGATGTAATAAGAAATGTATTAATGAAGGTACCTACTTCATTATTCATTGAAAAGTCAATATAATAAATATTGCGGTTTAAGTACTTAATAACCACAAGCTGGTAGGTAACTACAGATATTTTCTACGAAGTCCGTTCGGATATATTTGTAGTGGTAACATTTAACGTGCGTGTGTGCGTAAGTTCCTGCAATGTACCTACACCTACTTTTACCTCATTACATTTAATTGCTCATTAACACTAGCTTATCTAAACCTCAGTTTCATTCATCAGGAAAATAAATATAATACTCCTTGTTGGAATATGTAACTATTATTTTTATTCGACTTATTTGGCCCAAATTCGACTAAATCCAATAATATATGTTGCACTTTTTAAATTGCTTTTTGCGCTCATTTTCCATATAGCAGAGATACATCTTTTTAATTTTTTTATTGTAATATTATATGTATCCACAAACTCTTTTTATATTAAGGCATAGAAAACAGCATACACGTCCCTAGAGTGATCAGATCTCACGTAGTGCTCAGCTTATAACTCTATACGCCCTAACTTCACAAACTCTACATCTTAGTCAAAATATGTGGCTTGGCCGTTATTATAGAACACAGTAATCAAATGGGAGACATAGGTACAAATAATACAAGTAGACTAGGAGCAATCAATTTTACTTTATAATTATTTTTCTTAATTAAACTTCAGTTACATATTTAAATGAGTTAATGAATATATTCTATGGCTTGACAACATCATGTTCAGGCACGGCTGCACTTATTCCTCTTTGTCGTCGGGTCCAGTTTGCACACCTCGTGCGAGCTGCATTTCACGTTGTCGCAGTATATCCCGGCGCCGCTCGCTGATAAACATTATAAACGATCAATTAACCGACAGATTTGAGAAAATTACGTAAATAACTACAGTAATTGGCCGAAGGGGATAGCAGTGTAGAAGAAAAACCAAGAATCTTATACTGGATGGAGATTTCGAGATGGCATATTTTTGAAACCTATGTTGGGTTAGTCATGCTGAACAACTTTTACTATGGGACCAACATTGAATACTCAAAAAAAAATTTTTACTCTTCATACATTATGATCGAGCAAGGTTGACATTTACTATGGAAAGTAAAAAAAAAATTATGAGAATTTACTATTGGTCCTATAGTAAAAGTTGTTCAGCATGACTAACCCAACATAGGTTTCAAAAATATGCCATCTCGAAATCTCCACCTGTTATATTGGAAAAACAAAAACAAAATATCGCCCGATCCCAATACCTGGGAGCCAATTCTCAGCCAATCGAAATTGATCGCTCGATCGAAAAAAGTACGAATTCAAACTTTTATCGTGTGTTCGTGCTAGTTCGAGGGAAGTGAGAATTGGGTCCCAGGGGCCCAATTCTCACTTCCCTCGAACTAGCCTTCGAATCGAACTTGCATTACGAGTTCTAGTTCTACCGTAAAATTTCGAGGGGCGGAGTCTATTTTTCGATTCCTGTATTCTCGACACTAATCGAACTAAGTTCGAGTGTAAGGAATAAATGTTGCCATTATGATAGATACAAATTGCACAATGCGTTTCGTTTCACTTGATAATTGCGTTTTGTTTATGTATGCGATAATGTTATATCTTAAATTAAAATTTAAAAAGATTTTAATCACTTTAAAATATTTAAAACAACGTTTTACACTTTTTATATATTAATAAATCCGGAATTCATACGTTAATCAATTTTATATAATAATTATAATGAATATGAAAAAATATTGTCTGTGCGTAACGGAAATCCTTAGGCTTATCTGTCATTACGTTTCCAAATGACAACCTAACTATTTGACGTTTGATAGTTCGCATTCGAAATACGTTTCGAACGGTCCCGACCAGTCGAAGCAGTTCGAGCGCTAGCCCACGAAAAATAAGAGAAAATGGCGGCTTCGAAATTGTCAGAATAGCCTAACTTGATTTTCACTCGAAAAAAGTACGAGTTCGAACTTTATTTGGAACGAGTGATGAATTCGAGTGAATGAGAATTGGCTCCCTGGCACCCAATTCTCGCGTCCTTCGAAATAACCTTCGAATCGAACTTACGGTTCGAGTCCGATTTGACTACAAAGTTTAGAGGGGCGGAGACAATTAGAACGCAAACCAGTCAACTCGAGCTTTGATTGGTCAGCAATCAAAGCTCGAGTTGACTGGTTTGCCTTCTAAATATGCCGTCCTCGAAATTGCCAGAATAACGTAACGAGTGGGTGAATTGGCTTCGGAGCCAATTCTCACCCATTCGAAATGGAATGCTCGATTGAAAAAAATATGACTAGAACATTATTCGAAGGACGCGAGAATTGGGTCCCAGGGTGCACAATTCTCACTCATTCAAAATTGATTGCTCGATTGAAAAAAGGACTTCGAACTTTTATCGAGAGTAAATCATGTTTTGTTACAAGGAAAGCCAGTGAACTCGAGCTTTGATTGGTCGGGACCGTTCTTTACAGTCGAATAGGACACGAACCGTATGTTCGATCGAAGGTTATTTCGATATAAGGACGCGAGAATTGGGTCCCAGAAGAGAAGCCTAGGTACCTATCTTAGGTAAAATCGAATTACGTGGCGATTCAACGCATCTCATTGGTTGGCTGGCGCATATAAATCAAATCTTCCTCAAAAGTACCTACTACCCTGGTTAGGGTTGGCTAAAATCTGCCTGCACTTCGTGCGCTTACCACCATGGTGAGTGGGACTGTCGTCATTCAAAATAAGCTTACTTATCCACAAAAAAAAACTTACATTGTGAATACTTGTTGGATCCGCCTTGTCCGCCCGACACCGGCTCGGCACAAGACTTTGCATTGCAGCCGTTGGAGCAGCACTTCTTGCCGTGGGTGCACTCGTAGTCCTGCACGCATTTAGGGCTGCAGCCATACACCTTCGAAGGCAGCGGGCAGCTGTCTGTTTGATGACAAGCAAAAAGTACCTATATAAATTTTCACCCCAAATCGTGAACTCCAGTAACTTTGGGGCAAAGGCCTGCCTTCCTTTTCTACACTTCCCCCTGATTTTTGAAATAATGTTGAAGAAAAACTGATTGATCGAGTGATTTTTTTTTTAAAGCCATCATATGTCTTGTATCACTGATCTTTCTTTTTTCCAGTTCTTCTACTCAATAATAGATGGCGTAAGTAAAGTATTTAGTATAAGTTTCCTACTTGACAATAGATGGCGCTACACTCTCAATTACTTTAAAAAATTATATTAATTTGTATAAAATGTATGTACTTACTGGCTTCCGTGTAAGCAATCATAACAGCAATTGCAAGGATCGAAATAAATATGGTCATGGAACCTGTGAAAAAAATCACAAAAAACTACATTAATTGGTAATTTTTCATGTTTTTATATAGTTATTACTTATTTGAAAATATTCTCAATAAAATTAAAAGCACGCGAATTTTAACTGGCATATTTTTATCACAAACTATTGATGGTGTGGCTGATGGTGGAAATTATATGCCCTGTCAGTTTCACCTTTCACCCTTCGATTGGCGTTTGGATTATTTAGATTTTGTCTCTACCTCTAAATAAATAAGGGGGAACTTCCCGCCGTAATTGGATAAAGTTTCATAGCAACCATCAATCATAATAAATAACAATGTAACTAGGTCAAGATAACTATTGAGGTAATGGACCAGTTTATTGCAAGTGTGCATATATTATGTCCTTGACTCCGTGTCATTTAACGAATCGATCGCAATTAACTAATCAACGAGGTAATATTGGGAAGGCTAGATATTAAAATATGTAAAGGAGTTTGGTAAGAGTGTTTTAACCTTAACCTATAGGTATTAAGGTAAGGTGTCCATACAGCAGGTACCTACAATTTCAGAGCACTATATTTCACAGCCAAGGAACAGAACCTTGTTAAACTACTGAGATTTTCCATAGTGGCCACCTCTACCAATCTTTAGGTAACAAAAGACGGCACACTATACCTGGCAACCCCTTACGAGGCGTCTGGGACCATCTGCGGTAGGTCATCCCCTGGTACTTATTAGATGTGAGAGTTGCACCGTGATCACTCTCTACCATTTGTCCAGAATGGTACCGGAGCTGTTAAAGTCGCTCACCACGCGCACCCCAATACCCAAGCGCAAACGCACCTTGTTGGTGCTAGCCGTTTCAATCCCCACTAGGGATGCCAGAGAAGCTGGCTCCCATTTCTCCAGAATGGTCCCGGAGCTGTCATGCACGCTCACCTCTCAGCCAAAGAACAAGGGAATCGTTACGGAGAAAATAACATCAAAGTTTTCTTTTTTATACGACGGTGTCGCTATACAAGCGTACGGCCCACCTGATGGTAAGCGGTTACCGTTGTTATGTGGACGCTGGAAACACACCGGGGCAACACTCACGCGTTACCGACCCTTCTCCCACCCCGATGACATCTGGCGACCTTACTCACGCTAAGGAACACAACATTAAGTTATTTGACTGCGGGTGGAGGTACCTCCCCCGTAGAGCTGCTCTTTCATGTCTTCCGACCCAATTGGGTATATCAGTGTGTCCCAATTAGTGGTACGCGTACCTCTGGGGGTACCTACGCGAATTTGCATCAAGGGGTACGCGCGGCAATGCAGTAAGAGATAATGAAATTATGCATCAAGTTGGAGTACAGTTATTTACGGGTAGGTATCTATCCAGTGCGGGCCTAGTATCCTAACCTACGTCACAGAATAAATAATAGTGCAAGTAACTGACTATCTGAGTGCAAAGATGCAGTGCGCGGAAGTACCTCCCCCCGCCACGTCGACGCACCTCACCTCGCACTCATGCGGTATAGTACTACTACTGTAGGTCTTTGATGGTACTGAACTGACCCAACACACACACTAACGCATTCCTCAAAGCTGCACTCAGATCGCGCGCATACTATAGGTATTTATTGTAATATAATAGGCACCTATACATTATCAGTGACATTTGATCGTTGATCTTTAATACTAACAATATATTTAGCACAATGCATAATGTTACATCCGATGCCGATGCCGATGACCGAATTAAAACAATGATTCAAGTCAATATTACCTAAGTAGGGTGAAGGCCAGTTTGCCAACCACCGCCGTTCTTCGCCCACTTTAACGTAAAACCGGATAAAAAGTCAAACTGAAAAGCCCTAAAGTTAATTTTTTTCTGAATTCATTACCAGTCTTCACCCATTCATTATCAGTCTTCCCCCTTCCCCTCGCTATACCGTTTTTTGGGCTATGATTCGTAATGTCCCTCAGGTGAGCCTTGGAACTACAGCCGTAACGTAACATTGCCGATGTTGGTTCCAGAAAGTTACAAAAATAAAAATAAAATATAACGTGTCATCAATCAGATTTGATAATAAAAATTAGGCTTAGAATGTTAAAAAATACATTTACTTCTCTCTAAAGCATTATTTGAATGAAAATTGAGTTTTTTTTATTAAAACAATGGGTGTTCGCCAAACTGACCTACTAAATTAACCATTTACCTATTTATTATTTACCCATTTAGATTTTATAAAATCGCATACGGCCCGTCTGATGGTAAGCGGTTACCGTAGCCTATGGACGCTTGCAACACCAGGGATATCACTCGCGCGTTGCCGACCCTGCAGTCTCTTCACGCCCTTTTTGAAAAACCCCATGCTATACTCCATTGCGAAAACCACGGCAAGCTCATTCCACAATCTGAGCGTCCGCGGAAGGAAGCTCCTTTGAGACCGCACAGTTCGAAACAATTCTGGTTTCAATGTGTGAGGATGGACTCCCCGTCAATGGTGAGAGTTGCGATAGTAGAAGGTAGCCGTGGGCATCTTCTTAAACAATTCCACAGAACACTGTCCGTTGTACAAACGGTAGAACACATATAAGGAGGCAAAGTCTCTCCTCAGACTAAGGGGGTCTAAACCGTTTGTGAGCTCGGGATCGTCGGCAATTCTAGCAGCACGTTGTTGAACCGAGTCTAAAGGCCCAAGCTGGTATCCAGGCGCCCCCGCCCACAGATGACAACTGTACTCCATATGAGGCCTCCAGGTATCTCAAAAGTTACAAAAATATGGCCAATCGCTGTATATAAAAACTAGAGCTGTTAGAGAAAAAAATACGAGTAGATTTTAAATCAGCGACCTCGAATTAGTAAACAACAGCCATAAAATTCCATGCAAAAAAACTTTAAAGAATGTAAGTTCACTAAGTGGTCATGAACTGGCATATTCACCCTATGTATAAAAGGAGAAACTGGCTGTTTGACATTATAAATTGAATTTTATTGAATAAACGCACTGTTGCATGCATGCACCTACTGCAACCGAAACTGGAAACTTGAGATTTTGCACACTGGTTTCGTATACAACGTAGACAACCTCTAAGGGTTTTCCATCCCTTAAAAACAATAGAAATCAGAAAATGGGATACTAATGGGCGTATATAACTATCTTATTGATTGTTAATTATAACATCAACGTCAAACAGATGTACCTACCTAACTTATTCAAATACTTATCCGCCATTGTGCATTGCTGCACTTGATAATATCCAGGAGAAAGAAAGAAGAAGAGATCTCTGGACTGGATATCACATCACAAAAAATCCCAACCGAATGGCAATAAACAAAGATTACCAAAACTTCTCTCAACTTTGTTAACATGTTTTGCACCAAGCGATTTCTGGGATTTAATTTCATATCTTCTTAGTACTGATGGACCAACCAAACAGAATATATGTACATAGGTATAACGTGGTGTGGTACCTACCACAGAATATTCAATACTCAGATTACAGAACAAAAGGCAGATAGAGCGAGCGGAACACGGGAGTGACGCGAAAAAGCAAATACAACTTAAAAAACAAATACCTGGTATTCGCTTTTGAATTTGTATTTGCTTAAACAAAGTTTATTAAAAACAAAGACTTTAAATAAAGTTTATTAAACAAAGCAAATACAAATTCAGGTATGTGTTTTTCTATTTGTATTTGCTTTTTTGGCCTCACTCCCGCGTTCTGCGCGCTCCATCTGCCTTGTTCTGTAATCTGTGATTCAATAGTACTTGCTAGTGATACGCACTTCTGCGTTCTAGAAACGTTCAATAATAGGCATATTGAAAACATAATTAATATCACAATTGGGTATATCAGGCGATTTAAATCCAATTAAACAAAAAAATACTTTGATTAAAACACTATTCCAATTTTAGGCAAATTAGGTACCTATTTCAAGAAGTCTTTGATATTTAAATAAGTAAATACTATTTAATATTCAACTTACCCATGGTTAGTCTTTCTCTATTTACTTATCGAGAAAAATTCACAGAACACCTCTCAGTACAAACTTCGATGAGAGACTGGTTGGCAGAATCTTATTAAGACTACAAATCTGGTTTTCAAACATTGTATGCTATAATAACCTTTATCTACAGGTAAGTAAAGATTGATGTCGAGTGACCCAATAAGTAATGCAATACGTATGAGCTTAATTCAATAATAATCATAAGTACCCGGTTCACGTTCTCACAATGAACTTACCGATAGCCTTGAGTTAAAGAGGATTCATCAAAGTCTAACAATTTCTAAAGATAGCTACCTTGAACGATTTAACCTCTGGACGTGAAGCAAGACAAATTAGTATGAAATCACGTTCAACCAACTTTTGCGGGGGGATGTCACTCTCACAAAGATCTATTTTACGTAATTATTACAACGAATGCAGAAGCGTGTGTATTTATACTTCACGCATACTACTATTTTTATTTGTGTGCTATATATTTATACTATTTTTGCATAGCACGCTCTCCTTTTCTAATTACAACAAATACGAAATTTCTTTACGAACTACATACACAAAATTCACATTTACACTAGTGCATGACACAGTCGATACGGTAAGTCGATGAACGAACGAACGATTTTCGGTACGGTATAGCAAGTAACATAATTATTTTCCGTCTATTCGCAATAAGTCATATATTTTATTTATTAGTTATCGTTTACTAACTTTTTAGATTATGTCATCTTACTAATATTATAAACGTGAAAGTTAGTTTAAGATATCGATGTTTGAAACTAATCATGTATAAACAGCTAAACGGATAAATTTGGCACAAAATAGGAAAAAAGCCGTAGAGCGGAAAGTAGTAGTAAATCATTGGTAATACTTAATAATAAAACAACTTGACCTATTTATGTTGACAATTAGTTCGGTTTGAAGGGGCATGCTACAGATATTTTTTAGACAATAGGGATCATGTATTTAATTTATTTATTCATATAATGTATTTAAAGAGACCTTTGTATGGAACCCTAATTCCCATCTTCGCCAACAACTCTTAAATAATAAGTAACCCTTAGGCGCCGATCCCGCAGAGATAGTTCTGGAGTTCCGAGTTCTGCATTCCGTGTTGACTATTGTGCACACAGCAAGCAGTCTAGAGTTCTGCAATATTCACTACTGGTCGCACATCATACACTATTTTTACTTTCAAAGGCCCCACATAGCTTACAGTCAACGCGGAATGCAGAACTCTAGAACTTTTCTCTGTGGGATCGGCGTCGGCGGCCCTCTGTGGCCGGCGCAACTTCAACGCAAGCATAGTCTAAAAGTTGTTTCATCCAACGTAATGTTTGACTGCGAAAAAAGAGAGACAGCATCAGAGCTATCGGTTATCAGTCGGTAAATTCCGCTGATCACTCGCGGCCGCTTCGCTAGGTCGTCATTCATGATTTCGCATTCATAAAACTTGTTCCAGGAGTATACTTGTGAAAAAATCTTACAAGTTTGTGAAAAATAAGTTAGTTATTTAGAATCTCCATTAAATTTGCAAGCCTGGTATCTAAATGTTTTCTTTACTTTTACAATTTATAGGTACATTAGATATGGCCAAAGTTCAGGCAAAAACGCTGTTTTTCGGAGGCTTTGACTGAATTTGTTTCACACTTTTTTTTAATTACCCCTAGATACACGGCTAGATATAGTCCACGAGATACTAATTTGTTTAAAACATCTAATGTTCAACCATGCCATAAAAAGTACAGAGGTTTTGTATGAAAAGTATGACGAATTGAGTGCTCTTAAGGCTAATTAGGTAACACTTAACGCTAGTTTTATTTTCAACGATATTTAAGTAACACCTACATTAAAAAAAAATTGCAAGTTTGAGGTGGTATATAAAAGAATTTGGAAATTTATGCTCTAATAAATAGATATTTATACCTCTATGGTTTATAACTAACCTATATTAAAGTTTAACATAGACGTAATCAGGTACCTAATATATTGCGTACGCAAAATCTTTCATTCGTTTTTATTATTATCGATATTGTTCTCGACAGCGTTAAGCACTAATTCTAATATGACAATCATGTCATAATAATAATGAATGAAGGATATAAGCCGACTATGTATGAAAGTGATAGTTTTCGGTATTATCACATGGAAGTTTTGGTTTATTTAATATGGTTGGATAATATTTATGCATGATTCGAATTAAAATGATTTTAATGTAAATTACCTGTAAAACTGCAATAAAAATATACTTACTTGTGAAATTAAATATTGCTCTTTCCACCACTATAATTTCTACGTGATTTCACGGCACATTTCGTCATTTTCTCCTAATGTTTTCTCGATGACATTGAATGTTATACTGCGACAACTGTCATTATTTTTTTCAATACCATGCCTAAAAAGCATGGTTCGGGGGGAAAGGGGTGTAGGCGCGGTCACTATTAGGGCAGGTCCAGAGGTTAAATCGTTCAAGATAGCTACCTACCTAACTGGTTTTCCTAGTCTTAATGATTTGGTTTGAAACTTTTGAGCAACCTTTTTAGTCTCGAGTATACATACCTAACAATGGATAGGTAGGTAAGTAAGTACCTACTCACAATTTGATGCAAAGATTCCTCAATCTTTTCCTCATCCGACATCCTTGAGGGCTAAAAAGGAAGCTAAATAAACTTTGCTAAAGGCTTAGATATTAGAATAAAAAGAGGGCTAAAGGAATGTTTTTTTCGATTTGTCGGCAAATCTTACGTAACTCCAATAGGTATTTTTTGGTAAAATTACTTACTCCAAATTTACTTTTAATTAATTGAATTGTAATATGATGTATGAATTGATTTATGTACAATTAATTTCATAAAAATTTTCGGTATTGGTGAATTCTGATCTGCTGTGAATTCCTAAAGAGGTTTGTACACAATAACCTTTTTACACCTGTGTGATTAAACGTGGATTAAACTTGATTAAACCATAGATATAAATTTACGCCATCTATTGTTGAGTAGAAGAATTAGAATAAAGTTGAGGGCACATAATAATTATTTATCTTACGCCATCTATTGTCTAGTATATGAATTAGAATAAACCAAAGCCTCAGAGTATATAAATACTACGTACAACCAAAGCCAAACATCAGAATATAGTATAAATACTAGCGCCAAACAAAATCGTATTTTAAAAAATATCGATTGTTTTCTCTTATTACTATGAAATAGGCCTGTAAACGTCTACAGACGACACGATTTTTCACCCGGCAAGTATGTAGGGCCGATTGGGACCCCCCACAAATTGGTGTGAAATTGGCAGTAGGCAAGTGACGCAAAGTTAAAGCGTCTCCAGTCGTCTCCAGACGACACGATTTGGCACCAGATTTGTCGGGCCGATGACAAATGGGTGTGAAATTGGCATGTCAGGAGCCAAGTTGACGCAAAGTTTGTATGACAAGAGAAATCGTCCCGACACTTCCCCAATAGTCCAGTTGTATTTTATTCTTGCTTTTGAATTGGCATACTTATATATTACATTTATTATTTATAACATTTATTTATGTCTTGTGGATTCCCTGTTTCTCCAAGCTTTCCCATATTACGTCGTGGTTAATGCTATCGAAAGCTTTTGTATAATGATGAACGCCATATAGGTCAGTACACAGGCTTGTTGTACTCGCCATATTTTTCGATGATTTGTATAACTGTGTGTGTGTGGGTCTACTGTGCAACATATCGGTTGCCAAATCGTGACGTTCACGGACGGCACTTTGTAGGACTAAGTATTCCACCGAATCAAAACGTGTGTAAGGCGGTCGATCCAACGTTATTATGCTGGTCGGTCGTGGTGGCTCGCCTAGGCCTGCGCATCCGATTCCAAAATAAACTTTTCGTCCAACATAACTGCGCTAGGCAAGTCACAGTGGTCGAAGTAGGTATTTGGTTGGCGTTGACATAGGAATATACGAGAGGCTGCATTCCGAATTGACGCTGTAATCGCTGTAATCGATTTGAGCGTGCTTAAGACTCCGTTGGCATAATTTTGCCGTTTTCGCTGTTTAACAGACGTGATTTTACAGTTAAAATGCTGTATTTCTATAAGTTTGAATTCACAGCATGAAAGATCATTTCAATTATGATCTAATAAACGGGCTACTTTTTGATTATTAATTTCGATTAATCGATGTTTAAACGGATGGCTGTTTCTGAATTTTTGCTGTAAGAGGTTTAGAATATCACATATTTAAGAATCTTCTTGACGTCTAAACGGTACGAAAAAATTACAATATATTATTATGAAAGTTATCTATAAAATAAACCAATCACTTTTTACCACTTTCATATAAAAATGTTGAGTAAAAAAATATTTAACTTAGTCAAATTGTAGAGAATTTGGGTTAAGTATTGCTTTTGATTTTGGCTACTTAGAACACTCGTTTTTTAAAAATAAAATAACATAAATAAACTTCAGCTCAAAATCAAACCATTTCCTGAAAAAAAAGTTCAAAAAAATTAAAAATTGTGGCTTTAAAAAATATTTTAAAACTACCAAAATCGCGCAATATAATACTCGACGCAAGCCTCGAGTCAGCAGACCGCGCCGAGCGCTTCCAGAGGGTGGACGTATCGCTCTGCGCACCGAGTTGACACTACGTACGACGTGCCGACACCGTCAGGTTACAGACGAAAATAGTGCGACCGTGAGTTCTTGATTCGTTGGTAATTTATATTATTTATTATTATTCCAAATATGTTGTGATGATTTCAACATGCTTTCTGGCCGTGTTTGGCCTTGTTAGAATTGTCATGAGATGAACTTTGACCATATATGGTTTTCAGGGTCTGATGATGGAGAAGAAGGGTAAGCACTGGAACTCCATAGTGGAGCATCGTATCCTAGCCGTGTTTGGGTTTGTTGGAATTGTCGTTAGATGAACTTTGATCATGTATGATTTTCAGGGTATGATGATGGAGTAGGAGGGTAGGCATTGGAAATCCATAGCGGAGCAACTTATCCTGGCCTTGTTTCAATTGCTCTCAAAATCGATATTTTAGAGGAATCTTTTCTCAGAATTTTGAAAAAGTGTCCGACATTTTAGGTACTGGTCAGTTTTTTTTTTATTATGTCAATAGGTTGACAAGCAGGCAGACGGGCCTCCTGATGGTAAGTGGTCACCGCCGCCTATGAACATTTGCAATACCAGGGGGATTGCCGATGTGTTGCCGACCTTGTAGAGCTCTATTTACGCCTTTTTTGAAGAACCCCATATCGTAGCGCTGAGGGAAAACCGTAACGGGGAGTTCATTCCACATCCCAATGGTCCGCAGTAAGAACGTCCGACTAAAACGTTGTGTGGACGATCGAGGCGGCTCGAGGATTGCTCTCAAACTCGATATTTGAGAGTCCTCGGGGTCACAAAACAAGAATCTATTATCAAAATTTTGAAAAAGTGTCCGCCATTTTGAACTTTTTAGATACTGGTCCGATTGCTCTAAAAATCGATATTTGAGAGTCCTCGGGGTCACAAAATAAGAATCTTTTCTCAGAATTTCTAAAAAGTGTCCGCCATGTTGAACTTTTTAGATACTGGTCCGATTGCTCTCAAAATCGATATTTGAGAGTCCTCGGGGTCACAAAACAAGAATATATTATCAAAATTTTGAAAAAGTGTCCGCCATTTTGAACTTTTTAGATACTGATCCGATTGCTCTAAAAATCGATATTTGAGAGTCCTCGGGGTCACAAAACAAGAATCTATTCTCAAAATTTTGATAAAGTGTCCGCCATTTTGAACTTTTTAGATACTGGTCCGATTGCTCTCAAAATCGATATTTGAGAGTCCTCGGGGTCACAAAACAAGAATCTATTCTCAAAATTTTGATAAAGTGTCCGCCATTTTGAACTTTTTAGATACTGGTCCGATTGCTCTCAAAATCGATGTTTGAGAGTCCTCGGGGTCACAAAACAAGAATCTATTCTCAAAATTTTGATAAAGTGTCCGCCATTTTGAACTTTTTAGATACTGGTCCGATTGCTCTCAAAATCGATATTTGAGAGTCCTCGAGGTCACAAAACAAGCATCTATTCTCAACATTTTGGTAAAGTGTCCGCCATGTTGAACTTTTTAGATACTGGTTCGATTGCTCTCAAAATCGATATTTGAGAGTCCTCGGGGTCAAAAAATAAGAATCTATTCTCAAAATTTTGAAAAAGTGTCCGCCATATTTGAGAGTCCTTGGGGTCACAAAACAAGAATCTTTTCTCAGAATTTTGAAAAAGTGTCCGCCTTGTTGAACTTTTTAGATACTGGTCCGATTGCTCTCAAAATCAATATTTGAGAGTCCTCGGGGTCAAAAAATAAGAATCTATTCTCAAAATTTTGAAAAAGTGTCCGCCATTTTGAGAGTAGATTCTTATTTTGTGACTGACTCTCAAATATCGATTTTGAGAGCAATCGGACCAGTATCTAAAAGGTTCAACAAGGCGGACAAGTTTTCAGAATTTTGAGAATAGATTCTTGTTTTGTGACCCCGAGGACTCTCAAATATCGATTTTGAGAGCAATCGGACCAGTATCTAAAAAGTTCAATATGGCGGACACTTTATCAAAATTTTGAGAATAGATTCTTGTTTTGTGACCCCGAGGACTCTCAAATATCGATTTTGAGAGCAATCGAACCAGTATCTAAAAAGTTCAAAATGGCGGACGCTTTATAAAAATTTTGAGAATAGATTCTCGTTTTGTGACCCCGAGGACTCTCAAATATCGATTTTGAGAGCAATCGGACCAGTATCTAAAAAGTTCAACATGGCGGACACTTTATCAAAATTTTGAGAATAGATTCTTATTTTGTGATCCCGAGGATTCTCAAATATCGATTTTGAGAGCAATCGGACCAGTATCTAAAAAGTTCAACATGGCGACACTTTTTCAAAATTCTGAGAAAAGTTTCTTGCTTTGTGACCCCGAGCACACTCAAATATCGATTTTGAGAGTAGTCGGACCAGTATATAAAAAGTTCAATATGGCGGACACTTTTTCAAAATTTTGAGAATAGATTCTTGTTTTGTGACCCCGAGGACTCTCAAATATCGATTTTGAGAGCAATCGAACCAGTATCTAAAAAGTTCAAAATGGCGGACACTTTATCAAAATGTTGAGAATAGATTCTTGTTTTGTGACCTCGAGGACTCTCAAATATCGATTTTGAGAGCAATCGGACCAGTATCTAAAAAGTTCAACATGGCGGATACTTTTTCAAAATTCTGAGAAAAGATTCTTGTTTTGTGACCCCGAGGACTCTCAAATATCGATTTTGAGAGCAATCGGACCAGTATCTAGGACCAGTAATTTTGACTAACGAACATCAATTCATTTATATACAGGGTGTTGTTTTGGTCGGCGACAAGCGACCCAGGAGCGGTAGTACAAAATATATATTCCACAAAAATGGACTTAATTCCATTAAATACTGTAAATATCTTGAGAAATACCTTATTCAATTTGAAATAAAATTACTGCAAAGTATGGTTACTAGGCATGTACACAGACTAGAGCTAGGCACAAGCTGCCATCGCCCCACCCCTTTACTCCCTCGTACTCCCGTTGAGTATTATGTCTACACTTTAGCTTATTACATGATTTTCAAAATTTTTTTATTTTAATTATTAAAAAAAAATAAAGTATTTTTTTTATATTTTTTTTAGCACCAGTATCAGTTGTATTATCGACCCTGAGTCGCTCGTCGCTGACCAAAACAACGACCTGTATATAGTTATGTAATAAATCTAAAATGTTTTTGAAAATAGTCATTGCTGAGTTTATTACCGACATTTCTCAGCAAATGCAACCTTCCAAACCGGTATTGATGATTTTGATTTGATTTACTACCATGACTTTTTATTTCAATAGAAAAAACCAAAAAGTAAAAGACACGTAAAAAATATCAATGGATCAAAACCATTTTATCGCCGGATTGACCATCAATGACACCCGGACCCACGCACACACGCGACCGAGCGTTCCCGCGTGTGCGTGGACGTGTCAAATACCTAATTCGGCCCGTTTCGATATTGATAACGGCCTCTTAAACCCGTTCCATATTAGTTTGAGCGCGCTCACGATGTCCCGTGAAACGTCATAGCAATATGGCGGATGAAATTTATTAATGGTGTTCGTTACGATTACCACCAAAGTTACGCGGTAGAGCCCCTGCATTGCAAACGCCTCTAACTAATCTGCGGACCGCAAAGGTTCTGTAATTTCCAAAGAACTTGTAATTTCTGAACGTTTTTCGACCTGAGCGCCACCTACTGGATCAACTTTGAACCAAATTCAAAAATAGGTACCGGTTTTACAAATGTCAAACTTGTAACGGGCAACGGGTGAATTTTTAATTGGAAATTGTTTTCACGCTAAAACTATTGTAAATTTTACGATTTATCCGTAAAAGCTGTTTAAAAGTGAACTGAAATTATGTTTATAGCGTGATTCGTGTCTTTATATTGTTCTCGTACAGTTTGAAATATGGATCCTTTCACTCAGGTATGTTTTGGTGTAAATAATTTAAGTAACGGCTGGGAGCATCATTCAGATAGTTGATTTATAAAATAAAACTTACTTTCAGCGTATGTTAGAGAGGGCGCGAGCTAGACAAGAGAAAATTGATCAAAAGCTTGCCAATTCTGGTCAAATTGTACCGAAAAGGAAACCACTTTCTGAAAATATATCTGTGCTCAAAACTGAGAGTTCTCCCGTGAAGTCTCCGAGTAAAATCGCTAGGGAATCGATATCATCACCGAAAAAGTCATTGAAAGAGTCCTATAAGTCTGAATCACCGTCCAAATCATTGAAAAGTAAGGCAAGCTTACAGAGCTCTGAGGTGGTCGTAGCGTCTCCGCAGCGGGGTCGTAACGATGTTGTAGTGACGAAAAAAGAGTTTAAAAGTCCGAAAAGAGGCAGCTTGAACCGACGGAACTCTGATGTTTCTGTGGAGATCAATATATCACACAGAAATGATATACAAATTGAAGTGCAAGTGGAGGAGAGGGATGCTCCAATAAGTATTGTTTATGACTCACAATTGAAGAATGGAAGCAATGTTATCATTCAGGAAATTGAAGGTAAAATTATGAGTAATTATATACTTGCTGGCATGTAACTTGGCAAGGTTTTGGGCATAATGGGAGTAAGAGTGTCCAATTAGTGCAACAAAAAATGCTCACTTTTATTGCTTTTCATTAGTATACAGTTATTGCCATAATGTATTTTCAAACATGTCTGTTTAGAACTCACAATAAAAATAATGTAATGACTCTTGCCAAGTTACATGCCGGTGACTATAACATCATTGACTTTTGGTGGTGTTCCGTCGCTTTCGCAGACAAGTACCACTCGATCGCACAAAGACATAGTGCTTTTAGTGTTTACTAACATAGGCTTAAGTGTTTATATTAACAAAAAAATGTTTCATTATAATATTTATGTTAGTTTGTAAGGTATTTATCTATGGGCCTAGAAGCCTGATAATAAACATATAATATTAATATTATTATTATACTAGCATTCAGGACCATGTGTTCACTATGTTATATAAGGTGCAGAATTCCATACTTCCGGACCACCGGTTCAGGCTATGCGTTAACTGTCTGTTACTTGGTAAATCCAGTTCAACCAGTCTACACTATTAATACATCTGGATTATTATAATGTAAATAAATACAATGTTTTCCTCATTATCCATAGCAAAGCTTCCTTAATTACTCATCCTCATAAAATTACAGTAATATACAAAGTGAGCAAAGTTTTTACTAAGAATTCACTATAAGTAATTACTGATCAATTAAGGTTTGTGATTTTGTAAACAAAATTAGGTTCAAAGCTCAATTTTGCTTCTAATTGGTTTGTTTTCATTTTAGTTTCTGTAGTGGTTGAGGTAAACCACAAAACAGAGATGTATTAGTGAAGTGGTTAAAAAGGTATTATAAAATAGTGGGAATATAATATGAATAGGTTTTTGACCTCATGCTGGCTGTAAGAACAGTCTGATTTATTTCATATATGTCTATATTCTGTTTTCATAATTGTATTATTGTGTATTGCAGAAGACACATCTAACTCAGATAAGAAAGCGATTGATATGTCGGAGGATAAGACAGAGCGAGCAGGGCTTAGACACAACATCAAATCACGACTGGACAGGCTTGGAAACTTATATTCAGGTAAGAATAAAATGTTCTTAATTAACAAAAATGGTTATTGTACATTACCGTTAAGTATTCCTGTAATTTAGACATGTTTGAGCCTAGTAACTCCATGATATTGGTAAATGCCGCGTAATTGCTGAGTTTATTGCCGGCTCTTTTTAGCAAATGCAACCTTCTGAACCTGTATTAGAGTTAGACTTTTCATAAGTGCATGCGAAGGTCTATTTGTATAAATGATTTTGAATTTTGCTGTATGTAAATGAGTCAATCAACTTTTTCTTGTTTGTTATTCTGTCCCTTTGTCCAAGAGACAACAGTGACCGAGTTTCTTGACAAAACTGTTATAATATTATGCTACTAATGTGCTAAGGAGATAGTCCATAAAATAATGGGCTTATAACTATGACATAAATGTACGTTTGGTGAATTGTAGAATTGTAAAAATCATGGTTTCAAAGAGCTATCCAGGGGATGTAACCATGGCAATGAGGTACATGAAAAAGTTGATCAACCCAGAGAGGTTTTTGCAAGCCATAGATGTACTATGCAAAAACCTCTCTGCTGGAGTAGGCCTCTTCAAGGAGAACTGGCATATTTAGTGGTTCTTAGGATATTCTTCACTTTAAATAAAAAACAATATTTTGTTATATAGGCACAAGATTTTAAATGTTTTTATAAAAACTCCCTTATGAATGAACTATCCGATTCATATCCTGTGTTGATAATAAATAGCTCCCTCAAACAGGAGGATGATAAGTAACCTAGATAAATCATTGCTTTTAAATGGTACATTTTATGAATGTTTTTTATTCTAATAGTTTTATCCAGTTGTGATTGAAAATGAAAATACAAGCAAACTTTGTTCAACTGCTTATGGGACAAACGTTTCCAATTCTCACCCAATCGAAACTGATCGCTCGATCGAAAAAAGCACGAATTCTAACTTTTACGAACGTTACGTTATTCTGGCAATTTCAAGGCCGGCATATTTAGAAGGGAAACCAGTCAGCTAGAGCGTTGATTGGTCGGGACCGTTCGAATTGACTCCGCCCCTCGAAATTTTACAGTCGAATAGGACTCGAACCGTAAGTTCGATTCGAAGGCTAGTTCGAGGGAAGTGAGAATTGGGCCCCTGATTCAATCAGTCAGATTCGTCAGAATTGAGGCTTACCTAGACACTTCCTAAGTTCCATGACGTAAATGAAACCACCTAAAAAATCATAAATCTCTCTTCTCCATCTTGTCCTCACAGTAGATGTCTGATATTTTCGGAGTATTTAAAAACAAAATAATCACAATCTTGTTCCATTCGTGTATTAGACTCCTCAACTTCCTAAAGAAGGACCTCCAAGAAGAAATTACTAGAATAATTATAGAATACTGCAGCCAAATAACTTTATGTTGTGTTCCTGTGCGTGAGTAAGGTCACCAGAGCTCATTGGGGAGGGGTGAAAGGTGGGTAACGCGTGAGCAATGCCCCGTGTGTTGGAACCGTCCATACGATAACCGCTTACCATCAGGCGAGCTGAACACTTGTTTACCGAATTCATACCGTCCATTACGGTTTTGATACCTTTTATTTATTGACAGATGCGCCAAACCTGTCATCACCGATTCACCGCACTGAGTTGGAGTTCACATCAGCCACACCTCCAGGCAGGGGCGAGACTCCAGTGAAGCAGACGCGCCCGGCAGACGGCAAGAAGAAATTCGGCAGACTTGCCGCACTCGCAGACCAGATCAATAACTGGGAGGATGATTTGACACATCATACTTATGTGAGTTATCTTTGTAAATGTTTTTTTTTTAACTCCATTTTCTTTACAATCTGTCTCACAAAGGACATTCAGTAACATGTGTGGAAATAATTGTAGGTCATGTAGGGTATGCAACCATCAAAGCATCCCTTTATTGAAATTTTAAATCCTTCTAATGTGGTTAAAGAAGGTCTTGGGGCTTTTTCCTTTTTAGTCTACTGATCACATTGGTCTGTGACATTAATTTCTGAGCTTCTTCATTTGGGTGGTAAATGATATTTGTAGTTTATTTTACAGCCGACTAGCTATCCCCCGCGGTTTTACCTGCGTTCCCGTGTTAAATAGTAGCCTATGTCCTTCTCCATACCATAGGCAATCTGCTTTCCAAATTTCATGATGATCGGTTGAGTAGCTAAGGCGTGAAAGAGTAACAAAAAAAAAAAAAAAACAAATACCCTCACATTCGCATTTATAATATTAGTTGAGACGTTGATAGTATAGTAATAGAGGAATTTCATAAAAAAACCTGTGATATTCCTTAATACATGAGATTGTTTAAATCAAGCAGCTATGCATTGATCTAATGTGCTATCAGTCAGTGTCTTTCTGATAGATAGATATCATACGAGGTTAGGTTAGAACAATTAAGGTGAATGCTCACGATTACAAAAAGCTATATTCCCGTTAGATGGTGTTAGTATCGCAAAGCTATGTTATTTCTTTTTTTATGTAAAATTCAAGCATCCTTGGTGCGTAATTTAGTGATTGGCGAGCAATATGTATTTATGAAGTATTTATGAAGCATTAATTTTACTTCCACGGCAATTAGTTACAAAGAATTCCTCCAGAAAAATATCTGTCAAGTTATTCCTTGTATATATACACGCACACATTGTAATTTTTTGTTTTGTTTCGACCGTTAGATGGCGTTAAAATAAGTATTGAGTTGTTTTATATGCCGTTAGGTGGCGTTTAAATAATTACGCGTGTGTGCTAAAATTGGTTAAGTATTTTTTCATGAATTATGCGTAAATTGTGTTTTATATATTCATTAGGTTTGGCATATTTTATATTATTTTTTCAATAAATATAAAAATGTTTACTATTAAAATTTTGTACATTGTACATGTACTTATTTGATTTCCTAATGATGTTTTTCCTTCACCATTATCCAAACGTGAATTTGTATGTACGTAAATTCAAATCTCACAAAGTACAGGCCGATGATATGTTTCCGTTCTTGATCGTAAGGAAACCAACACGAAAAAGTCAAATTGAAAAGCATTAGAAGTACACCAAACCACATTGTCCTGCTTGACGTTATGATGGACTATGGCTCAATCCCCCTTGTTATTAGGGGAGGCTCTACACCGGTACGTTTATGAGATGTCAATATTGATTATTATGTAGGTATAATAAAAATAGATTCTCTGTATATTTCTTTATTAATGTATGACGTAAGTAAATGTGGTATGGTATATAAACACTCAAAAAATTCACATCTCAATTGTGATTTCGGTAGAATCTAAAAAGCATTTTGCTGATAAACTCCTCCGAGGTAGGTACGCATCTATTCTCCATCATGAGTCATGACTGTGACCGTTGTGCGTAATCGAAACGAAGTAACATAAAATATTAAGCATGTTGGTAACGTTAAATCCTTGGTCCTGAAATAGGTATATTTATAAATGTTATTTATATAGGTAAGTATATAAATTAGTTGCTGTTCGTAAGTCTCGACAAAACTCAAAAACAGCTTGACCGATTTGAATAATTATTTTTGTGTTTTGTTCGCTGTGATACAGGAGTGGTTTAAAAAATGTGTTACGAAGTTCACCTAGTTCAAGAGGTTCTTCTAGTAAGAAGGGTGAACTAGTTGAAAATAAATACCTACTGTTACAAAACATTTTCAAAGTTTTATTTACTTGATAAAAATAATCAAGCATAATATTATAGGTACATAACAAACTGACTTTCTGATGATTATGTAGAATCTACATTGTAGATGCATGATCCTCTACTAGAACAAAAAATACCTGTTAGTAGGTTTGCTTTGTATAATTATTTTTAATACCGATTTTTATATAGTTTACATTTTACTTGTAAATTTATTTTGATCTGCACAGTTATTTCTTTTCCAATTGAGTCAACATAATATCTAGCAATTAGCATTTTTGAAAATGTTGCTAGCTTTAGCATTTGACTTCACATTTCTGATGACCTTGTCATATCGGCAAACCTTTACGACTGTTATAAGATTTAATGGATGTAAATCAAACAGTATTATGAAAAGCATAATGCATTTTGGTTATGCATAATTAATTGCCCCTGGACCTGAAATAAAATGCGTAATTGTTATGACAAAGAATATGTAATTTATAATAGGTACCTATCAGAAAATTAGTACAGAAGTATTCTCGACTTATTGAAACCAAACAATATCCTTGTTCCTAAATAATTAGGAAACAATTTTTTTTCAAATTTCTAACCTCCACCTTACAAAATGAACTTTACTTTGGTGAAGGAAAACATCGTGAGGAAACCATAGCAGGTGGTAGGGTACTTTTTAGTACTCATCTGATTGGCTACCACCCTCAAGTTGAAAATCTGTCGCCAAGCGCCTATCGGTGTGTTCCGACGGATGTAATTTTTTTCATGTGGTGTAACAATAAAGTGTTATCTATCTATCTCTATACTATTAGCATCAATGCATATATCTATTACATACCTGTTTGAAGGTACACTTGGCTAAACATCAAGCTAATGTAATGTATCCAAATAGGAGAAAATAATTTGTAAACAATATTAGCCGTAGGAAACACATAAATTTCGTTGCGTAGGAACGTGACACGTCTAAAAAGATGTGTCAACGTTAGGCAAATCACGGCAAACTAGGATTTACGATCTCGATTCGATTTAATCAAAAAAGAGGTTTTATAGGTCGATCTTCAATCTTTTGAATCGATGTTTTACAGTTTATAAGATGAATACTTAGGTACCTACTTAATTTATATTGAAGATTTTTCGAAAATACATAAAGACATACGAAAGCATTTTTGCCCAAGGTGAAACAGAAACGATTCGATCGCGCAGCTCGTTCGGTAAAAAAAAATACATGTACTTACCGACTTACATGTATTTTCCATCATTGTTGATAACCGATTATCACTTTTTTTTTCACTAGCTGTCCCCGCGGTTTCTCCCGCATTCCTGGGATAAATCAAAATAAACTCAAAAAGTTATTTACTTATCCAGTTTAGGCCCAGGTAAGGGACTTATGCACGTCAAGTATAAGTACATACAATTGAATCTACCACCACCGGTTCGGAATACACTTAATAAAAAGTAGCCTGTAAAACTCGGGGATAATGTAGCTTCCTATTAGTGTAAGATTTTTCCAATCAGATGGATAGTGATTACCTAGCGATTCAGAGATTAGCCCGTTTAAATAAACAAAAAAAAACATCCGCTTTATTATATTAGTATCGAAGTATAGATTCGATCTACTTGTATATCCCAATAAAAAAATCGTACGGTCGATTTTAACATCGCTGCATCGTCAGCTGTCTTTATTCGAGGAATTTTGTATTTTGATAGTCTTTCTCTACAGAATCTGCAAACGTGAATTTAATTCCTCAAGTAAAATTCTTATATCGGACGATGGAAAAATCGGCCCTAAAGTCGATTGATACCACCTAATATTTTAATCGATTCAAAACATCGTTTATTTTTTCTACAGTAGGTACCTACCTACTAGGTATTTGCAAAAACATAATGTTCGGAATCTTACTAATTACATTATTACTTATTAGCTCGACTAGATAAATATTGAAATATATCAGTAGGTACCTAACTTTATTATTTACCATGATATAATAAAATAAGTAGGTATGTATAATAAATAGTATAATACATATTGACTTTCTACGTATTATTATTTATGAATAATCTAAGCAATCAATCTTTTTCAATAGTATTGGTTTTTGAACGCATCCCTTGAACCGTCCTCGAACGAACGGTGAAGTTTCGTACCTATATTATAATATATGTATAGGTGTTATAACTATATCATACAAATTAAAACATGTTTGTTTGTAAAAAAACGTAATATTGTTTTTTTTCGGATAGCATTATTAATTACTTTAAAAGTAGATATTAGGTCGGTCATAGTTAAACGTTGGAATGTTTTTGGTATTCGTATATTGACATATTTTAACTTTCTCTTTGATATAATTTATGCAGCATAAACTAACGTAGGTAGATACATTCGATATATATATTCAATAAACATAAAACCTATACGTGGTAAAACTTATTGGTATTCATAATATTACACAAAAAATTCATGCAGGCAAAGCTGGGCGCAAAAGCTAATTTCAAATTCAACTTCAAAATTATTGAAATCAACGAAATATACGAAAGAAGCGCGCAACGATGATTGGCAACATCGCGTTTCCTTTACAACAAACTACCCTAGTCGGAACGGCAACGCCCCGTTTCGGCTATGCTAAGATTTGACCAATATTATTCAAAGCATAGATTTCTATAGAGTCAAATTACTGAAAGCGCCATCTATTTCACGACTTGTAGTTTTAAATTCGAACCCCGGCTCCTTTTTGACATCTTAGTTCTTAGTTACCTTGCTAATAACCATATTGCCTTCCTAGATTGCGCTACAAAATTTACTCACACGAATACAAAATTTGCAATTTTTTAAACCAGTTTTATTGTAATTCCGTTGGATATTTTTGTTTGAAATTAAAATTAGCCACACCGGTAACTAGTATGAGGTCCAAAGAATAGCTCAAATAAAAACAATACGATGTGTGTATTGAAATCTCAGCTAGTTAAATATGTATGGAAAGGGCAATCAGAGCAACCACCTTAAACCAAAGAAGTGAAATGACGCTCATTTTGCTTGAAATCTATTCCGCCAATTTCCCACCACCGACACATGCTCTCGGATTGCCAAATCAAGAACACGATGCAATGATTGGTACTTACTGTTTACAAAGTCACTAGTTAGTTGCGTTTTTTTGTTTTCTTTTTTTTGACCCACCTTTCGATGAGGAGTGTTATTAATTAATTTCATTCATCATCAGCCTATAATATCCCACTGCTGAGCACAGGCCTCCTTTCACAAATGAAGGTGAAAGGGAATGGGCAATACTCCACCACGCGTGCCCACTGCGGATCGGTGGAGGTAGGCTAGTGGTCAACCTACTGTTGGAATTTTTCAAGCCGCCAAGGAGGCATCCAACTAGCTTAACGACTATCACAATTAAGTGATAACCGGGACCAACGGCTTTACGTGCCTTCCGAAGCACGGAAACGCACGATTTGAAATACCACTAGTCGGTCACCCATCCAGGTACCGACCACGACAGGCGTAGCTTAACTTTTCCGATCGATTAAGAACGGCTAATCATGCTACACCACGAGCGCTTCTAATTAAATTAATAAATTAATTAATTTATTCTGACTTAATTGTACTTATCTGTTACAGCAACCTGAACCGACGAAGAAGACTACAAAATCACAGCCCAAGAATGAGAAACTGGACGCGTCTACACTGGACGTCTCCATACACTCCATAAAAGATATAAACAAAGTGTTACAATCAACGACAACAAAGTCTAAACAGGTTGGTTAATTTACCTTCTTAAAGTAAGCTTTTTGACTAAAAAAATAAGGAAACAACTCATATTCCTGTCGATGTTGCACGGTTCATTTGTTGCAGTGATCGCCTTAGTTAAAAGAAAGCACATCAGAAATACAATAACTTGGGATATATATACAACTAGCTGTCCCCGCGGTTTCCCCCGCGTTCCCAAGAATAAAAATAGCCTATGTCCTTCTCCATACCATAGGCTATCTGCATGCCAAATTTCATCGCGATTGATTCAGCGGCTTAGGCGTGAAAGCGTAACACGTTCCCGGGATAAAATGTAGCCTATGTCCTTCTCCATACCATAGGCTATCTGCATGCCAAATTTCATAATGATCTGTTGAGTAGTTGAGACGTGAAGGTAACAAACAAACTCACTTTCGCATTTATAATATTAGTTAGGATTAGGATATTATGGATATAATGAGTTTTACCTAAATCAGACACCAGTTTCTATGTAACATGCAATTTATATGTATGTACTGTTTTTTTTGTGACTATGAGTAAATAAATAAGTACAGTAGTGCCCAACTGATATGGCTTACCGATGTACCTGCGCAGAAGATACATTTGCTGCCGCCATGTTAGCGCGCGCCGTGCGGAGGGGCGTGACTTGCGAGTGAGACGGAACTAACAGCTGCAGTGTATTATGAACCTTATAGTAGTGATCTAAGGTTGATTGTAAGTTTTAAGCATTCTTTCGTTAATCGGGGCCATACTTTCTTTTCTGTGCGAACGAAGATTCACGACGCGCCTTATCAGTTGGGTACTACTGTATTAATATTATTAAAAATTAAACACGGGCCTAAAGCGCAAGCCACATTACAAGACACGGAACGGACACTTTTGTTGAAGCAATTTCAACCTTAGCCTACTTTAATTACGATACAAACAACGCGCGACGGCAGAGGACGTAAGACATGGGTGCGACCTTTTATATTTTTGAATCGTACTGAGAGGAAAATAAGGTTGAAATTGATTTGACAAGGGGCATCCGTGTCTGCGTTCTGTCTTACGAGGGTGCCCTTACAGTAAATGTTTTTTTTTAAATTATGATACAACACATCGCCATCTAGTGTTAATTTCATGTACTAAAAGTTTTTATTATGTGTGAGCAAAGAAAGATCACTTATAATATTTATTTCTCCTTCAGACTTCGAAACCTGTGAACACGGACACATTCAAGAAACCGAATGTCAATGAATGCCAGCGGTTGAACAGGCAGATTGTTGCTGAACTGGTGAGTACATAGATAATAGACTCTATTGCGTTGAAATAAGAACCAAAGTCTAGTGCATTTTATAAAAGACAGTCTTAGTTTATTTTTTTTGCCTCAAACAGGGTTTTAGTTTTATCATAGGTCCACTTATATTCAAAAAAGTTATATGATTAATAATTTATTATTTAGTTTGCAAGTTAGCATGTTTTTTAGACTTCTAGAGTATTTCTATTCGTTCTTGATTTATTATTAGTTATTAAAGTAAATATTAATATAATGTTCTACTACGCCATTTTGGTTCATCTTGTTGTATTTTTGTTATTTTTCTACGATATCCACATTTTACTTAGTGATATATGAATGATGAATTGTCATAAAAAATATATGACAGAAACAGAAAAAGGTAAGTTACATGTTTTTACAAAATATTTAAACACATACTAATGTTATTTGATAAATAACATAATCCTAGCAAAATTAATAGTCATGCATGTTTATAAATTAAGAAGCTATATTCAATGAGGAGTTTTCTTACTATACCTCTCAAAATACATTGTTGTATGTTAATAATTCGAACGAATTTGAACCTTAACGATTTGACAGGTATTTTGAGCATAGAGGTATTATAAGAAAACTCCTCATTCAATGAAGATATACTCTACTTGCTAAGATCTGATGTAGTGATCGAAATCTGGACAGGGTTTCTAGACAAGATGGATCTCGACAATAGCAAAGCCAATGTAGTTTATTGTGTCCTTGACTTAACCAATCAGAGCACATGTGTCCTTGATTGAGCCTTAATATTTTTTGTGGCTATCTACTAATTACTACATGCTTAATTTTTTATTTCTTTTGATGTAATACACAACTCAGCATTAAAATCTGTGAGTGAACAATAAATCACCCCTATTTTCCCACCCTTAGGGTAGGTTTTTTGTATTTATATGGGACCAGCTTCGAGGTATACCCTATCCAATAAAAAAGAATTATCAAAATCGTACTACTCTGTAAAAAGTTATTCGTGATCAGATCACACATAAAAAAATATATATACAGGTCGTTGTTTTGGTCAGCAACGAGCGACTCAGGGTCGATAATACAAATGATACTGGTGCTAAAAAAAATATAAAAAAAATACTTTATTTTTTTTAAATAATAAAAATAAAAATAAAAAATTGAAAATCTTGTAATAAGCTAAAGTGTAGACATAATACTCAACGGGAGTACGAGGGAGTAAAGGGGTGGGGCGATGGCGGCTTGCGCCTAGCTCTAGTATGTGCACGTGCCTAGTAACCATACTTTGCGGTAATTTTATTTCAAATTGAATAAGGTATTTCTCAACATATTTACAGTATTTAATGGAATTAAGTCCATTTTTGGGGAATATATATTTTGTACTACCGCTCCTGGGTCGCTTGTCGCCGACCAAAACAACATATATATACTGTATACTCTTCGTAAACCTCCTCCGTTTTTTCGTCGGTTAACAAAATGAGCGTCATTGCGCTTCTTTGGGTTAATTGTTCGATGGTTTATAAAGACTGCCATCTTGTCTAGAGGGGTAAAATCAAGATTAAATTGCATCAAGTAAAATTTGGCTCCTGCTGCCGGCACAGCGCCTCCTGACTTCTCCCAACTCTTTTCTTCTCCTCCTGAAGAAGAGTGTGAAGATAGATAGGGTCGGCATTACGCGATTGATTCCTCTGGTGTTGCAAGCGTATAGAATACGGTAACCGCTTACCATCAGGCGGGCAGTATGCATAATTGTTCCCTTGTAGCATACGAAAAAAAGATGATGATACGCGATGATAGCTCAGTGGTAGTGACGTCGGATACCGAAACGAAGGTCCCGGGTTCGAAACCTACAATGAGCTTGAGCTTTCGGTGAAGGAAAACATCGTGAGGATACCATAGCACGGTGGTTGTTTGTAGTACTCATCTGGCTGGCTACCACCCTCAAGTTGAAAATCTGTCGCCAAGCACCTATCGGTGTGTTCCGACAGCTGCACTTGAGAGCCGGTTCGTTCTAGGCTTTGTGTGCTTACCACCTTCGGCCACATCATCACTTACCATAGTTAGATTGTGGCCAAACACAGTCCTGTATGCAGTAAAAAAAAACGACCATATTCCAACGTAAGAAGAATGTTTAGATTTCGATCACTCATTGCCGCAAGTTTAATTTGTGTAACTAATATTATTTTAAGACGTCTTCCTTACAAAGCAACTAACAATCTCAGCTTCCTATGATTGGTACAATGGTTGTGGGGTGTTTTTTTTAACGATACCACTCGTATCGGTTATTTTATTACGGCGAAGTTGCATTATCGTTATAAACATTCGTATATAAAACTTCTTGTTGCGGATTTCGTACAAAACACACACACACACACCCACGCAAATATTTTTTACCACATAGGTGTCACACACGCCATCAAAATCATCCAAAATTCTAAATGAACAGGTTTCCATAGTACACACGGCAACACATCAAGCTATACATTTCCAGTATAAGCTGATCTCGCATTGTATAAGATTTCCCGGCAATGAGAGGTCAGCTTATATTGGAAATGTATAGCTTGATCTGTAGCCGTGCGTACAAGCTCTGCTTAGTTTGGGATCGGATAGCCGTGTGTGAGGAATGTCCCAGAAAATGTATAACACATAAATTGTATTAGGTACCACAAATTCAATTTTTTTTTCGGTTACGTGCCCGAATGTTGCCCTACAGGACCTTATTACTAAGACTACACTATCTGTCTTTCACAGAATCTTTTTAACCGGAAAAATATATAAACTATCATTTAAAGACAAAAGACAGAGCCATCATACGAGGAACCAATTTTTTATATATTTTTTCCTACTCCATATCCAAAATCGGCGTAAAGAAGCTGTTATTAGGGTCTAATATTATTCATACCCTGTACTTTAACATAAAATATAAAAATACAAAAAAAAACCTATGAAACAAAATTAATATTTTGTTGTGCCTTCTAAGTTTTTAATAGCAAAATTGCGCAGTGCAGTTATTCCTTTTTTACCTATTAGATAAAAAATATGCTATTTTAAAATGGTTTAATTCGACTCGGTAAGCCGATTCTTAAGGAGTGCGTTGTTACTGTAAACAGATTTTCTTTTATTCAATATCTATTTAATTAAAATCTTTTAACAACCAGCCTACTCCATAGCAGTCTCTATTCTAATACGGGATTAGTGTCACGATGTAGGTACAATTTGAGCGGTCGCCCGCATTGAATACGAATCGCCGGTGATTTTCTAATCGACACTACCGATCTTATAGTATTTGCATGTATGATAGTATAACCGGTTTTACGAGTATTGATTACCATTGTACGTCATATTATATGTGACAAGTGACATTCGATCAAGGTTGATTTGATTACGTGTGATCGAATGATTTTAACTGTTAAACCCAATGATATTATAATAAAAAGAGGTAGATATCGCATTAAGAGGACTCAATTCTTCATACTTTTCATACAAAACCTCTGTACTTATTATGGCGTTGTTAAACATTTTTCGTTAGATGTTTTGAACAAATTAGTATCTTGTGCACTATATCTAGCCGTGTATCTAGGCGAAATTTAAAAAAAGTGTGAAACAAATTCAGTCAAAGCCTCCGAAAAACAGCGTTTTTGCCTGAACTTTGGCCATATCTAATGTAGCTTAAAATTGTAAAACTAAAGAAAACATTTAGATACCAGGCTTGCAAATGTATTGGAGATTCTAAATAACTAACTTTTTTTTCACAAACTTGTAAGATTTTTTCACAAGAAGTATACTCCTGTTTGTAACAACTGTTCCTTATAGTAACAGTGTTAAAAACCTAGGTCTAATTATGGATCAATGTTTTACCTGGGGTCCTCAGATAGCGGCCGTTAGTCGCAAGTTATTTGCATCTGCCGGCTCCCTTAGAAGACTCCGCAATTTTTTGCCAACTGCCACTAAGGTTGCGCTCGTGCAGTCTCTTCTGCTCCCTATTTTGGACTACGCTGATGCCTGCTATCTAGATCTCAATGAGGACCAGCTAAATTAACTTGAGCGACTTCAAAACTTCTGCATAAGATTTATATTTGGCTTGCGCAAATATGATCATGTCTCGCAATATCGCGCTAAACTCAAGTGGCTTCCTATACGACTTCGCCGGAATACTCATATATTGTCTCTTCTTTACACTATACTTTTTAGTCCCTCCTCCCCGCGTTATCTTAAGGAACGTTTTGATTTCCTTCAATCACTTAGGTCATCAGAAAATCTCATCTTGAGAATACCATCACACAACACTTCTTTTTATGGTAAATCATTTACCGTCCAAGCAGTTCGCCTCTGGAATGCATTGCCAGTCTCTATAAGGAGGGCGCCGTCACTCCCTGTTTTTAAAAATCTGTTGAAAAATTTCTACCTCTCGGACTGACTATAATCGATGCTGTAATTGCCATTATTTCCATGAATGTTTATATTTATTTGTCTAGTATGTTATTTATTGTTTCTACTCGGAATTACTTCTACTTATTTTTTTCTTTGTATTTATTAATAATAATATATATTTTCTTAAATCTATGTATTGTATTGTATTTTATTATTGTATGTACCTATGTATTTTTATTTACCTATTTTTGTTATAAAAGTATACACCACCGTCTAATAACGTTTCTAAATTCCTCTCCATCCTAAGGTTGTCTGGAAGAGATCGCTTTTTAGCGATAAGACCGCCTATTGTACTTACAGTAATTTCCTTAATTGTAAGCATTTATTTTTTATACTCTGTTTAAATACTTTTGTACAATAAAGAGTTATCTATCTATCTATCTATACTCCTGGAACAAGTTTTATGAATGCGAAATCATGAATGACGACCTAGCGAAGCGGCCGCGAGTGATCAGCGGAATTTACCGACTGATAACCGACGGCTCTGATGCTGTCTCTCTTTTTTCGCAGTCAAACATTACGTTGGATGAAACAACAAGCTTTTAGACTATGCTTGCGTTGAAGTTGCGCCGGCCACAGAGGGCCGCCTTAACGCACGCTAATTGTTGCAGACAAATTCAGACAATTGTCGTAATTTTGCTTAGCGGCTACATATAGCTATCTCTTTCTGTACTATACGTTCCGTATTATCTATCGCATTCACCTAATTCAACAATAACTGAACGCCGCTTAGTATGAGGGTAGCATATCTCTATTATAATATCATTGGTTAAACCTAACTAATATACCTGTTTGATTGTTACCTTTTAACGTCTGAACCATTTGTGATGAAATTTGGTATTTAGGTAGCCTATAGCTTGGAAACTGTACTGAGATAAAATATATTCTTTTATAATGCATACGTTTTTGTTTGACCGCAAACAAAAAGTGATGTTAGTTATGTGGTTTTCCCAATGGAGTATAGCTTATGGGGATCTTCAAAAAGGGTGTGAAGAGATTTCTGCAGGGTTGGCAAAGCACGAGTGATACCCCTGGTGTTGCAAGGGTTCATAGGCGACGGTAACCGCTTACCACCAGGCGGGCCGTATGCTTGTTTGCCAACTTAGTGGTATAAAAAAATTATTCGAATTGTTCACTTTTCTACTTCATATTAGGGTGGCCTCGGGAATCATTACAAATGACCTGTTTATGATATAAACAAGATGAGCAATATTTTTTTTTTCAAAATCCTGCATACAATGCATGTGAATACAAAGCTGATGTGAATAAGCATCTTCTGAGAGAATATTTATCCAAATTATGTGCCGAGAAATTTTGTAGTTTGCGGGGTGATTATAATGTTGTTTAAATTAATTATCAAAATTAGAAAGCTTTTGGCGGATATCCTCTTTATTTTTGCTACTAGGTTTTCCCTTAAAACCTTCAGTTAAAGTGAGTCAGTGTTGACGCGTGACTTGGCTAACATCTACCTCGTTTGCATTCGCAAATATACTTTATTAAGAGCAAGTTTTTTTTACATTGAACATTCGCTATTACTTGAAGAAACTAGGCTAATTAATCTGTAAGTCTATTAGTTTCTTATGACACAAGGCTCCATATTCACATTAAACTAAGATCAGAACTAAAATATCATTTACAAAGACACCTATTCCAAACGCATAAACAAACCACCGCGTCGTCGTCGAGTTTTACGACTTATTTTGAGCTTTTACGGCAAGTTTACGGCTAAATTTAAAGGCCTTACATTCCCCCTGTCCAAGATACATGGGTGGCCTGAACAAAGGGAGACGTATGCGCCGAATTTCATTACCCAAGGCCGGTGCGTTTAAATCGGAGTTGGCCACAGATCTCTATATACACTGGATTGGTTGCAATGTCCATAAGGGAATTTGATGGCCGCCATTTTGGGGCTCTTATAAGACTTAATGTTAAATAGAAGATTTAGATACTGGTATCAAAAATCATTAAAAAAATTACACTATTTATTGATATAAACCGTATCTAATAATAATAAGGGACAAAATATCAACATTATACCAAAGATATATATTTAATGTTCAATTTAGTTCCCTGTAACAAAGGGGAGCTTTATAATCGGCGCAATAATAAGCTGACATTTGTTAGCTGAATGGCTGTCATTTCGCCCATCCAGTTTATATACAAATCCGTGGCGTTGGCGCATTCTTTCACTCGGTCCCGCCACGCACATTTGACCTGGAATAATGTCGTTGTTATATGCGCAGGAGTGTGCGGCTTTGTTTCACCGGGTTTTTGTTAAGGGCTCAAAAGGGACTTGATGGATTATTGTTTCGGTAACTGCTGTGTCGGGGATACTTTTGACGGTCGTAAAAATTGTGGTAAAACAGTGTGGAATATTTTCAACACGTATTAACAATTTTTTGAAGGCTTTTCCTGGTAACCATAAACATTTCATTTAATTTCCCAGTTTTCCATAAAATGAAATACTTAAGGCTCCTGTAAGCATGACGAGATCCACTCGGACTGGCTTCATACAACTAAAAAACGGACACTTGCCTCACACACACCTCCCTGGCAAAATAAAAAAAAATGTGTCTTACTCCACAGTTTACAACTCATAAAACTGTATGTATCCCAAATCCAAAAAGGTTTGCATTCAGATTACGAACTACCAACAAACACTTTACACGATAGATCTAAAACCGAACCTAACAATGAGTAATATTCTTAAATAGTAGGAAGATTGTTATCATAGTTACCATTCACAGACGTAACACGCCTTTTTGTACTCTTCTGCATAGAATAGGTCATTAAATCTGAATGCATGATGCAGGTTGCTTGGTACTGACTGACAGATGACAAATATTGTTATCCAAATGACAATTTGACTTGGGTAAATAGTTGTTGGGCGTTGAGATGAACGGCTATCTGATCCCAAACTAAGCAGAGCTTGTACTATGGAAACCAGATAGCTGGATACTACAAACATAACTTGTAAACACATACATGACATATATAATTACACCCAGAGTCAATTGTCATCAATTTATTGTATTTATTCTTCTAAATATTTGATTTGCTGGTAAGTAACTAGCCAAGTCAAATGTTGCGATTCAATAGGTCGTAAGTTATTTGCATCGTGTAATTAATTCGACTATTCAAATTTAAAAAGTCATATTTTAAATAGCATTGTTGTCGCAGAAAATAAAATAAGAAATTGTGGTTTAAATTTACTTAAGGCGGCCCTCTGTGGCCGGCGCAACTTCAATGCAAGCATAGTCTAAAAGCTTGTTGTTTCATCCACCGTAATGTTTGACTGCGAAAAAAGAGAGACAGCATCAGAGACGTCGGTTATCAGTCGGTAAATTCCGCTGATCACTCGCGGCCGCTTCGCTAGGTCGTCATTCATGATTTCGCATTCATAAAACTTGTTCCAGGAGTATACTTCTTGTGAAAAAATCTTACAAGTTTGTGAAAAAAAAAGTTAGTTATTTATAATCTCCAATACATTTGCAAGCCTGGTATCTAAATGTTTTTTTTACTTTTACAATTTATAGGTACATTAGATATGGTCAAAGTTCAGGCAAAAACGCTGTTTTTCGGATGCTTTGACTGAATTTGTTTCACATTTTTTTTAAATTACGCCTAGATACACGGCTAGATATAGTGCACAAGATACTAATTTGTTCAAAACATCTAACGAAAAATTATTAACAACGCCATAATAAGTACAGAGGTTTTGTATGAATAGTATGATGAATTGAGTCCTCTTAAGAATGTTATTTCAGGATTGTTTACAGAACTTGGCACCCATTTAGATCTCAAGTCTTTTGTCGGTGAAGTCGACAACCACATCATAATTATCATAATATTGAACTAGGCTCCCATTTTCACATTTATGTTTGGGATTTAAAATTTCTCGACCCTGCAGTTCATGGCTGTGAGTGCATCTATCAATCAGTCAGCTTCTCTTCTTCTTCTCTCATTTTATGATCATAATGAAGACTGTTCATAGCTACTGATGTTAAAAAGGTAAATTACCATTTTATAACTATGTCAATATCTATATAAGACAACTGTTATAGCTGCCATACGTTTTCCGGGTGCGCTCTCGACAGTGTCTTGCGTGTCGTCAGCTACGCTTAAAATGTCATCAGGTACCGGTATCTTGGCTGACATGTTTCCGCGACTATGCAATTTTTGCTTGAAGCGATCGTGAAATATATGTCAATCCACATGAATTTGACTGTGGTGACCTACGTGTATTTCATTAGGTTTATGTCCTAGTTTCCGTTCCCACCATAGATTTAGAATTTTCTACTAAGAGTCCCCACCCTTTATCCTTTGTTTCACCAAATTTTTGATTATGTTTGTGAAATAAAAGACAGCAACACTCCAACTTCTTTAAAAAAATGATGATTGAATGATTTTCTTTGGACATAGTCTCCGTTTAAATCCGAGAAAACCGTACCTAACAAACACATATACAATTGTAATATTAGAAAAGATATCGTCTGGAGTACTAACGGCTCGATTCTCTGAATGGACAGGTTATCTTGTTCTACTACTTAGTTCTTCTTGCTACGTGCTATTTGTGATAATTCATATGTACAATCACTTGTTAATGTATTTTGTTAAACTATAGAGTTTTCTTTATTTTATTATTGAAAGATTCTATCAAGTTACACATTTTCACTAAACATTTTCATTGCCTTTCGATAATTGCCCTCTTTATTTCTTAAACTAAACAGCAACCCCAAAGTTGTCATTAATAACGTTTCTCAAATTCCAATAGGTACTTAAATCCATAAACCAACGACTTAATCATCTGACATGACAATGCCTTCATCGAATCTGGTCAATGTAATCTAATCGCCTCGCCAGGGCGAGTCCAAAACACTCCGGTGTTTGGTTTCATTTATAACAGTCGACCTAAGGTTCGTGGTTTATCTCGTTCTCGATTTGTTACTAATGTTTTATACTCACGTATCGGATGCACTTTATATATGATGGTATAGATCAAATAGTGTAGAATTCCTTATTGTTACATAGTTAACATTAATTTGTGCTAGTAAATAGCTTTGTTACTGCTTTGTTTCCTTTATCCGACCTTAACTAATTTGTAATTAGAGCAGCAATTAAAGTATGACGTGTGGCTATATCAGGTCTATAAAATTGATTAGCTTCTTATTGTTTAAGTACTTAACTTACCGCATTATCAGCAGTGGCACACTGAATGTTCTCAAAAACCTGAATATTCTCAGCACTTGTAATTTACATCTTAGTCATGGCGAAAACACAAAAAATGCGAATTCGGTTGTCTGGCGAGTTAGCTCTTTGTAACAAAATATAAATCGACCGTTACTGATAAACTTAATGCATTATGTAAGCTCGTTACTTTTGTAATGGCCAAGCATAACACTCCCACCAACCGTGCGTCCAGGAAGTCTACCCAAATGTAAAACACAAGGGGAACACATAAAATTGTGTGAATTTATACATTTTTTACGATCAGTTACGGATTCATCGCCTCCAGCCTTTCATGTCGCAACGTTACTTTTTTTTCTAATTGCATCATTGTTACGACAGCATCACGACTTCCCCGTTATAAGCCGACCGCGTCCAATAGATGCATCTCTGGTAACAGCTCCCAGTTTTATTTACCTTTCGTATTGGTCGAGGTAATAGTTTGTTGAACTAAGTTTTTGCGCATCATTTACCGGTCCTATCCTTACTTTTTATCCGGTTGGATTCTTTGTGAGATTGATTGCTATGTTTGTGAGTGCATCGAACTTATCTACTTTGATGCAACGTCCAGGAATGGTCTTTATGAGTCATCTAATCAAGTGGTGACTGTTTGACTCCTAAAGGTTATGACAGGACTGAACCTGGTTATACCATCTAGAATCTTCTGCACCAAGTTTTGAGTATTCTGACACAAGTTCTCAGAAGTCTCTTGTAGCTATTATTCAAATCAGCTTTTAAAATTGCTACGTGCTAATCACACTTCACGTTACCACGTGCTTTTGCTGATAAGTACCCAACAAAAAAGTTAAGTCTGTGGGCGTTTGCAAACTCGTGCTTGAACAGTTTTTGTAACCAAATTAACTCATGATGATTTTCGTAGTTTATTTTGATGTTGTGGGAATTTTGCTAAATGATTTAGTTGGATACATACATTACACACTGAGAACGAAGATATGTTTACCAAATATATTACTTTAATGTTCATAAAGGACAGCTTTATGAAGTCATTGACATCCAAATTAGGAGTATGTATGTCCCACGATTTTGGGAAGGGTTCCAAACTTAAGTAGATGGAATTGGTTAATAGGCTTAATTCAATTTGGTTGGATATTTGATATTTTATTTTGACAACGTCACACAATATTATTGACCCGTTTTATGTTGGTCTTTATTTATTCACAGTTAGTATTAGGACCTTTGCTGTAAACGTACAACTTTTGAAAGAGGCAGGGCAAAAAATCGGAGCGCCCGCTGACGGCACAGCGACTACTCTCAACCTCTTTTAGAATCCCTTTTAGGTGCAATATGAAGATATTTTTGCAGGGTCGGCAACACACGAGACATACCCCTGCGATTGTGGTGATTCAAGCGTTACTACGGTAACCGCTTTACTATCAGGCGGGCCGTATGCTTGTTAGCTATTTTAGTAGTATGACAAATAAGCTATTTAGCTTCAGTTTCAATACCTTTGTCTTTGCTTAATTTTCCATAAATTTTACTTGCATTTAATGTATTCTTTTGTCTGAATCTAATTAGCTTGCACTGCTTAGGCCCGGTTTCAATAATTTACGGACCGGTATCGGTTAAGATTTATTAAAATTTAGACTCTTATATCTTTACTAATAATGAAGCAAAGATCTCAAAGCTTTGCATAGCAGACCCTCCCATATGGAAGTAGCTATCACAGGTAAAATTAGCTTACGAAATGGTCTATATGCCCAGTTTGGCAATAAAAAAACCTACCATTGGTAAGCAAAACGATTCGTTTTTGTTTATTGAAACCGGGCATTAGTCACTCGTAAGGTAAATAATACCATTATCTTGTGAAGCGAACATGCGGTAACGGACCTTGGGCCGCGCGAATTGTTTGTGCGTAGGTAAATTGGGACGGACTCATACGCAGTGGTACCTCTTGCTAATCGAGTTTTGTAATTAACACTGCATTTTAATGAGTATACTTTTTCGATTGCATTTTGTGTATGTAGTTACCTAATATTGGGTCTGCGTATTTTACCAACATTTTCGAGCGTTTGTTTGTGTTCAACATGCTTTTATAAGTAGGCACTACATATTTAATATTGACACTTAGGTAATGTCCTATTTAAAAATTGCATTTATTTCCTTTAATTATTATAATATTATGTAAATGTTTCATGTAATCCCTAGTGATTACTGTCGACATTGTATATTGTTTGACAGCCACATAATGATACATTTCCGACAATTATTCATTCACGTGTGGATTGAGCGGTCTCACAGCGTCATGCGCGTCAAAATATAATAATCAGCTGGTCCGGTTCCCGCACGTGTGGCGCAGGCGGGCAGACGGACCTGCCAGCCAGTTGTTTGCACGACGCCTCCCGCGGCTCACGCGCGCCACCTCGTGCACACACTGACGCGACAACACAACAACAACAAACTACCGACACGTTCATTCAACTCACACAATACACATCTGACGTTCCGACACACGAAAACCTACAGATTCCATTTCTCGCCCTTGCGTAACTCGCGTCTCGCCGGTCATGATGCAACTTCGCCACGATCCCTTTTGGAGCTACCTAACCCACTTCGTGGTAGCTGCGCGCTGTTAACTCGCTCACTAATATAAAAATCGTATCGTGTCAATAAACGAAATGCACGCACGTGCTCACCCTACAAGCTCCGCTGCCGTTGTCCAATCGTAGGAGGACGAGGGCTACCGGCGCGTCTCCGCCGGCCAATCGCGACTCGTTTACGATTTCTCTACGACGAAAACCGCCGATCCCGCCCGACAGGACCCGAAGTGTGCATCGACAACCCCCAGTGCAGCTTCAGCCCCCAACATGGCGACAATGGTAGCCAGCACGCCGCCGGCTAACCCGACAGTGACAAAAAAACCGTCGATTAAAAAATATAGGGCTCCGACGCCCCCGAGTAAAATACTGAGCGACGATGAATGTGAAAGTGATAAAGACAAAGAGAACAATGTGGTGCCTCGAGAGGAGAACGACAATGCGACAGATTGTGTACAAACAAAGCAGGCGCCGGCTGATGAGAAGCCGGTGCTGGACAAGGGATCGCCTTTTAAAAAACTGGCGCCAAAGTTAAATGGGAACGTTGATAGGAGCTCCGTTCTGTCCAAAGCTGCGATGTTCGAGGCGGGTAGTCCTAGGGCCAAGGACCCAGCTGAAATGTCATTACGGGAACGGAAAGCTCTATTTGAAAAGAATAAGGGCGCAGCTATTGTACCTAAAGCGCCCTTCGGTCTTGCACCCTCTGTGAAAACCCTGCACGGGGATAACAAAGGTAAGTCAATTCTGCACTATATTATAGTTTTATGCCGACAACGAAGAAAAAATATACACACATTGACATGTATTATGATTGGTTGCATTTATTTTGTTTGGTTAGAATATTACCCGTGTCTAATTTACTTACATTAGCACTCCTTGGTATTGGAAATGACCATAGGTTTGATTTATCTTTACCGTACAAAAAACTGATTGTTTATTGATTTATCAGACTTAAGATTTTGACCACTATTAGGTATAATGACGGAAGTTGAAAATGGCTGAAAATTTATTTCCTAGTGGCTAATTAAATTATTGACGGTATTTATGTATACAGATACGATTTGAATAAAAACAATACTAACATCAATAACAAAAGGAATATAAATAATTGATTCGTATATGAAGACTACGTTTCATGAGTAAAAAATGTACCAGTCATGCCTTTTAAGCGGAAACTACATGCACTGTTTTTCTTAAGGCGCTGTCAGCTCCTAAAATTAAAAGAGTTTTGTCCCCTTCACCTCCTCACGCTACACACGCCGCTTGCCGCCCCGCACCGTCCGCGTCGCAGGTCGCGTGCGTAGTTCTTAGACTAGACTCGCGCATTACGGCATGCGACATGACGGTACAACAATCACGACCTATATTGTACTGTAATTATTTTGTAAATATTGTATGCATATATTGAGTTTAATTATACATTATTTTAATAGTAATTTCTAGAAGACAAAATTTATAATATTAGTAAGTACCTACTTCGT
This sequence comes from Polyploca ridens, assembly GCA_951394255.1. Lineage (NCBI taxonomy): Eukaryota > Metazoa > Arthropoda > Insecta > Lepidoptera > Drepanidae > Polyploca > Polyploca ridens. Next base: position 7,364,772 of record OX596265.1, on the reverse strand, counting down.
AAAAATATTTTGCGCATTAAAATACCTACTCAAAACTGTTTTACCAAAATCTTAAACCGACTTCAAAGTACACTAAAAAGTAATCAAATCCTGACTTGATGACAAATTTTCCAAATCGGTTAATAAATTAGTTATGAGGTAACAAACATAAAAAAACATGCAACAGAATTGAGAACCTCCTCCATTTTTTTAAGTCGGTTAAAAACAATAGGCTACACATACATTTTATTTCTTGTAACATTTCTCTAAATATTTTGACACAAGTATTAAAAATTAAAGGAGACTGTTCAAATCTGTTTGGGTGGTGGTCTAAGAACCAATACCGATACTGTTGTGGTATTTTTGTGGGGATACCTGAACTACACCTTAACAACCTTTGTGCAAAGGGGCATCAAAATCTGTCCCGGCAGTTTTGAAATATATACAGGGTGGACATTTTAGACGAATCAGTAAAGGCATCTACCTTACGGGTTGAATATGGTCTTAGGTGACTGTCCCTTATTTTTTAAGTTATTGCAATTGGCATTTACAGAAAAAAAAAACAGTCAGCGAGAAAACGGCGATTATTGTACAATATGTAGGGTCAAAAGGCTCTACTATGTAATTAGTGTCAGTAGTGCTAGATACATTTCTTAACAAAACGTATGGGAAGCGTTTCATGGAAAGTTACATGGATGTCTATGTCCTAAAACGTCGGGGCAAAGGCTACAACTTTATAAGTCGCAAGTCCGGCCTCATAAGGAGTATTGCTGTCATCTATGGGCGGGAGCATCTGGATACCAGCTTGGGCCTTTAAACTCGGTTCAGCGACGTGACATCAGAATTGTTGACGATCCCGAGTTCACAAGCGGTTGAGCTCCTTAGTCTGAGGAGAGACTTTGCCTCCTTATGTGTGTTCTACCGCTTGTACAACGGAGAGTGTTCTAAAGAATTGTTCGACTTGATGCCCACGGCTACCTTTCACCATCGCAACTCTCGCCTTCGACAGAGAGTCCATCCTCACACATTGAAACCAGAATTGTTTCGAACTGTGCGGGCTCAACGGAGCTTCCTTCCGCGGACGCTCAAACTGTGGAATGAAGTCCCTGCCGTGGTTTTCTCAATGGAGTACAGCATGGTGTTCTTCAAAAAGGGTTTGAAGAGATTTCTGCAGGGTCAGCAACGCGTGAGTGATATCCCTGGGTTGCAAGTGTCCATAGGCTACGGTAACCACTTACCATCAGGCGGGCCGTATGCTTGTTTACCACCTTAGTGATATAAAAAAAAACTGTAGTGACATAGTAGAATTTCAACAAAATAAATTATCAGCACTTAAATTTAAATACGTTTTAACGGGTATTTCTGACTGTGTAATACCTGTAGTTTTTGTATTTTTTCGACGCTGAGCGTCGAAAACAGCATGGAGGTATTCTGAGCCCGAGCTACAGGACAGAAGGGCCGTGACGAGGCACATTTGCGCCCCAGTGTCTGCGTCTCCGAGTAGGTTCGGCCCTCTCCTGAACCCACTCAGCAGCCTCCTTCTGGACCATAACGGCCTCACAGAAGGAGGCTACGGCCCTCCACGTTGTATTTCCGCTCAGTGTCGAAAAATATAATAACTACAGGTATTGCACAGTCAGAAATACTCGTTAAAATGTATTTAAAATTAAGTGTTGATACTTTATTTTGTAAAGGTTCTACTATGTCACTACAGTATGCAAGATAAATTTTTTTTTGTTCGATTTCTGAAATGTCTTGTGCCCTTACCTAACTTGGCCCCATAGAGCCTTTTAATCCTTGTCGAAGACAGGATCAATTAAGCCGTTCAATTTCAAATATAGCCGTTTTTTCGCTGTTTGTAAATTTTTAGAATCTGTAAATGTAGATTGCAATTACTCAAAAAACAAAAAATAACTGAAAAGAGAAAAACAAGCTCTTTAATCTATAGAATTTTGAATATAACTTGAATTTCATAAGGTACCTATTGCAGTCGGGGCCAAACCAATAACCTAAGTATGTATATTTTTGTAATATTTGTTTATCCCCGACTGCAATACTTTATAAAATTCAAGTTATATTCAAAATTCTAAAGCGCTTGTTTTTCTCTTTTATGTTATTTTTTATTTTAAGAAGTCGGGCTTTTGTTTCTTTTAAAAATTTAATTTGGTATTTTAAATGAATTAATTGTATGTATTAGTAAGTACATGTGCGGTACGATAAAGTAAGGCTAACAACCATGACAAACTCTGTGAGTTACGTACGGTAACCGCCCAGTAAGTAAGTAGGTACCTACTGTCCTTGCATTAAACATGGTTTTTTGCTGTTTACGTCAAAATGGTACCACAAAAGTATTACAATATACAGGTCGTTGTTTTGGTCAGCGACGAGCGACTCAGGGTCAATAATACAAATGATACTGGTGCTAAAAAAATACTTAATTTTTTTTAATAATAAAAATAAAAAAAAATTTTGAAAATCATGTAATAAGCTAAAGAGTAGACATAATACTCAACGGGAGTACGAGGGAGTAAAGGGGTGGGGCGATGGCGGCTTGCGCCTAGCTCTAGTCTGTGCACGTGGCTAGTAACCATAGTTTGCAGTAATTTTATTTCAAATTGTATAAGGTATTTCTCAACATATTTACAGTATTTAATGGAATTAAGTCCATTTTTGGGGAATATATATTTTGTACTACCGCTCCTGGGTCGCTTGTCGCCGACCAAAACAACATCCTGTATACATATATGGAATGGGCTGTTCACAAGCTTTCATTTGATGCCCATATTGTTATAATAACGAAATTTTTGTTTTTAATACCCCCCCCCCTCCCCTCTTTTTTATTCCTAGATGTCATATAAAAATAATATACCCTATAACACTCCCCACAGTTAAGACGAATCTAACGACACCTCTTATGCTTAAATCCATCAAGCCGTTTAGGCTGTAGAGCGTGCCAAAGAAATGGACATACATCCATACATACATACATTCACTCGAAAAAATAAAACCCTCTTTGCAACAGTCATCTAAGACCATATTCGCGTGGCTTCAACCCGTAAGATGCCCTTATGCTGACCGGTCTAAAATGTCCACCCTGTATATCTCAAAACTGCCGGGTCAGATTTTGATGCCCCTTAACCTTGCCTATAGTTGAGGTATCCCCACAGAAATACCACAACAGTATCGCTATTGGTTCATAGAGCACTTCCCATACAAATTTGTCTCCTTTCAAGTCACAAAAGCTAGCAAACTATAAAAAAATTGTTTACTACCTTCTTCCCTGCGGTTTTACCCGCGATGCCGAGGAATATTATATTTTCTGGGGATAAAAAATATCTTAAACTAGCTGCCCGGCGCGACTTCGTTTGCGTGGTGTCCTACCCTTTTCCCTAACCTACCCTTAGATGTGATTATACTTACTTATACTTAGATACGAAGTACGATGATTAAACTACAGTACCTGGGTGATCGAGCTGTGCTCGTTTTTTTTTTTTGGTGAATCATAATTTTTTTCACATAAAAAAAGGAACTTGAAAAAAAGAAAAGAAAAAAAATTATAGTTGATGATTAAACTACAGTACCTGGGTGATCGAGCTGTGCTCGTTTTTTTTTTGGTAAATCATAATTTTTTTCACATAAAAGAAGGAACTTGAAAAAAAGAAAAGAAAAAAAATTATAGTTATCTGGTCTCGAACCGGGGTCGTCTGATTTTGGGGCTGCACGTTCCCAACTGAGCTGTTATAAGCTTGAGAGCAGTGGCGAAATTAACCTTCGTATTCTAATGATATTGCAGCAGTTTTTAATTGCCTGAAAACACGGATAAAACTACGTTTTCTAAAAATGAAACCTAGCTAGATCGATTTATTGCCCCCGCATACAAAATTTCATGAAAATCGTTGCAGCCGTTTCCGAGAGTCAGATTATATATGGGGTGGATATGACAATAAATGAAACCACGTAAAGTACTCATAAATACGATCAACTGTTACTATGGGACCAAGTTCGGAATAGAAAAAAAAAGCTTTCATCTTTTCATAAAAAAAGTAAATCGGCAAAAATGTATGAAAAGCTGTAAAAAAAATTGCGATTGTGAAGTTGGTCCCATAATAAAAGATCTGCCATTATTTTCGAGTAGGTACCTAGATTTTTCATAAATTGCACTGATACAAAACGAGGAGGAGGCACCGCGGAGAGAAGCGACGCAGGTCCGTCCTCCGTTACGTTCTGATGAACACTGGCGCGGTGCGGGCGGTGTTGAAATCAAGCAAGCGCATCTCGTAAAAAACGTATAAAAATTCGTAAAAATTGAATATTTACTATTAGTTAAATATTATACCGACAGTCTACGTGGTTTAGAATTAAGAATTTTTTGGTATATTTTAAAATGTTGAGCACAACTGAAAATGTAGAGAAAAACTGCTTTAAAAGGTGAAAAAAGCGGTATGTTTGAATTTTTTTTCTATGTAACTAAGTATATATAAATATGTTTTGGATACCGACAAGCCCTGCAAAAAGGTCTTAAGAATGTGATATTAATTTTTCTAAGTTTAAATAAGTCTCTGTATAAGAGATATACTGCTTTGAAAATCCTGATTTTACCAGATTTAGGAATTAACGGCGCCTTAAGCAATGATGCTCATAAGTTGTGAAATCGGTATCAATTTTCGCACTTTTTCACATTAATGTATTGGATCATAATTATGACACGTTCTTTAAAATGTTCCATTAACAATCCTAATAACTATCTTTAATAGTTTTTACGAAGTTATACTTTATACAATTCATTGTTACTAACAGATTGTCCACAGTAAATAATAGTGTACAATGTACCATTAAACTGCCCAGGTATGCTATTCTGTAAAAGGTAAATCATCTCGAAAGTCATCTCGCAACTCACCTCGCAACCCGATTAGGCGTGTGAATTATGTTTCAGAATACCAAATCCTATTGAAAAACGTCAAAATACTCACCTGTCGTAGTTCATCTCACTTCCGTCATCACTCGGTGGCGCTAGTGTCGATTTCAATGATTTTTAAGAATATGAAACTCTAATCTCATCGCGGATTCAGAAGTGATATTGCAAATGAACTTTACAGAATAGCACTACAGGTAATTTGCTTGCTAATCGAGTTATCGCGAATGGCTAATTCGCGATAACATTATTACACATTATATAAATATTATTTTTGCTCTTTACGACGATGTATTTTACATGTTTTCTCCCAGTAAAATGCCCCTAAAATATTCATGAACTTCTCACTCAGTATTCTAGGTACATCTACTTTGATCTTGACGGTCAGTACCAGCTATTTTAAACCGGATTAACTTAAATTTTACATACAATTTTACGACTATAACGGCTCTTAATAATGTCCTTTTTTTTTTTTTTTTTTTTTTTTTTATTTATCCTAGGTTACACCTTCTTTAGTGTTCCCTATTCATACTAAAATCTAGCCTTAATATTAGGCTAATAAGTAATTTAAATTTAACATAAACTTCTATATTGACTATTTCTAAGAATGTGTCCATTAACACTTTTCTTATTGTCTCTATTTTCTTAATGTCCTTTTAAAAATAAGCAAAACGGCAAGTATGCTGTTATAGCCAAAAACATTTTTAGCCAGTCCAAAACGTGTACTAGATTTTGATCTCAAGAATTCTTCGTAGCGGACATAAAATAAAATAACTTTGGATTGTTATGCAATAAAATGAAGTCTTCTTTCAAGAATTTCGCAAATGTATAGGTAGGTACCAGCTTACTTGCAGATTGAGATGTGAAATGACCATGTGCATAGCAGCTCAGCCCCCCTAGACAAAGTACATTTCGTTGCGTTTGCGCGAATAGAAAGGTTACACAACATTTGACTACGCTAGGATCTAGCGTATTCTTATGTCAATCTCATACATTTTGTAACGTTTCTATTCGCGTAAACGCAACGAAATGTACTTTGTCTAGGCCTACAACTCTGTTCGACCATCCAAATATTAGGATGAGGATCATGAAAAAGATTAGGAGAGAGGTGTTAAAGGTACACCCGGTGCTTCAAAACATGTACAGTTCCAGACACCATTTCATTACTCATTAGGAAGTTGAACGATTCCACTTATTTTAATACGATTGAGTTTACTCACTTGTTTATATTTGTCATTAATTACAATGTGTTCCTTATCCTCATACCACATGGTCATTTGCACTATTGGCACAGAATAATTAATAGTAGGTACTATTGGAATCCTTTTTGTCACTTCGGTCACAGAGGATTATATTATACAGAGCAACAGCTCCCTACAAACGTCTATTATATTAGCCTATTCTTGTAGGGCTGTCACACTAGGAAATAAATTTAATTAGAAAGCTAGGTATTTTTTTTAATAATTATAAATTATAAGTATAATTTATTGAGGTGCGTCTACGCTAGGCAAGCCGAGCCTAACCGCTTTGCACGTTATCATCGCGGCGTCAAGTTTAGACTTACAACGAGCCTAGTCTTACGACACGCTCGCCCAAACTCGTGGAATTTGCTAGTTCCCAATTTCCCATTGAAGAATTCCACTACCCAAACTCCAAAACTACTACAATTAGGCGTTATAATACCAAGATGACACAAATAATGGCGTTTTGATCACACTAATATGAACTCTTACTCGAAAGTAATGAGGGCAAATTTGTATTAGTTTTTTTTTAACATTGGATAAATTATTGAATTAGAATGAAATTCCTTTATTGCACATATGAATGTTATTATTAACGTTTTATATAATGTCCAACTGTACCTAATCATTATTACAACCATTGTGAACAATGAAAATAATGTCATTATCACACACTTGAAAACCTAAAATAACAGTGTCTACATTATTATATAATGTACCTAAATTATAACAGTTTAAATACATATAAGTATTGTAATATATGCATTAAGTAAAAGATATCTTGAACTTGGCTTGACACGCTACCACGTGTCTAGATGACATGAGTCCAATTTCGCCCACCACTAAAAATATTACTCGTACCTACATATCTACCTAGTAAGAAAATTACTTCATTTGGATAAATTATTGGATATATTTATATTCCTCCTGGAATTATTTATAAACGCACTGCAATAAATAATCATTTTGTTTGTAAGTTGTTCTTAAAATTATTAAAAACAAAGTATCGCGGTAACGAGCAGCGAGCGACGACGTACTGCAAGCGATGTAGGTATCGAGGTGTGCCGCTCGGTCGCGAGTCGTCCCCGACTCTCGGACCCTCGGGTTCGCCGGAAACACCCGAAGCGACTTCTCGGCTCTCGTACGTGAACCCGTCGGTGAGCGCTCACGCACACATCGCTGCGCATGTAGTGAAGTACCTACCATTTCGCGTTCTTAAGAGCTGTTTATCTGTATAGTAATCTGTGCTTCGGTTATGAATTAAACTTGGCTCGTCATATTCTAACCATAATTAGATCTCAATTCCGGATAGACAAATTTATATTAGGCTAGATATAATAATAATAATAATAATAAAGCCTTTTATTTCCTTAACATTAACATACATAAAAATTAATTTAACACTAGAATATAATAACACAAGTTATTCAGTTAAGGCCCCTGGCGGGTATAGGCCTCCTCCAACAGTTTCCAAGTTTTCCTTATCTTTGCTTTCTTTGTCCAGTCTTCTCCAGCAATTTTTTTTAATTTCATCAGACCATCTTTCTCTAGGGCGTCCTCTGGCTCTCTTGCCACTTGGGCTAGATATACCATACATTTAATAGTAGGAAAGCGTGTAATTTTTTTCCTACCTACGATAAAATGAAATATCCTCATAGACTCGGATCAATACCCTTGAAGAGTTTTTACAGTTGGGATAATGGCACAATTTGACATTTGTAAGTTTCCAACGACACGACGACTGGCGCGACTAAATTCAAGTCTGAAACTAAAGTAGAAGAAATAAAGGGCTTAACATGATATCCAAAATTCGTTTTGTTGACGGCTTGCGGTTTCTAGCCAACTCTTAATCGTGCTATTTGCGAAACTATAACAGATTGTCCCATATCCATTGACAGTCTCATGGGACTATAGCCGGTATAACAGTTGCCCCGTTGTAGATGTGATGGTAATACCGCTATTACACGACCGTTAATACCATGGTTAATTGGCTATAGCCTGTTAAAAGGACAGGTGATTTCATGTTTATCCACGCAATTAGGTTTTGACACAAGACCTTTCGTTGTGGAATTCCAAGGCCCTTTGTTCAACTTACGTCTGATCAGTTGCGCTGCAATTATATTTATTAATGTTTCGAATACGATAATCGGACTTCGAATCGGACTCGTCGGAGTAGACCGTCAGTTGGTTTTTGATACCAGTGGACTCCACAGTTGAATCTCAAGGTTCATTTCATTATTATTTGCTGTGCCTTCCGAACTGGCCCGTATTCCCTAAAAAAATATCCATTTCCGATTCCGACATCTAAGCAGCCAGTAGCCTCTGCCAATTTTAATCGTAATCAGTTCCGAATTTTAGATATGAATCGGTCAATAAACAGACACCGCGATCACAATATAAGAAAGTAAAGATTTACATATATCAGGTCCGTGATTAATATTTAATCTATGTAAAAAAATATGACCTATGCTAAAATGCTAAGTAATATTATCGAAATAATTTTAGACACCGTTTCCACCTAGACAGCAATGATTATCTCTAAAATACGTCCAATGTGATTTCAAAGGTCAAATAGTAATTTCTAAAGAATAGACAAATAATTTTCAACCTTACATCAATAGATAATAGTACATATTGTCTAGATTTTCGTATGCAAAGATTAGAATGTGCTAAAAAACTCTCACAGACATATTTTTTGTGCATCATAGATAGGTATCATTAGTTTATAGTCGTATAGTATTGGAATTGATGCAAATTAAATTGGATAAACTTGTTATTAGATTTTGCTACTTTTTTTATGAAGCTAAGTGATTATACTGTGTTGTCTGTCATGCATGTTAGTTGTGTAGAATTCGTTTTATCTCTTTCTGTTACTTCAAATTATATATTCCCCTCTCTTATGTCTTCGTCTGTCTGTTCTTGCATTCAAAGTTCAGTGTCAGTTCTTCCAAGAATTAGCCACCTATCTACCTTATCACTACAATGGTGCCGATTCTGTTGTAAATCGCACTAAACTAATTTTAGTCACATCTCATCTCTTTCTTACGAACATGATTGAAAAGGATAGAACATATTTTAAGTTGTCAAATTAATCTTTGCCGTCTTATTTTGCGTGTATTTAGGCGTGACGGCGATAGATGGCGACTAAATTTATATTGAAAACAAGCATTGGACTAATTTGACAGGACTAAATTTCTTACATCCTTTTCTTATGTTCTTTGTTAGAAAGAGACATAGTGACATTAAAATTAGTTTAGTCGTGAACAACAGAATCAGGGCCTATATCGAACATGCATAAGCTTTGCAGTGACATCTCTTATTTATTTCTGGAAAAATAAATTCATTTTCTTTCTTTCTATTTGATACGGTTTTCTACACAGACATAAATCTGAATAGATAGCGTAAGTCCCTCCATCCGTATGATAACCAAGCGTGTAACTTTTTTGTACCTACCATAATGTCACAATATTGATGAAGCTATCCTATTTGTTAGTTAAACGTATCCCTCGCTACACATCTCTGGTGGACATGCAGCCTTATGCGAGTTCCCTGTCCGCGCGAAACAGTTTCAAAAGAAGAACATTGTACCCAATTTTTTTACAGATTTTTACACGCAAAGTACATACATTCGCGTCATCTATTTAGATGTATATCTGTGGTTTTGTACTTATAATGCCGCCGTAGGTTCGGATAAGGGTTTTCGTGAAAACTCGTAATATGGTAAATGACTAGATTAATTCGTAAAGAAACTATCATTATCATACAATAAGCGATCCTCCGGCGTCATAATTATATTACACTAGCTTCTGCCCGCGGCTTCGCCCGCGTGGCCTACAAGAAACAAATGACATATTTTTCTTCTAAAACAAACATTATAAGCGCTCTCACTCCTCGCTCTCAATTGAATATACAAATTAACATTATCCCAAACAAAGCAATAATTATGAAGTTCTTCGTAAAACTAAACTAATCTCTGGGATGAGAGTGTGTGAAAAAAATCTAAATAGGATTTCTCCCATTTAGGTCTTTTCACAGAAGTGGATATATTTTTTCTATTTATTTATGTTTTTTATCTCATAACTTCGTCATATATTAACCGATTGTGAAAAAAAAAATTTGAAAAAAAAATAGCCAATCCATTGAATTATTACACATAGAAACAAAGTACACGCGCGAAACATAATCCATTCAATTGGAGCCATAATGGCTCCAAATGACCGCCGCGCTGTCAGTGTACTGACTGGCGTTTTAGTGAGTGGAGCTCTCAGAAAAATAATAAATATGACTGTTTGTGCAGTAAAATTGTGTCATAATTCATCAGGGAAGAAAGATTAGAATTCTGTTGTAATATTCCACAGATAAGACACTAATTTTATTGCGTAATTCATCTAAAATAACAAAATTCAAAAATAAAAATACTTCACTCAGATTTTGAGCAAAGTGTTGCCAGCTATTTGTGTGCGAATTTGTGTTGTTTTACGTAATTGATACTGATTTTGTTAGAGTAGGAAGTAGAGTAAGTAATTGAGTCCGATAAGTTGTTTCTTTTACTTATAGCTATTATAACTGACTATCTGTCCCCCTCGGTTTCACCCGCGTTCTTGGGATAAATAGCCTATAATACTGAGGATAATGTAGCTTCATATTAGTGAAATAATTTCGAATCTGACTAGTATTTTTACACAGTATTAGTTTTACGGGTAGTTTTTTTTTACAGAGATTGACCCGTTCAAAAAAACAAACAAAAAACTCTTCCGGTTTATTGTATTATAAATATTAATATTATATTAGTATAGATTCAGTTAGATATTATAAGAATGTATAGCTATTCGTCTTTTATACGATAATGATAATTAAATACCTCCATACTTCTTAATCTTCTTTTTCTATACAACCTATCATATATGAAACCTATCATAACCAACAATACCTACTACAAATTGTACGATCATTCATAGCTTTGCACATTGTTTTGGTTTACTATGTTAAAATACCCGACATAAGTACTATGAAACATAACCATTAAACTAGTAATAAATAAATAACAGGCCATAATTTATCATAGACACTATGATAAATTATCTAATACGCAGAACATTTTAATCTATTTAATTAATTTTATGAATACTTACTTCCAATTTCATTCACTAGTATCGAAAGGTTAACTTTACCGAAAAATTTCGTTTAGCTTGCAACATTACTCGTACGCTTGTGTGCGTGTCAGCGAGTGTAATTATATGGTACTCACGCACACATTGGTTGTCAAGTGGCCTACGAGTCGCGAGGATTTTTGTTCGATACTTCGCTTCTAAGCGTAATAATTCAATGAGCCAATCATATAGCCCCAATTTTTTTTTTAAATGTATCCTGTAAATTTTAGGCTGACTTACGATCTGGTAGTAACTTGAGTAGCTTTGACCTTCATAAGCGCGCCCTACAAGGGCCTAAATTGAATAAATGGCTTTGACTTTGATTCTCGGTGTCGATTAACTCGATAATTGGTAGGTACACATACTTTTCAATTAAAATTATGAGACACGTGTATCAGTTTTTCCAAAATCATCCCCAAAATATAAAGTCCTGACTAACTCATTAACTGGCTGATATATCAAAGCACATACTAAACTACTGGTCCTAGAGATATTAAATTTAAGAAATAAGAAATAAGAATTTTTTATTTTTTGGAATTTTCCCTTTACTTGTGCTAAGACCTTGCTTTTTGCCAAATGTCGTGATTTTAGGTCAACGGGAACTACCATATAGGTTTTCGACCCAAAACCTATAAGGGTACCTACTTCCGGTTGACCTGGAATTGTCAATTTTGATTAAAAGCAACGATTTATAGCACAAATAAAAGGAATATTCCGAAAATTAAGGTAAACTTTGGTACTTACAAGTTTTCACGAAAATCTAAATTTGCCCATATCTTTTTATCGTGTTGAATCAGGTCCTTAATTTTTGTACACCTAATAGGGACTATAAACCTCAGTATCTGGTATAAATTTGAACTTGCTAGGTTCGTTCGTTCATGAGAAAATCGGTGGTGACACAGACAGACAGACGGAGAGAAGAGTGATCTTATACGGGTTTCTTTTTTACCTTTTGAGGTACGGAGCCCCAAAAAGTATATTACGATATACGTGTTACTTTAGTAGTCTCTTTCACGCCAAGAGTATCGTATGGGTACTATTTCATATCACGTGTATAATAAATGCGGGTTTTTTACACGCAGTAAAAAGGCTTTTCAATAATTTAAAATGTTTTACAAAAAAAAAATACCGACTTCAAAGTACACTAAGAAGTCAAATCCTGATCTGATAACAATGGAACCAAAAGGGAAGTACCCTTCCAAAAAAAAAGAATTTTCACAATCTTTTAATAAATGACGAAGTTATGAGATAACAAACATAAATAAAAAGAAAAAAAAAATACCCACTTCTGTGAAAAGACCTAAATAGGAGACATCCTATTTAGATTTTTTCACACACTCTCATCCCAGAGATTAGTTTAGTTTTACGAAGAACTTCATAATTATTGCTTTGTTTGGGATAATGTTAATTTGTATATTCAATTGAGAGCGAGGAGTGAGAGCGCTCATAATGTTTGTTTTAGAAGAAAAATATGTCATTTGTTTCTTGTAGGCCACGCGGGCGAAGCCGCGGGCAGAAACTAGTAATACGCAATCATAAAAACGCATAAAAAACCAACAACTTACAACAAACTAACCCTCCACCCCGTTTCACCCTCTTAGGGGTGGAATTTCGAAAAACCCTTTCTTATTGGATACCTACACTTCACAAAGAACGCACCCTCCAAATTTCATGTCTCTAAGACCAGCGTTTTAGGCTGTGCGTTGATATATCAGTCAGTGAGTTCTCATACCTAACTTCATCCCGCTTTGTATCCCTTCGAGGGTGGAATTATCTAAAACGCTGAGACACAAAATTTGAAGATCCTACGAGTAACTTCGAAACTGACGGACTTTCATACAAACTTTCATCCCCTATTTTACCTCCTTAGGGGTGGAATTTCGAAAAACCCTTTCCTAGTGGATACCTTCTCTTCACAAAGAATACACCCTCCAAATTTCAAGACTCTACGGCCAGCGGTTTAGGCTGTGCGTTGATATATCAGTCAGTCAGGACTTTTTTTTTATTTATTAGGTAAACAAACAGATATACAATGATATTATATATCCCATAGCGTTTACCCCAAATAAAAAATATAAAGAATTATGTTATTTGCATTCGTGGTAGTCACACGCGGTCTAAATATACATTTCAAGGTACGTATTCTGTGAGTAGTTAACAAAATTATCACTCTTTCAACCATACTCAGAGATGTCAATTAGAAATTTGATGAAAATCAGATTATCTCCACGAATTTTATAGATATGCATAAACAACTTAAATAAATAATTTTACTTTGAAACTTGAAATACAAAAAATCTCCCTTTTCAACCCCTTAAGGGTTGAAATTCCAACAATACCGATATAAGTTGATAGTAAACTTAGTGACGTTTAATTTGAAAATGAAGTACTTCCATATACACCTTCATCCCTATTTTCACTCCTTCGGGGGTGGAATTATCGATTACACTGAGACACCTATAAATTAATTTTCAATCTTCTGTCTACACACATAATTTGACGATTCTAACTTCAAAACTGACAGACTTTCATACAAACTTTCATCCCCCATTTTACCCCCTTAGGGGTTAAATTTCCAAAAATCCTTCCAAGGTGGATGCTCTCACTATATATTTATAAATTTATTGATGCTTACTTTGACATTTAAGGACTTTTCATACACAACTTCATCCTCCTTTTCACCTCTTCTGGGTCGGAATTATCAAAAATGCTGAGACACCTATAAATTAATTTTCAATTGTCAGCCTAAACACAAAATTTGAAGATCCTAACTTCAAAACTGACGGACTTTCATACAAACTTTCTTCCCCTATTTTACCCCCTTAGGGGTGGAATTTCCAAAAATCCTTTCTTAGCGGATACCTATGTCATTACAACTATCTGTATGCCAAATTTCAGCCCAATCCGTTCAGTGGTTTGAGCTATGCGTTGATAGATCAGTCAGTCACGGTTTCCTTTTATATATACAGATTATACCTATACATACAATTGACTTTAATAAATGACAGGACGGAGATAATGCTCACCTATGCTTAATAGCATTTGTTGAACACCCGTAGGCTGATGATGATGATTTTGAACTAGAATGTATTAATTAGCTAAACAGTTAGCCAAAAATCAGACTGTCGATTAAAGTAACGGTACAGGATTGTTTTGTTACATTGACGTTTCATTTATATCTGCACAGTATATCTTGAATGGTACTAAGATGAATGGTAAAGAAGCTAAAAAGATTGGAGAAGGTGTCAATATACAAATAGGAAAAAAAAAATATAATAACAGGTTAATGATCCATCCAATCATCGTGTAAACTTTAGGGTCCAATCGCAAGTTAAATGTTTAGTTTAAGTACACTTACCCAAGATATTGTACAATTTTCACGTTGTGTAGGACAAAATGTATCGTAAAATTTTGCATATACAATATTAGAGGTAATCGAATGGTAGAAATAGGAATATTACCCTGTCGACATACAGTGAGACCTGTGAGACGAAAGTAGATACGGTATTTTTTTGCAGTGAAACTTTGGATGACTTCAAAACCCTTCTAGGTGTGATGACCTCTTCAAATACCCCTGGTGCTGCAAGCGTTTATAGGTTACCATCAGGTGGACTGTATAATTGTTTGCTAACTCCAACAGATTAAACATCATGGACAGTCCATCCAGTATCGTGATTGGCACAACCTAGTATATTGTCGTTTGATCGTTGAATCTAGTCGACGTTTTTATTTCCACTTGGTCACACCTTTACTAACGTGTACTTACTAGTTTTAATGACAGCATTTGATCATACGCTTATCATAACTTAGTTTTAGAACGATTATACGCCATCGATAGATAATGATCGTACACACACTCTCATTACTTCTATTGGCGTAAAAACTGACAGACATGACATGACACGACCAGGACCAGGGTTATTCAACTTGCAACCAACATTTAAAATGTAATTTGTATGGTATTAATCATATACTATGTAATGGCAGACATATGACATGTCGCGGAGGTGTGGATGGTTGGCTCAAACCTTGTTCAAACATTTGATAACAATATCCGGGTTCCCGAATTACGGAATTTGGCATTGATGACGCAACAAAAGCGAACAACTTGAATTGAAGATATAATTCATATTTCTTCAAGTAATAGTTATTGGCAATGATACTCTGTCAGGTAGCGCTGTACAATCCCGCGACAAAGATCGTGAGTTTGAATCCTACAATGAGCTTGAGATTTCAATTACTGGAACTTACTCGATGGTAGGGTAATTTGGCTGGCTACCACCCATGTTCAAAATCTATGGCCAAGCAGCTACCGGTGTGTTCTGTCAGCTTTAAAGTCGGCCACATCAAATAACATGTTGGCCAAATGCAAATTTATCAAAAATAAAAAAATAAACTTTCGCACACAGGGATTAGCATCGCGCTCGTGTAGGCAAGTTGTAAGTCCACTCTTGATATCGCGAGCGACTCGGTTCGCGTAGTGTAGATTAGCGCACCTTCAGATTTGAATTGACTGAATATGTATATGATAAAAAAAAGTTTAAGTCAAACAAAAAAATTCGTACAGTAGTACCCAACTGATAAGGCGCGTCGTGATTCTTCTTTCGCACAGAAAAGAAAGTATGGCCCCGAAGATTAACGAAAGAATGCTTAAAACTTACAATCAACCCTAAATCACTACGGTTATACAGGTTGTTGTTTTGGTCAGCGACGAGCGACTCAGGGTCCAGAATTGTTTCGAACTGTGCGGGCTAAAAGGAGTTTTCTTCCGCGGACGCTCGGACTGTGGAATGAGTGCCGTGGTTTTCCCAATGGAGTACAGCATGGGGTTCTTCAAAAAGGGTGTGAAGAGGTTTCTTCAGGGTCAGCAACGCGCGAGTGATACCCCTGGTGTTGCAAGCGTCCATAGGCTACGGTAACTGCTTACCATCAGGCAGGCCGTATGCTTGTTTGCCACCTAAGTGGTATAAAAAAAAAAAAAAAAAGGGTCGATAATACAAATGATACTGGTGCTAAAAAAATATAAAAAAAAAACTTTATTTTTTTTTAATAATAAAAATTAAAAAATTAAAATTTTGAAAATCATGTAATAAGCTAAAGTGTAGACATAATACTCAACGGGAGTACGAGGGAGTAAAGGGGTGGGGCGATGGCGGCTTGCGCCTAGCTCTAGTCTGTGCACGTGCCTAGTAACCATACTTTGCAGTAATTTTATTTGAAATTGAATAAGGTATTTCTCAACATATTTACAGTATTTAATGGAATGAAGTCCATTTTTGGGGAATATATATTTTGTACTACCGCTCCTGGGTCGCTTGTCGCCGACCAAAACAACACCCTGTATAAGGTTCATAATACACCGCAGCTGTTAGTTCCATCTCACTCGCAAGTCACGCCCCTCCGCACGGCGCGCGCTAACATGGCGGCAGCAGCCGACCAATAGCGGTTTTCCGCGCTTTGACTGATTTGACTTTTCCGTACAAAAATTATCTTCTGCGCAGGTACATTGGTAAGCCATATCAGTTGGGTATCTTGTTATTGAATTTTAAAAGAGAATATTATCATCGGTCTATCAATTTATTTCATTCGAATGTAAATCAACGTGTCCTTGTTTATTTGAGGTTTACCACAGGTAAATTTAACCCAGAATACAAGACACCGTTACTTCCCCTTAATATTAGTCATTTCAACAATTATCCTTACCGAGTACATAAATTGTATGCAGAAATACCAGTATTCATCAAATCTAATGATTATCTGTAGTTTTGTTCAACTAGCTTAATTAGATAGGGGTAAATCTAAGATACAGCCTCCTTATCAGGTTACCTACCGCACGAAGTCACGTTATTTTCCTCCATCATGGACCTAATTATACAAACAGAACGTGACTCAGGCACAGGCTTGGGGTGTGGTAGACAGGGAAGTGCAGTACAGTATGTGTAATCGGCAAAAGTATTGCATAATATTGCAGAGATAGCACTCTGCAAATGCAAATGATGCTGTAACAGCTGATTTTTATCTGACGGGGTCTTCGGACCCTCCGTTCTACAAAAAACATATAATTTTAAATCAGATTCGGGAATTAAATTCACTAAACGACTGTCAAATATAAAACTTACCAACTTCTATTCGAATATTGTGACCTGAAGTATTTTGTATGAATAAAAGCTACTGCTTGCGCAAGCTTTAGTTATAATGTCGGAAAATCCCAAGGATGATCATATGTGGTACCGACAATTTCGTTTAATCATAGCTATAAATAGTTTACTAGTAAATACCAATGTTATAAGAATTTCCCCTATTTCGTTTTTGGTTTACCACCTAAGTTAGAAGTAAGTACCCTAAATTAATAATCTAGAATTTTCAAGACCAATCTCTTTCTAATCAAATCTTCATACAAAATACCAAGCTATTCCATAAGGCTTATTTGGATTCCCAAAAATATTCATAAAAGTAATACTGACGACTGACAACGCACATCCAAAACCGGTGGGTCATAGATAGAAGCATCAAATTTTGTGAGCTCTAAGAAAAGACCCCCCAAAATTAAACCCCTAAGGGGTAAAAATACGGAATCGTGTCGAACCCATAGTACGAGTAGCCGTATGTGAGACAAATTATAAAAACACTAACTAGCATATTACACAAATGATAAAATCACTATTGGTACAAACGATGCTAATTTATAAAATCATTTTACACATCCTCAATTGGAGATATCTTACAAACATTGCATACAACGGTATCCTTATGATACTGTTTCGGGTTTTGAGCACAAATTGTTTACGCTAATATGTGTGTCACCAGGTTTTAGTGACAAGCATATACTTAATGACATAGATCTCGATGTTCTTAACCTGGAATCATATTTGGTTGATACAAATGTGTTACTCGATAAAGGGAGTCATGAGCAAGTCATTAAAATCCATCCAATGTTATGTTAATTCGTTTTATGAGATATAAGATTGGGTACACTTATAATACAAGAACCACTGAGTCAATTATGTTAGCATCAGACAATTACTTTGTAAGTTCGTAAGTAGAACTTATATAATCCAAGATAGATGCGTTTTTTAAATACTATAGATTGATTGTTGATCCAACACAAGTTAAGAAATATTTGATAAATTAAAGACTAACCCCTTAATAAAGTTATCATACGTTGATTAGCTAAAATTCTGAAGTCTTTATCTAGCAGGTGACATTTGGTGATCGAAAGAGTGAGACGGGGCACACTATTACACTGATTTAGTTAAAAAGCGATTATGAATAAGGGGCTAAGTATATATGACATACAAATTTATCAAATGGTGGCTATGTCTCGAACGAAAGTTGTACTATTTATTTCAAATCATTGTCACACTCTAGTAATTATATGCAATTAATTACTGGAAATGGTAAACGAGTCTCTCAACACTCAATAACAACATGGAACTCAATGCTGCCACAACGAAGGCGAATTTGCAATACAATAGCGTCCAATTATAGCTAAACTGTAATAGCATTGATGAGAAACGTTGGAAAATGCTAATACCTTCAGCCATTGTCGCCGAGGAGAGGGCAATTAAGCTAGGTTTTGTTTAAGTCACGAATAGCCATCTAGGGACGGGAAAGGTGGTTTGGCTTACGTTAAAGTTTCAATTTCGTCAAGTTTTGATGTTTTTCTGTCTATAATACGATATTTCTACTTATGACTTAAAAAAATCCGACGCAACTTTTAAGTCGCACATCTCTCGACTCACGAGCCAAGTAAGCCGCGCGATCAAAGGTACACGATTAGAAGTCGATAAACAAACCGGTATCCGGATCATTAATATGTCTTAAAAATTTACTCATGCGCATCCAACGCTGAAGTGGCAATGGGCAGGCCACATCGCTCGAAGAGCTGATAACCGCTGGGGAAGAAAGGTTCTCGAGTGGCGACCACGTACTGGAAAGCGCCGAGCGGGACGACCTCCCACCAGGTGGACCGACGACCTGGTCAGAGTCGCTGGGCGCCGCTGGATGCAAGCGGCCCAGAACCGTTCGAAGTGGAAATCAATGGGGGAGGCCTATGTTCAGCAGTGGACATCGAATGGGCTGATATGATGATGATGATCCAACGCTGTGAGATGTTGAGATGCACTTGGACTATGTGAGTCCATTTTGACATAAATTATTTGACATTCAATTGTACTTCGCCAAACAATTTGAATATCGAGGCGTCAATCTAAAACTGCACGAATAAAGTTTCCGGTCCCGCAGTATTGCAGAGGTATTGCATAATGCACTGTCAACGACAATGCTATTGAGTTTTCGTGCCGAGACGCCAGGTTTCGCGTTATAACGGTACGAATCTTTACCCTGTGCATTTACACCGTCTCACTACTTATTCACTTCTTATATTAGTGGTTTACTCAATTCTCGCCCTTATAATACTGGTATGATATTATATTTTCGAGTGATGTTTTAGCTGGTTTAGGGCGATGTGATATTGAATAGGCGACTATAATTAACTTGGGTATTTGCAGAGTTGACTGATTTTGGAATCGATGAAGGATTCAAGGTATGACTGAACAAGTGAAAAATGGACAATGAATATGGGAGCAACCAATAGATAAGTAAGAACAGCACAAGTAATTTCGGAACATGACAACATAATTTTGTTAACTGCCAGTCCATTCGAGGAACCGCGTGGTCATGATATCTCTCCCTCTAGATAGCTATCTCTACCTCTGCGTTCCTCTTCTATGTGGATTTTTCTAGACCAGTAGTGCATTGTGGTTATTCGACTTAACAGTTGACTGGCGCCGTCTGTTGTGATCTGATGTCGACACAATTGGGAGAAAGTTGACCGACTGTGACACTTATTGATTTTATTATATTCATCTAGTTTATCGCTTTTTTACTCGGAAGTTATCATTATGTTATGCCTGCAATAAATTGTATTAATTTAACTCTATTAATCACTCGGTTTTCTGTATCTGTCCATCTTGGTATTGATATCGATACAGAAACTCACTTTAGTGATGCTTTGAAGACAGCATGTTTTTTTTTTTTTTATACAACTTAGGTAGCAAACAAGCATACGGCCCGCCTGATGGTAAGCGGTTACCACAGCCTATGGACGCTTGCAACACCAGGGGTGTCACTCGCGCGTTGCCGACCCTGCAGAAATCTCTTAACACCCTTTTTGAAGAACCCCATGCTGTACTCCATTGGGAAAATACTGGGTTTTAAATGACAGTTGATTTTTTTATCAAATATATGGCTAGCCTTGTTTGACCACAATCTTACCATGATCCTCACATATTGGAACCAAAATTGTTTCGAACTGTGGAGTCTCAAAGGATCTTCCTTCCGCGGACGCTCAGATTGTGGAATGAGCTCCCCGCCGTGGTTTTCCCAATGGAGTACAGCATGGGGTTCTTCAAAAAGGGTGTGAAGAGATTTCTGCAGGGTCGGCAACGTGCGAGTAACACCCCTGGTGATGCAAGCGTCCATAGGCTGCGGTGACCGCTTACCATCAGGCGGGCCGTATGCTTGTTTGCTGCCTAAGTAGTATAAAAAAAAAATTATAAGTGATGATGTGGCCGAAGGTGGTAAGCACACAAAGCCTAGAAGGGAACCGGCAAAGTGCAGTAGACTAAACGAACCGGGTACTTAGTACAGAGGACTCTTCCACCGTGCTATGGGTCCCTTTACCAAAAGCTAAAGCTCGTTATAGAATTAGAATCACGATCTTCGCTGCAGTATTCGACGTCATTACCACGGAGCTATCATCGCCAAAGTATGAAAATTAGGCCACGAAGTCAAATTCACAAAAAATTACTGTAATGTCAAAAGACGCTGAATGATAACATCTAATCAACTTATCCATAGCGCATCATTAGAAAACATTTCACCGCGAAATTAGCTGTTATTACCATACTATTAGGATGTCATTGCCGGTACTAGCCGTGTCCATATTCTGAGTCATTCGATTTGAGTTACGAAAGTTGCAAATCGACGAACAACCGGATCTTCGGAAATTCTGTGAATTTCTCTTTTTGAATTATTTTTGATTGCAAGAAATCTTTACGTCAATGACCCTATAAAATGCCAGTCCTAAATCAAAAAGGTTGCGTTATTAACATTTTTTTTTTTACCTAAACCCGGTATTCAGTATAATAACTGTAACAAAGAACTAAGTTAATTATTATGTCCGATAACATTCAGGACATGTACGGCCATTAAATGAACATTATGATCTCATTTTGGAGTTAAATAATAAATTGTATCTGTATCTAAATAAAGAGCTTTGTTTAAAATAATTGCATCACTGACTATATATTGTTTATTTACTTTTTAGCAATACATAGCTAATAAGCAAAAAATATGATAGATTTACTGATTTCATAAAAAAAGTTGAAATGTATTTTTTTTTTATTTTTTTATTATTAGCCTACTTGAAATCATTATCGGTAAAATACAATATCGATACGGCTTCTTTCATGAACGACAAATTGTATCCAGTAACAGAATAGGCCTGCGAGAGATATAATTGTGAGAAAGGTACAACGACTACTGTGTTACCGAAATTTGTAAAACGATATTATTAAACGGTTGGACGTCAAGGCAAGCAGGTCAGACGTCGTCAACCTTGACCGGCAGGTGCCGGCTAAAATAGGGACTTTTATGAGGCCCTTTGAATAAGCGTGTTCTGCTCACTGAATATTGCATACAAATTTTTGCAAAGTGATATGATACTTAGTAGTAGTTGAAAATCTGTCGCTAAAAACAGCTGACAGCTGCAGTTGAGAGCCAGTATCATTCAAGGCTTTGTTTGATTAACACCTTCGATCACACCAACACCTTGCTAGTAAGTGTGATCTCACAAGCTTGATAAATTTTCTGTTACAACACTGTATACTTATTACGAGGGAGCTATAGTCTGATAGGGAGATGTAAGCCATCACTAAAAAATCCAACCGAAACAATAATTTTCCAGTAAAATGAATAGACTATTACTTCACTCGACCAATCAATAGAGGAACGCGCGGCAACCGTGACAAAAAAATGTTCTAAAGCCCGTTGAAGCGTGACAATGTGACAAAAGGTTTACTATTGCTGCAACGCGAACGTGGGATTCGGAAGCGTACATCATTATTGGGCGTTTGAGAAGTGGAGGTGGACCGATGTTGGCGATCTCTGCGGACCTAGCCATTCTGCCGTGCGGTCGCGCAACTAGCTGAGCACTCGATCTTGTACAAATAGAAAAAAAGTATTTTTTTGTGAGTGAGTGCTTCTTTTACCGAAAAGTGTGACACTTCTTTGGATTTTTGTGTAAAGAAAATTCTAATTGATAGTGATATTGGATCGCAATTTTTCTCACAAATTGTAAGTTTTATCATCGATTTGCGAAATTGCTAATGATAATAGGACATTGTTTCCATAAAGTACCAAAGTGTCAAAGTATTTTTAAACAATGTTTATTGCTAAGCGTAGAACAATGTAAAGGATAATTATGCGGTTTCCGCTATTATAGAAATATACGCAGACGCAAATCGCGCAAGATGGTGCAAACAAAACCTGCTTAGTTTAGATTTTTATCACCATTATTAGTTCTGTCCTAGTTTCATCACAAAGTTCCCAGAAATCTGAATTTAGATCCATATTTTATGATAATGTTCAGTTCGTCAACTGCACCTTGTTCTCTTATAAGAATAATAAAAACATATTTATTGAATATCAGTTTGATTAAATTAATCAAATAATAACTATTAATAATGCTTATATTATGAAACTATATTTTCAAACCCTAAGCCAAATTTATAACGTGAATTTACGAGACCTTAGTACGCCATATATCCCTCATTATGCATTCATAAGCATTACAGCTAGGTATTTATTATGTAGCATTCATTCTAACATAAACGTTTTTCCATTATTTTAATAGAGGTTCTAACACAATTTTCCATCGAGAAAATTAATATAATCGAAGCTGCCAGTTATACTTATCCTTGATCTTATGATAATATTTTTAAACTGTACACGTTCACTATTTAAGGACTAACCAGATATTTTTTGACGTCAACAAAATTACTTACTGGCTTTAGAATATTTATGAGAAGGATTTTTCCTGATGTAGTAGGGGATTTTCACTTTCAAGTAATTGCTAGAAAGGTACCAGTAAAAAGGTTGTCTGAAGTCGTTCCAAGTATCGCTCAGTAATGAACCTCCCTGAGGAGGCCCATGGGCAGTCATATAATCGTTCTAAAGTTGCCTCAACCGGATCAAGTATGACCCCTGTGGGAGACTCGGTATACAATTCCGAAAAAGGTTGCACCAGGTAGATCCCTGCGTCACTTGATATGAGACTTGATTGTAATCTAGGTTGAATACCCTTTTATAACCAAGATTAATTCATCAATTAACCTGTTCGTCATACCTACTAATTAAACCACATTTAAAGCCAGAACCAAATCAAGAGTGGCTGTCACTTTATTTCGAGTCTTGGCTCAAATTCTCGAAACAAAGTGAACCCAAATTTCATCATCAGATAGGTACGTGAAAATTACATGAGAGATGAAAATTGTATCGAAAGTGAACATAAATTAACACTTATTTAGTCTATCTATATAAGGACAGTAGCTACTCAAGTACAATACATCTTTATTTGCTTATGATTGGGAACAGTAAGATTCAAATCGTTTTCGTAAATAATTTTGACCATCTTTTGACATACATAATTTTATATCCGTCAAAGAAGAATATTATCGCAATAGACTTCCGTATCTCGATCAGTATCTGTGTCAATACAGATGTTCAACCAAGGTTGATAACCATTAACCTGATCTGTTGACCCATTATTAACCAATTAACTGATCACCGCACCTTAGATGGTGACCTAGAACTGCTATCGGCGATTGCGTTCGATTCTATAATAAAATCCCACTTGAAGTAACTAAAATTTCTAATATAATTAATTTAAAGATTTTATAAAGCAGAAGTTAGTTGACAAAGCTATTATAAACTGGAAAATTACGTGGAAGACAAGAATATACGGTGGTAGTAGCTTCACTCTGCACTTACATTCCCCTGGCTATGTGACAATTGTATGAATAAGCATCAGAAAGATCTATAAAAAATTGCCTTGCTGAGTTTCTTGCCGGAGTCTTCTCAGTTTAAGTGTATTCCGAACCGGTGTTAGATTTAACTTTAACGTCCATAATTGCCTTATCAGGGCCTAAACTAAATAAATGGCTCTTTGATTTTGATTAGATTGAGCTGTCGGTCGGGAATGTATAGTCAGAATCACAAATATATGGAGTTATCATAAGAACCTCTGAAAATAATACCGTTATATTTTATCACCAGTAACAAGCGTAACTAATAAGTTTAGAACTTATTTATCTCTAAATCGTAATTTGATTTATTATACCAATCGTGAACATGTTTAATAGTTGGCAACCAAATGCATTTTTTGCGCTCAGCTAAGTGAGCCAGTCACAATATCATGGTGTATAAAAACTTCATTGTCGGCGTGAAACATCGAACTCGCTTTTGGAATCGTTGACCTCGAACCTGTGTCTCATGTCTTTGTACCTTACAGACAGCAAACCTGCAAGGCCCCTGGTACAGAAAACGACGCCAACTAAATCAAACAACTCAACCGCAAACAACTCCAGGACTAGTTCGAAAGATAACATCCCGGATGACAACATAAGTCAAAGTTCCCTCGGTGGTGGGATCAAAGGCAAACTGGCCGCGCTCTTCAGTAAGGAACAGACGATAAGCGAGACGACAATAGCGAACAAATTCAAACAAGAGAGGGACAGAGAAATGGAGATGCTGCAGAATCGATTCCATTATAAGGTGCGTTGCATTCTGTTTTATATTTCGGCAACATGTTGACAGTGTCATATCTAAGCCGCGATCTCAAATTTTTGCACTAAAATTCAAACAGGAAACATGGTCCCAAAATTATGACGTATATTTTTATGTCTACTGGTATTTTACAGAGGCACATAAGTACCTACTGCTTTCATGCACGTTATACTGTTAATAAATTGCCTTGTGATATTTCTGCGTCGTAAAATATTTTACCTATAGCACGACATTTGACAAATTATAAATTACTAACAGTTATCTAGAAAGTTGAGTTAGCACAAAATGGTTATTGTTTCACAATATTTACAGTAAGTGCGGCGACCGTTTCGTGCTTGACACATTTATTTGCATACATGCAAATTTTATTAATCATATTTCGAGGAAATTTTACAACGCACATTTTTTTATGGTGCTTAAGTATTTTTGTCACTTGAACATTACAATATTATAAAAAGTTTGGTTTGCAGATTTTGCTGATGTCCAGATATAATCGGACTTAGAATATCTCTGGCTCATATTTTCAGTTTCGTCAAATCAAAATTACCTTCTATTCAAGTAGCTTTCACGAGAGTGCAATCTCTTATGTTTGTAAATGACTGCATACTCGTTGCCCTTTCCTTAGCTATTCTCGTTTTAACTTCATGCTTGGAACATAGATTTATTCTACGTGCCCCTGTTATTTTTGTTCTAATTTAAGAGATGGGAATGTTTCCCTAATAGACACATGCACTGTTTACATTTGTATATATGAATGGTCTTACACGTTAAAGTGATAACAGTCTGATTTTACTACAGTTTATCTTAGATAACTGATGCATCAAATTGAAACGAAAACTTTTTAGGATTCTGTACCCAAAGGCTGCCAAATGGGACCCTATTACTAAGACTCCGCTGTCCGTCCGTCCGTCTGTCTGTCAGTGGGCTGTATCTCATAAACCGTAATAGGTAGACAGCTGACATTTTCAGAGAATATGTATTTCTATTGCCGCTATAACAACAAATAAATAATATTAAAAATTAAGGGGGGCGCCCATACAACAAACGTCTTTTTTTTGTATTTTGTTTTCATAGCATAATGAGTTAGTTAATATTGTACGGAACCCTCCGTTTGCGAGTCCGACTTGGCCGGTTTTTTAGTATATGCCAAAGTAACGTAAAACTGAGGACATAATTTTCGCTAAACATTTTGCGTCCCAACAACATAAAAAAAACATTTGCCAACAAAAAATAACCTTATCACATTTTAGGTCATGCGATCATAAAAACAAATGTACATACTGACGCAATAAGTGCAAACCATAGAACTCTTGTATAAGAACTGGTAATGCTGAACATGTGTGATTTTTTACACTAGTCGTATGTAGGACACCCTTGCCCTTAAAAGAAAAGCTTTAAAGGTCTTTGTATGCGCGAGTTGCGACAGGATTGCGCAATGTTGAACTGTACCATAGAGGATGTATCTGTTGAGATTTTGGACAAGTCGTGTACACAGATAATAAAAATAGTAATGGTAGCGACTATTCATTCACTATTTCGAGTATGAAATGCAAAGTAAAGTTGAATCTAGTCGTAGTTCAAGAAGGGTGTCCCTGCTGTTGCTAGCGTCCATAGGCTATGGTAACCGCTTACCATCAGGCTGGCCGTATGCTTGTTTACTTTCTTATTAGTATTTATTCTAAGGCATTTCCAATTCCATTATTTTATTTGTCAGATTATACTACTGTTATGCTAATAATGATCTAAAATCGCATATTTAATTATGTAAGAGTGGTTTCAAAATACCATAATGTATTGAGAAGTAGATTGACTTACAATAATGTTTCTGTATAGCAAATAAAACTGGAACACAACAATATAATATAAGCAGTCTGGAAATCGAAACATCTGTTAAAACATTGAACATAACTTTTAGGAGATATGGCCAAATAATGAAACGCCCCTCACAATTACATCATTTGACAGTTAGTAGTATGCTCAGTATTTGGGCATTGAAAATAAATGAATACTAATATTAAAATTTAATTAACAAATATGTATCTCTTTCTAGCCCAAACACCAGAAGCCCGATCAAAATGGCGATTCAGATGACGATCAAAGTGAACAAGATCCATCAGAAAAAGCGCCGCTTATGGGCAGCACCACAAGTCTAGCATTAGCTAGTAAGAAACCAGAAATAATAGCCAACATACCTAAAGTAACCTTTGAAAAGACACGATCACAGACAGCACTAAATGACGACGCAGAAGTTAAGAAAGAGACGGAAAAAGTTATAGGATCCCAGCCTGTTAAAAGAAGAAGTAAGTGATTGCTTGACTTAATTTTACATCATTTTCTCGGTATCAGAAAGACTAAAGCCAGTCTTGAATGTAACAATTAAAAATCAAATCTGTAACTAGACATAAGGGTCTAGTTTCGAATAAGAGAGTTTTTTTATCTTTGCAAAAAATCAGTTCAATCCATTCCTCTCGTTTCTGCACAAAAGAAATACAATTCAAAAACCACATTCTTGCATTTTATAATATTAGTGCGGATAACTAATATGGACCTTAAGTGTATTGACAAGACGTTGAGAATTCAACAAAGATATATTAAGTAATGCTAAACATTTCAAATTGCACAAAATAACTATAAATTAACGTTCAATTTACTAATGAAATGGTTGTGTAGGAACTTGCTAATCATCAAATCGAAATGCAATGTTGCACTTGCTTACATAACATTGCAATCTGCATCTATATACAGGGGGAATTCATAAGTGGGCATTGGTCAAATCCTAAGGCCGATTTTGATAAAAACTAATATGTTGTAACTGTTGATTTTGAAAAAAAAGCAGTTATTATTTCATCATCCCATAGTGTCGCTTATAATGATCATATCCTGGGAAATAATATTTATGAAAAACTAAATTTAGCGTCTTATTTTTAAGAAAATACTATTATATTTTTCATACATTTATGAAGGTGAGAAGTGATTGGGGCGACAGTGTCGTCTGCTGCTGCTGCATGCGGTCCGCTCCCAACCAGCACCTTTATAAATGAATGAAAAATATAATAGTATTTTCTTTAAAATAAGACGTTTAATTTAGTTTTTCATAAACATTATTTCCCAGAATTTGATGATGATGATGCAATAACTTACGGTACTTTTTTTTTTAAAATCATCAAAGAAAAGGCTCAGGAAGCAACCGCTTGACGGAAAGATTTTTCTCAATTTTTTTATCGCCAACTGATTTTCCTTCAATTCTAAAGTGATATCAACTTTACCAATATTTGTACTAACATCTCACTGTAGTATTAGCATTGACCTCTAAAAAACCGGTTATTATTTTATAGTCGTCGATTAGAGAATTAGCGTTAGTGTAAACTTTATTTTGATATTATGTTATTTAATTTATTTATGTTATTTATTAGTTATATATCTAGACCGAGAAATAGAAGAAGAATTTTCTTTAAATAATAACTTAAAACATAAATTTAAAAAGAGAATTAAAAATGAAATAATCCCATAAAAATACACAAAATCCTGGAGATATTCTCAACTAATAAATATGTTTTATTTAACAAATGAATTTTTATTTTTAATTTCAGGTTCCCAAGACTCGCCAGTAGTATTATCAGTATTAGACGACGTAAAGAGAATAAAAGTTAACAATAACAAAAAGGACCCAGCATCGAACGGTGCAGTGTTACAGCAACCGGCAAGCTTATATCCGCATCTGTCGGATATTGAGACGGACACGTCGAATACGCAAGAGGAATATTCGGATTGCGGTGGAAGGTGCGGTTATTACGCACTTGAATGCGTATTTTTCTTCCTATGTATTTGAATGTTCACAGACATAGGTGAAATGAATGGACGAAATCAAGACGGCAACGGTGTTGCGAAGATACGCGGGAGTTACTGTAACTTGTAGCTGCAACTGTTGCACGTTAGATATGATAGTGGACGATACCAACTTTTTCATAAATTTCTTATTTATTCTTTCCTAATATTTTCGTTAGTTTCAGTCTGTTATACTCTTGTATTATGTTCGTAGCTATTTACGAGTTGCACGTATTGTTCGTGAAACAATTGCTGTAGCAAGTTACGTAATCAACGCCTAATGCCTTATTTATTTGACTAGATTTAGATTATAGTCTGTACCATATGACGTGTTCTAGTTAGGTATATAGCCTAGGCCTAATGATTGCGTTGACATTGGAAACATGCTTAAGGGTCATGTCTGACCTATGGCGAACGGTGAAGCCAGAAACCTTATCGCTTTTGATACTATTGCTAAAGTCAGGTCGCGCCGGTATAATTTCTCTCGGTATCACCACTATATGTATGCCTGTATGTATGCCACGTCGAAAGATACGGTTTTGAGTGTGCGATATTTTGTAATTGCGTGACGGCAAATACCAAAATTCTTTCGCTCCGCGTCTTTAATCACTGATAGAGGAGACTTCAATGAATGGCGCTATAATAGCAATCCCTCTGTTTCCCTCTCATTCTTTCGAGATAGTGAGTGAATAATAGGTAAAAAGCATATCATTTAGTCGTCCACCTGACCACTTATATATTTCTCGTGTCAATAAATAGTCTATAGCTTCTTCGCCGGCATTGAGACGTATGCCTAACTTGTCTTTTTTATGATGCGGGCTTCGAGATTTTTTATCATTGTTAGATATTGCAGCAAAAATTGTGTCGAGGTATCTTTACTATTAAAGTAAGGTCAATTTTATACAGTACCAATTCACATTGTATAAAGATTTACTCCGTAATGGTTGTCGGTTAATAAGTCAATTAGATTTGATCTGTTTTAGTATAATATGATAAAGCACGTTTCAGTGTAGTGATTTAACTTATTGCAAATGTAAGTTGGATATTAATTCAACTTTCGACTGACATGCAAATTAGTCGCTCTAATATCATTGATGAATGACTGATTTCGCACTTTTGGCAATTTATTATGAGGTCTATAATATGTCAACGCACATTGTCCGAGTTGTAGCGACTAGAATCGATAAGTGCTACTAGAGAGATACGCTCTAACAGAGACGCCGAACCTTCGTTAATTCAAATTAATTTTAAAATTCAAAATGTATGTTTCATATAACACTTTCTCAACTAAAAATGTGCCTAAAAATACCGTCTGATTTTAATGTATTTAAATCTATCGACTTTGCATCGATTTTTCTTGCAAAAATCATATTAGTATTGGCCAAGGATCAGGCCTTAGCATTGGTACAGTTTGTACTAGTTACTGGGCCATTATAATGCAAATAACCGGTCTAAGGTTGTAAACAATTTATAATATTACATGCATTTAACATAAAATATTATTATACATATTTGAGAGTATCATTATGTAGTTGGACTAGTAATATCGAGGTACGAAACATAAAATTAAAATAAATGTGTCAAAGAAACTTATTGAGGTCCCTGTCTATGGTTTTATTTGCCACTTTGTATGATATATGATAAAGTGCTCGTATGTGCGAATGTGTGTTTGTTTGTTCAGCTTTCACACCTTGCATTTACATGAAATGAGGTGGTACCTTTTTCGGAATACCGGAAAATTCAAAGACTTTCTCCATTACACAAGCTCACATAGTAGAGAGTAATACTCGGTTTCTAAAAAAAGTTCAATGATAAACTCTGATTAAAAATATACCTGTCACCATCAACTACGTTTAAAATGACAAGGAAGACAAGAGTTTTAATCATAGAATCATTGACGCTTTTAGAAACTAGAGAACTAAACTAATATCATAAATTGCATACATAATTTTCTAAGTTCAAGTAATTCCATACCAATGATTCCAGTATACAATTTCATAATAATTTGTAATATAACACCGATTATACTGGGCTAATGGAAGCGTCTGGTTACAAGTGTATCATTTATTTCCTACTAAATGTTTAATTCGAGTCGTTAACTTAGCAATTTTAAATGCATTGTTTTATTATGTGGAATTGGCGTGCAAAATTTTATGACGTAAGCTCAGCATGCTAAGTGATTCGTTCCACTAATACAGTATGCAAATACATAGGTGTCGATATAACAAAAAAGATGCTCTAAATGTCTGGCATTAGAACAACGTTTTGTATGCGATTTCCAACAGAATACAGCAGTGTATTCTGTTGCATATCGCACCAAATCATCTCACATCTCTTTCTTAAAGCTTCCATATAAGTCTATACCATTACCCAGTGGCGTGCATTGGTTTTCGGAGGAGGTAGGCAATCAAGTACTAGGAGAGTTTTATTGCATATTATCGGTGGTATTTCATCCAATAAAGATCAATCCACGTGCACTAGTGAAATGAAACGAATTATGTGTATCGTGATTTTACAAGTTGTCTCAAAAAGTTCGTGAAAAGTTTTAGTACAGTGACCACCATTTTACTAAAACAGGTCTGAACGGTGACAGATGCGGACTATGTAAAAGTTAATAATGTGCGGACTATATGAAAGTGATATTATAAATAAAATGTATGCGACTGAAGGACTTTGTGTCCATGGTCATGAACAAATATTTAAAAAAAGCCAAACTAGGGTTTCCAGCCTCGGTTGAATTGATCGATTTTTTAATCAATATTCGATCTTTTAAATCGTCTTTGGAGATACGTATCGATCTTAAGATCGCCACGAAATTAAAAGATCGAAAATCGATTTTAACGAGACCATAATATTCCATTTCGAATTTTCGAATCGATATTTTTTGCAGTTAAATATTAGTTTTTTGAATAAATTAGCACAAGTTACTCTCTTTCTCTCTCATCAATACCGAAATCGATGGGAGGGCGTCTAAATGGTTGTTTTTCTAAAAATCTCGACAGTGTAAGTTTAATGGAATAACGATATTCGTTTAATTATATTATTATTAGTGACCTAATAAACACTGCATTTTTAAAAATATTTTTTGCTACTAATTAACGAAGAAATGTATTTTATATCATAATATAAAATATAGATATTGATTTTCTAAGGATCGATCTTTTATATATTTATAAGAGGATTTAAACTTCAATTTAGAATACTTGATGAATATATTTCGTAACACATATTCAAATTGCGAGAAAAAACAATGAAGTTACATTAGAGATACATTAACCGTGTCGAGCGGTCTGTCGCGACTGACTATAGATTTTTTCCATACTGCCTCCTCCGCGCGGTTAGCGCCGCGCGGGGAGGGTCTACTTATGTAAAACGGAACGAGCGAGGAGCGCGGGAGACGATATGATTATGATACGCTACAGGCTCCCCCTCTAGTTCGAATACAGCGCCCTCGCATTCGGACTAGCAACAATCTTACGTGGCCGACCGCGCCGTCGCTTCTCCTTAACTGGCGACTCTATCGGGCCGACATAAGGCGTGAGGTGCGAGACGTGGTATTTCCCGATGTACTTACCTGAGGTTGGACTCTCCAGCTCGTACGTAGTCGCGCTCGTAGCTGCTCTCACCCTGTAGGGTCCATCGCGGCGAGGGATGAACTTCGACGTCTGACCACGATCAGCGTCGTTTAAGCTCTGTGTTTTCAGAAGTACCAGACTGTCTACACTATACTCCGGAGCAGGACGGCGGCCTTCATCTGCAAACTTCTTTTGGAGGGCCTGCGCCTTCTCGTGAGTATCGCGCGCTATGAGGAGTGTTGAGGTAAGCTCTTTAAGATACGGCGTAATCGCAGTAGGCACCGTATCCCCATCAACAATGCTTCTCATATCATCTATAACGTCGGCTGGAGCACGCAGCTCGCGTCCGAACGTCAAGAATGCCGGCGAGAAGCCGGTGCTCGCTGTTACGGCGGAGTTCATGGCGAATCGGATGGCGGCAAGGTGAGTGTCCCAGCTTGAATGATCTGGACCGACCAATATGGCCAGTTGTGGCTTCAGATCCCTATTTTTTCGCTCAATGGGGTTCGCTTCCGGGTGGTACAGCGGCGTCAAGTTTTGTTTAATACCAAGAGCGTGGCAAGCCTGCTGCATTACTTCTCCTACAAACTGAACTCCATTGTCGCTAATCAACCTACGAGGGACTCCATATCGTAAGAATACTTCCTCGGTCAATACTTTTGCACATGCAGCACTTGTGGCGGTCTCTAGTGCAAACAGTTCAACCCATCGAGTGCATACATCCTCAAGGATTAAAATCCATCGGTTGCCGTTGGCTGTTTTCGGTAGTGGTCCGAACAAATCCACTGATACCACTTCAAATCGTCGGGCTGTAGCTGGAACCTGCAGAAGACCGGCGGGTTTCCTGTTGTCGGCTTTGTATCGCTGGCAATCAGTGCAGCTCTTCACATATTCTGCAACAAACGCTCTCATCCCTGGCCAGTAGTACCGTGCACTCAGACGCTGGTATGTGCGGTCGACGCCTAGGTGTCCAGCAGTGGGCGCGTTGTGAAAGTCGGACAGCACTCGTTCACGTTCATGCTGTGGCACAACCAAACAAGCAGTATCTTCTCCATCTGCCTCCGGTCCATGACGATACAGAACTCCATCTGAGAGGACATATCCGCGGCTCGACCACGCTCTCCCCCTGGACTCAACGTCATCTGACTCCATATCTTGGAATATCTTCCGGAGCTCGGGGTCCTTCAGCTGGTTATCACGAACATCTGTAGGGTTCCTGTGTGGTACAGTGCGCGTCAAATAACTAGACCCAAGATGGCGTCGACTGCGCATGTACAGTCGCGTTCATAATTTTTCGTATACAATTATACTTATAATTACTAGCTGCCCGGCGCGACTTCGTTCGCGTGGTGCTACTCTTCCCTACTCCACTGAAAAAAAGTTAATGTCCTATTCTTAGACCTACTAAATATACACACAACATTTCATAAGAATCGGTCAAGCCGTTTCGGAGGAGTTTTGTTACAAATACTGTGACACGAGAATTTTATATATATTATATATTAGATAGATATTAATTTATACGTGAGGAGAAATCTTAGTCTCCCTTTCTTAGACTATAGTCTCCACGGAAGAGAGTGAGACATGGCATAATTAAAATTGATATGGAGTACAAGTGCAGAAACTAATATTTTCATGTAATAATGAATTAGAAACACATAAAATTTATAAAAACACTACACATACGCATGTCAAACTGATAAGAATGTCACACATAATCATACCTAATATCATAGTCATAGTTAGTTTATAATATACGTGAAGAGAATTTATTCAAACTTAAAAAAAACTATCACAAAAATTACGAACTCTAATGTACTTGGGGCGACAGCGGAACGTGTGCGGGCGACGGGTGTCCGCGACGCGCCGTTACTATGACAACGCAGGACGCTATCAACCTCACCTCATACCGCACCTCCAAGCACACCTAAAAAACGGTTTCTGCGCAGGTTCAAGTTAGTTGACGCGCACTGTATATCTACAACTACAGCGCATATCTCACAACTGTCTGGCTCTTCGTCACAGCAGGCAGGGCGGCTCAGTGCGTCAGCTATCACATTCGATCTGCCGGGTAAGTACTGGATCTGTAGATTGTAAGCTTGTAGAGTCAATGCCCATCTTGCAAGCCGTCCACTGGGAGACTTCAGACTCATGAGCCATCGCAGTGGTTGGTGGTCAGTCTTCACAACGACTTCCGATCCTTCGATATAGCCACGGAACTTGGATACTGCCCAAACAACGGCCAAGGCTTCTCTCTCTGTCGTCGTGTAGTTACGCTCGGCGGGCAGAAGAAGTCGGCTGGCATATTCTACGGGTCGCTCGTCGGCACCCTCCCCCTGCATCAATACTGCTCCGAGGCAATAGCCGCTGCTATCTGTCTTGAGCGTGAAGGGCTTCGTCTCATCTGCCTGGCGTAGAATGGGTGCTGACTGGAGTAGCTTCTTAATGTGCGTAAATGCAGCATCCTGTTCGTCATGCCATTGCCATGTGCTGTTCTTCTTTAGTAGGTTCGTCAGGGGCTTGGCAACGGATGCATAGTTGGGCACGAAGCGCCTGAACCAGCTCGTCATTGCCACGAAGCTCTTGAGTTGCCTGACGTTCTTCGGAGGGGGCATATCAGCAATCGCCGATGTCTTCTCTGGATCTGCCTGTAGGCCACCAGGAACGATGACGTGGCCTAGGAATTTGACTGAGTCACGGGCAAAGCAACTTTTCTTCCTGTTGACTCGTAAGTTAAATGTAGCTAGCCTGTCAAGAACTGCTTCTAGGTCCTCGAGGTGCCGCTCAAATGATTCTGACAGAATGATCAGGTCATCGAGATAAGCCAGTATGGTCACTGGTCTGCCCTTCTGGAGGTGGGAAGTCGCTTCAGCTCCAGATTCCTCATTTGACGTCTTCGTCTCGACAAACAGGTTCGCCTTCAGTCTGTCGATCAGCCTCTGGAAGGTAGCACCCGAATTCCGTAATCCCATGGGCATCCGCTTGAAGCGAAACGTTCCTGACGGTGTTACGAAAGCGGTTTTATCACGATCCTCATCTGATACACTGACCTGGAAATATCCAGATTGCAGGTCAAGTGTCGTCATGAAGCTGGTGGTCTTGGCTGCGTGCAGCACATCTTCCATCCTAGGGAGTGGGTATCGGTCAGGCTCCGTCACGGCGTTGAGCTTGCGGTAGTCCACGCACAAGCGCACTCCTCCATCCTTCTTCGTGACGAGGACTACATTCGCCGCCCAGGGTGACTCGCACTCCTCTATGATGTCGGCCTGTATCAGCTTCTTCAACTCTTGATTGAGAATCTCCTTCCTGTTCTGTGACAAACGATAAGGTGGCGAGGCGATTGGCTCTTGTTCGCCATCGACTCGTATACGGTGAATGGCAAAGCTCGTCGGTGGACCTTCGATAGAAAACCGGTCTGCTTTGCTGATGACTAATTTATTAATCTCGGTCCTCTGAGCAGGTGTTAGATTGCATCCTTCATCCTCCCTTAACATAACGTCGACAGCATCAACGTGCATCAATTCTGCATTGTTGGTGTGTGACGGTAGTTGTGATGGGGCGGAAGTATATGGGTCCATGAACACGAACTTCTGCTCAGGTGAGTCAGCGAAACTCCAAATACCTTGCGAAAGGTCAAGCACAACGTCAGCTTTCATAATAAAATTTCGTCCGAGGAGCGTTCGGTTATCAGCTCCTGGTAGCACCAAGAAGGTGGTAGGTATATCACGTCCACACAAATTAACAAAGGTATCACAGGTTAAAGCTTTCCTTACCTTCTGAGATCCGTCGGCGAGTCCTACCTTGCGGCGCGTCTCCCTGAACTCCACGCCACTATTCACAAGAATGTGGTAGAGACCGGGGCTGGCGATGCAGTGGGTGGCGCCGGTATCCAGCATGGCAGAGCCCTTGCGTCCCGCTACTATAATGTTCACAGTCGGACGTGATTGGTCAGCACACTCGATGTCAACTCTGTGAAACTCGGAATTATTCTTAGCCGTAGCACTATTATTATTATTACTACACTGCGAGAAAAAACAATGAAGTTACATTAGAGATACATTAACCGTGTCGAGCGGTCTGTCGCGACTGACTATAGATTTTTTCCATACTGCCTCCTCCGCGCGGTTAGCGCCGCGCGGGGAGGGTCTACCTATGTAAAACGGAACGAGCGAGGAGCGCGGGAGACGATATGATTATGATACGCTACATATTTTAATTTTAATCGATATCAGTCACTTCGATTTGAATCTATCGATAATAAATTTTGTCAAAGTACGGTAACCCTTTGCAATGCCAGCCAAACCATAAATAAAACAATAATAAACTGTAGTTTTTTTAATTTGGCTGGGTTACTAGTGTCACAACAGAGTAGGTATGGTTACTTTTGGTCCATAAATCGCGAATGTCAAATGTCAGTGTGCTACGCATAGTAAAAACGTGATTTATGCTTTCGTCGTATTATCCTAAAGAAGTGTGTGTATGTGTATGCATATGCCGAAATCGTTTTAGTGTGCGTGAATTTGTTACACGAACTCGCGAGTGCCTGCGCGGCTAAGTTTGAAATTTTGTATTGAATGTTAGGTTAGAATTTTTATTTAAAATGATTATGTAGTTTAATTGAATCAATATATTATATTATTGAATCTTATGAGGTAAGCATTGCTTATTTGCCTATATGGAATGCACGCCACTGCCATTACCATTTACGGGAAAGTAAGTCGGGAACATTAAGATGACAAAATTTACATTAGAAACAAGCAATCGGAGTAATTTGATGTTTATATTGTTTTCTTATATTTTGTGTTAGAAAGAGCGTTATAGTGTTATTGGTAAGTTGCGATATAGTGAGACAATGGTGCCGATTCTGTTGTAAATCGCACTAAACTAATTTTAGTCACATCTCATCTCTTTCTTATGAACATTATTGAAAAAGGATAGAACATATTTTAAGTTGTAAAATTAATCTTTGCCGTCTTATTTTGCGTGTATTTAGACGTAACCACGATAGATGGCGACTAAATTTATATTGAAAACAAGCATCGGACTAATTTGACAGGACTAAATTTCTTACATCCTTTTCTTATGTCCTTTGTTAGAAAGAGACATAGTGAGATTAAAATTAGTTTAGTTGTGAACAACAGAATCAGGGTCTATATCCTTTATTACAAAAGATGGTTTGAAACAAACCTTATAATACCCAGGTTTTAATATAGCCCCGTCTCTTTTTGTTATATGACGTTAGAAAGAGACAGATATATTTAAAACCTAGGTTTTATTAAACTTAGTTAAATAAAACCATCTTATGTAAAAAGGAGAAACTGTTTTAGTTTATAAACAACTAATGCTTAACTTTAGAGTCGATTTTGATGCCTTTTATGTTCAATCTTTACTGCCTTATCAGCAATCATCTCTTTCATGCTCATTGATAAATCATAGAAAAGAGCGAGATAATATCGAATGCGACTCATCGCACCAATCCGGCCAAGAATAGCTCAACCCATAATATACCTTACAATGTAACGTTAAGGCTCAAACTCTATAAAATTAATCTCATTAACTGATATCTGAATAAAGAAATAATTTTATTATAGTATAGAAAAGTACACATGATGTCAAAAAAAATGGTAGTTATTGAACTGAGTACTGACCCGCATCATATTTGAATATTCATAAGACTGTACGTTGCCTATTATTAGTATGTAGTTAGCGTTTTGCTATTCATTTATTTGTATATATGTAGGTTAGATGTAGGTATGTTTACGTATTTACTTATTTCGTATAAATTTCCAAATTGAAAAAAATAACATAATTCTATGAAATATCATATCGTGTTCCATTTCGCCCAATTACTTGGCAATCTCCTACTTAATAAATAAAAAGTACAATGTAAATGTTTCTTTAATATAAACCATAGCTATATATTATTTTTAGGCGTAGCTATTGTTTTTTCGCTCTCACATAGTATGTATCATTCATGAGTAAAATATTTGCCATAGTAAATAATATTTAAGCTGAAAGAATATAGAATATTTCTACACAAATAATTTAATATCTGAATACTCTTAAATAACTGAAATCATCTTCAAAAACTGTCATTAATATCAACGAGTGTCGCCATAATAAATAAAATAATAATACCCTCACAATTCACATAAATATTTGTTACACATCAATTTACATAATAAAAGTACAATAGCATTATAGTATTAGGTTTCGTTTTCTAAGGACTTTTGAATAGAAGACTACTTAATTTAGTAAGCAATTAAAAACAATCTGCGCGATAGTCAAGATATTCAGTACTTTACTTCAATCCATCTTCCATGCTTCTACAAAGACATTGCTATTTATTTTATCTTTAATATTAAAATAATGCATGTTCAGTTGTTTTAAAGCATATAGATTGTTTGAATGATACACACGCGCTATCAGAAAGGGATTGAACTTTAAGGCTCCATTCATAAATAAAAGACGCGGGCGCAGGCATAAAACAGCATCGACTTATTCATTGTGAATGTATACTAAACATATTTGTCTGAATACAAATACCACTCCTGCGTTACGAATACTGCTTCTTTTTTGTACGATACGTGCGAGAAAGAGAGCGAAACATTGCCTATCCCGTTTTGATTGCGCTGTTTGAACATTGAAAATTGATCATCTTTTATTTTCATTTGATTCTTGTAATACGTACTAATTATTTTTAATATGTAAAGACGTCATTAAACAATACTTAATAATTATAATCAAACTTCCTTTTCAGGTTACCTCTAACTATTATAATAAGTATCTTATTTCAAATTGTGTTGTCTGTGATAATATTATGATGAATTTTCTATCATTTTTTTGTAAATAAAATATTGAATACAATTTTGTTTTTTTATTTCCCTTGCTTTGCTGTGTTTTTTATTTAAACATCTCAGTATACCGTGATCAATTCTTATTGCAACCTTTCATTTTAAACTAAATAGTACAAAATAACTGAAAGCCGTTAAATATGCCATCATTACGCAGCTAGGTAGGCTGTATCAGATTTCTGTTCTGTTAGTCATGTATATCCATATATCAAAACTGATATATTTAGTATAGTGCTATGGATAAATGGGCAATGGATCTTGTATGTGCTCCTAGGCCTACACATCATGTGCCCGAGATTAAAATGATGTGACGGACGACTGACGCCAGCCGCTAAAGGGAAAAACAAAATAAATGAGGTATATACTTAGCGATGGGCGATTGTTACTAAAAACAATCGAATTATTCGATTGTCCCATTTATTCGAATCATTCGAATAACAATCGACATCTTCCAATTGTTCATAATACGCTTCGTGCGGGACCGCGCGTGGCCTGTGCCGTGCGCAGGCTGTCCCGTCCGCCGAATGAATGAATCTATTCGCTCCCGCGCTCACCCTTTGATTGTGCATTCTATTGCAACCTGCGTTGCTTACGTCAAGTTTCATTCGAAAGGTCGATTGTTATTCGATTGTTTATTCGTTAGAACGAATGAATCGACAATCGAATGTACAGTTTTACAATTGTCGATTCAATCGATTAATTTTTATTGGAACAATCGCCCATCGCTAGTATGACTGCATAAGTCTGGATATGAAAGTGTGGTGTCAGTGGTGATTTTGACTGACTAGACGATAGGAAAATATGGAAAGACATTTCGCGCAAAGCACGTCTAAATGATGATGAAAAGAGAAAGAAAGAAACGCACTCGTCAGCCATTATGAGTGTGTATTTAGGATATGAGTTTACCACTAGTTTCGGTGAAGAATTAGAGTGAAAAACATGCAGACCAGTCCATTGAGTTTGCATAAAGCATGTATATGTAAGCAAATACTGTGATTTCAAAACTGTCCACTAGAGGCGCTGCATGAATCTTGATACAATATATTTACCGCAATCGCTAGCGAGTATCAATTACGTTACCGCAGCAAACTCATGGTACAGGGTAGTGTAGCATATAAAGTATAATAATATGCAAAGAGCTCGCATGGAGCACAATATCTTAGGCCTGTATTATATAACGAGATCACAAAGCTAAGAGAGGTAGAGTGTAGCATTTATTCGCTGACCTTCACCCTACAGATTACCGCAGCCAAATAACTTTGTTGTGTTCTTGCGCGTGAGTAAGGTCACAGAATAAATAATAGTACTAGTGTAAGTGCTCATTGGGGAGAAGGGAAGGTTCGGTAACGTGTGAGTGATACTCCGTGTATTGCTAGCGTCCATATGGCTACGATAACCGATTACCACGAGGCGGGCCATAGGCTTGTTTACCGGGTCAAGTTTAAGGAAGAAGAATCTTTAATATGATATTGCCAAGTCTACTAATAGATTGAACTAGCAGCACGCTATGATAGCCGTTTTGACAGCCCATATATACAATAAGCCTAAAAGAGACACGCATAGCGAGACAAGGAGAGACAACATCATGACATAAGTGCCATCTCATAGCGTGCCGCTAATTTAGCTGACTATTGGCGATTTGTAGCTGATCACTTAATTCCACAATATACGAGAATTGTAAACCCAATTAGTGTCCATGGCAAATGTAAGAACATTTGCCTGTTGGGCTTTGAGAAGTGTCATTCCCTTGCGGCGGTCGAATATACTGATAATACGTGTAAGTAGTACAGCGGGAATATGGTCCATATTCCCAGCGGGAATATGCATACGGTGTATACACAACATCTGCACTATACTCATTGCACTGGGGTACGTAATCGCAGGCAGTGAGGTGCGCGTCTCCGGCACACCTGCTGTATTGACCTGGCGCCATCGTTAACGTTCATAAGTGCCTTACCAGGGTCTAAACTGAATAAATGATATTGATTTTGAGTTATTATTTGAAAATTACATTTGGAACATAAATGTATATGGTCTGTCAAAAGTGACCTATTAAAATGGCCCTACTTTTGTGATAAATAATATAAATTAGGCTCATAGAACGACTATTAAATACAAAATAAAATAGCAAATAAAAAACCGGTACATACCTACTGAGAATTATTAAACACAGCAAAGCACAGGAAATAAAATAATATGTTTTCTCACCATATAGCCTCCTTTGCTATACGTAGCTGATTATTCTATAAGTTCTTATTTTATTTTCAGCACGGACGATAATATACCCGAGATTGTAAATGATAAGCTAAATAAGTCTGATAATTGGGCTGAGACCTCGTTTGGACGGGAAGTGATGAATGTAAGTATATTTACACACTTTTTGATGAAAATCTCCAAACACCATACCCGAGGAGGGATGCTAATAGAATTTGTGGATTGTCCTCTTCTAAAATGTGTGTGCTTGCGTGAGATAGTAATCAATCAAACTCAAAGCTACCCATAGCTTATAACATGATTTTTCAACCTAAAGCCTTTCATTGCTATCATTGCTTTTAAAACTTTCCCCTCAAGATCATTTAACCTCAACAGGTGGTAAAGAAAAATAACACAAGCTACAAGAAAGCGGTTCAAAGCGACTCTGACACCTCACAAAGCGCTTGCGACAGCGAGCTCGATGACATGCTGGATGAAGCGCTTAACGATGAGAGCGAGGGTCCTACGCCACCTAAGGTCAATAAGGTAAATTATGGGGTGACTATTTTTTTAACCCTACTATGTGAAAACTTTATATTTGGCCATATTTTTTTTTTAATTGGTTGAGTTAATTTGAACTTTATAGGGACCAACAGGGATCTGTCAAATCATTGCTATTTTGTATACCGAGAAAAAAAATCACATTCCTCATAACTCAACCACTAATCGAAACATCGACGCCCAGTTCAGTTCTAAACCATGTCGGCTACACAGGGTTATTCTATGTACCTATAGCAAATTCCAGAAAGTTTGCTCAGTTACACCAGACAGATTCCCGTGAGTTACAGGCCATTTTAAAACAGTTAAGTTCACCCAAAAAAAAAACTCAAATACGAATTTTTTAAACGACCATGCCAAAAACATAAAATGGCCATCCTCCCGTCCAACCCCCCGTGCACATTACAGCACGGCATCCAGTCATCGTCAAGTTTCGTGTACCAGGAGCGCTCGCAGTTCAAGTCGCCGCTAAAGGCGCAGCCGGCCGCACCCGCGCCCAGACCAGATAAGGGGAGCGAGCTGGTGCACAGCGTCAGCTTTTATAGAAGGATGCAGAATGCTGTAAGTATGCTGTATTAAGATAGCCTCATCCCTTTTTGTATATATGACATTAGAAAGTGACCGATATATTTTAATCCTAGGTTTAACTATACTTGACTTACACCTTATTTATTAATAAGACGGTAAATGTTTAGTGTGTCCTTGACTTAGCCAATCCGAGCGCATTGTCGGTAGTGGGGAATAGGCGGGATAGATTTCAAACAAAACGAATTAGTCGATGATAGCTCAGTAGTAGTGACGTCGGATACCGGGACGAAGGTCCCGAGTTCGAATCCTACGATGAGCTTGAGCTTTTGGTGAAGGAAAACATCGTAAGGAAACCATAGCACGGTGGTTGGGTCCTTTGCAGTACCCGCCTGGCTGGCTACTACCCTCAAGTTCAAATCTGTCGCCAAGCACATCGGTGTGTTTTTACAGCTGCACTTGAGAGCCGGTTCCTTCTAGGCTTTGTGTGCTTACCACCTTCGGCCGCATCATCACTTACCATGGTGAGATTCCGGTCA
The DNA here is from genome assembly GCA_951394255.1 of Polyploca ridens. Lineage (NCBI taxonomy): Eukaryota > Metazoa > Arthropoda > Insecta > Lepidoptera > Drepanidae > Polyploca > Polyploca ridens. The sequence continues at coordinate 7,321,573 of OX596265.1, read as the reverse complement.
AACACAGGCCGTGTAAAAAAATAAATAAAAATCTTCATTGCGCTTCCATAGATAAATTTTTCGATGCCTAAATCTTACCCGGTTGAGAGCCCTATTCGCCTTGCTTGTATCATGTATTTCCAGCTAAGTGATATTCAATTTAGTTCCACTTAAATAAGAATATGTTGCTGAGTTTCTTGACGGAGTATTCTCAGTTTATGAACCGGTAGTAGAAGGCCATTTTTTTAAATATTGTATATAATTCGTCCCAGTCGTCAACACCAACGACCCCAATGCGTGTAGTTCGGCACGCGTCCCCGGACCGCGAGATTCCCGCGACTCCGGACGAGCCCGCCGCCAACGTCACCACCGTGAGGCAACGCATCAAGGAACTGCACAGCGAGATAAACAAGCAACAGACTGTTATATCGCAGGTTAGATACTACAGTCTCTGCGTACTTGCAGGATGACAAGCCGTACTTGGATGAGGCCACAATTTTAAACGCAGGACACGATGTCTTAAGGGCCTGAGCAAGTTAGACCCAGAGTTCACCATTAGCTGAGATGGGCGGGGGACAACCCAAGCGCGTTAGTAAACGCTTACTAATGCGTTTGCGTTTACGACACTTCTCTATAGGAATTGGCACAGCGCCTCTAGCGGAATACTCATGGTACTAATTTCTAACATACAAATTTATAGTTAACGCAAACGTTAATTCTTTACACTCGGGGTACGGATTGGAATGGACTTTTAGGGTGTCATTTTTATGAAAACATCTCTTCGCCAGTCTGCGCTTTGGTGGGTTCCTTATGTTTAGCATACTCAGAAAAGTTATAAAAAAAAAATATATATATTTATTAATTAATAAAAAAATTGAAAAAAAAAATTTAATAAGGAATAATTAGGAAATAGTATGATTCTGCCATGTTGTGACACAATTACTTGCTATGCGAAAAAATGAGCAATATTTTATTGTATACAGTTTTAGTAATCATACATAATGTTTATTACAGGCGAGTCAGGCTCTGAACCTGTGTGCTGCGACGATAGAGTTCAGCGGCTCCACTGAACAAGCCGAAGGAGAGAGATTACTGCTGTTAGCCAGTAAGTATTAATAAATATCCTGGGACATTCTTTCACATATCATGATCATCATCAATGATCCTGAACTAAGCAGAGTTTGTACTATGGAAACCAGATAAATGACTACTACTTGTTGCTTGTAATAATATTTATTAATATGTGAAGAAAATTATTGAAACTTAAAAAAAAAGTTCGAATTTCAAACAAACAAAATTTACACCCAGACTCAGGACATGCCATAGGAATAATTTGAGGACTTACAGGTCGCTGATTTTGGGTAGGTATCCTTCTCACTGATGATTGGAGCACTCAGATGGTGCTGGTAATGGTGCACAGGTTTTCGCGTTACTTACGCGCGTACGCGCGCGTGGTCGTTGATTGATAGACTGACTGAGTCTTTTGATGCGAGCGAGTGAGTGGAAGGATTTTGAATTGAGGGTAAGAGATGGGAAATGCGTGTGAATGTGCTAGAGTTATGTGAGTGAGTGGTTTAAGTGTTGCAAGTATAATTTAATTAAATGGCGCAGACACGAATAATAATAATAATCATTTATTCACTCCCACATAAAACAAAGAACATTTTTTTATTTGTAACTATTCAGGTACATTTAACTGTGGGAGACAGGAGCTCAAACTAGGTTACCCTGTTCTATGAGTCTCAAGTCATAAGTCGAATGCATGTCCTATGTGGAACCTGCGACGTGATAGGTGGAATCTAAACCAACTTCGCCAACTGGCAAATCATAATATATTGTTGTGTGTCCCAGCTCATAGGCGGCAAGCGTGTTTGCATGAGATGCAGCGATTGCAAGTAGAAGGTGCAGGGCCGGCCGCCACCGCGGGCATGGCATCGCTACACATCAACAGCCTGAGTGTGCCGCTCAGGAGGGACTACATGAGGCAACTTAACGCAGGTACATAACTACCACTGCCATTATACTTTGTTTTACAGGTAGGTACAGTAGTACCCAACTGATATGGCTTACCGATGTACCTGCGCAGAAGATACATTTTCAAAGCGCGGGAAACCGCTATTGGTTGGCAGCTGCCGCCATTTTAGCGCGCGCCGTGCGGAGGAGCGTGACTTGCGAGTGAGACGGAATTAACAGCTGCAATGTATTATGAACCTTATAGTATTGATCTAAGGTTGATTGTAAGTTTTAAGCATTCTTTCGTTAATCATCGGGCCATACTTTCTTTTCTGTACGAACGAAGATTCACGACGCGCCTTAGCAGTTGGGTACCTTTACCTTAGCAGTTGGGAAAGTTATTTTACATATATAGTGTAGTTTATTGTGCAAAGTATGTTTATTTGGCGAAAAATAAAACCAACGGGATTTCTTAATTTTCAGAAATTAGAGGTGAGTACAGTAGGTTTTATATAATAGCATATTTCGTTACCATTCCTAGGGCGTTCTTCGTTTCCTATATAATTATAGGAAACACGAGTTATAATTATTTTTTTCTCACCAAGGTCGTAAAATAAATTCGTAAATTCCAAAATAGACATTCCGAGGGTTAAAGAAATTATAGCTACATTACATCTTTCTTACAAACAGTATTGAAGGGGTTAGAAAATATTTAGGGCAGTCAAAGAGTCAAGACATAATTGGACTGTTTTACAAAAACCTTAAACCGACTTCAAAGTACACTAAGAAGTAATCAAATCCTGATCTGATGAAAATGGGACCAAACGGGAAGCGTACCCTTTCAAATAAAAAAAGAATTTTCCAAATCGGCTAATAAATGGCGGAGTTATGAGGTAACAAACATATAAAAAAAAAAACATTCGAATTGAGAACCTCCTCCTTTTTTTGAAGTCGGTTAAAAAGGTACACATTTCAGTGAGAGAATTCGTGACAAGTGACTCGCGACGCCCCCGAGGCGTTTTCGAATTCTCACTGACATGTGTACCTTTTTGTTTATTGTATATCGTGAAAATGAAGCGATCCTTCGCTACATGCACATGCATAATGATGCCTCATGCGATGCCAGCCCTATGCGATGCCTAGTTACCCGTCCTCGCGAAACAGCGTCATAAGAAGAGCATTGCTATCCCTTTTGCCACGAAAAGTACATACACTCGCTTAATCTATTTAGATTTATATCTGTGTAATAAGACCATACATTTTGATACAATATATATTATATGTGGTGACTGGTAATTAGTAAACGATACTTAGACACATGATTATACATGATAACAAACAACTTTCCCAAAGTTTTTTTTTTTTATTTACTTAAAACATGAGCCCATAATATTTAGTGCCTAACAAGAATAAGAATACACCATCAGCTTTTATTTAATTTAGTTATTTATCCCTATTTGTTTCTTTGGGAAAGTTGTCTGTTATAATGAGTACAATCAGGTATCAGAGTATCGTTTACTACAGTCACCCTATACAGCGTGTAAGGGACATCGACGCACAAACGGATACCATGGGTCCAGGACATGATTCTGGACCCCCCCCCCCCATGATGGAATATTTCGTCGGTTTTTCCCAAATTAAAAAAAAAATGAGTTTTTTTTACTTTACACTGTTCATAATCGTTATTCTTACCTAACCCAAAGAGATTTAAAATAAATAAGTTATTAATTCATTACTTTCACTAAAAGTAGCAATGTAAATAAAACTAGAAACGGTGTCTTTTGGCGATATTCGCCTGCAGTCAGCGACATACTACGTAGGCATCTCATTATCGCGCGTTTAAATCGCGGTGTTCACAATACATTGCGCCCTCGAAAATGACAATTTCTATAACCGATCATTAGCGAGGTGAATGACTTTCACAATTTGATTAGTGGCATTAGGTGTAGCCTTTTCGCGAAGTTTGCGTTACCATGCGAAATACAGCCTGTATAGAAAGATTGTCAAAAAAAATAACAGGTGTAGATTTCGAGATGGCATATTTTCGAAACCAACCTAGTTGTTCAGCATGACTAATCCAGCATAGTTTTCGTAAATATGCCATCTCAAAAACTCCAACCACTATACAAAATGTAACCTTGCTGAGTTTCTTCTCAGTTAAAGGCTAAATTACGAACTGGTAGTATCTTCAGTAGCTTTGACCTTCATAAGTGCCCTTCTAGGGCCTAAATTGAATAAACTTTGACCATTGCATTTGTTAATATTTTCCAACAGATGGCGCAGTAGGTCACCATGCTGTTTGCCTGATCAAGTGTCGCGACCGCGTCCTCGCAACAAGCATGCAGTTAACTCAACCGAGCCGCGCCGTTCTGCACTTCCCCGACGAGATTCGCATGCTGGGCCTCACGAGCGACTTTAAGGTGGGGTCACACTTATTCATAAAACATCTCCTTTTAGGGTGAGTACTAAAAGGAGGGCTCCGAATATTGTTTAAAGAATTTGCGATAAAATGAAAGTATTTTTTATTAAATCCGTTTGCATTTGGCCACTGACCCGCCCATAGGTAACGATGACAAAGTCTAAGCTACGCTTTCCCAGAAGAATCCTTGAAAATCCCTAGATTGTATGAGTCAGGAAACACAGACGCCCGGAAGCAGCTTCCACTCTCTTGCTGTCCGCATTATAAATGTGGATGCATAACGCTGTGTCCGTATTTTCTGTACATCAACAACGTACTAATAATTTCAGGTGACCGTTGAACTGTACCTGTTGCAAGCATCAAAAGAGGTTCTGCCGCATGATGTCAAATACCATATATCAAGCAAAAAGGTTAGTTTAATAGTAATTTTTTCAGAATTAGCCATGTCTTCTGAGCCCATTATTTTTTTGAGTGAGATTGAAAATGTTTACTGTTGTTTTTTAAGAAGGCCTGTTGAGTCTTTTGACTATACCATTACATATAACCTTTTGTTCAAGCTAATCAAACTCATATAATATTCACATTGCAGTCAAGCTCAAAACTCCTGACACCTAAATCGAAAGTGTCGGAGCTGAAAGCCCCCCAAAGGGTGCAGAGCCCGGGCGGGCCGCTCGTTGTTCGCACGCCGCAGTTCCAACCGCACGGGTACTGCATATTTGCATTACCACAGGCCAACAGGAAAAGCTTCACACTCAATAAGGTAAAATCTATGCTAATATAATAAAACGGAAGAGTGTTTTTGTTTGTTTAAACGGGCTAATCTCTGAAACTACGAGTCGGATTCAAAATATTCTTTCACTATTAGGAAGCTACATTATCCCCGAGGATTATAGGCTACCTTTTATCCGGGGAACGCAGGTGAAACCGCGGGGAGAGCTAGTATTACATACTTATGTCCGCTATTGGCGTTGGATTCCTGTAGTTTGAAGGCCCCACTCCCAAATTTTGACGCGCTTTATGTTTGTAGTTTTTTAATGATTTAGAAAGCAAAAAATATTTTTTGATTATCTAACTGACGGAATAAGACGGGGTAGGGTAGAGTAGGGTAGCCTAGGGTAGGGCGGGGTACGGTAGGGTAGCTTAGCGTAGGGTAGGGTAGGGTAGCTTAACGTAGGGTAGGTTAGGTTAAGAACAAATTTTTTTTTAGAGTTAATTAGTAGACTAGTTAGAATTGGACTAGTTAGGACTAATTATAACTCTGTGATAGACTTTGTCTCGATAATGTAGTTTTTTTCGTCGATTCAGTCATAAAACCGAATCGACAAAAATTCCATATAATTACCGAACCTGCTTACAAAATCCACGAGAATGGGTTGAGGAATTGCGACCTGTAGAGAAGAACAGCTGGAGAAACATACGAAAGCATTTTTCTCCAAGCTGAAACGGAGACGCTTGTCTCGCTCGGTAATTTTTTGTACACAGGCAAATGCCATTTAATGGCTTTTCTGTCTTCCCAGGTTCCATGCAGCAGTCCACTAGAAGGTTCAGTGAACATCGACATAAAGGCGGTGGTGCGTGTGGCGGCGCCGTCTCCTCACGCGGCCTTCCTGACCGCCTTCGACGACGTATCTGGCCTCGGCGCCTGGCACCGCCGCTGGTTCCGTCTGCAGCCGCCCACACTCGCGTACTGGAAGTACCCCGATGATGTGCACAAGAAGGTACAGTAGTACCCAACTAATATAGCTTACCGATGTACCTGCGCAGAAGACACATTTTCAAAGCGCGGAAAAACGCTTTTGGTCTGCAGCTGCCGCCATGTTAGCGCGCGCCGTGCGGAGGGGCGTCACTTGCGAGTGAGACGGATCTAACAGTTGCACTGTATTTAGAACCTTATAGTAGTGATCTAAGGTTGATTGTAAGTTTTAAGCATTGTTTCGTTAATCTTCGGGCCATACTTTCTTTTCTGTGCGAACGAAGATTCACGACGCGCCATATCAGTTGGGTAATAGTATAATAAATATACTATTTTAGAATGTTAATCGTAACTGTAAGTCATCATCATCAGCCTAGGGATGTCCACTATAGGCCTCTCCCATTAACTTACACTTCGAGCAATTTTGGGCTGCTTGCATCCAGTGGCGCCTAGCGATTTTGTCCAGATCGTCGGTTCACCTGGTGGGAGGTCGTCCCGCTCGGCGCTTTCCAGTACGTGGCGCCACTCGAGAACCTTCCTTCCCCATCGGCTATTGGTTCTTCGAGTAATGTGGCCTGCCCATTGCCACTTCAGCTTACTAACTCTACGAGCTATATCGGTAGTTTTCGTTCTCTTAGGTTCTGGAGGCCTCCTAGGCGGCTTGAAAACTCCAATAGTAGGTTGACCATTAGCCTACCTCCACTGATCCGCAGTGGGCACGCGTGGTGGAGTATCTGCCCATTCTCGCCCACCCTCATTTGTGAAAGAAGGCCTGTACTTAGCAGTGGGACATTATAGGCTGATGATGATAAACTAACAATCTATTCGTGGGACTTGGGTTTCAGTCAAATCATCAATTATTTATTTAATTACAGATGCCTATAGGCGACATCGACCTAACTTCAGTGATATCCGAGCGAGTTATAAAGGCACCTCGCGACCTGTGCGCTCGTCCGAACACCATACTTCTAGAATCTTCCGTGCCGGCCGGTCTCATAGTACCCGATAGCGGTTCACTAGTCTACATGAAGAAACCTGACGGTACTATCGTCAGGAGGCATCTCCTGGCAGCTGATACTCCTAAAGATAGAGATATATGGCTGGATTGTCTGAATAAAGCACTTGAATATGTTAGGTGTTGTGGTACTGACGATGATTAGGTCACATGCTGAAATCTTATTAGTGTGTTAACAAAGCTTATTTTGATTTGACAGTAGAACTCTAGGTTCTATACAAACATGACTATTACTGGCAGTGCCATTATATTTTCGTATTAATAATATGATTGAGGGACCAGTTCGAATATTAAATAATATTCGCTTTTTAGCTCTAGATATGATAATATTGAGTATTTTTACTTAAAGTATGTTTGACATTTAATTGTGTGACTGAGTTTTAGCTTTAACTTGTAAACTTGTTTTTAATGGTTCGTATGAGTATCTGATAGACCGACAGACAGGTGACCTTTTGGTTATTTTAACAGTTTGATGAAAAAATACAATATTTGACTAATTTCGAAGCGCAAGAATTACAGTTATGTAAAAGAAAAGATTACATAAATTGGATAAAAAAAATAGGAAAGAGATGGTTAGAGGTACTCACACTACAGTTCAGTATCCAGCTTTATTGAATAGATCGTAAATAAAATATTGCCATTTATAAAAACAAAAAATCACAATGTTTTATCAGTAATCATAAAACTGATAAAATAATGTATTAATAGATTGTAATGAAAGTACCACCTAATATGTATTAATAATATTACTAACCTTACAATTACTTGATATTAGAAATAGTACATTCGTAGAATATGTTTGATAGATTATAAAAATGATTATTAATCGTATTTTAGTCATTCGACTGTTTTGTTTGAAAAAAGACAAGTACGGTCGCGTACTCTGGTGTTAAACACATCAAAGTTTATTGTATTGGTGTTCTGTGCACAACAAAATATGCTAGGTTGGAAACTAGGCTTTATTAAAATGCTCAGATTTTTTGTATCACACAAAAATACATATAAACGTTAATCGTCTTATATTTTTTATGAATATTGCAATAATATTTAGTGTGTAGTAATATGATATTTTTATATATTTTGGAAAGATAAAAATTATTAGACACTTCTAAAGTATAATTCCACAATATGACCAATCAAAATTGCTATTTTAAATAGAGACTTAAACCAAAAAAGAAAAAAAATACTGTACATTACATTTTATCTTTCCTACAATTATGCATTTTGTAAATAAAATCAATTTATTTGAATAAACTAATTATTAAGAAACTTGTTCTTGTTTTATTTAATTTTTGCCTTCTCTTTATTTCTATTTTGGGGAGGAAAACAATGTCATACAATGCTATTTCAATATTTTCTATATGCTTTATTTTACATTGCCATATATTTAATTCCAGTCCGTATATAGGTATTAATTAATTTTCAATATAATTTGGGGCTAGATCATAAGTTTGTCGCGCATTCAATTCACAAATATCTTAGCGTACAGTTAAATTACCTACATCTTAACATTATGATTTACAACTGGCTTGATTCTATAACATTTGATTAGATCCAAAATCTAATAATATATATAAAATGCTTTTGTGGGTACGTAAATACGCAGTTTTCTCAATCACCACCAACCCCAATCAACTTCCCGTTGGGGTGGTAAATACCCCTTGGTCTCCAGGTGGTAGTAAGGGAGTTTGGTCGCCGAGGGTGGAAGGGGGTGGTTGTGGGTGGCGGAAATGTTAAAACATATATTGCTGTCCTTTTCTAACGCATGAGGACTTCTGAAAAGGTCTCAAAATTTCTGGAATGGAAAGTTCCAAAATGTGTAAAACGGTTATAATCGATCTGGAATGTACTAGAAAGTTCAACAAATATCTGGAATGATCTAGAAAATTCTAGAGTGAATGCAAACTATTATAATCGATATAGCATGTTTTGAAAAAGTTCTACAAATTTCTGGCTTCATCTAAAGTTCCAAAATGTCCAAAACTGTTATTATCGAGTTCAAGAACGTTCTAGAAATTTCCAGAATGTTCTGGAAAGTTCCAAAATGAGTGCAATTTATTATGATCGATTTAGAATGCTCGAGAATGTTCTAGAATTTTTCCGAATGATCTGGAAAGTTCCAAAATTAGTGCAATTGATTATGATCGATTAAGAATGTTCGAGAAATTTCTTGAATGATCTAGACAGTTCCAAAATGAGTAAAACGGTCATAATTGATCTGGCTTCATCTAGAAAGTTCCAAAATGTCCAAAACTGTTATTATCGAGTTAGAATGTTCAAGAACGTTCTAGAAATTTTCCGAATGATCTGGAAAGTTACAAAATTAGTGCAATTGATTATGATCGATTTAGAATGTTCGAGAAATTTCTTGAATGATCTAGAAAGTTCCAAAATGAGTAAAACGGTTATAATTTATCTGAGTGTTCTAGAAAGTTCAACAAATATCTGGAATGATCTAGAAAATTCTAGAATGAATGCAAACTATTATAATCGATATAGAACGTTCTCGAACATTCTACAAATTTCTGGCTTCATCTAGAAAGTTCCAAAATGTCCCAAAACTGTTATTATCGAGTTAGAATGTTCGAGAACGTTCTAGAAATTTTCCGAATGATCTGGAAAGTTACAAAATTAGTGCAATTTATTATGATCGATTTAGAATGATCGAGAAAGTTCCAAAGATTTTCCGAATGATCTGGAAAGTTCCAAAATGAGTGCAATTTATTAGAAGCGATTTAAAATGTTCGAGAAAGTTCTAGAATGATCTAGAAAAGTCCAAAGTGTGTAAAACGGTTATAATTGATCTGGAATGTTCTAGAAAGTTCCAAATTGAGTGCAGTTTATTATGATCGATCTAGAATGATTGAGAAAGTTCTAGAAATTTTCCGAGTGATCTGGAAAGTTCCAAAATGAGTGCAATTTATTATAAACGATTTAAAATGTTCGAGAAAGTTCTAAATATTTCTAGATTGATCTATAAAATTCTAAAATGAGTTCAATTTATCTTAAGCGATTTAAAATGTTCTAGAAAGTTCTAAAAATTTGTGGATTGGTCTGGAAAGTTCCAAAATGTGTACGAGTATTATTATTGATCTATAAAAACCAAATCGAAGTGATGTACATCTAAATATTCTAGAGTGATCTGGTACTGGAAATTTCGGTATATAAATCGAAATTCAGTGACTTTTCGTCAGTTCAATAGTGATTGCAGTCGAGTAAAAAAAAGAACAAACTATTTGAATGTTCTGGAAAGTCTCTCAATATCGAAAATAGAATATGTTAAAAAATGTATCCTTATATATTTTTTATACCATTAAACATGCGATGTATTATAACCCGAGCAACGCCGGGTTTCGCTGCTAGTAAAATATAAAAGAAGAAGATTAAAAAGAGTTTTTAATTAAAAATGACTTATCAACATTTATTTCTAAAACAACTTCTTCATCTGATATGTCCTTTTATATCATATCTTGGCCATAACGTTATATGCGATACACAATTCAACAAGAGAATCGAAGTGATAAAATAAGTGATTAATCTCCAGGGGTGTCAGTTCAGCCTCATTACACTTCACATTGCTACGTTGGGTCGTGGGAGTAACCGTGGACTATTCGTCATCGTACAAAGGTGGCTTGTCGAGGTCCTCGCGGCGGTGCTTGCTTGTCATTTCTGAGGATAGAGCTTGCTTTAGCTCATGCTGTGAATACAAGAATATACGTTAATAATGATGTAGTCGTATTGAATACTGAATACGCCTTTATTGTAATTTAAGAATTTCCATAGATTAATAACATATTTAAAATAAAAAAAGAGATTCGAAACTATTCATTCATTGAATGCATCTACTCGACAACAGATGGCACCACTTGTTGGTACATAGGGGGGCGTTCAGATTTCCGCGATTCCTCCCTCGAAAGATTAAGTGGATTCAGCACGACCCCTTCCATACATCTATATTTTTTTCAATCCATGAAGCTAATATAAAGCTACAACCTCACCATGGTACCTAGGTGATTGATGTTGCTGAAGGAAGTTCTCTACTTAGAGCACTATTATATTTGATCATGATGTCACTTGAAGAAACTAACAACAAAGTGTCGGCACAGCCTGGTGAACTGTCCGCAGTCCAGCGCGACCTGCGGCGCGGTTCGCTTCCCGCCCGTCCAGTCGCGGCTGAAGGTGATCTGCGCGGACACCAGCGCCGCCGCCAGCGCGTACACCGCCACCACTGTCACTCCTCTGTAAGCACCAAAGGGCCCAAGTCTCAGACTGCTATTACACTTGTGTTCCAATGAACTGTCAGTGGTGTCAAAATTTACACATTTTACAGTAGTCTACTAATGCCCGGTTTCAATAAACAAAAACGAATCGTTTTGCTTACCAATGGTAGGATTTTTTTAATGCCAAACTGGGCATATAGATCATTTCGTAAGCTAATTTTACCTGTGATAGCTACTTCCATATGGGAGGGTCTGCTATGCAAAGCTTTGAGGTCTTTGCTTCGTTATTAGTAAAGATATATAAGTCTTAATTTTAATAAATCTTAACCGATACCGGTCCGTAAATGATTGAAACCGGGCCTAATACAATGGCGTCATAATAGTTTTCCGATGATTTTACACTGAAACTATAATCGTGCCATAATGATCTTTTACTTGCCACTTTTGACAGTTTTGTACTATATTTTTTTTTTCATTAATTTTGTGACCATTAGGGATTAGTAGACTGCGCACATCGCCTCAATGATAATGGAATTGCAATAGTATCGTGTCAGTATGACATTTTAGCAGACTTGGCCCCCAGATATAGGTAACTATAGCAAGTAGAAAATCTGTCGCCTAGAATCTGGTAGACTTGAGAGCCGAATTGACACAATTCCAATACTAGATTAAATTCAATAAAGCGTTTTGGTACCCCCCTCCAACAGCAATAATTGTAGTGTCGTTGAAAAGGTCTCTCCAATAGGAACAATATTTAACAATGACGACTTTTACCAATTTGTTGTCCGTTCGGAGTTATCCCGGTATGAACATGACTTACTATCGCACCTATTTCAGACAATCGGTGAAAATAGTTTATTTATAAAGAAGGATCCAAGTAAACTTAGAATGCCCAAATGTAAAAGTGCCTTTCATCAAAAAAACTGTGTAATTATGTCTGTAAAAGTTTATAATAATATACCAAGGGCTATAAGAGAACTGCCTCTTAAAAAGTTTATATGTAAAGGGGTACGAACATTTTTGTATGGGAGCTGGCATAGCCACCCGCCGCCATTTTGATTTTTTTTCAATGTCGCGGCGCACGGTGTAAGTGGTATATTTGGGTAGAGAACACTTATACACACAAAAAATGTTAAGCGGTATAGTGACCTAAAGTGTCACGTTTCCGAGATATTTGGAGGTAAAGATTGCCATATGAAAATTACATCACATCATTAAAAATGAACTTATTACGTGTTTATATGCATCAGATTGTATTCAAATAATAGTTCCCAGGTTGATTTAACTTTTTATTAGAATATAGCAAAACAAAGAGCACGAAAAAACAATATTCATTACTTAGTTACCTACTAAACCGCATCGCAATATTTGCAATGAAACACAATGTTGACAAGTAGCTCGGATCGTAGTGGTTAACTTGTTTTCCATGTCACCGTTATTAACCAAAAATGACAATTCTTGTCTTAAAATATCATGTTACCGAGATATTAGAATATCGATGTATATATAATATAAGATTAATGACAATAGTTTAAAGTTGATTAAGTACATACAATTTATGTTCTTGTTTTTAAGCAATAGTGGTCAAATAATATTGCATCACGGTTTTAAAAATATATTAAAACACATAATAGAAACAAGCCGTGACCTTAAACCTTTAAATAAAAGGTTTTTTTAAAGCTACTTAGGTAGCAAACAAACATACGGCCCGCCTGATTGTAAGCGAAGAAAGCTCCTTTGAGACCGCATAGTTTGAAACTATTTTGGTTCCAATGTGTGAGGACGGACTCCCCGTCAATGGCAAGACTTGCGATGGTAGTAAGTAGCCGTGGGCATCAGGTTAAACAATTCTACAGAACACTGTCCGTTGTACATGTGGTAGAACACACATAAGGAGGCAAAGTCTCTCCTCAGATTGTAAGCTCGGGATCGTGGACAATTCTAATGGCACGTCGCTGAACCGAGTCTAAAGGCCCAAATTGGTATCCAGGTAAGAGCAGTACTCCATATAAGGCCGGACTTGCGACTTGTAAAGTTGCAGCCTTTGCCCCGATATGAAGTACTGCTAGCTTAACCTTGCCTTCTAGACGGCCTATTGACGTCGTTAGAAATGTCGATGCCGAGGATCCCGATGCTTTCACTGATATCCGTGTTCTGGAATTGTGAAGCCACAGCAAATGGGGTTTTCTTAGCAGTGAACGCGCAGACTTGGGTCTTATTGGGGTTGAAATGGACTAGGTTTAGTCGACCGTAATCGGAGACACTAGTTAGTATGCTCTCGATTTCAGACTCCATCACGAAACGAGGAATATTTGCAATGAGCGTCCTCTGTATAATGAATGCCGTCAATAGACAGCATTTCATTGATTTGCAGCAGTTACAGTGTTGGGGACAGTACAGACCCTTGCGGGACGCCAGCATTTATATCTCTCAGCCCTTATGCATCTGCTGGACAGAAAATTGGCGACACATTTGCCTAGTCCCTCGGGAAGCCTCGGAAACTTCGTTAGACACACCGGTGCCATTGTGTGCACGTGAGCAGTCTTCCACGAAGACGGGACTTTCATTTAGGTGGAAGTTTTATTAGGTCGGACTGGCCGCGGGGTTTTTTTTTATTTATTTACGTCGCTATTGCAATTTTGGCGCCCAGGGAACATTACTTAGCGATCTTTAGTTCCAAAGTTCCAATTAACTTGGTAACATAGATTTTAGGACAAGTATTGTCATTTTTGTTTGTATAATTATGACAAGATGAAAAACAAGTCACGATCCGAGCTACTTCGAAAACATTGTGGTTCATAGCGAATATTACGATACTGTTTAGTAGTAAAGTAGTAGGTAAGTAATTAAAAATATTGTTATTCGTGCTGCTATTGTAACTCTATTCTAAAAAAATTATAAATCAACCTAGGAACTATTATTTGAACACAATCGAATGCATATAAACACGTAATCAGTAAATTTTTAACGATTGTCATAATTCTCATATGGCGATCTTTACCTCCAAATATCTCGGAAACGTGACACTTTAGGCCACCATATTGATTAACATTTTTTGTTTGTATAAGTGTCCTCTACCCATATATACCAGTTACATCGTGCGCCGCGACATTGAAAAAAAACTAAAATGGCGGCGGCTAGCTATGCCACAAAGGTTCTATCCCCTTACGGGAATGGCTTATTGGAAAATGTTTCTATACAATTCAGGAATTTTTTAATCACAAATTTTTTATTATGTACTATTGACATTTTCTTTTCTTTATTTCTGTACTGTCTTTTATTTCGAATTTATGATTTAATGTGAATATTTGAAATTTTATGGATGAATTTAGGAATAGGTATAGGCCTAACTTCAGCATTTTTAATATATAGGTATGTGTAATTGTCATTTAATATAAATATAATGTCGATAGTAAATAATTATTTGTGAAATTTTAGTTAAGGATATATTTTTATTTATAAGAATTATGTGTATTTGCATGCCTGATAATAAGGCGGGATATATTCAGACCGATTTTAAATTGTAAGAAAGTATCCCTGCGAATAAATATTTCATTTCATTTCATTTCATTTTACTTATTTAGAAGAATGAGGTCTTCAAACAGATAATTTGGCATTAGTGAACAATGAATAGAATATAATATAATAACGCGGAAGAGTTCTTTTTTTTTGTATTTGTTTTTTGGTTTGTTTAAACGGGCTAATCTCTGGAACTACTAGTCGGATTCGAAAAAATCTTTCACTAATAGCTACATTAATGTCGCCAGGGTTCATTGGGGAGGGGAGAAAGGTCGGTGCCACCTGACTGGTTACCACCCTTATTTGAAAGTTTCTCGTCAAGCACCTAACTAACGCTGTGATTCGGCAATTGCACATAGGAGCCAGTTGCCTCCTAAGTGCAATAGGCGGGTCCTAGGCTTTGTAAATGTCGGCAACATTGTCAACATAGACCCAGGCCCCCTAAACAAGATGGATGTCACAATCTTCATCGTTACTAACATAAGAAATTGATAAAAATCACGTTGTGGGATTTGTGAATACCTAAAAAATAAAACTGCAGCGATACGTTTGCTTGTGTAATTTCCAACTTTCGGGTTACATTACTGATTCTGTTTAACGAAATACTGTAATTTAGCTTTTTTTAATATAAGATACAAAACTGGATAAATTGCTTCTTCAACAGACAAAATCTCTTATAAAACCGAAGAGCTAGGCGTCTGGACATTGAATGAATGCCTGTCACATTTTCAACCAAACAATTAATTATATTATTCTTAATATTACAAACAGCCAGTACTAAAAGACTGTGGCCAGTAAGTAAATGAAACAGACAAATAAATAGGTGGCACGCAAGTCGCCACAACGTGATAATTCGATTTGAAATGACAATCCCATACAAAGATTGATCGTTTAGTAACGATGAAAATTATAAATACCTACATGAATCTTGTCTAGACCCCCAGGTACATAGCCGCCTGCCAGAATCTGCATTCAGAAGTCAAAAATAAAAAAAAAACTCCGATGAGGAACGCCAGCTAATCCACCATCAATGTAACGACTTTAAAAACGTAATAGATATTATTTAGAGGTAAAGTAGGTAGAGGTAGGATTTAATGTAATATCTGGCAATATGTACTGAAAAATATTTCACTCACGAAAATAGTAAGTCACGTAATCCCGGAATCATATGGGGACAGATATTTTAACATACATACCTGAATCGTACTGTATTCATATCACTAAAACTTATTATTAGCAAATATTTACGAAATGTTTACACTTATCCGATGGCCAGCGATATTATTTGTCGTGTAACTGAACAACAATGGGTACAAAACATCGCACCTTACCTTTATATAGTACCTTCCCTTGAACTGTCCTGCGCATCTCAAGTACCTACGCAAGTTTAGTAGAGCTATTAAGAGACGCCATGCTTTCTCCGCGCGATTTTTGCTGAGACCACAGACGTAAAAGATGTTAAATTTTCATTGGAATTTAAGACCATCCATTTCTCTAATAGTCCCCATAAGTATATAGTCAGTATTTACTGTATTTAGCCAAGGCAATGAAGAACACTTCTTAAATTAAACCGCCAACAAAAATTTGTTAGCAAACACTAACGAATGAAAATTTAAAAAGATATTTTTTTAGGCGGGACTTATTTGCTACCTTAGAAGTTTAAGACAAATATGTCATTTATTATTAATTTATATGTTATTCTACGGCACTTTAATAGTGTACTTTGTATAGTGCCCGCCAACCCACAACATTAAGAGAGGTAGGGCATAACGGTTCTCGTTCGACATGCGGATTCGAGCAGCCCGACTGGGGAAGTACCTCCACGTTACAAAAGATCACAGCCAAATAACACCATTTTAATGTTGTGTTGTGTTCCTGCGGTGAGTATGGTTGCTAGAGCTCCATGAGAAGGCGCTGTGTTGGCAGTGTGTGGGGACCAGCGGTGTGCAACCGATGTTGTGTTGTGCAGGCACGTCGTGCTGTTGCGGCGGTTAGGGAGACCCGGCGAAACGGCTGTCCGCTGGCCGCCCGCAGGTTGTAGGGGTCCCGAACCCAGGGATCACATAATCTCCGCACTGGGAGGCTGATCCGCCGGCTTGCGCATAATCTTTGGTGCAGTTGGTCGTGCCGGAAGAGGAGACCGGAGAGGACCCGACCGACTGTATCAGGGGGGGATCGGGGGTCCTTCCAACTGCCGCACCAGCAAACCGTATCACCTGAGCAGCACTCTGGCGGAGTGACACTGCGCTTTGTTTCTTCAGCTATCTAGGGCACGGTATCTAGTGTCCAGTGTCGGTTGCACGGGTTGTAGGTAAAAGATGGTTGCGCGGAGAAATTGTTTCGGTTTTATTACTTTTTTAAATATAAAAGTCATCTAGGTATATTAGGTATATTATTATTTTATTTTGTCAAGAATTTCGACAATTAGCTTTTTTCAGATTTTTCGCATTCCTACATTACATACATCGAAATTTTCCACGACAACAGTCCATTTAATTTCTTATACTGGGTGTAGATTTCGAGATGGCATATTTTCGAAACCTATGTCGGGTTAGTGATGCTGAACAACTTTTATTATGGGACCAACACTGAATTCTCAACAAAAAAAATTACTTTTCATACATTATGATCGAGCAAGATTGACATTTACTATGGAAAGTTAAAAAAAATTTTGGAGAATTCACCATTGGTCCCATAGTAAAAGTTGTTCAGCATGACTAAACCAACGTAGGTTTCGAAAATATGCCATCTCGAAGTCTCCACCTGTTATTTGCAGTTCTTTAACTGTTCTTCGTCGAGATTTCAGCGTAAAAAATCCCATTCTTCATCACGTAGGTGTAATAGTTTTTTTATGCGCGAACGCGGGTCCCTTTGGATCCCTTTAAACGCGAGCCCGGGCTATAGTAACTCCTGCTAAGTATATATTTATATGGCTAAACTGTCACTGACCTAGTTTAAGTATTTTACGCAGGTATTATGTGACACACATCATACAAACGTACCATCCAAAAGGCGAAATTAATGAGAATTTCATAGTAAAATAGGCGAAACTTACAAAAGATATAATGAAGAACAAAGGCAAATATAATAAACTTATAACATACTAAATAGTAACGATCTTTTTACCAAAGAGCTTAACTCAAAGTTATCGGCTGAAAATTACACAAAGGAGAGATAGAAAATCATGAAATGTGTAAATGTACCGCTGTTTTAGTACCTTGAACATATATAGAACATAAGTAGGTCTTATTCAGTCCCTTGGGACTTGGGACACGTTACAAACGTACATTTAACTACACAATTTACATTTTATTGTAATAATATGAAAGAAGAAAGCAATTTCCATGCACGAGTGAGAAAATATACTTATAAAGGTAACAATTATTGACACATTACAATATCTTTATATAAAACATACTTCTGCATGTATGTATGTCACTGAATTCCTCCTAAACGGCTGGACCGATTTGAATGATTTTTTTTGTATGCGTTTGAGTGGCGCCCTGGATGGTTTAGACACAAATCAGCCCGGCAGATGGCGCTGCAGTCGATGTAGGGTAGAGTAGGGTAGGGTAGCACCATAGGGTAGGGTAGCACAACGCGATCGAAGTTGCGTCGGGCAGCTAGTTGATTATATTATTTTTATGAATCAAGTAAAATATATCTATAAAACTGTAACACCTACAATCCTTCAAACGATAGAGAAATAAGGCTATATAGCTCAAAGAAAGGGGATTTGTGTATAACATAATAAAGGACGCACAATACTTTGTGATACATTCATATACTCCTTTGATGGTCAATATTTTACTCTTTGTTACGTTTGCATGTGAGTGGACACCACAATACCCATGAGAGCCGACAGGTGGCGCTACTGTCCTTTGCAAAATATCGCCATTGTGTCCTGTTATTTATGAATTCGTTTGATCTATAATTTTCTTATCCGATCCTCTCAAAAGATGTATGTTTACAATGACGCCTTCGGGTCAGCTCAGCGCTGAAAATATTAAAATATAGTTAGGGGTTTGAAATGGCCGCGCGCCCGGGGCTCTCGAATATATTGGGTATTATATGCTCGGGGCGCGTCAGAACATAAACATTATTTAAGGCGCGCGGCAAGTTTTCCGGCACATTGTTTTTCATAAGAGAACGCCATACATTTTATCTTGTACTTTACTAGTATTTTTCATGGTTATTTCGCAGCATTATTTTGTGGCGAATCAACAAAAACCGTTGCAAAGAAGTATAACTATAATGTAACGGCTCGTAATCGGCATTATATTTAGAAATGTCGTTCCGTAGTTTATGGTCAATAGCGGGTAGTTACCATAATTAGTGATTAAACGAACTTACCTGAAGTGAAGTTCTATCAGAATTATACGAGTTGCTTCGTCCGAAGAGATTAGATACATAAATTTGTAGTACCACGTCTAGGAATCGCCAATCTACCACTAAGTTGAAAGCGAAAGAGTGAAACTGCTTCTATATTTTTTTTTTTTGTGGGTATTTTGATATCTGCCTCCTGCCGCCCGGACTGACCGACACTCATTTAGTTGAAAGCCTGCAATCTTAATATTTCACTTTATATGGGGGTTATAGGGCTGGGAGGGAGCTAATCTCTTCGGACGAAGCAACTCGTATAATTCTGATAGAACTTCACTTCAGGTAAGTTCGTTTAATCACTAATTATACTTCATTGCTTCGTCCTCGAGATTAGATACATAAATTTGTAGATTTTGAAAGATAGTGAAATATTAAAACACAAATTTTATTTTATTTTTGACCCGACTGACCCGAAAAGAGGGTTATGTTTTTGATATTTGTAATTATCAAAAAATAAATGTACTTATGTAATTAGTAGTATAGGTACTTATATAATTTATAATTTTTGTGATGTAACAACAATGTTTTTGCCATTTAACAAAATTAAACTAATTAGAGACTTTATAAGAAATTATGGTTTCATCAACCATAGTAAATTAAACTATTTATAGGTATAGTTGAAATTAAAAAACAATGATTTTATAATTCAAATCAGGTTCTGCGTTTAAGATTGTGAAAGCTAACTGATCTGATTGATTACACTGAACATCTCTTCGATAAAATTTTGCGAAGACAGTAGAATTTGCCACATTTTCCAGCAGTATTTCTAGTTGTATTTATATTGACACCAGTTGTATGAGCGACTGCATGTCTGGCGGAGTCAGATCATTATTTATTTATAAGAATTATCTATAATAGGTAATATGATTATTATTATGAGTATTAGTACAACATATGTAAATAACTTTTTTTCACAATAGGTAATCTAAAAAACTTATTTTTAAAAACTATGATATTAACAACTATAATATTTTTAAATTATATTATTTTACTTGTCGTCTGTACTCTTTGAGCAGTTACCAGCATGAGTAGAGTGACAATCTTTTTAGTTAAATAAGTACTCCAAACTGACATTGTTATTAGGATACCAATTCGATAAGGAATCCAAACTAATGATGGATCCCGTTATGACGTTATACTTGGGAGCTGGAGGGCGAAGTCTATAGAAACTCCTATTCAGGGTCATCAGACCCTACTGTCGATCGTAAGATCAATGACATAGCGAAGCGATGACTGTTGTAATGATTCGTACTGAAATCACAGATTACTAAATAGTTACTACGTAACTGAAATACTGAAGAAATTCAGAAATTCAGAAATTAAGAAAGTTGTACTTCTATAAGGTCACCCAACGCACGTCCTATTGTTTTATCGAACTTTCTGACAGGGAAGTTACTATAATATCAACGTGATATTTGGGTTACTGTTGGAAACAGATAATAACACATTATTAGTCTAAATTGAATTAATTCCAAAAATAGGGGAAACCAGGGTTACGTGGGCCCAAAATAGTTCCACGACAATACGCTCGGCTTGATCTGTAATAATTTTCCTTAAAACTTTAAATGTAATAAAACAAAAGGGAGGATAAACATAAAAAGAAAGATCTTTCCAATTTAATGTTAATCTATTCTCTATTCCATGAGACATATTTTTCGCATTTTTTATTCATACGAGACGCAAAAGGTCAATATTTGGTTGACTATTGACAAATTACAATCATTTCAAAACAGATCTTTTTACTCCCATTCGGTATCGGGATCGGATTTTTGTGACTGATATTTCGTTTTCTTTTGAACTTATGTATGAATCGAACACAAATATTCTGCGAGCTTCAC
This sequence comes from Polyploca ridens, assembly GCA_951394255.1. Classification (NCBI taxonomy): domain Eukaryota; kingdom Metazoa; phylum Arthropoda; class Insecta; order Lepidoptera; family Drepanidae; genus Polyploca; species Polyploca ridens. Next base: position 7,300,554 of record OX596265.1, on the reverse strand, counting down.
TCACATCACTGCCACTGAGATGTGGAAAAAACTAACCATGTATGTACGAAATAGCAGTGATGTCGATACAAAATCTATCAATATTGGAAGTCCTTTACTAATATTGTAATCCTAAGAAAACTGCCACTAAGTGATTAATATATTAATATTAATTTTATTAAATATCGCTTATCTTCAATCAAGCTAACGTGTTTTGGTATTTTTGGAAAGCCAAGGTATTGCACACGGTATTTGGAACTATATAGCTCTTTTCAATATTGATTATAAATCGTAAAGACTCAAAAAGTTTTCGGTATGTTTGATATTATTTTTGCAATTTTGATAATTTCTAGAAATAATACATTAAGTAAATAGATGACAAATAACGTAATGATTTGTGTAAACAACCTACTGGTTCTCAATAATTTTTACAAAATTATTGAGACGAATGATGATTGAATACGAAAGGACATTGAATAGTTACAATTTATTCTCGAACTTGAATTATAAGGCAAAAGTGCTTTTTATCCGCTAGCGTGGAAAGTATTTTTATATGATAAATCTGTTTTTTACCATTTGGTATTTTGATAAGAAGATAACTAGAGAGAAACTGTTCTTCACATGGTTTACATTGTGATATATCTTCACTACTTAATAATATCAGTGATGAATTTTATTGTACCTTCTGTATTGAAGGGTTTCGGATGCGGATAAGACAGGTGGACTCGGTTCATATGATTGAGAAACCGGTTTGGAAAAAAGGTATCTCATACTTTTGTATTTTTTTTTTTTTTTTTTTTTTTTTTTTAATAAAGATTTTATTATTATTATAACTTTTGACCCATCATAGGTAGTATGACGGGGTCTTTAGTTATCAATCGCCATTGATCATAACAATAAGATAATTGCTCTGCGGAACCTACCGGATTTACCGACGCGGGGCTGGTTAGTGTCACGATCGCGGCGGCGCGGATGTCATGGCGGCTGCGGCTGCCGTGGGCGGGTGGTCGGGTCGGGTGGTGTGGTCGACTCGAATCTCCTCGCTGCTCCGGCCTGTCTGGCTGCTAGGAGCGGAGGCTTGGTTTAAAGCTTGGGTAGGAGCCAATTCTTGTTTCTGCGCTGGATTAACCATCCTAATTGGTGCATTCATTTTTATCTCGGCACCAGATTTCGATATTGCTTTTTGCAGCCTTCTTGTAATAGATTCGTTGTGTTGTGAGTCACACATTAGGCGACCAGCTTCGATCAATAATTCTATTATTTTCTGATCTTCATGTTCTAAGGACAACAATCAAGTGAGAGTTTCACTGATTTTGCTTGTTCTCTAAAGCCTTGTCTTTTTTAACGAGTATCTCCGATAAGGGCACTTTAATTTTCGGATTAGGCTTGGATGCGTCGATATTTGTGCAATCCTTGGGAACAAGATGATTTTAAAGCGATGTGCTCCCATCGCACAGCTACCTCATCTCGAATATCCAATCCATATATTTTATCTTTCGAAGCCATTTCTCCCAATAGATTAAGAATCTCCTCATCTAATTCCGGATCCAGTCTTGTTTCGACGGATAGTTCTGCCTGCGGCTGCGGTGAGTCCGTCACCGCGAATTGTGTAATCGAGGTGGATGTACCTGACTGGAGCTCTTCTACAGTAATAGTTACTAAATGAATTTTAGTTAAAAGTTTATTATTATTTAGATTAAGTTATTATTTAGTATAGTTTTATTATTTCAAGGTTGGATAGTAAATAATTAATATTTGAGATTGATCTGATCGATCAGTAATAATCAGTTATAAATAATTATTATTATTATTATATATTTTTTTTTTTTTTTTTATTGGTACTCCACTGGCCGCTGGCGGTCTCCTCACCATATACTACGCCCCCCCCCATTTTTTGCTGGTATCAGAAAAACATTTCTAAGCAATAGCTGTCCAGTCTTAATCGCTTGGCTCGCGGTTAAAAATATAACAATGACATCAATTGTTATAATAGGACGCGCGTCCCTCGCTAGAAGCAGCGGGTTAAGGGATTAACTGCGACATCAATAGAATTTTTCCACTAAGTATAGTCATCCTGTAAATACTGTGGTAAGGACATAAAATTACATAAAACTATCGTAGCTTCTTGTATTTAGACATGCGCGCCGATGTACAATCAGTCGGCGGCGTCGGCGGCGTGACCTTGATATAAAACTTTTACCATACATACCATGATTTTTTGTTTTACAAATACATTTTATACAAAATAATGTAGCACACAAATCTCGACAGCCATGGAAAGTAGGATTATTGCTACTATTGATACTGATCGGTGCGCTCATGTCTACTTGTATTACACAAGATGTATTAGCAAGATATTTGCATCTATTCATTTGCTTGGTAAATATCCAACCTACTGAATTGCAGGGCAAGATGAAATGATAAGGCCTACCAAGCGCGTAAAATGTCTGATTTTGCAACGAGATTTCAATTTGAAATTACAGTAACTCACCTGTGACTCTTGTTCGACTTGGCTGATGGGGCACTGCCGTGGTCCTAGATGGTAACGCGGCAATAGTTCACAAAAATTGGCACGTGACTATTACCATCTTTTTCAATCTGATGAATAAAGTGAAGGTAACATTCCTTTGAAATGTACATAATCACTAACAATAACCCATTATTTGGGATTCCAAATGAAATGAAGGTAACATCCCCATAAGATGTACACAACACAGTTTGGAATTTTGACGATATGTCAGAGTGAGATACGGATATAGTCCTTATTAAACTATTCACAATATCTTTAAATAACGTGAAGGTAACATTCCTTTCAAATGTACACAGTCACTAACAATAGCCCATTTATATGGGATTCCAAATGATATGAAGGTAACATTGGAATTTTGATTATATGTCAAAGTTTGACGCGGATATAGTCCTTATTAAACTATTCACAATATCTTTAAATAACGTGAAGGTAACATTCCTTTCAAATGTACACAGTCACTAACAATAGCCCATTTATTTGGGATTCCGAATGATATGAAGGTAACATTGGAATTTTGATTATATGTCAAAGTTTGATACGGATATAGTCCTTATTAAACTATTCACAATATCTTTAAATAACGTGAAGGTAACATTCCTTTCAAATGTACACAGTCACTAACAAAAGCCCATTTATTTGGGATTCCAAATGATATGAAGGTAACATTGGAATTTTGACTATAATTATGTCAAAGTTTGATACGGATATAGTTCTTATTATTCACAATATCTTTAAATAACGTGAAGGTAACATTCCTTTCAAATGTACACAGTCACTATACGCATAAGCCCATTATTTGGGATTCCAAAAGATATGAAAGTAACATCACCATAATATGTACACAACACAATTTTAAATTTGACGATATGTCAAAGTGTGCTCGTATCCTGCGTAGATAATCACTATCGTTTCTGTGACTACGTTTCGACATCGTTTTTAAACTTATTTTTTTTTTTTTTGCGAAAAAACAAAGAATAACGTGGTGATCGACGAGGCACTAAAACGCGAATGAGTGTCGGTCAGTCCGGGCGGCAGGAGGCAGATATCAAAATACCCACAAAAAAAAAAAATATAGAAGCAGTTTCACTCTTTCGCTTTCAACTTAGTGGTAGATTGGCGATTCCTAGACGTGGTACTACAAATTTATGTATCTAATCTCGAGGACGAAGCAATGAAGTATAATAGGTATTGAATGAAAATAATTATGTCCAATGTACGGCATAACAGGTTCCGCCAACGGGTTCTCCCGTTCTAAATTCGGCGCAGCTCGACTGGGGAACTAAGTACCTACCGCCACAAAGCAGAAGATCGCAACGTAAAATGACACTGCGCTTTTGCTGCAGTGGCATAGGCAAAGTGACTACACCCAGAAGAGGTTTGATGACGTGAGCGTCATGTTTACCAACCCTTAGCTTTGCAAGCCTCTATAGGCTACAGTAACCGCTTACCATCAGGCTGGCTGAACGCTTGTTTACTACTACTACTTACCTTTATAGTAGTATTAGCTTCCGTCTGGCTGTTTCACCCGCGTTCTCGAGGGATATATTGTTTTCTCAAAATAAAAAGTATCCTATGTGTTAATCCAGAACATATTTTATCTGTGTGTAAAATTTCATCCAAATCCATTCAGTAGTTTTTGCGTGAAAGTGTAACAAACATCTTAACATACTCACATCCTCCATTTCTTTATACCAGTGTTTTTCAATCTGTGGGTCGCGACCCCTAGGGGGGTCACGAAACCTTAGTCGGAGGCTCGCCGGCAGAAGGAAAAGGCAAGGTAGACTGCGCAAGCGGGCGTCCAAAATACCTCTTACTTAGTTGCAAACCTCTCGCGGCTTCTTGCAGACTAATAAGTAAAGGTATCAAAATAAAGAAAATCATTATTCTAATCTTTTAATTTATAAATTCTGTCTGTCTGACAAGGGGTCGCCAAAATTTTTCAACCCGAAAGGGGGTCGTGAAATCAATAAGATTGAAAAACACTACTTTATACAGTTCAAATATTATCAAAAGGTATATTTGTACGTCAAAAAAATACCGTACACATTGCATAACGATTCAAAGATATCTTAAATACGTCTTCAGTGTTTTAAAAACAATTTGATGTTCAAATAAAAAAACATAAGTTACGTAAATATTTTATTTTAACGATAAGCATGATGTTTGTAATTTTTGATGCTAGTTTTTAATTTCATTTATTCAATACGAAAGCTACAGTGTTTGCAACTTGTCATAGAAGTACTAAGTACAAAGACGAACCAAAGAGAAACATGTGTGTTAGAAATCATTCTTTATCTGTCCCCCGCGCTTTCATTCGCGTTCCCGGGATAAAAAGTAGTCCTTTTCCATACCATAGGCTATCTGCACGCCAAGGCGTTACTTTCGCATTTATAATATTAGGTAAGGATTTATTTTGTGTCATAAAAGTATAATTACCTACTAACGAGAGTTGTAAAAAAAACACTCCCTTTCGTTTACAGGCGGAATAAAACTAGAAATGCTTTTTTTCACCAATCCCGTAATTCCCCCATGTTAATTCTCACCACCCGTGCACACAAAACTTACAATAAAGGACGTTTAGAACATAGAAGAATCTTCAAAAACGGTTGATAAACGTCTATTTTTCATAAAACATCAAACAAAATTAAACGTTAATTAAATCATTGAATCATTATCACACTAGTTACTTACTTCACCTGTACTCAATAAATATTAATGGCAATCAAAAAGACAATCGCACGATGCCGCCCGATACGAGGGATCCATCCATATTTATTTTGCAACAGTGTACCACAGTCTCGTACGAAAACAACACGTCTTTCGTCTTATAAAAAAAGTATTGTGAGATTTCCGAGTAAACGCATAACGTGAGACAGAGCGTAACAGAGTTTTCACCCAGCTCCACTAACCAAGGTGAGATTGAACTATATTATACGAGAAAATATTCTTTAGTACATACATTATCAATAATCTAGTTAATGTTTCGTAACACAGCTGTTTTACTATGATCTATGCAGTTAGTGTCCAATGAAATAGGTTGGATCGTAGATTCTGTTTTGTTGTTTTAGATAAGAATTTCTTGTTATTCCGTTTCTGTTGTTTATTATAAATGATACAAACTTTCCATTACTTTAATCACTGTTAGTGGATTGTGCGTTTAATTAAGTATCTAATTAATTAAAATAGATAAGTGTACGTATTGAATTCACTATAACTTTTATAAGACTCTTATGCGTATAATAATGAAATTATTTTTACCATCTTACTACCTAATGTGTACTAGGTAATCCTGTATTAGTAACAGAATACAGTTTCTGTCGATGATTCCAAGCACCTTTATTATTTTAGTACTTTCCAATTTCCATTTTGAATTTGTGACATAAAGCATGAAGTTAGTACCTAGGTATATTGTGGTATAAAAAAATTATAACGGTAAAAACATTCACTCAAAACATCGTGAGGATACCATAGGTCGGTGGAGGGTATAACTTCTAGTACCTACCCGCCTGCCTGGCTCCATCTTCAAGTTCAAAATCTGTCGGCACTAGCTATTACTTACTGTGTATTCTGGCAGTAAGAAATTCCCTACTAGGTTTTGTGTTATTACCACCTTCGGCCAAATCATAACTGACCATGTTGAGACTGTGGTCAAATGGGTCAAATACAGAGGGCCTACTACGAAAAGCGATACACGATAGTCCGATCATCGTTGTCAAATATTAAGCAATAGAATTGCAGCACAGCTGCGTAAATTTCGTGCTACTCTATTGGCTAACGCTTTTCGTAGTAGGCCCTCTGGTCTATCCAAAATAAAATATTCTTATTTTTTATTTCAACTATTATTTATTTTGTTGGAAATTTATTGAAGTGACTCCTCCGCCTTCGTTCCTATGCTTTATTCGACTGTTCAAATATGAAACGTGCGAGTAGGATAACACGCTTTATATCAATGCGCTAAGGGTCATTCTCATTGAACCCCCTTGGGTCATTGGATATGGAGATAGATGCCCGGATGTTTAATTTTTAATATCTTCTTCTTCTTATTTTTAAGTTTGGCAACCAAGCCCAAACCAGGGCTCATTTCTGCCAGTGTCGAGTTATATTATAGTTTCCAGTCACAATAAATCCCTTTCACATAAAGTCCTCAGTCAGTCACCGTCCATAAAAGTCATGTTTTACTACAATGGTGGTCATTGTACTAAAACTCTTCACGGACTTTTTGAGACAACTTGAAAAGTAACGATACACATAATTCATTTCATTTCACTTCACAGGTGCACATGGATGATCTTTATTAGGTAAAATACCACCGAAAATACACAATAAAACTCAAAATACACGAATTTATGAAAATAAAAACGAAAATGCTACGTCACTCTGCAAGTTCCCGCCAAAAAGTCATTTTTAATATCTAACGTCCAACTTTGACATTTCTGCTAGTGTCATGTATATTTAAAAAAACAATAAACTCAGATAAAAAAAAAATTGCAACAACTGCTTTATTGTATTTTTGCACATAAGTTATCTTAAAATAATTTACTTTCCAAAAATTTATTTTCGGATTTTTAACCTTTTGATGAATAAAATATGTTGGTAACCCGGAAAACGTGCACAACTTCTTAAATGCTAGTTAACTTGGACTCAAGCGGTCTTCCGCATTTTGAGTAAGAATGTCTCGCCGAAACTATTTTATCGACCCATTTATTTTTGACTGCTACTACTATTAGGTAGATACCTAATATAAACTCCCATAAATGTTATTCGCAATATAATAGGTAAGTAACTAAAGCGATTTTTTAAATACTTAAAACTTCTTAATAACTTTACGGAAACCAACATTCATAAACCCATGCTGGGCCTACCTTTTGCAACTCGTCCGGTATTTTTCAAATGTTTGCCATGCCATGAACATCGAGGAACAATCCCTTAGAGTAGAAATACCGAGCAATCCGATTCCGAATGTAGTCAGTGATTTGTCACTGATTTTGAACAGTAAGGACCAATCACTGCATCGTGTGTTCTTGACTTGGGCAATCAGAGCGTATGTGGCCTTGTCTTAGCCAATCAGAGCGCCGATGTTGGCAAATTGGCGGGATAGATTGCGAGCAAAATCAACGTCATTACGCTTCTTTGGGTGAATTGTTCGATGGCCATGAAAAACTAGCTAAAATAGCTATAAAGGCGGCAAGTTCTAATAGGCCCGTTTTGACAGCACATAATACATCAATATGTCAAAAAGTGACAAACATAGTGCGACAAGCAGAGACACCCTCTTTCTTTACCCCGAGTGTAAAGAATTGACGTTAGTAAACGCTTACTAACGCGTTTGCGTTTACGTCATTTCTCTATAGGCACAGCGCCTCTAGCAAATACTCATGGTACTAATTGCTCCCCAAAGATTTTCATACGGCATCGTGTCTCTACCCACATGGATAGTCCGCCTTACTAAAGCATGACATTTAATATCACTCCGCTTGAGGGGCTCCTTAGCAAATCGCTCTCAGTTCGTACTGCGCACGGCTGTCATCGCGTCATACTCGCTGTACTTATTAAATAAAAAATATCAACTTGCGTATTAAAATACTGTCACAACTTATAAAAACCAAGGAAAAACTAAAAAACTAACCTTCCATGTGTAAGTATTGCGATTTCGTCACTTTTAATTACCTAAACTTATTACTTTTAAATACTGTCAATTATGGCTTGTTTATTTCGTGTTCCCATAGAGACGACTATCCTACTGGACGTTTTAAATTCTTTGTTGCTCCCATACTAATTCATAGTTAACGCAAGCGTTTACTAACGTCAATTCTTTACACTCGGGGTACTAGTCAAAACGCGCCTCTTAGATCTCTACAGCTTTCGGACGAACAGATCGACTCACTTCGGCATATTATTTTAAAACACATTGACGTACTCAGACATTATCCAACTAGCAAAGAGGCACATACGCAAATTTTTATCCCGTGCTCCCATTTATAGAGTGTCAAACCGCAAGACAAAAACAAGTTAATGATAGAGATAACATAAAAGTGCAGAATATCCCATAGCAAGCCTAAATTGGTTCTCCATAATCAATTGCCATTGATACCCATATATAGATGACCAATATACAACTGATAAAATGATGTAATTACCCCATGATGAAACGAGAAGAAACCCCTGTCTGTGAACCTAGCTCTCAATGAAAATAAATATGACGTTATATTCTAATCTAATGTTATTATTGTCATAACAGAAAAACAATTGCTATCATTCAGTTATTTATAGTTTATGATACGTCAGTTTATTTTTAGGGTTCCGTAGCTTTGAAAAGTGGTTTTCTCAAGTATGGGTTTTTTCATAAAGAGTGTGAAAATATTTTTGTAGAGTCTGAACGTGTGTTTAGTCTTGTATAGTTGCCTGCACGTAGCTTAGCTAGACTGGATAGATTTTTTTCTTTTTTCAAGTTTAAAAATAAATTATATCTATCAACATCATCAGCCTATAATGTCCAACTACTGAGCACAGGTACTCAAATTAGGGTGAAGGTGGAGATAGGCTATATTGGTCAATCTACTGTGTACTAAGTGATAACCGGGACCAACGGATTTACGTGCCTTCCGAAGCACGGAAACGCTCGATTTGAAATACCACTAGGTGGTCACCCATCTAGGTACCGACCACGACGGTGGTAGCTTAACCTAATCATGCTACACCACGAGCGCTTCTTTAATATAATTATTTCTATAACCATAGAATAATGACAAGCAATAAGAGTGATAAGAACAACTGAAAGCCAGCATATAGCAAAAGACTGAAAATTGAAAGCCAAAACGTGGCCAAGTTACGTGTCCAAGTTACGTAACCTAACGTTGGATCAAGTTGTAACCTATAGGCTACAGTTACCGCTTACTATCATGCGGGCCATTGCTTGATTACCATTTTAGTGGATTAAAAAATAAAGAAAATTTACCTTTTTCAACTAGTTTATTAGGTATCTTTCAAATAGTATACTGGTGCCGATTCTGTTGTAAATCGCACTAAACTAATTTTAGTCACATCTCATCTCTTTCTTACGAACATGATTGAAAAAGGATAGAACATATTTTAAGATGTCAAATTAATCTGTGCCGTCTTATTTTGCGTGTATTTAGGCGTAACCGCGATAGATGGCGACTAAAATTATATTGAAAACAAGCATTGGACTAATTTGACAGGACTAAATTTCTTACATCCTTCTCTTATGTTCTTTGTTAGAAAGAGACATAGTGACATTAAAATTAGTTTAGTTGTGAACAACAGAATCAGGGCCATTATCTGCTGTCTTATTTCTTCGTGATAGTTCTTCAGTTCACCATCTACAACGATTGCGCGACATAAAAAAAAATCAATAGACATTTCTAGTATAGAAAGAGACAGGTCTAGAGATTATAGTGCTATTAAACTGCATCATCCAACATCAGAAAAATAAACAATAAATACGGAGTAAGGTACTCTGATATCTCCGAGTATACTTATTAATATTTGAGATAAGATAAACACAAGAATAGTTCATAATATTTACTAGCATTCCGCCCGCAGTTTCACCCGCGCTTATTTACGCCTTTAGGAATGGAACATCCAAAAATCCTTTCAAAGAACCAAAGTATATTAAGTTAACGAGAGGCGCATATAAGGGGAGGTTTTTACAGCGTATTCGAGATCCTTACCCCCTACGTTATAAAAGGAAACTGTGTACAAAATTTCAAGTTTGTTGCCCCAGCGGTTTAGGCTGTGCGTTGATGAATCAGTCAGTTAGTCAATCAGGACAAGTAATTATATATGTATAGATAAATGTTTTTAAAACCTATATACAATTAAATTCAGTTAGGTATTACCTATAATTGGTCCTGACGTTAAAATATTCTCTATCGTGTTTGCGTTTAGTAAAATCTTGTATGGGAGAAATTAATCCCATGACAATTCCTCGAGAGGCGCTGTCGTAAAGACGGCGTTTACTAACGTTAGTTCTTTACATTCAGTACCCTGTTCCCTTGGTGTAAAGAATTGACGTTAGTAAACGCTTACTAATGCGTTTGCGTTTACGACTCTTCTTTATAGGTATTGGCACAGCGCCTCTAGCGGAATACTAATAGTACTTATTTCTCCCATACAAATGTATATTTAACGCAAACGTTAGTAAGCGTTTACTAACGTAAATTCTTTACACTCGGGGTACAGGCATGAATTCAGGGTACAGAATCACTCAGTAACTCTTTAACTGTCCCAGTTGTTCTGAACTGGTAACATAAATTAGATGAATGTCGATCTACGTCTTCATTAGTAAAATCCAAGTCTGAATGAAAATAATTTGTCGTCACACATTGTACGTACCTAGTATATTATTAACTGTTTGCTAAGGTCTATTGCACATACTGAGAAATGGTTTATGTGAAATGTCTTATAAGACATTTAGTGGCATCAGTGTTATATTTGACTAAACTATATTAAAATATATTTTTTCTTATGTCGGATCAGACGTTCTAAATGCTCTAAGGACACGCCAATACATTTTAAAACACATTTCTTATAAGAAACATGAAATATTCTTATAATGTGCAATAGGCCTTAAGATATTCCAGCAGAGTAGGCTTTGTGCACTTACCATGTTGATATTGTGGTCGAACATAGAGGTAAACAGCATACTATGTATACATAAACATCATCATCATCACCAATACATTTCGTTGGGGTCAGGCTGGGGTATCGTTGGATAGGTCTTTCAAAATAACATGAACCTAGGTTTCTATGGAGTCTTTTTTGACGTTTTACAATATCATTGTTAGGTATATTAACATAGTCAAATATAACTAACTATCTAGTTACTTCTGAGGTGTATTGTTTTGTACCTACCTATAAGTTTAGCACTAATGAGCATTATTTTGATTCATTGCCAAAATATGTGGTTCTATTTAAACACAAACAAGTTGTTGTTCGTTATTAATTAGTATCGACATCGCACGTATTGTTGCATTATATATTATAACATTATATCATTTGATTTTGTTTCAGTTTACAATTTAGTGGTATCCAAAAATGGTGTTCTTCTTCGCGAGGATAACAAAAAAGTGAGTTATATTTTTTTTTTTTTTATATATTTATAAGCCTCTGATTTATCTGCAACACCTTTGCATTTATACCGTTGGTTTTGGTAGTGCATGGGCGACAAAACTAACAACTTATATGTAGGCGAGAGTGGCGCCACCATCGACAATACTGCCTACATTGTCTGACGTTCTCAAATGAGAGCTTTAGTTCCAATTTTGACCACCTGAACAGATAAGTTGATGGCCTGTGCCGGTGTCACTAATCAGGCAGTTGGTTCCCTGGCTATCGCGTATCTTTAGTGGTAATCGTAACGAACACTATTAATGATTTCATCCAATGACGCGATACGATGAAGTGGAAAGCTTGCAGGATTGTCACACACTAAACATAAAAAAACAGAATCTATTTTGCAGTAGTTTATAATTTGTTTTTAATTTAGTTTTTAATTCGAACGTTTGATACCAGAATCAAGTGATGCTAATAAAATATAGTATCGTAAAAATAATTTGAATTCATAAATGGAATGCGGATTTGAAATAGGTCACTCAACACAACTTTTTAATAATTCAAACAGGCAACCAGGCTAAAAAAGTAAAATATTATTACTTATTAATATGATTTTGAATATTAGGGTTTTAATAAGACAGCTACACTTGAGCCGGTTCCATTCTGGCCTTTTTGGCCACATCGTCACTGACCAGACCATGGTAAGATTGTGGCATACCGATCACAGACTAATATTAATACCGATTATTTGACCATGAAGCGCTCGTGGTGTAGCATGATTAGCCATTCTTAATCGATCGGCAAAGTTAGGCTATGCCTGTCGTAGTCGGTACCTGGATGGGTGACCGCCTAGTGGTATTTCAAATCGAGCGTTTCCGTGCTTCGGAAGGCACGTAAAGCCGTTGGTCCTGGTTATCATTTAATTGTGATAGTCGTTAAGCTAGTTGGATGCCTCCTAGGCTGCTTGAAAAATTCCAACAGTAGGTTGACCACTAGCCTACCTCCACCGATCCGCAGTGGGCACGCGTGGTGGAGTATTGCCCATTCCCTTTCACCTTCATTTGTGAAAGGAGGCCTGTGCTCAGCAGTGGGACATTATAGGCTGATGATGATGATGATGATTTGACCATTGAAAAATCTGCCCTAAATGTTGTTTTTTTTTTTTAATAATTTCCCTTTGTATAGATAGATCGAGAATGTCGATCGTAATTAGCATATGTATCGTTCCAGTGTGTACGTGATTTAGTATTCGGTTCGGTAATAAACTGTTTATTATCAGCTGATATGCGCGGGAGTCGCGGAGGTCAGCCAGCCGGAGGCACGGCCGGGCCCCACACCCTCGTTTCATCATACGTACCTATCATCGCGAACAACATATTTATTATAAACATTGTTTATACACACGTATCATTGTTTTGATAATTTTATGGCAAATAAATTGTGAGGGGAAAATCCGGAATGTAGTTTGAAATATTCGCAAGTAGATAAATAAGGTTTAAAAGGGCGATTTTCCGGACAAGTATTTCTTTTCTCGGCGTTTATTTCTCCGTCGTTTAGTATAATTGTGGTATAATTAACTTTTACCACAAAAATCACAAACCTTCTTGTCTCTGCCTTACTTTCTTTTTTTTCTTTTGTTTTATTATGCTATTTTTAAGTTAGAGACAAATATACGTTCATTTTTTTTTTCAAATTTTTTTTTAAATAAAAATTGATGTTTTTAGTCTGTTAAAAATAAAATTCCCCCGAATGATTACATATTTTATTTGACATAAAAATAAACATAGCTTGTATAAAATAGTGTGCAGTGTTACTTCAGCCCAAAACCGGTTTTATTCAAATATAACAAAGTTACGCAATAGCCTGATAAAATATATCCGCGTGCAAAGCTCACCAAACAAGGTTTCAAAAACGGCCACTTTTTATTACCTAGCTACTTATCACAAATGTCACAACTTTGAACTCTTGTCTTGTTTGTTTTATCATCAAGCGTTCCCTTTTCCTTGTGAAATTTTCCTTGCAATAATCGTGATTAATTAATGTATTGGCACAGTTCTTGTAATTAGCTCAGCATTTTGTTTGTCTGGGTCATTATTTATTTAGTTCACGGTGAGTTTAAGTCAAAGGCTGGGACCCAAATGGCCATGACAGACACTAGAAGACTTCATTCGTGCTTATCATATCCAACCTTCGGCTAGTACCTACGGGTCGGCTGGTCAGACCGAGGGGCCTACTTCGCGTTACTGGTACTGGTCCATTAATAGGCTAGATTCCTGAACAATTTACATTATCAAAAAAAAAACAAAGGAATGGTGTGATACACGTGTTGTGGTACACTTTTTACTCAAAAGTGACGTCACGAGCGTTCACTCCCATTTTGACGCAGTTTATCTCTGTCAATGGTGCCGATTCTGTTGTAAATCGCACTAAACTAATTTTAGTCACATCTCATCTCTTTCTTACGAACATTATTGAAAAAGGATGGAACATATTTTAAGTTGTAAAATTAATCTTTGCCATCTTATTTTGCGTGTATTTAGGCGTAACCACGATAGATGGCGACTAAATTTATATTGAAAACAAGCATTGGACTAATTTGACAGGACTAAATTTCTTATGTTCTTTGTTAGAAAGAGATATAGTGAGATTAAAATTAGTTTAGTTGTGAACAACAGAATCAGGGCCAATATTTAACGAATTGGTGTCCAATATTTTTTGATAATCTAACTGACGGACTAATTAGAATTATTATTTTTTTACCCAAGAAACATGCCTCCGTCATTCCAAACCATTGGTGTTAATGCAAACTCAATTGTTTTTATAATAATACTTAAGATTTTTTACACATATATAAATAAGCCACACCTAAATAGACTGGGCTGCCAATTTCCTGCATTTCTTTGTCCACAACCTCATAATGGAATTGAACCTGTCACCGCGCGAAAGGCGGTCTTATTTCTGCACTCCCGCGACCTTCACGACCGGTACCACAGGTGTGAGCAGACAAAGAAACAAGTAACGATATTACTACCTTTTTTAAATGTCACTTTTACAAGATTCCTCTAATAGACGCATTTATTTATCTACTACCGGGTATGTTGTATTTGATTATAATTTGACTAATATTATAGGAGCTAGGTATAGTTTTTTAGTTCGGAGAATAGAGTAATATATTGGTGCCGATTCTGTTGTAAATCGCACTAAACTAATTTTAGTCACATCTCATCTCTTTCTTACGACTATGATTGAAAAAGGATAGAACATATTTTAAGTTGTCAAATTAATCTTTGCCGTCTAATTTTGCGTGTATTTAGGCGTGACCGCGATAGATGGCGACTAAATTTACATTGAAAACAAGCATTGAACGAATTTGACAGGACTAAATTTCTTACATCCTTTTCTTATGTTCTTTGTTAGAAAGAGACATAGTGACATTAAAATTAGTTTAGTTCTGAACAACAGAATCAGGGCCATTATCTCTATGGTTTGGACCATGGTTTCAACGTAGGAAGTTATCTCCGGAACTACAAAACCGATTCAGAAAAATCTTTCAAAAATAAAATTCAAAATCATTTATTCAAATAGACCTTCGCAGGCACTTATGAAAAGTGTGACTTTAATACTCTAATACCGGTTCGGAAGGTTGCATTTGCTGAGAAGAGCCGGCAATAAACTCAGCAATTACTCTTTTCAAAACAAGCTTAGATTCATTACATAATATTTACATTCTAATCGCACTGACAACAATTGCAATAGGAAGCTACATTTAGGTAAGGCGATGATAGTTCAGTGGTTCGAATTCGAATTCGGATTCGAATCATACAATGAGCTTGAGCTTTCGATGAAGGAAAACATCGTGAGGAAACCATAGCACGGTCGTAGGGTACTTTGCAGTACTGCATGAGTATGCCGCCTGGCTGGCTTCCACCCTCATGTTGAGAATCTGTCGCCAAGCACCTATTGGTGTGTTCCGATAGCTGCACTTGAGAGCCAGTTCCTATGCTTTGTGTAGGGACTTATAGTTAGTGTACTTACCACCTTCGGGCAAATTATCACTGAAAATGGTGAGATTGTGGTCAAACACAGGCCTAGCTCCCATCATCATCATAGTAATACATCATACTCCCGGTTACGCGCGTGTAACCGCGGGGGACAGCTAGTCAAAATTAAATTAGATTATACTTTTGCAGTACTATTATTTATTCTGTGCTTTTGCTGTTATTGACCGCTGGGTACATATTTTGTGTGAGACTTAAATTATTTTTCACTAATCCCTTTAGTTACAATCCAATGATAGGTATTTAGTATAAAAAACTATATATAAACCTATATATTTTACACGTTTTTAACACTTATTATTATTTACGGGTTGTTAATGTCGATATCTGCTACCAGCAGGTCGATAAAAATACTGCTGTTTCATTCTTGCCTTAAAAACGTACACATCGTAATTGAGAAAATTGCGCTGAGAAAAGTACTAAGTATTATCTATTTTTACTGTGAAATTGATAGGGACATAGGGAGGGACTCTTGTATCAAGTGCCTTCAATCAAATTCAATAACAGGAGGCGAGAAACACTCGCGCACACTTATTTATTTTACTATGCAGGCGCTGGAATCTTACTTATTTTTTTTATGGAACGTGTTACATCCCTTACATTATTGTTCGTATCGTTACGTGAGTGTATTTTGTAAAGAATTTACGTTAGTGAACGATTAGGAAAAACGGCGTTTGCGTTTACAAAAAAAATAGGAGAAATTAGTTTCATAAGTATTCCGCTAGAGGCGCTGCTGTGATTCCTATAGAAAATGTCACGCAAATGCGATAGGCGTTTACTAACGTCAATTCTTTACACTCGGGGTACTGACACAGAGGATTGTATTGTATAATCTGTGGTACTGATGCGGCGACGTTTACTGCCTCTAGCGAAATACTCATGGCACAAATTTCTCCCATACTAATTTATTGTAAACGCGAACCTATGCGTTTATTAACGTTTACACTCAAGGTAGGTACCGAGTTCAGTACCCCGAATGTAAAGATTTGACGTTTAATAAACTCTTACTAATGGGTTTGCGTTAACTATAAATTTGTATTGGAGAAATTAGTACCATGAGTATTCCGGTAGAGGCGCTGTGCCAATTCCTATAGAGAAGTGTCGTAAACGCAAACGCATTCTTTACACTCGGGGTACTGTTAACTCATTGATTTGTAGGTATTTGATCTAAAGATAATCAAGAGTCAAGACTAACGCAATCATCAATGGTACTACAACTAGGTGAGAGATATGATAAGATTAGATCTAGAAGTACCAAGCATAGATGTTCATTGTTCGTAGTTACGTTACCCCACAGGGTCGTTTGACTGATAAGTGGGATTTTGAGACGTACCTATAATTAGTAAAATTGAATCTATTATATTTAAAAGGAAATATATATGTTTCTTCACACAGCGTGAAGAAAAAAGCAAATACCGATCCCTTAGATATAAAAACATGTTAATGCTACCCACCTCTCGCATAACACTACACTCTAATAGTCTCTACGTAATGTGCATAAAAATATATAATAAATTGCCAGATTTACTGAAAGACGAATCTGATAAAACATTAATAAACAAATTAAAACAATTACTAATAAAAAAAAGCTTATTATACAATTAATGAGTACATAAATGATAAAAAAATTATATAAATTATATAAAACTGCCTACATTATAATAATAATACAATAAGTGATAAATATAATATAAAAATAAAATCAGATAAATAAAATAAAATAAATAAACAAATATTACAAATTTTAATGATCTCCTCTCTCCTACATGTTGTTGTTGTTATTTTTGCTGTGCCCGACAGGGTCCACAATTTTATTTAGACTTAATTTACCACCTAAGGTTTAATATTGATGTGGAATGCAAATAAACAACATGAAAATGAAAGGAGAAACTTTTTTTTTTTTTTTTTTGAGGAAAATAAAAACCAATTTATTTAAGCCAAATAAAGTTAATACTAATAATAATAACTAAAACAAACTAATATTAGAACTAATATAAAAAGAATAAAAATATGTACAATTACGGGGCGTCAAGGAGAAACTGAGTGATTTACAGATGGATAGTAATGATGATATACCGCCCCGTCCGTCTTAGGTTTTTTTTAAATTTTTTACTACATATGTTCTTACTATATGAGCATTTCAGGGCCGTAGCCAGGACCCATGTTCGGGGGTTCACGAATAGCCTTGACACATTTTTGGGGGTAACGAAATCAGACATTGTTTTGTTAAATATAAAAATTAGGTACTTTTTTAACCTCAATGTAACTTAGGTAAGTATAAGTGCATATGGGTATAACACAATATCATATGCTTTGTTGCCTAAATGCCTGTTTTTGACCGCAATCTCCCCCCAGTGACGATGAGACCAAAGGTTTTAAGGACACAAAACTTAGAACTCGCAACTGCAGTTCGTTACCTACTTGGTGTAGGTAACGAATGATTTCACAATGTTTTCCTAATAATTTTATAAATGCGAAAGAAACTGTCTATCTGTCTGTTACCTCTTCACGACTAAACCTCTGAACCGATCGACGATCGGGCGCGGGCAAGTCAGTTCTAATGTTCAAGACAAGGATCATTTCGCTGCGAGCGGTGATGATTTCGGGGCTGTTTAATTTAACACCCCAATCACCCCCCTGCATACGGGCCTGTGTAGTGTGCATTGCACCTACTACTACAGCTTGCTGTAAAGTAATCTTTGGATTATGTACTCTGAACCTAGTGAACTACTTAGTGATATATCATTATTTATTGTCAATAAGTTTGATTTATTTTACATGCACCTATTTTCGCTATCTAGTAAACTTCGCTCAGTCTTGTATTAAATAGTTTATGTACACTTTGGACCACAGATTAATTATAAATCACGTTTCCTATACTAATTTGTTTACGATACCTATTTAGAATCAAGAAAATAAACAAAAGATACAATACCAGCTTTTCCCCGCGGATTCACCCGCTTTTCCGGTATTCGAGGAAATCCTATTGGTGAAAGATTTTTTGAAATGGTTGAGTAATTTCGTCGATTACCTCCTACATACAAACTTTACCTTTTTATAATATTAGTGTAGGTATGTATATGCCATAAAAAACAAGCCTTAACATTAATGTATGTAAAATTTCTACATGTATATTTTTCCATTTTACGTTAAATTGCATCAGCTGATAAATTCCAAGCAGTCGGTGACCTCCGTGTCCGCAGCGGAGAGGTGTGTCCCGTTCACTCCAACACATCCATAATATCCATCTATGTGTGTGTTTGTATCCATATATAACCAGTTTGGACCATCCTCCGACAATTCTGATATAAATAAAGTTGACGTAATGATTTTTCTACCTTTTTATATAAATCATAGCTGATATCCCGGGATAAAACACTCGGGGAATGTACCGGGGAAGCTTCCTATTATAGAAATATTTATTTCAAATACGACTGGTAGTTACAGAAATAACAATTAAATAAAAACCTTTTCAGTACTTAGTGTATATTTTCAAGTTACCAAGACATTGGCAATTTTTTTAGGTTCCTGTATTTTTCCATAAAAGAAAAGATGTTTATGTTATTACTAAACAAAGTGGAAAACAAATCCACAGGTAGGTTGTTTTTCTTTGATGATAAGCAGGCTGGCGGTCGACCGCATCATCATCAGTCTACCGTCGCCTAAATATATAAGCAGTTCCAGGGGAAATTTAAAAAACCTAGCAGGCAATGAGCTACTGCCAGAGGTGGCCCGTAGGCAGGGGATAATGTTTAGATAGATGACTTTTATCTTAGGTACAAGCATAATTGTGTTGTACTGTACCTATGCACAACTGCATCATAAAATAAAAAAAGAAAGAAAAAAAAACAGAAAATGTTATCACCCGAACATGGATCCTGCCTGGCTTCGGCCCTGTGTCTTTGTACGTAAATATTCGGCTTGTAAACGAGTCGACTATTTGTATACTTTGCGTTAGGGGTCCCTGCATCGTTCGCTAGCTTTACATTGTTGGCAATACTAATTCTTGCAGCTATTTTTAGGTAGGCAACAAAATTGGGATCTTAGCCAGTTGCTACAGCTGTTGATAATAAATTCAAATCGCTACCATAACTTACGCAAGATAACTTGAACCCAGCCCACAATGCGATATCATTCTAAATGAACTCCGATGACATTATATATTTAAATATTCTTCGAATATTAAATATTGTTTTGCTCTAGTCACGTTTGGGTCCACATGAATTTTATTGAAGTACTTATTCGACCACGGGGCGTGGTACCGTTGCATACATAGAGATCGATGTTTCATCGTTTCTTTTGTATCAATATAAACGTTAGCATCAAGTTTTGTCACTTGGCAAATGTCCGGCTTTTAGAGCATATATCCATCCTTTAGAGCATATATCTGTCTTTTTGAGCATATATCCGGCTTTTAGAGCATATATCTGGCTTTTAGAGCATAAGTCCGGCTTTTAGAACATATGTCAGTCTTTAAAAAGGTATGTTCGGCTTTTAGGGTAAAATTTCCGGCCAAATTAAGCGCCGAGTCCGCCTTTTGTGTTTTGAATATAGGGCCTGGCAACCCTAGTTCTGTCTACAGCGTGATTGTGTAACAAGCATCTACCTATCTATGCAAACGTAGGTACTTTTTTTATACCACTAAGGTGGCAAACGAGTATACGGCCCGCCTGATGGTAAGCGGTTACCGTGGACACCTTCAACACCAGGGGTATCGCTCGCGCGTTGCCGACCCTGAACGCGTATTAGGAGGACAAAGAAAAATAATGGATGGATTGTGTGAAAGATGATATGGGTAAGAAAGGAGTGAATGCTGGTATGACAATAGAATAGATATCGATAGAAGAGCCGAATGGAAGAACCGTAGTACTTATAGTGACGACGCAAAGTGATTTGAAACAAAGCAGGCAGGATTATACTATTAGTAGGATAGAACAATTATTGGCCCTAAATGTCCTACGACAGGGCAAAGGCACATTTATTGTTTCCATTTCCTTGTCTTCCATAAATTCTCTTCTGTATGGAATAGTATATGCACCGTTTGAATTTCATAAAGCTCGATCGGGCATGGATAACAATTCAATATTTATAGTTACCGGCACGTAACTTGGCTATTACGAGCAATTAGAGTGAAAAGAACAACTAAAAGCCAGCTAATATATACCAAAACGAGGATAAGTTAAAAGATTTTTTCTTAAAAACAGTATTGAAAACGATAACTGTCCAAGTCGATGCCATTTTCCTTTACGGGTAAATAGTTGCAACAAGGCCAGAGTGAATAGGTTTCTTCTGGGTAAGCGTGTTCCATCTCAGGCAGCCTAAATAGACGAAGCCTAAGTTGGCTTCGTCATCGTTCTTTACGGGCGAGTCAGTGGCCAAACACAAGCCCAGGGACTACACTATCCTTTTCTTATGTTCTTTGTAAGAAGGATTTCTCTTTCTAATAAAGTAAAGTACCTAAGACTAAATTCATTTAGCTTGTAAACGACAGAATCACCAATGTAGACTTTACAGCGTAACTGCTTCTTCTGAGATGGTTATTGCTTTTCAGTCACCATTAATTACCTTTCTAGATCAGGGTTTCCCAACGTTTTTCTAGGGCGGACCCGTAGCGCCAATATACCACAATCCGCAGACCTAAAACTTACAGACCGTTATTGGTTAAAATTAAGACTTGTATCTATACCAATAATGAAGCAGACCTCATAGTTTTGCATATTAGACTCTCCCATATGGAAGCGCTCGTGGTGTAGCATGGCATGATTGGTCGTTCTTAATCGATAGACAAAGTTAAGCTACACCGTCGTGGTCGGTACCTGGATGGATGACCGCCTAGTGGTATTTCAAATCGAGCGTTTCCGTGCTTTGGAAAGCACGTAAAGCCGTTGGTCCCGGTTATCACTTAATTGTTATAGTCGTTAAGTAAGTTGGATACCTCCTAGGTGGCTTAAAAAAATCCAACAGTAGGTTGACCACTAGCTTACCTCTACCGATCCGCAGTGGGCATGCGTGGTGGAGCATTGTCCATTCGCTATCACCTTCATTTGTGAAAGGAGGCCTGTGCTCAGCAGTGGGACATTATAGGCCGATGATGATGATGATATGGAATTAGCTATCACAAGTAAAGATTGGTAAGCAAAACGATTCGTTTTTGTTTATAGGAACCGAGCAATCTGTCTCGACTTGTAGTTTATTTCTGTATTTATTTTTAGTTACATTTTTAATTAAAAAACAAAAATTCCATAGACCCTGCGTAGGACCACCGAACCCAGGTTGGGAAACTCTGGCTAGACGAATATCAATGTTTAATTTCCTTTATATTAGGTGTTCAACAATAATAATAGAGTAAATAAAATTTTATAAGACTGCCCTTGTCTGCACTTGCTCTGTTGAAAAACAATAAATGAATTAAATACCTGATGGCCTAAAAAGCAATAAAATGCTGTGATCTTGACCTGCGCTTCTGTCGCCAACGAAAACTAGTAAAATATATATTGTTGGCTTCTCCATAGATCGAAATTTAGACAAGAACAGTCTTTGTTTGTGGTCCATCAAAAATAATCCAGAGGATTCTATCATGAATTCATGACAAATCTATGGTAGCCTGTATTTTGCCTAGACCTTGAATTTTGATAAGACACCTTTCTTAGCTTGACAAAATTTTACCAAATACCTACAAGTTTTGTAAATATTTGAATTGTGTTTAAATAGAATAGGGATGTTGCCTGGGTAAAAATATAATAATTCTAATTAGTCCGTCAGTTAGATTACCAATAAATATTGGACACGTATTTTTTGCTTTACGAAATCATTAACAATTGACGAAGATAAAGCGCGACTAAGTTCGGGAGTGGGGGCTCGTGACGTGACGTCACTTGTTCCTAAAAAGTGTACCACACCGTGACTTCACGCGGAACTTCAACACACGATATCTTCGTATATTTTTGTTTAATTGACAAAAAAAAAAATACGTGTCTAATATTTTTTGATAATGTAAATGACGGACTAATTAGTTTTTTTCAGGAAAGTAGCCTATTGTCGAGATCTAAGAGGTTCGTTTTGACAAGAGGGCGTCTCTTATTATCTCTTTTTGACATATTGTTATACCTACATGTGCTGTCACAACATTCTTTAGTAATAAAATGTAATTTACATTCCTTCGTATGAATATATAAGTAGTTTCCATAACACTATGCTTTTTATTATTGATAACAGCTCTTGGAATGTAGGTACACCTTTGTCTGAAAGCTATAAACCACGTATGTATAAACAAACTCTATTCCCTTTGAAAAGGTAAAGGTCCGCGGGTGACGCAATTTCACCTTGAGCTTTCAAAACACACCGATCAATTTCTGACGAAACCAACGCCCTCTATTTGAAATATCCTAACGTCATTGTTTTTAAATAATTCTTAATGATATAACAAGTTTATTGGATAAACATATTATTGAAGTATAGCATATATCTGTAGTATTTATCTTGTTTTGCGTTGTGTGCGACACACCCGCGGTCTCGACCAATCAGCGCGCGGCATTTCAACATTCCGCTTCTATAAAAGGCGCGCGCGCAACTTTTCAAACAATCATTTACTCCCGCGTTTCATCACGTCTAATTAATTAAATGGGTGATAGATTAAATACTATAGGATATTATAGGTGGTTGATATTCCTCTTCAGTTTCAGTAACTTTGATAAGATTTAGCTAGAAAAGAGATTTAATTATTTATATAATCAGACAGTATTTTTTATTTAAATTATTTTTAAAAATGTTGCATTTCAAAAGTATCCCTGAAGACTACGTAAGGAAGGTTTCGCAGTAAGTATAATTTATTATTTAATTACTTTTTTTTAAAATGTCAACTGATATTACTCCCAAGAATAAAAGCATGAGCACGCTTTTGCCTAAAAAAAACTATAAAGTTAACATATTAAAAAAATATCAATGTAAATCCAATTTTTTATTACAAAAAACAAATATTTTTTTGAGTATTAAATCTATGCAAAATAAAGTAAGATATGATAAGAATGAAAAACCAATAAATTAAAAAGAATACATTATTTTTTTATATAACAGAGTCCAAACTCCATCACAATGAATAAAAACTGGAACTCTTTTATAGGTTTTATTTTGTACACTTGTTGTAATTTGCAAAAAAATAAAAATAGAATACGCAAAGCTTCATAGAATAAAGACTAAAGCTCAAAGCTTGCCAGCAAGCCGTTTATACCTCTTGCTAGCCGGCCAGTATTGAGGTCCACCTTCTCCTCATAAAGGAAGACAAAAGCTATTTAACCTTCATGAATTTCAGTTAAGAAATGTGTCATTTTTTAAAGCTACCTACTACATAAAATTTCCACCACTGATTAGTTTTAATTTGACTTTCATCATGTCGAATGTCTCGAACAAAATTTATAGATTGGAATCCTACAAATAATTTCAACAACAACAGGCGGTCCGAACGCTCGTTTCCCTACTGACTTACGTCGCATAAAAAAAACAATTGGCAATCCCCTCACTAAAGCTAATGTACATAAACGACGGTGTCTTGCCATCGGGTGAACTATCTGCCTGTTTGCCTCCGAAAATACGCTGCGTTTCAAAATATAAAGTCGGTAAAGGCCAAAAAAGAGGCCTGGCAAACCCCCCGTACATTAGCTAGTTGTTATATACAAACAAATAGTGTATCATTTCTATCAGGAAGTCCTCAAGTTACAAATTATCAACAATCAATGTAAAATTCCTTTATTTTTCTCGATAAATATTATTAGGAAGGTACATAACATCAGAATTGGTCTCACTGTAGCTTTGATTTCTATAGCTCTAAAATTAGAGTTCATAATCGGAGAAATTAGTTGCCCTTATGTACGTACTCGTGACGCCGCGACACGTGAATAATGTTGTGAAGTAACGACGTCATTAAGAATGTTATGAATTTAGAAATTTTCTGATGCAAAGTAACATATTTATAAACAAATACATAATAATAATCGTTATTAATTACTTCTGGTGTACCTATAGATAGCTCCCTAACAGTTAAGAACATCGATATTGTAGACGATAGGAATATTAAAATATACTAATCCAGTAGGTACCCTGAATGCTGAATTATAGGATTGGCTAGGTCAATGATTATTCCGCTAGAGGGGCAGCGCCAATTCCTATAAAAAAAAACGCAAATGCCATAGTTAGCTTTTACATGTCTTTTACTTATACGTAGTATTTATATACTCTGAGCTTTTACTAACGACAATTCTTAACATTCAGTACCCTGAGTGTTAAGTTTGAATAAACGTATCAACTATCGCGTTTGCGTTTTTTATATGAGCCCTTCTGCTAAAAAACGCAAACCCGATAGTTAGTTAATTCTTTGCAAGCTTTACAGTCAGGGTACAGTACAGGGTAGGTACAGAATGAAATAGGTAGTTTAAAATTAAATAAAATAAAATATGCATTAATAAAAAAACTCCTTTTTGGTTCTTGATTGATTTTACCTATTGGTAAAAAGGATGACAACATTTTTCCTAAATAAGAATAGGGTCAAAGATAATAGATATCAATCAATCTGCCTTGAAAATAACCGGATTCAACTTTTCCTCATATTGTATTATGTCGCAAGAAAAATAGATAAAGATAACTCGAAGGTGTCAAACTAGACTAGACGGTCGAACATAAACTATAAAATAATTAAATTAAACCATTTTACTGCAGTTTAAAGTTCAAATTGCGTATATAATTATTACGGTCATATAGATAATGTCACATCCTGATTTGTGCTAATAACATAAACTAATTAATGTGACCAATAACTTACCTACTACGTACAATTATTACGGTTATTTATCGTAAAACGGATAACCGAATAATTCATGTTTACGGTAATAATACCGTAAACATGAATTATTCGGTTTAGGAATAGGAAAACTTTTATAGATCAAGGTTTTTCCTTTTACTCGGTTATTTTTTTTTCTATTGATACAATTTTCCTTCCTTATACGTTAGGTAAAGCCTAGTTATTTATAGAGCATACAAATCGATTAACTGTATGTACACTCCTGTAGGTATATGATTACTAAATAATGGTTAATGAAGAAATGTTCATTATACTTAATTTATTTTTTGTTTGTCAATAGATGTGCCCAAGTGGCACTGGGATGCAGTCGTGCTGCTCATCAGACAGCCCTTCGAGGAGTTGCTAAGCCGAACCCTCAACTTGCTGCTTTAACTCCCAAGGTATGTTTTTATATAACGATATTTCATCAATTTAGATAATTTAGAAGACCCAGCATTCAGAATTTAGTATGGAATTCTTCTGACTAGAAATGTCGGCTTCCCGTCGGGGATCGTAGATAAGACCTACATTCTAACACAAATTGGAGAAGGAATTATAAATTCTTGCTTTAAATTATAAATTCTTAAAAGTTTAAATAAGGGCTATATACTGTGTATAATAATATTAATATTACTGGAAACAGCGATATTTTAACAGTATTAGTTGGATGGATCATAATACCACTAATATACCGTGCTATCGAAATGGATTTTGAAAAGGCCTTTGACACCTATCGATTTGGTTTTTATATGACAATATTAAAGAGACGATGCCCAGTATTTCTTCAATATTTCATCCTCTATAGTAAAGAAATTCCCACAGGTTCGTGCATTTGTTGAGCGCAGTGCAGCTCTTTGCCAGCCTGACCACGTGCACGTTTGCGATGGATCTGATGCTGAAGCAAGTGCTCTGCTGAACCTTATGCAGACGCAAGGCACCTTAAAACGACTGCCCAAATATGATAACTGGTAAGTCAACCGTATTTGGTCATAAAAAATTTAGGATGCCTAAGGGAGCAATGTTTGGGCCCTACTTTCTTCCTAAGTACATTCTTGAGTTTTGTAAAATGGTTAGCGTCCCAAATATTAATCGAGATACTGTTAATCACCACCACCTCACGCCTAATGAAATCAATACATAGAGGTACAATAATAAATTATTGCATCTTCACCTTTGTTATAAAAGTGAGTCTGTTTGATTTCTTCATTTTCACGCAACCGTTTTGATAAAAATTTACTCCGGAGACGAACATAGGATTTTTATTCCACGAACGTGGGACACAGAGAAAGTTTAAAGTCTGACAATTAACATTAATT
Source organism: Polyploca ridens (assembly GCA_951394255.1). Lineage (NCBI taxonomy): Eukaryota > Metazoa > Arthropoda > Insecta > Lepidoptera > Drepanidae > Polyploca > Polyploca ridens. Next base: position 7,273,767 of record OX596265.1, on the reverse strand, counting down.
CCAGCTGGCTAGCCCGCACTGACCCTGCCGATGTGGCAAGGGTTGAGTCCCGCACGTTCATCTGTAGCGGCCACGAGAGAGACGTGGTACCAGCAGCCAGGAACGGCCAGAAGTCTGCCCTTGGCAACTACATCACACCACCTGACTATGAGAAAGCTGTGGCGGACAGATTTCCAGGATGTATGCGAGGTAAGACCGCAATAATTGCTGAAATAGTCTTCACTGATGCATCTGCTGATACACAAACAAAAGACGGACTCGCGCTAAACTATTCTTTTCAATTATTTCCGACGATTATGAGGACAAGGTTGCACAGTTTATTGTTACAAATGAATAATTGATTGTGAAATCGGCATGAATTCAATACAGAAATTCCAAGATCAATAAAAATCCTTAGCACTTAAATATAATATGTTCTATTTCACAGGTCGTACGATGTATGTGGTGCCGTTTTCAATGGGGCCGGTTGAATCTCCTCTGTCTAAGATCGGTGTGGAGGTGACGGACTCTCCGTATGTTGTGTACTCTATGCGCGTCATGACTAGGATGGGTGAGCATTTCTATTTTTAACCGACTTCAAAAAAGGAAAGTTTTATTTTTATGTTTGTTACCTCATAACTCCGTCATTTATTAACCGATATGGAAAATTCTTTTTTTATTTGAAAGGGTACACTTCCCGTTTGGTCCCATTGTCATCAGATCAGGATTTGATTACTTCTTAGTATACTTTGAAGTCGGTTTAAGGTTTTTGTAAAACAGTCCAATTATGTAATACACAAAAGTCACGTTGGTTCTAGACTTACTCGAAGAGCAAATATTTTTGTGATTTCAGTATTGATCCTAGTAAAGTTATGGCATAATGTGGAACTAGATTTCAGATATCTGTTTTTATTTTACCAAGACCATTTCTAATTTGATCGGTGCACCTAACAGGGGCAAATGTACTGGAAGCTCTGCGTCAAGACGAGCAGTTTGTGCGATGCCTACACTCGGTGGGGACCAACACCAGCTCCAGCACCAGCACCAGTGGAGGTACCAAGGGCTGGCCGTGCGACCCTCCCCGCACCATCATCCTGCACAAACCAGCCGACAATGAAATTGTTAGCTATGGTAAGTTGACTTATTCATTCTGGTTTATTTTATAGCCCAAAATGATTAAGAGAACATACAGAGGAGTTGCTTTCAAATATTGAAGTTAAGAAAAATGCGGAAGAAGATAGCTAACCCTTCGGGAAATCCCAATGATATGGAAACCCTTAAATTTCCAAAGGACTGTTCCAGAAGATGAATTACCTATTTAGAAAAAACTTTTTTAATAAATAAATAAATAAAATAAATATCCTGGGACATTCGTGAGGAATGTCATCACGGTCATCTGATCCCAAACTAAGCAGAGCTTGTACTATGGAAACCAGAGAACTGATATAATACATATACTACTTTTTGTTTGTAAATACATACTTAATATACATAATTACACCCAGACTCAGGACATACAGACATGTTCATGCACACAAATGCATGTCCTGTGTGGGAATCGAACCCACGACCTGCGTCGCGTAAGGTGAACCTTAACCAACTGCGCCAACTGGCCCGTCATTAAATACTTTCTGAATTAAGTAATATTTAAAATCCTACTTCTTGTGATGCTGTTGTTGATACTAGAACCCAGCCAAGCAAAGTTTCATGTGTGTAACTATGCCTTTACCCAACAGGTAGTGGTTACGGTGGGAACAGTCTGCTTGGCAAGAAGTGTTTCGCTCTACGTCTGGGGTCCGTCATCGCGCGACGTGAAGGGTGGCTCGCTGAGCACATGCTGGTGAGTTTACAGCGTTGGGTTGTCTAAAATTTGGAAAAACTTTAATCATCATGATTATGATGATCTTATTCTTCTCTAAAAATAATCATTTCTGTAGCGTAATTAGTTTAACTTTTAATTATTTTTCCCATCCACCTACTTATATTCAAATTAGCACATATCGTGCTTTGTAAAAGCACTAACCCACCCTTAGGCGCTGATACCACAGAGAGAGTTCTAGAGTTCCGAGTTATGCATTCCGTGTTGACTGTGCACACACCAAACAGTCTAGAGTTCTGCAATATTCGCTACTGATCGCACATCATACACTTTTTTTACTTTCAAAGGCCCCACACACATAGCTTACAGTCAACGCGGAATGCAGAACTCGGAACGCAGAACTCTAGAACTCTTCTCTGTGGGATCGGCGCTTTAAATTGCGCTGCAATATCATGAAAAAGTTACCATCTTCGCTAATAGATACAGCTACCGTACAAAAACTCCCAACATTTTAAGTATTTTTTTTTTTTAGATCGTAGGTATAACCGATCCGCAAGGTCGCAAGCGCTACATCGCTGCAGCGTTCCCCTCAGCGTGCGGGAAGACAAATCTCGCGATGATGACTCCAACACTGCCGGGCTACAAGGTGGAGTGTGTCGGTGATGACATCGCATGGATGAAGTTCGATAACAATGGCGTGCTGAGGGCTATCAACCCAGAGAATGGGTTCTTTGGAGTAGCTCCGGGTGAGATATCATACTTGAATTATGAAACAAAGGTTTAGAGAAAAAAAATACGACTTGGTAGTCTCGGCTCAAAAACCCGTGTGTCGAATTGTGTGTGAAATGTAGATTTGATTTTAGAACGTTTTTATAATCAATATATCATTCCTTCAACAGGCACATCTGAGGCAACAAATCCCATAGCAATGGGGACGATATTCAATAACACAGTGTTCACAAACGTAGCCGAAACCAAAGACGGCGGTGTGTGGTGGGAAGGTATGGGACCGGCTCCCGCAAATCTAACCGACTGGAAAGGACAACCCTGGGACGCAAGCAAGAAAACACCGGCAGCACATCCTAACTCAAGGTGTGGCTTAATAAATTAACAATCATAGCCTTATATTTAAAAAAAAAAACAATGTTTATGGTTTTTACTATTACCGATATTTCCCTAATAATGGGGAAACATCGCATTCAAAAGTAGAACTATTATTGGTGGCTAGCTGCTGTGAGTTCATGCAACATATTTATTATTACAGATTCTGTACTCCAGCTGGTCAATGCCCAATAATTGATGGCGACTGGGAAAGTTCCGAAGGAGTTCCAATCTCTGCTATACTGCTCGGAGGCCGGCGACCATCAGGCGTGCCTTTGGTGGTTGAATCCAGGGATTGGCAACATGGAGTATTTATGGGAGCTACTATGCGTTCTGAGGCTACTGCTGCCGCTGAACATAGTGTAAGTACTTTTTATTATTTTTGCAATATGGATAAAATGTATTCGATTTGGTTACATTATATCATACACTTCACTTAACTGTTTTTTTTTTTCAATAAAATTATTTATGAACACTTCAATTAAAAAGTATTAATTAGAAACATACTGACACTGATTTGATTTCGTTAATTTTGTTTTACTTATCAAATATTATTGTGTTTTGTCCAGGGTAAAGTAGTGATGCACGATCCATTTGCAATGCGTCCGTTCTTTGGATATAACTTTGGCGAGTACCTCAAGCATTGGCTATCGATGCCCCAGCCTGGACGCAAGATGCCCAAAATCTTCCATGTCAACTGGTTCCGTAAGAATGATGAGGTAAATATAACAAAAACAAAAAATAAGAGACAATAGAATTCTTTTCCGATTCAAGAGTAGTTCTTAATATTTGATTTCAATTCTAGGGTAAATTCCTTTGGCCCGGTTTTGGTGAGAACTCTCGCGTTCTTGATTGGGTGCTCCGCCGTTGCGACAACGAACCTTGTCACATTGAGACTCCGCTAGGAAACATCCCACAAGAAGGTGCTCTCAATACGGAGAAACTAGGACCCATTGACATGAAGACACTCTTCAGTATTCCCAAGGACTTTTGGATGCAAGAGGTATTTATCATAAGTTTTTGAGTTGAGATCACTTTGTCGAGTGACTGTCGAGTTACATTTTACCGGAATGTTGTATCTTTCTTAATTAAAATTAATTTAATCAAGTTCTCGTTTGCTATGCTTTTATCTTCAATAGGTACTAACTTTTCCCATTGTATTTTACAGGCTGATGCAATCGAAAAATATTTCAAATCTGAAGTCGGCGAGGATTTACCAGCAGAGATGTGGGAAGAACTTAACAAGCTCAGAAAGAACATTCAGTCTTAACTAATATTATTAAACCAAAGATTTTAACTGTAGATATTTTTAAATGACATAAGCAGCATTTCTAGGAAATTATTAGATTTGAATTTCTAAGAATATACATATATGCAATTCGTAATGTACCTAATCAATGATTAAAGATATCTTGTCCCCGTTGATTCAATAAAGTGATATTCCTAATATTTTATATTATGTTGGATAATGCTAATCGTATATAAAATTTTAACTAGGTAATAAATAAAAAGAATGTGCTTGCAATAAAAAATATATACCAACAGTAAACTGCTGCTGGCAGTAACAAAAAAGAAAACAACACAAAACTTTAATGAAAGATTTGATCAAAAATGGATACTGACGATGTAAATATTTGGATGAGAAATACGATGGCTGTGTTAATTAAGTTTTTAAATAATGTACGTGTTTTAACATGACATTTTTATGCTATAAGTTATTAATATACTTAATAAATGAATATTTTAATATAAAATTAAGTTTTATTGGATTTAATCCGTACCTAAAAATATTATCTATTGGCAATAGTTTAATATAATCAAGCAATCGGGATGTGTTTATAAAAATAAAACTCACATGAATATGAACTTCAAAATTATGTAATAGATCATTATTTCATATGTTTTGCTGAAAATACTCTAACGCCATCCTGAGTTGAAGCTCGAGCGTATTTTGTCAGAAGCGCATTCACGTTTAGCTTTTCTGTCGCATAGCATCTGGAACCAAGCAAAGCATTAATCATTGTGAACGTAACAATTATTCCCATTAAATTAATCCGAAATTTTCAACACTTACTCTATATACGGCGATATTTGATCAACGGTCCACTTTGGTTTAGTTTGGAAGAGTATCTTAAAACGTTCATTTATCTCTTCAGGCAGATCATTCTCAGTAAACCCCCACACAACTTGAGGAGTGCTCGTCTTGTCTACTAATGCTATACCCGATAGCAAAGATTCCTGAAAACGAAACAAATTTGTTTCAAGGGCCTCCGACGTTTAATGTAAATCCTAACTAATGTTATAAATGCGAAGCTGAGTTTGTCTGTTACCTCTTGCTGAAGCCTCAACGGCACAAACAAGCGTGAAATTTAGTACCCAAGTCTTTGGTGGGAAGGAAAAAGGCTACTTTACTGCTTATACCAGGCACGCGGGTGAAAACGCAGGGCGAAAACTAGTATACAATTAATTTACTTACATCAGTAGTCATACCTTCTGGTACAGAATCTCTCCAAGCTTGAAGGAATTCAGCCAAATTGAATTTTCCCGCGCTTTTCAATAATACTCTAGCTAAGAATTTGCAAACTTTATCTTCTTTATACTGATAATACTGCGTTTCGTTTTCTACAACTGACGCGGAGGTATAAAATCTAAACATAGCTTCCAATATTGCTAATGGAACTAATTCCTTTAAGCTATCGATTGTTGTTTCTTTAGAAATCATATTCAATGGCCATGAATTCTCTTCAATTAGATCCAGCATGTACGACAAGACTCTAAACTCATAATCAAAGTCAAGTAATCGATAATAACCATCTATTGATATCGCTTGTATCTTAACTAATTCTTCGTCCAGTTCTGCTCGAGAAGCTTGTATTTGATCAAATAATGCATCATAGTTTAATAATTTCGTTTTATCTACTGCATACTCTAACTCCAATCCTTGATATTTTGATGGTTCCAATAGTTTTTGCAATTTATTCAAGCGTGGTTTACATGGTTTTACTTCGTAGTAGGTAAAAAAAGTATTTATTATGTCCTTATGTTCAATCTTCCTAGGTGTTTTTGCACCCTCATCTGATTCAGTTGATTTATTCAGACTTGTATTTGATTTATCGAATGAAGAATCGGAGTCTCCCTCCATCGAATTATTTTTTAATGTTTCATCAACACCCGTTGCCACCGCAAATAATAAGTCAGGCACTAATAGAAGGCTGTTGGATGTTTCAGCTTCCTTAACATCATAAGTTTTATTCCTTGTACATAAGACCACATTTTCATCTGGATCACCTGTTTTAAAAGTAAGACCACCTTACTAGATAAAGTATAATAGTGAGTATATAAATATATATATATGAGTAGGTATCTTGTTTCACCTTTAAATAGTAGCTCATTTCTATTTTCAATTTCCTTTAATAGATTATCATCCAATAACATGAGTCTCAAATTATCATTTTGTTTGCTAGCATCCGGAAAACGTAAGATTTGTGAAGTTTCAGTTAGTTCAGATTCATGAAGTTTAGCTGTTTTAATTATTTTACGCACTTGTTCTGAAGTTCTAAATTCTCTGAAAACAAACAATACATTATTAACAGAAGTAACTCTTAATTACACGAAAACTTCCGACATAATAATATTTATAAACATTGAGGAAATAAAGCTTCCACAATGGCAACACAAATTACAAATTATTGTCTTTGGTTCCAATTCGATTGAATTTCAGTTCTGTCAATTTTGACAATTCGCCCGAATTTAATTTTCCTTTGCAAAATTAAATCGTGATTATAAAAATCACGTTTTTAGTCTTTAGATTTAGTTTATTTAGTGTATAAAAACGAAAATGTCTCTATTTGGTGATATACTGCCTATTAACAAAAATGAGGAGAAGAATAACCATGCATCTTCTGGTCTTTCGCCTTATCTGAACTTCGATCCCTCATATATACCGAAAATGCAACCTGAATTCTTATATCCTGACGATAGTCACATGGCATCTACTGCTAAACGATCGAATGTAGCTCTACCCATCATTGGAATGTCGTTTATGACAGGATCAGGTAAATATTTCCTCATGACGAAATAATAACCTCAACGATGAAGAATTTATATAACATTGTTATAATGTCTACTTTACGCCCATAAATAATTATGTTGAAAACATTCTTACAAGACCTAATTAGGACCTAGAGAATTACAATATAGTACCTACAGGAATTTAAATGTTTTTTCGATGATAACATTAACAAAAAAAAACCACTTTGTATTTGTTTTTTATCCCTTTGCTTGTGCATGGGATGTGTGTCCCATAACTACATATGAAATAAATAGAGAACCAGAAACTATGTATTGAAGCGATTACTGTAAAATGCTGATATATTTTTTATCGATTTAATATCAGTATCACATAAACATGTAGGTACATAATGAATTTCAGTCCATTAGTCACAACAGTTTTATCCTGATTCCAAACTACAAGAGGACCATGAAAGGAGATCTCATTATTATTGGTCATTGATTGTTGTAGATGACTTTCTTATATTTTTACAAAAAAAAACAATGGTTATATCTTTACTGCAACTAATCTGAATTCACTCTCTTGTAAACCTATTTTCGGGTTATGGCTTTTGCTATAGAAAAACAGTAAACCAGTAGGTGGACAACTGGATAAAATTTTATTGCAGAACATTCATTAATTTTAAAGCATTACATTAGCATGCACACACATACATTTTTAAACTGAATAATGGTAGAGTAGTATTTTCAAATCTCACACCTCCATGAGGCCAATATGCTAAAAAAGTGTTTGAAGATTTTCCTTCAAACTTCGATCATTATTTTAATTTCTGTATGACATTTATGAATGTCAAATAAAAATAAATCTTATTAGAAAATTATATAGTTCTTTTGTACCATCACACAATAAAACATTGATTTAACAGCTAAACGTTATTGTAATGTAAAACAGTACATTTTTCTTTGCATTCATAGATATTATATTATTTCCAGGTTTAGGAGGCATGACCGGTTTATACAAAGGACTTAGAGCTACTACTCTGGCCGGACAAACTGGCAAAGTGCGAAGAACCCAAGTTGTCAACTACATCATGAAACATGGTCAGTATTACTTATAAAAACAACAAGTAAAGATTTCTATTTAAAAACAATGCATGATATTTAGTAGCAATTCGTAGATAAAATTATTCCAAAAAGGTTCACCTTCTAAGGAGAATATTATACTAATATGCAGTGGAAAGATTTGGGATGACATTCAAGGTCAAAGCCATTTATTCAATTTTGGCCCTAGTTGGACACTTATGAAGGTCAAAGCTACTGAAGTTACCACGGTTCGGAAGTCAGCATCTAAGAACCGGCAAGAAACTCAACAAGGTTACATTTTTTAATTGTTTTTGGACTACATTGGCAATTTTTTCTCCAATTGTTTTTCAAAAGCATTAAAACAAATAAAAACAACATAATTACTGCTGGCTTTTACACAACAAACCAGGGTTGAGGGTTAGAATCCTAAAATGAGCTTGAGATTTCAGTGATTAAAACCCACAGTAAGGACTCTAGGACCGTCGTAGGGTTCTTTGTAGTACCTACCTGTCTGGCTACCAGACTAATTTGGTTATGACTGGTAAATACATTATAGTGTCCCATAGTACCTATTACTGGTCATGTTCTCACGTTATATTAATTTCCTTTTCCAGGCACGACAACCGGCTGTACTCTAGGTATCATAGCATCATTCTACTCATGTATCGCTCTCGGCGTCACCTGGGTCCGCGATAAGGAAGACAGCTCCAACACATTCATCGCAGCGGCCACCACAGGCGTTATCTACAAAAGCACCGCAGGCCTCCGCACCATGGCCCTCGGGGCCGCCGTAGGCCTCACCCTAGCCGGAGTATATACCCTCATCACAGACAACGACAATATATGGAGCAAAGCCAGATATAACAGACTGTGATTCGATTACCGCCTACATTAGGATATGTAAATACTGTTATGTTAGTTGTTTTTACGTTTATGCCGCCAAAGGATCTGTCAAGCGCGAACGGACTTATTCGGGCCATGTCCGCCGCGCCTGCTAGGATTATGTGTAGATGCTACCTGTCACACGATCGCTGTTGTACCCCGTGTCGTCTCAGGAGGAGCATGAATATGCATAAGAGTTAATAAAAAAGTTACTTCAAAAATTAAAATATTTATTTCATTCCTATACTTCATACATTACATATTGGCGTGAACTACCGGGCTATTGCGTATCTTTGGCTGTTACGATTACCACCAAAGATACGCGGTAGAGCCCCTGTAGTATAAAGGTGATGTGACAAATATCTTCGATAAGACCTTGGTCAATGAATTGTCATTATTAGCTTTGTGAAGAAACACTAAAATTTTACTGGCGATTACAAGGTGCATATTTTTGTACAATATTCTGTATCTACAAAAAACCACAGACGTAAGAGAAGTTTAGACGGATCGCTGCCATTAGCAAACTGAAGCCACTTGTCTATGGATAAATGCGCGTGTGTGCAATGAAATGTTAGGACTGTGGGACTGACCAACAGACATAAATTTAAATAGATAACGCAAGTCCCTCCGTATGAAAACCAAGCGTGTAACTTTTTTGTACCTACCATAATGTCACAAGATTGGCATTCGATTTTTAACGTGAAAATGAAGCTATCCTATTTGTCAGCTAAACACATCTCTGGTGGACATGCAGCGTTATGCGAGTTCCATGTCCGCGCGAAACAGTCTCAAAAGAAGAACATTCGGCCCCATTTTTGCACAGATTTCGACACGCGAAGTACATACACTTCTGGCATCTATTTAGATGTATATCTGTGGACTGAGAAGAGTTTTTATGCATGTGTGATTGAGTGGTGTAGGTATATGTGTACGGTAGAGGAGCAGTTTTGTGGCTTCACTTTTATCGCGGCCCGTATTCCGTCTGAACTTTGTTTACGTCTGTGCTTTTGCTGCAGTGGAGTTAAAGAAACGAAGTCTATTTTGAGCAACAGCCTTATTTTATGGATAACGCTTAAATCTAACACTTAACATCACACAGTTATATTATAAATAGATAAATATTCAATTACATTGCCACTATTATTTATCATTTGATAGTTACACAATACACAATCAATTTTGGCACCAATTTACACGCAAAACAAAAAACTATGCAGTATTTATTTTAAGAAGTGGATCGCCTTATTTTTATTCTTAGTCATGAATGGTCCTTGTCTTAGTTTATATTTTATACAAAGGAACTATTTAGATTAAAAGGTCCTTTCTTTGACCCAAATACAATTATGGCAAAACTACCTATATCTTATGGATTAGCTGATCGTTCAGATAAGAACAAGATACAAGGACCAATACTGAATCCATGTTCATCCATTTATCGGTAATGTATGGAACTCCTAAAGGAAGTAATCAGGTTCACGTGCGATATCAATTTATTGACGTTACATAAGATATCGTGCGCTCTTTACTACAGTAAATTGTACAAAAAAATTCACAGCAATATTTTACTCGCATGCTATGATAGCGCTGGGATCCGTCGGATCTCAACAAAAATACGCCTATGCGATAACAGTTTATGTAATGACATTACACTTATCTGTTATCAAATACAACGGCCGCAGTCAAGCCTGTCAATAAAACATAGTAGCAGTTATACAATGATTATAATATCTACAAATGGATGGATTGTCTTATATGAAGAATTTATTCATTTTATTTTAATAGGCAAACAAACGTCCAACAGTATACAAATAACACATATTCTACATAATCTATTTGACAACAATTAATATTACAATACGGGGTGTTACATTATAGACAAATAGAGATTCTTAAATAAATAAACACACAGCATTTCATTAAGAGCCTGACTCCAGGGAAAGAGCGTCTCGCAAAAAAAAACTTGTAACATTATGTTTTGGGTTTTACCACTTGTCACCATAGATTTCACTCTCTACTTGTGTAACAAAGTTTTCAGTATCATGTCAATTTGTAATGCCCATATTAGTACAGTCTTAATACTTTTTTGTATAAGCAAAATAATGTTATAAGTTTTTTTTGTCACATGGCGCCACTTTTTCCGGCAATATTTTGTAATAGGCTACCTAGTCGTATAATTATGACATCTTATCCAATAAATTACATTACAATCATTGACAAATTCAGTACATTAGTTAATATTTGTAAAATAAGTTACATCCTACTAGACATTTTGTAGAATTCATTGAAAAACTAAGGACAAATTTCTAAGCGTACGACTTACGGCACTCTTATAGATTACAACCGCAGGTATCCACTAAGTACAAAATCAAAAGTTTTCTTAAGGTCGACCGATACTTCAACGCTTCCAATTAACTTTAGCTACTTATGTCCTAGTGTTCAAGTAGGCTTGTACAACTGAGGCGTTATGTCAATCCGGGTCTGAGTACGATACGAAGGGAATCCAACAGCAGGAACATGAAAGTATTACCCCAGAATTCAACGTGAGCGAAGTGATATGGCATCAAAGGCGATTTGTCGACGCCAGTCATAATGTCGAAGTTGCGAAAGGCTTTATTACATTATAATCTATGACCTCGGCTTCTCATTCTTAACGACAACCTAACAAATTATTTGGTCTTTATGTCCAACGTCCTTAACAATGTAGACGAAAAAATTTAATCAACTTTGACAAAGATTTAAATAAAGAATCCGACTCCGCTAACTAGAGCACTGCGAGTCTTCTCGTCCTTAATTTCCTTGCGCTGAGAGAACAGTATTAAACCAGACTTAGGTAAAGTAACGGCTATATTCCAACCAAGGCCCGCCACTCTAAGATATTGAGTCGTAGAAGAACCAGTCACAAACAAAGCTCACAGAGCTCATACCCGACAGAAGTATGGAAGCTATGTTAGCAATCAACATTTTTGTGATGAATATGATAGTCAATCGACGAGACTTAGCTATGATCATTTGTTACAGATACAGAGCTTGAACCTCAGGAAATTAATATCATGACGAGTGTTTGACCTTCGTTGCCTTCTTGCCCTATTGGCGTTGCAGTCACGCTTTATGCAGTGGCGCAGTTTTATCGATCAGCTTTATTTCTTAGCCATAACAAGCTTAATAATTTTCATAATCTGTATCTCCCGTTAATGTTAAATCCAATTAGGTACCGACCAAACACTTATCTATTCCCAACCTTAATAATGAAGATAATGAGTACAATTTTGATTAACCTTTTACTTATATTTTAATCTAGATAGGTTTTAAAACCTTATATTTACACGAGTCTTATTACAATCGACATACATTTCATAATATCAATACACATACCTATTTATCTAAAACAATTTACTCGTAAAGTTTAAACAATATGTGAAACTGGCAAGGTTTACAAAGTATTCAATATTTTACAGAATTAATTAGTTACAGTCCGGATGTTTTCACATTTGATGTGCTGGTTTGAATAAGGAGTATTATGAAGACTATTTATGAACTAAACATCTGTATTTTTACCTGCGAGAAAATGATATAAAAATGAATTCTGGAAATCAATGTTGCCTCAAAACTAACAGAAAAAGTGTATAGGCGTGACATAGGGACACTTAGCATTTAATAGACAACTATGACAGATAATCTTCCATTAGCATAACAACGAAATATTTTTCCTGTTTGTTATAACTTAAAATGGACTATTTATTTTAAATGTGTGACCCAAGCCAGCAGGAAAATTTATTTATTTATTTATTTGACACTATGATGTTACAGAAGATGATTAATTCATGTGATGGAAACAAATACATCTAAGATCTGAGCTCATTAACTTAAATGTTGATATTACCTTCTACATGCGTGTTAATTTGCTACACTTTTAAATATTGATACATACTTTGGCTCGCGGTTAAAAAAATAACAATGACATCAATTGTTATTATAGGACGCGCGTCCCTCGCGAGAAAAACGGGTTAATTCTGATCTATCAAAAGCAGTGGTAACCAGTTTTTTGTGTTTAGCTTTATTATTCTATGGTCAGTTTTCATTGAATTTTGTGAAGACCACATAGCCTTTTTGATTGAGTTGATCCAAAGCAACATGCTTGGACATAAACTGCACTTAATAATCTCGGAAAATTCTTCACGCACAATGACCATTGTTGGTTTTTCTATGCTCTAATTCCGTGGAAGTTATGTAATGCTCATGGAAATATTCAGAATCAATTGTGTAACCACACCATGGAAGCAACAATGCTTTTCCTTACATGACATAACTACGAATAGCACCAAGCCTGAGAAAGCGTGAGAAATGGAAAGGAACTGATGTTCAACAGTGGGATCAAATTGATACAGAATAATATTGAATAACGAGGCCCATCAAAATATTTGCTGTCAGAAAGATAAAAATCTGTATACCACGGTTGTTAGTCAATCGGTTACGTATTAGCCTCAAGCAACGTAATAAATGATGACCTTCAGCGATAACCGAACGATATCGATGTCTTATTTCAGCAACGAGATACATCTACCCGAAGGCAAAACTCGGAAACTTTGTACCTATGCAACGATCGGTTATTTCAGAGATTTTTAAGGCTTTTTAGAATGTATTACTGGCGATAAATTAAATCATGTTTAAATACGTTCTTCAGAACATAAGCTAGGTACAAGAAAACGTGTAAGATTACACTTATTTATTATGCAATTACCAAGATCGAAAACGATCGCTACAAAAATCGAACCAAAACTTGAAACTTTCTCAAGTCAATACACTTTATGGTTAATTAAATTTATCAAATCGATTCATCTTTGAGCGAGGGTTTTCGCTCTGTGATCCTGTCTTGTAATTATTACTTAATTTCAATGGCTTTTTACACGATGGTCTGAGTTTTTATGCACACGCAATACAGTTAATGTATTTTAACTGAATTTTGCAGTCGTCGCCGCATCCTCTCAGTTTTGAGGCGCAGCAGTTCTTGTGTCACGTGGCCGCGTTCAATATAGATTTCATATCTTCTGGCAAAACACAGTTTAGATCGTCCAAACGTCTAGCTAGCAGTGTCCGCGTGTTATCAGCCACTGGAGGGTTGCTCTTCAATACCTCCCTTAATTTAAGAACCATGTCGACTATTTCAACCTCCTTCTTTCCTATTGACCATTTCTTTAAATCACTCTCTGCTAATGCCTCCAATTGTAAAGCGTGAAGCTTACTCGTCAAATTACTATGCCTTTCATGAAACCATGCACTAAAATTTGGTGTTCTAAAGAAATTTCTGTACAGCCCTATCCAGTCGCCTTTTATTCCTGTCGTAAGTTGAGGTCCAGATTGTTGTAATGTCGCAAAAAAATCTTCAGGATTAAAGGGATTCGGTACAGGTGGTGCTCGAAATGGTGAAATGTTCTTCTGTAAAGGCATCAATGAAGCCATATATCTTTCTAAAGGTATCATGAAACTTTGAGTCAATTCTAACAAGTGCCGTTTGACCATTGCCGTTTGTACCTCAGATGGACGGTCTGTCCTGATCCCATTATGTAGTTTCTTTATTATAGTTTTATCTTTTTCTAGGAATGGTTTATATTGAGTATAAACACCAGGAGCAGTATCCAATAGTTTAAGGTTACCAACTTTTCTCAGTTTAGTTTTAATAGCAGTTGAGTCACCAAGTTTAACTGTGTGCGGCCAATGTTGCAATGTTTTTGTAAAGAATGGATTGGTCACACCTAATATTACACAAGGTGGATTGTATTGCTTCCTGGTGAACTCTTTGAATTCACTATCATGTATTGTGAAATAGGGCCTGTACTCAGCAGAGTAAGGCAATGGTTGAATCAAATATGTTAATGCTTGAACCAATGCTGAGCATTCAGTCGGTGAACTAGCCATAACGACAATTGGTTCTGCTGTTAATACTAACTCCCATAGTAAATGTAAGTGGGATATTAGGCTTGATAAAGCATCAAATACATTAACATCTTGTAATGATGCTAATATGTGAGGTACATTCGGTGAATTGACTTGTTTGGCAATATCTGACCGTGTAATTTTTCCCGTTTGCTGATTAGGAATGTATGACTGAAATACTGTACCTAATACTGGTAGAAGCACATTCTGCCCTGAATCTAGCATTGGCCATCTGTTAATATCATGACATGCTGCTTCCAAACTCCTCTCTCCTTCTTCAAAGTGTTTTGGTGCAATTAATTGTATAACCTTGTAGAATAGGTTTATGAATGGTAGTCGTGTTAGTAATATGATGCTTTTTTGGAAGTATCCTCGAGGCAGGGAAGGGTCTTTTACCTGTCTGAAGTAGACGAAGCCCCAATAGTGCGTAGGATCTGCACGCAGTGTTGGGACACTGTCCTCATTATACAATAACTGTTTTTGAGTCAATGATGTACGCGACCGCAATCTCACATGAAACTGTGTGTCACCCATACATCCCGAATTGGAGTCAGGGAAAGCTAGGTAGCAAATATTGCATTTCTCTTGGTCAGTCAACTTCACGCCAGGCGGATATACGCTTTCCATCGCTTGTCCCAGTTCAAGGTCAAATGTTACCACACAAATACAATGCAACCAATCCGAGAACTTATTCCACTTAGCTTGAAATTCCATTTCGTCCGTGGGAATATTCCCGTCCTCGTATCTTTGTAATACACAAGCCATGCTCAACAATTATTGAAAACACATGATGAATATCAAAACACAATATAATCCCTATTAATTAACACTTTTTTCGCACTAGGTACGTTATCATTTTTTTTATTTTATAACGACGAAATAAGTTTATAGGTACACATTTTTTGTCAATAAAAATGATAAAAACAACGGAATGCACGCAAGACGTGCCCACAACAGCTGTTTCGCGTCAACATGGCTGCGCGCGCCAAAACAAACGTTAAGGTTGGTTAACATTATTATAGCTAATTACTCAAGAAATTAGTATATTGTATGAATGCAGACTTACCCTGAATCCATTATTGTAGGTTTTTAAAAGAATCACAGCTTCAATTAGTTTGGACTTTATGAAAAACAGTTAAAATTACAAAGTGATCACTTCATAAATACAAATTGACGTTTCATTCTCCGCAGATAAGATGTTAATGTTACATAGATACTTAAAATTAATACAACGATTTGAAAAAAATCTAAAAACGTTTCAAAGTAGTAAATACCTAGTTATATAAATTAAAATGTTCATATTTAGTTAATAAATCATCATTATGTTTGTATATAACATAAATACATGCGCAACTATAACGCAAACGTTCCGTTGCTGTCAAAGCTCAGATGCATTGGTTTTGTTTAGAAACCATAATAATTTATTTTTATTCTATTAAATATTTCACCGAACAATTCCAATTCGAAAAAAAATCCGTGATAAATCTTAATATGTATTAATTATTGCTTTGGACTTATGAACTTTCTAACAGCAGCGTCCAAGAATCTTATAGCGTCCTAAGGCTAGACGGCCACCCACAGATATCATAATAGCTCCTGTGCGGTCCCAAAGAGTATTCCAAAGAGTACATTATATGAGTATTCAATAATGCGGTCCCCTTGGAATATATACCACGCTACCTACATACTTTGAATTTTGTATTTCCATTGTGTTATATATGGGATTTTCGTCGCCAGGCTATAGTTAAATGCTTTTCACAGCGAAGCGGTAGTATAGCTTTTGCTCTAGCTGCCCGCCGCGAATTCATTCGCGTGGTGTGCTACCCTACCCTTTTTTTTATTCTGCTATTGGACGGAGACAAATCCAACAAATCAAAGATCATGAAAATCGGTCTAGCCGTTCTTTAGTTATAAATGGTGTAGTTGTAACTAATACGACTTTGTTTTATATAGATTACTTCCTTGTTTCATCGATGTTATGTAGTCTGGCGTGTCTTGTACGGTCGCCCGTACGTACCTATTCAGGAAAACAGTATAAAAAGAAATAAAAATATATATTTTTTTCTATCGGCATGATGTTTATTTGTGTAAACGAAATACAGGCTCAAAAGGGGGCCACGTAAAGCCAATATGACTTACGCAGCTACCCCACTACCTTTATAACTACCTATGTATATTACAATGTTAACTTCACTTAACTCGATCACATTTTATATAAGTATCAAACTAATTACATCAAACGTGGATTTATAATGTAGGTATGACAAACAGATTTATTCAAAAAACCTTTGCTATATTCATCAGTCATATTATAACCATCTCAGTTCAAACCATGACAAAATTCTACATATTATGTTCAGCACATTTCTAGATATTGTAGTAAAAAATAATATAAATTCTAGTGTATACAATTTTAAACCTTAATACATAAGACATCAGTATACAACTTGACTGTAACAACAACAACTATATTGTAAACTGAATGAGGGCTATCGTTCGTGAACTTGCCGCGAGAGGCGCTAGTGTAAAGTGAGGTCTTTAGAAATGTCACATATCTGCGCAGGGTGGGCCTGAAACAAGTGCCAAGGTGCCTCCCCACAAGTCCATAACAAGTTTTAGGGATGGCTTCTGCTCATGGTTCATAATTTTCGAATTTTAAATTTCTCTTAGTATGTACGACTGCCTTACCTACAATGGCCGTCTCCCGAGGCTCGTGGAGGGCCTGCGCAGGCTAGGGCCCGGCTGGCAAACGTCACCTCAACTATATGGCCAGTCCGACCCTGTACCTACGAATCGCTACCAACCACTGTTTTAGGAGAGTTGTCTTTCGAAAACGTATGGTCTCCGTTCGGACTAAATAGGACTGCGCTACACTGCGGCATACTTAATTATTATATTATTTAGTGTTGGCTCTGCCGCGCTAACAAATATAGCGATCGGACCTTACTCGCTAGTGGTGCCAACTGGTTGCCACAGAAACGATAACCCTCATTGGTGTTGTATAGGGCGATTCATTTTACGTCAAAAATAATAAAACTATAATTAAGATATTCATCGAGTTTATCTATCTAATGCCAAATTATTTATGTTTTGACGTATTTTAGGAATCACCTAGCAATAAATGTATACAATTATTTTTTTCAAGTTGTATTAATGGTGTATCACTTAATGGCAGGGCCACCATACAGATTAAAATTTGGAGTTTCGGTATTCTGTCGCCAAATATCAGATGTTTTCGGTGTCTGTTTCATAAGTTATAAGATTTTAGGTGGTAGGGTTTTTACCTCTGTATCTCAAGAACTAGAGTACTTAGCTAGCGCAGATTTTAGGTTTGCTCCCAGTTTTTCGCCAAACATCAGAATGGCTATAATGATTCGTGGTTTAAAAGTAATTACAATATAGAGTAAGAACTCTTATAAGTTATAACTAATGAACTAGGGACCGACAATATCTGATATTAGGCGTCAGACTCGGAATTGATATCCGTTATGGTGGCCCTGCCAGGATGTGACACACATGTATTTGTCTGTTCACATAATAATAACACCTAAAACTGTACATACACTGAACTTTCGAGATTTTAGTTACAGAGGAAGCCTAACACTATATTTTGCTACGTAAATTGACAAACAATTATTACCGATGGTTACAAATTACGATATGACCCTGTTTCAAAAGAATTCTATTTGAAAAATCAGTCTTGCAAGACCAAAGAAAGTGCATATTAAAAGTTATCATCATCAAAAGCCAATTTATTATTTAAATTACAAAATAATATAAGTTATTTAATTTGAAAAATAATTTATGTGTTTAATACTCATTAATGATAAATTTATTGACTCAAACAAAGCGTGACAAGTAAAATGGATCGCTTACAATTTATTTGTGATCTTTACAATAGAAATTTAATTTAAATGTTATTCTTTATTCCAAATTAACGGCACGGAATGTAGATAAAGTTACATAAAAAATAAGTGCAGATTATATTTTGAGAATAATAAATAATACACAATGAATTCGAAAAAATATTCAATCGTCTCTTAAAATCAACATGAAAATTATATTATTGAAACCCGAAATCCTCTTTACATAATATTTTCGTAAATAAAAAAAAATATAATTTCTAATCACAAATCATTTGCACCAATCATAGAACCGCGAAACCGACATAAGACTTCTCTTGGATATAATATTTCTTCGTACTATAAAAAAAACATAATATATAATAATTTCATATATGTTATGGCCCGCTACGGGCCATAGCACACACGATTCTTATAGCATCAGCAATTTTGCGGCTACATCGATACTGCATCGCGTTTTGCCGACTTCTGCACTTCGCGTTCTGCTGCGTTTGATGGTGGTGTCAAAATCGTTCGCGTTTTAGCGTTCAGTCACTGCATCGAGCTTCCAAAGATCAACATTGGTGCTGATTCTGTTTACAACTTAACTTAATTTAGTCTCACTATATCTCTTTCTAACAAAGACCCAAAGAAAAGGATGAAAGAAATTTAGTCCTATCAAATTAGTCCAGCTTGTTTTCCATATAAATTTAGTCGCCATCAAACGAAGACGGCAAAGACTAATTTGACAACTTTAAATATGTTCTATCCTTTTTGAATAATCTTTGTAAGAGATGTGTGTAACTAAAATTAGTTAAGTGCGATTTACAACAGAATCGGCACCATTATAGCGACCGTAGTGTGCGGATTCGATAGTTCGGACGCGGCATTGACCTTCTCAACTAAATTACTGATCTCTGATGCTTTAAGTTAGTTAGTCTGCTTTGGCCCTATAAATAACATAAATCGTTGCAGACCTCTTTCACTTCGCACCATATAATGTCTAATCCGCCATATAGCCTTACATTAAAGGTATACTTTTCAATTACCATCTTGATTTACCTGAAAGGTCCACAGATAACAAACGAAGTGTTGCATGATAAAAAAAAGCATAAATAATACTATTTTCAATTACTGCGGTTCTAACATCCGGAAAATCCTAAATAAATTCTCTACTTAACATTAACAAGAATTTTGAGTGAAAAACATATTAATTGCACAAACACAACATTATCTGTGCATAATAAAAAAAATGTAAAATTAGTAGTAGAATTTCTTCATATCAGACACATTAAAACATCTAGTAAAATACATAAAATAAATAGGAAAAATATATTTAAAAAAAACCAATCGCATTGCACGGACAATTTAAGGAGGGAGGCGATTTCGAAACATTTAAGTCTTCAGTTAATTTTGAATATGTTATCTAACTAAACATGATCTGTGTTACAACACGAGATGCTTAAATTCAAGTCTAGTAAAACTCAGGTTTAAGATAGTCCCGGCTTATTGTTATATGACGTTAGAATGTGACGGATATATTTACCATCTCATGTAATAAGGCAGATTGAATTTGAAGGAATAAGCTGTTTTATATCACAAAATAATTATTTTCTCTTGTCTAAGCCACTTGCGGACTAGTTTGATCGAATTAATATTAGAATATTGTTACAGGTTGATCGCTGTTTTTGGGGTTCCGTTTCCAAAGGATGCCAAACGGGACCCTAATAAATAAATATTCTGGGACATTCCTCACACACGGTCATCTGATCCCAAACTAAGCAGAGCTTGTACTATGGAAACCAGATAACTGATATTGACATTTACTACTTTTTGTTTGTAAATAAATACTTAATATACATAATTACACCCAGACTCAGGACATACAGACATGTTCATGCACACAAATGCATTTCCTACGTGGGAATCGACAAGAAACTTTTTTTTAAGTTGCATCTATTTTTCATGTCATAGCAAAGTTGAATGAGATAATATTATTATTGTACGGAACCCTCCGTGTGCGTTTCCGACTCGCACTTGGTCGGTTTTTTTCCCAAAAAGTAATCAACTCTCGTAAGATTATTTTAAAATAATTATCAAGAAAAGGCCAAAGACTAGGTTTGGATGTAGCCTTACCAACAATATTATAGCTAACTTTTGTATTATATTTTTTGTTACAAAGTTAGTAATTCATACAATCGGCCCGCCTGATGGTAAGCGGTTACCATAGCCAAAAGTGTATTGATCAAACTAGTCTGTATGTACCATTAAGATTTACAATATTTAAGTAATGAAATCAGAACATTTAGATATCTGTTCATATAGGAACGTAGAACATTCTATTATAAACAGTTTATTCACTGTTTTTCTACATGCATTCAACATAATAAAATCATACGCACATTATTGTGTTTTTAAGAGTGACTTCTGTCTTTTAAGTTTAAGTACTGCTGACCGAAAGGACGGTGTTATGATTTCCGCAAGCACATTATCAAAATTGAGACCGTATTTTGATAAGACAAACTCACTCTTAAAAAAAATGTATAATTAAATAAATCTAATACATACTCAGTTCTTACTGCCATGTTGAGTTGCTAGCTACATTCGTGTTAGGTTGTGTGAACGCGTTTGGGAAACTCTGACCTAAACTCAGTCCGCCAAACTGTTGGTTTAACTGCTGTGACTGCACTGGCTGATTGAAGAACTGATTCTGCGGAAACTGTTGCGGCATCGGTTGCTGCAACGGCGCGCCGAACGGTTGCTGAAACTGATTACCCATCGGCTGGAACTGTTGGAACTGTTGCATGCTGTTCTGTTGCATGCCGTTCTGTTGCATGTTGCTGTATCCCGGCGCTTGGTAACCAAACTGGAACGCACCGGTTTGAGCCGGTTGTTGATTGAATTGGTTTACTAAATTAGTTGATGGTGTTTGACTGTATAGAGCTAATATACTGTCTTTAGTTAACTTCGACTTTTCCTTTTCTGATGGGGCGGCTTGTTTGAAGAAATTCTCCTCTTCGGCCTTGAGATCTGGCTTTGTTTCTTCGGTTTTCACAGCTTCAGGTTTCTCTTGAGGTGCTGAGAAAAAGCTTGAGAATATGTCGTCGTTGGCTGAGTGTAACTTGAGATCGGGTTTGGATGTGTCTAAGCCTAGGAGGTCGGCGGAGGCGTCGGTTTGTTTCGGCTCTGGTTGGTTGGTCGGGGTGCTTCGCCCGAGCTTCGGACTCACTGATGACTTGGGTTTCGGTATGCTTGGGATGACGTCGGATTTCTGAAATTTGTTTAATACGACATTGGTGCCGATTCTGTTGTTTTAATTTTCATCACATCACATCTCTTTCTTACAAACATTATTGAAAAATGATAGAACATATTTAAAGCTGTCAAAATAGTCTTTGCGGTTTTCATTTGCGGGTAAATAGAAAAACAAATAATTGGACTAATTTGACAGGACTACATTTCTTACATCCTTTTCTTACGTTCTTTGTTAGAAAGAGATATAGTGAGACTAAAATAGTTTAGTTGTAAACAACAGAATCAGCACTATAATATCTTTAAATAGCTTTTAACCACACCATCGAAATTTAGTACTCCGAAATTCACTGACATTTTTATTTTCGTTTTAGTTAGTATTCATACAAACGGCCCGCCTGATGGTAAGCAGTTACCATAGCGAAAAGTGTATCGATCAAACTAGTATGTACAGTCGGGGACTGAAAATGTTTATCACTTTTCAAACTCGATTACATCTCATACCGCGCGCAATAAGGTCTAATATGTCATATCAACAACAAACGTAATTATAACATTTTAAAATTGTGAAATGTTTTTAAGTATCGAACTTAGCAAAAAGGCTGTCAATGCCTTTTCGATTATGTAAACTGATTTAATAAAATGTTTTTTTTTTATTATATGTTGACATTTATCATGCGTTTGTAAGCAAATAAAAATCTCAATAAAAATACAAAGGTACCATTATATGGTACCATTATATGGCAAGTTTAATCCTGCAGCAAAGGGCAGATTTTTATTTGTAAACTCTATATTTAGTGCTATATGAAGAGAACTCAATTCATACTAGGTATAACACCTCTTTGAATTCTTTTTCATGTCAAATACAATCCACGCCTATCAAAAATAATTTTATTTCCGGTCAACCTTATGAAACAGAAATGTGCAAGCGATTATAGACCGTAAGGTGGTAAACATTTTTAGACCGCGACTGTATGTACCATTAAGATTGACAATATTTAAGTAATGAAATCAGAACATTTAGATTACTTATTTTCCTGAATGCCTTTTTTAGGGTTCCGTACCCGAAGGGTCCGTCCATCCATCCGTCCGTCTGTCTGTCAGTGGGCTGTATCTCATGAACGGTAATACGTAGACAGCTGAAATTTTCAGAGAATATCTATTTCTATTGCAGCTATAACAATAAAAAAAATTGACGGTCGCCCATACAAGAAACTTCGTTTTTTTGGCGTTTCTTTTTTCATAGTTAAGTTAGTTAATATTGTACGGAACCATCCGTATGTGAGTCCAACTCGCACTTGGCCGGTTTTGTATGTGTTATTTATCACTTACGTTATACTTTTTGTCGTTGGTGGTCGGGGCCGGCAGGGGCCCGAGCCCTGACGATGTGTTCTTCTTTTTCCTCTTCTGTCTTTCCATCTCCTCATCTATTTCCTTGTCCCTAGAATTTCATAAATAATATTAACTACAATATTTATATTGTATTTGGGAAAACTAAAGAGATATATACTGATCTAAGCCAGGTATTTTTAAAATTATATCAAACAGACACTATACCGGGTGTAGATTTCGAGATGGCATATGTTCGAAACCTATGTTGTAGACCGGGAGATACTGGCACAAATTTCCTGGTCACTTGTACCAGTATGGCGACTCTTCAGGGGTCTAATTACGTAATGACGAAAATGACCATGCCATACTTTTCCGACGATTCCAAATGGCCGTCATACCACCGCAAAGGTGCGATTAACGCCCACGAGATTGGGCCGCCGGTACCAGCGCTATGACCATCAGTTTCCTTTTCGTCATTATGTAATTAGAACCCTTAAGGGTCGCCCTTTGTGTCAGTATCTCCCAGTCTATTGGGTTAGTCATACTGAACAACTTTTACTATGGGACAAATACAGAATTCTCAAAAAAAAAAAAACTTTTTGGTCAACCTTGATTGATCATAAGATATGTTTTTTTTTTTAATTATCAATGTTTGTCCCATAGTAAAAGATGTTTAATGCCTATACTATTCTTAAAGAATCTGGCTATAAAATCCAGAGATTTAAAAAAACAAACAAAAACTCTTCCATATAGTTTACTCACCAGTTAACTTTAGGCAATGTAGGCGGCACCCACTCCTTGGCTATGTACTTCTTCTGCTCGTACTTGGCCCTGATGAAGGCTTCGAGCGAGGAGTCGTTCTGCGGCCGACGGAACGAGTCGGGCAGGTTCGCCTCGTACACGGCGCGCGCGCGGGAGTTGCCCATCTGTTGGAGAGATACCTGGAAAGGTTGGGGAATAAATTATTATGTACGAGAATGGATAATTATTTATTACCTACGCTTTGAAGCACACCCCCCACACACACACACACACACACGCGCACACACAATCACACCCACCCCCACACACTCACAAGCACACTTACACACACCCCACCGATCCACACACACACAAAGAGAATTAACTTGGCAACGCAGGAAATGCTATGGTGTGGACGAGTGAATAATAAATTAAACAGTTCAGTGTGTGAGAATGGCAATCTTCTTGCCCAAGACAAAAATATTTTGTATTTTCAAAAAAAAATAAACAATTGTATAAACGACGATGACTTCCAGAAGGCGAATACATGGGATATACCTACATAATCTCACAGAGCAAAAACCAGCTAATACAAGGTTTACTGCAAACAACTAACTGAACCAGCAGAAATTTCACTAGATTTGACCTACATCATCGTCCTCCTATGGCCAGAACTGAATTAATAACTTTTTTAGTAATATTTACCACTTGTTCAGGTGTCCATGAGTCGAGGTTGACACTCTTCACTTTGGAGATGTGGACGCCGAGGTTGCGGTGGATGCCCGCGCACCGGATGCACAGGAATATGCCCAGGTTCCATGACGCCCAGCGAGGACCTGGAATAAGTATCAGTTGGATGGTGAATTTGACCCGTGTCAAAGTACTGCCTGACAACTAATCTATCATAGTTTAATTTATGATTATCATAATTTTGGGCCTTTTAAGATGCTTAAGGGTGTGTATTATGCTGCTATCTTTGGAAATTATTGGTCTTGTTCCATATGTGTTAATTTATTTTTAATATTATATTAATGATAATAACTATTGATCTTTTATTTAATCTGTTCAATGCTTTTGTTAGTTTTACATCTCTTACAAATCATCGATGAATACTGTAACTGTACTGTATTAGTTATTGAAATACCTATATAAATGAGTGAATGGTGTTGTTAATCATTTGTATCACCTAAACATAAATGAAAGATACCCATATATCAACAATGGAAAATAAAACCCATAATTGTAATAATAATATATCTGCTTCAGTAAATATTATTACCGTTTATCATGGTATAGATATGTTATGGCAGGGGTTCCCAAACTGTGCGTCGCGACGCCCTGGGGCGTCGCCGTAGTATCGCAGGGGCGTCGCGGCGTCGTGAGGCGATCTAAATAGGTTGGCTGTCTGTGTCAGCTATTTGAATTTTGGAGCTCAGTTTATCAAGAATATCGTTCCATCAGCACTGCAGCATTGAGTTTTTTATTACCGTTTGCGACATCAATCATCATACTTGTGCGAGACAGGTTTCTCTGCAGTTGCAGTACTTAAGAACAAGTATAGTTCGCAAATAAATTTAGAGACAGAAACGAGCCTGGCTATTTCGAAACTTGAGCCTCATTTTGAGAAACTATGCTCAGAAAAGCAAGCACATCTTTCTCATTAATACCAAACGAAAAAAAGAGATAAAAAAGGGTGTGCTTGCTTTTTATCGTTTTTGTTTTTATGTTTTGTTCTTTATTTTCTATTAAAAAAAAAATTATGCTATTTGGAGTTTTTCTTACTAGGCTAGAACTGCAACTAGTCGGTAAATGTATGGCAAGAAGGCCAGGGCGTCGCAAAAATATGGCAACTTCCCAAGGGCGTCCCAGTTAAAATAAGTTTGGGAACCCCTGTGTATGGGGAGGAATGTAAGCCATGTGACTAAAAGAGTTATGAATATGCATATACGAGAAGAGGAAGACCGATAAAGAGATGGGTGTATTGTGTGAAAGATGATATGGGTAAGAAAGGAGTGAATGCTGGTATGACATAGAAGAGCCAAATGGATGACGACAACATATAAGAAAAAAATGCATTTAAAACTGGAGCTTTACAAGCAAACATTTAAACCATCATAATGTCCTAAGATATTTATTTTATTACACAACAGATTTCCAGCCTAGACAAGTAAAACAATACTATATTCTTATGTATCTAAATAAACATGATTTAATGTTATACTGTTTTGAACAACTGAAAATAATAATTTTATTGAATGTTAGTAAAAGACCTATGAAAATAGAGTACAGATACGTCATAATCAACTCCAGACATAAATAAGGAATGTGTTGAGTTCATGACAAATCTAATAATTCAGCTCAATGAACTACATGTAGTGTAAATAGTGAAATTAAACATTTCCTCTAGCATTGAACATGCTGAATTGTGCAAAGGTCATTGCTGTCTATTATAGCATCATGAAGATAATAAATTTAAAAAAATGTGAGTGGTAGTAGGCTGTGAAGTGATGGGTGGATGCAGAGTAAAATGGATATAAAGGACACATGTAACACCATGGACTCTGTGATATGATGATGTTAAACCAGCCTAAAAGAGTGGATATAAAAACTTCATAGTTAAATCTATTCTACTATCTATTACAAATATGGAAACATAGTCAATATAATACAGTTCCTGAATCATCATGATTCAACACAACAAATGAGTGAGTGACAGTAAATGGTACCAGCTGTGTAGACCCCAAACCTGAAAGAACATCACTGGCTTCACAGTGATGGAAAACATAATGAGTCATATTCAAATAGATTTGAAGTCTTGGGTCCATGGAGTCGAGTTTAACCTTAATCACCTCAGTTATCTTGATGTTAGATGAGAAAAAATATTGTATAGGTACACACGGAACATACTTGGGGTATTTTCGTATATATGTGGGCATGAGGAATCACATTTTTTCTGATGTCACTATTAGCATCATCCTGTATAAAAAAGATGGAAGAAGTAAGATAGAAGAAGATGAAGCTAATGTGTTAATTACCTATATCTCACTGGACCCTGATACTGGCTCTGTCTAGTTTGGGGCCAACCAAATACCAAATGTGGCAGAAATAATATAAGAAATGTTGCACAAGATTACTATATAGAAAGTGATAAAACACATAATGGTATAATAAATACACCATTATGTGATATCTTATCAATATGAGTATTCTTTCACTTTTAAATTATTATCTTATTTTATTACGCATGTCTGATATTAATTTATCTGATTTACATCAACCATGACAATTTGTTCAATACTTAATAGTATAATGAAACTAGATTCATTCATATAGTTTAATTAACTATTTCAATAACTGATTACATAATATATTACTATTTATAAATAGGACATTCTTTACACAAGGTCATCTGATCCTAAACTAGGCATAGCTTGTATTGTGGAAGCTAGTTATTGATATAAGTACCACTTTAGAATATGTATAGAGTAATTTTAAACCCTTGACTTGCGGTTAAAAAATAACAATTGATTTCTATTTTCTTCCTCGCCCGCGCGGATCATCAAACAATCAAAGGATTAAATATGTATACCAATTAATTAAGACGGGCCAGTTGGCGCAGTTGGTTAAGGTTCACCTTACGCGCCGCAGGTCGTGGGTTCGATTCCCACACAGGACATGCATTTGTGTGCATGAACATGTCTGTATGTCCTGAGTCTGGGTGTAATTATGTATATTAAGTATGTATTTACAAAGAAAAAGTAGTATATGTAGTATCAGTTATCTGGTTTCCATAATACAAGCTCTGCTTAGTTTGGAATCAGATGACCGTATGTGAGGAATGGCCCAGGATATTTATTTATTCATTGATACACCTTAACCAGTTGGCTCACGGAATGAATGTTTTTTTTTATCAAAACATCTCAGGCACATATTCAATATAAAGATTGTTTTAAAAACAATGAATAAATATTTTTTATGTTCCGCTTTTAGCTTATATTATAATTTGAATCGTGATCCCCTACTAATTATCTAGAATTTTTTTTTTCAAAGAGGAAACACTGCCTGCCTTCTGTGAACCAAGCAGATGATTGGCAGCAGTAGTAGCCTTGAAGAAATTATATAATATTATTGATTGTTTTTGTTGTATGTTTGTTGTAAATATTAGATATCAATTATTTACCAAATCATAGACATATTTTACTACTGGTCCATACACTAGGTCGCACCTGTATTGTGAGAAAAATACATTATACAAATGATGAAATGAAATCAACCTTGATATTAGATAACAGAATTATAATCCATTATTTAATCAGTGAAAGTGTTTCACTCCATTCCAAATAAATTCAGTGTGAGGAGCAGTTGCATTAGACAGCCTAATTTGCATATATACAAGCTGTGACTAACAATGTACTGTGATATGAATCTAAATGTTACATTTTATCTTAATAGGGCAGGTAAAGAATTAAGTAATCTGAATTGAATTATCCTTTGATTGAAGGTTGCTGTCTTGATATATGAAATGTTATAGACAGGAGAAGATGTTTAACACTACGGAAACCGTCTTTTAATTAGTATATTAGTGATAATGATACAGTTATGAAGCGATAATGTGAGTCACTACAGGAGAACTAGATGTTTCAAAATTGGGTTCAAGGACCTCATTAGCAATAAGTTACTTCAATTAAACCTATAAATTATTAGTCTATAGAACACGGTGAACCAATTTACAATACGTATTTCAGTAATATTGCAATAAAACATGAAGTAAAAAAAGGAAAATCCGCGTACCTTTAGCATCGCAATCAACACAATATTTGTTGTCCTCATCCTTTAGCATCGACAATAGTATGTTCTGACATCGATCCTGGATCTGTTTAGCTCGATCTTTCTCGCTTTTCGAAGACATCTCTGTGAAATATCCTTTGCAAACAATACGAAATTCAATGAAAATGGGTGGAATGCTTGTTTGTTGAAAGAAAGAGAGACCATAGAGCAAGTGACAGCAGGCGAACTGATGATGAGGTGTTTTATTTATTTGTCATTTTAGGGATTGTCTATGATTTAAGAGGGCTCTTTTACTTTTACGGCTTTTACTCAGACAAGTGGTCGAAGCAACCAAGGCTATGGTGGAATGGTTGTTGAAGATCAATCATTCATACTAAGGTAAGTAGAACGTAATGATTATTTTCTCTTAGAAGGTAAGACGTCAACTCTCAAAAAGAACGAAGCGTACCGGGCGTGCGATGCGGCCGATGCGGATAAAGACGCGCATCTTAACGGCAACACTCACCCATAACTGCCCATAACTCACCAGCATGGATTTTGTTTGGATTTTGTATATTAAATCCATGCTCACCAGTCACCATTGACCGTCTCTCTGACAGCTGACATCTGACTCGTTCTGTCTGTCCGACAGATTTGTCAAAATTTATGATTTGCTTTGTTTTGATTGCGATTTCGTAATAAATTTTAATTTAATTTCACGCAATTATAATCGTGTAACCATACATTTTAGAACGTGATAGTCTATTTTAGATCCAGTCATAGCTGTAATATTATAAATTACGTTTACATAAACATTTGGTGTAATATTCAGAGGCTATGTGTTGAAAGTACTTTGTGTTTATTATTAATTTGTTAGAAATGGGCAATCAACTCGTAGGCGTTGCTCCTTCGCAGATTTATCCAGTGGAGCATTATCTAAGTGACCATGTGGACTTAGCTTTCGATCAGAGGTGAGATAAATAAAACATTTTGTTGAAGGCAGGAAAGTGGTTTTCTGTGTCATGTCAGCAGCAGTAGTCCATTATCCTAAAATAAACGACGTCCACTATAAAAATAAACACACTGAATGATAACACACTTTATTATAAGTTCATTTTTAAATGTCTAAAAGAAATTCTTATTATAGACATAGAGTCATTAATCACCTGAAATAATATTTTCACTTACTAATTTCCAACTTATCATTACTTCTTTCAGCCTGGGTTCAACCAGGTTCCTCAAAGTGGCACGGGCTCGCTCCCGTGAAGGTCTGGTGGTGGTGAAGGTGTTTGCTGTACATGATCCTTCATTACCGCTTGCCGAGCATAAGGAGAGAATATTGAAGATTAAGGAACAGTTGGCTTCAGCTTTCAACTGTCTGCCGTTCCAGAGGGTTATAGTGAGTGTTTCGTTTTATTAATAATAATAATAATATATATTTATTCATAACAAAAGAAGTGTACAAAAGTGCAGCTAATATGACATATGTAGATATTTGATACTAATATACAGAGTGATAAATATACAAGCAATAATAATAAAAAAATTAACTAAAAGTTATTATATATATACAAAGACTACCTACTTAACTAATATATACAATCCCCAAGGTCTCCAAGGCCTCTGGGAAGGGTGCCCATAAGGCTGGCCACATTTCCTCGTTGGATAGCGATTCCTATCTGTTGACCGAGGAAGTGGCCAGCCCTGTGGTCAGCCGTGCTCTCATTTTTTTTTTATTGTTTTAAAAAGTCTATGGGCATCCGGGCACCATGGCCCGAGAGTTTCTACCGCGAAGGCCGCAAAGATGTGACTATTTGTCACATAGATATAAATTTACAATAAAAAGGATTCCAGCTAGTAAATATAGTTGCTCAGTTGAGCACCTAATGCTTATACTAGGTAAGCCTGTGACATAGGCATTAGGCCTCTCCCCTCTGCCAGGTTAGTACAAAATGTGCTGGGTTTTAAAAATAAAACATTTAGTAAGTAAGTGTTGTTTACAATTTAGTTACACCGTAATACATAGTTTAAATATTATTTATACACTGAAAAATTTAGATTTAAATATATTGCAGAGTTAAAAAAAAACAACTTGAAAGTACACTAAAATGTTATCAGATCCTGAGCTGATGACAATGGGACCAAATAATAATAATAATACATTTATTTCAGATATAAAATCCATATACACAATTAAATCCATACATTACATTATTACCAAATGGGAAGTAAACCCTTCCAAACAAAAATAAATTACAGTTTAAAACAACTAAAAAAACATGCTTTAAAAAGCCCTGCACTAAAAAGTGTTAAATAATTATAAAATTGAACCTAAATATATTCTCTGTCTATCCCGTAAGGGCCTAAATGTAAGCAATTTTTGTAATTAAGTTCAATATTTGAATGAAAAGTGTGTGGCGCTTTTCATTTTGTAATTTACGATATTTCTTCATGATAATGATAATGCTTAGAAATTCTATTGGGTTACAAGGAAAAGCGCCCCACGCTTTTCATTCAAATATTGAACTTAATTACAAAAATTGCTTACATTTAGGCCCTTACGGGATAGACAGAGAATATATTTAGGTTCAATTTTGTAATTATTTAACACTTTTTAGTGCAGGGCTTTTTAAAGCGTGTTTTTTTAGTTTTTTTAAACTGTAATTTATTTTTTATTTTTTAGTCAACATAAATTATTCATACCATTTTATTATTTTACTTATACCATATTTTCACCCAATATCAATTTATTTCACATTTATAATGAGTATTTAGCTTCAGTGCCTACTCTTTGACTCCACCAACAGACTCAGAAAACCATATTTGGCCAAAATGCACATAATACGATTACAATACGCCCAAACACAGCTAGAATACGATGCTCCGCTATGGGGTTCCAGTGCCAACCCTCCGACTTCATCATCAGACCCTGAAAACTACACATGGTCAAAATTCATCTCACGACATTTCCAACAACCCCAAACACGGCTAGGATACGATGCTCCACTATGGAGTTTCAGTGCTAACCCTCCTACTCCATCATCAGACCCTGAAAACCATATAAGGTCAAAGTTCATCTTACGACAATTCCAACAAGCCCAAACACGCCTAGGAAACGTTGGTCCGTTATGGAGTTCCAGTGCCTACCCTCCTACTCCATCATCAGACCCTGAAAACTATACATGGTCCAAGTTCATCTCACGACAATTCCAACAAACCCAAACACGGCTAGTATACGATGCTCCACTATGGAGTTCCAGTGCTTACTCTCCTACTCCATCATCAGACCCTGAAAACCATACATGGTCAAAGTTCATTTCATGACAATTCCAACAAGCCCAAACACGGCTAGGAAACGTTGCTCCGTTATGGAGTTCCAGTGCTTACTCTCCTACTCCATCATCAGACCCTGAAAACCATACATGGTCAAAGTTCATTTTATGACAATTCCAAAAAGCCCAAACACGGCTAGGAAACGTTGCTCCGTTATGGAGTTCCAGTGCCTACCTTCTGGATCCATCATCAGATCAGCTCGATGGTACCAAATTATTGTATTGTCATCGGTACTTGATAAGTGTGCAAAATTTCAGTTTAATCTGACGTCTGGAAGTCGATGAAAATTACGTTCGAAGATTCCTTTACATACATACATACATACATAGATACATACATACAGGTGAAGCTAATAAAAGCGTGTTAAAAAAACAAATCAGTTATTTGCCTAAAGATGGAGTCCCATCTCAATTACTCAAAGCTTAGTTTTAATAAAGTATAAACCATGACTTTCAAAATATTCAAAACTATAATTTATTTGTTTGTTTTGTGATGATGATGATAATTGATTGGGTTAAATATAAAATTTACAATAATCCTTTCTTTCTATATTCTTTTTAATTCAGCTCACCGACAAGGCTGGTCTGCTAATGCGTGAATTCTGTAAATGCAGTGTCTATGACCGCATGTCTACACGTCCGTTTCTCACAGTATTAGAGAAGAAATGGATAACCTTCCAAGTCTTGTATGCATTACACAGGATGCACAAACTTGGGATATGCCACGGTGATATTAAAGTGAGTATCTTTCAAATTTAAGATACTCAGTATACTAAAAATATGAATGTAATAAACCAGTTGCACTCTGCGGTTTCACCTGCATACCTGAGGAATATATTGCTATCCTGGGATAAAAAGTACCCTATGTGTTAATCCAGAACATATTCTATTAGCGTGCCAAATATCATCCAAATCTGTTCAAATGTTGATGCATGATTGAGGTACAAACATCTAAACTCACAAACATCCAATCTTTCGCATTTATAATATTAGTGAGATAGGCATTACTCAATTTTACTAAAAATAGGTACTATATTAAAAATACTAATAAATTGAAAAAAAAATTGCTAAATCTCCTTCCTATTTATTTTGAACTTTACAACTGTATAATTAGGTGCAAATGTGACTGGCTTCATACATAATTAAATATTTATAAAGTCCAATGAAGATTTCAAAACTTGGAGCTCCATAAGAATATAGACATAAACACAAAATTCCAAATTTCAAGGCAATTAAATAAAAACCCTTTGTCTCCACCAATAGTTGGAGAATATAATGGTGACTTCCTGGCTATGGGTACTTCTCACTGACATAGCCTCATTCAAGCCCACATTTCTACCTGATGACAACCCAGCTGACTTTAGTTATTTCTTTGATACATCTCGAAGGAGGCTGTGTTATGTTGCGCCAGAGAGATTTGTGCGAGCTCCGGACCCTAATAATAGACTTTCGGTAAGTTTTTTTACCTCCAAACCTTTAACGAAACTTTGTATAAGTACCTAGTTTTTAAATTAATGACGTAATCAAGGAAAGTAGTAATAATGATTGATAAATGTTACATATTTACAGAGTGAAGACAAAACTGGATTATTACTTAGTGAATCGCCATGCAAAGTTGGAGAATTAGTTCCGAGCATGGATATTTTTTCCGCAGGGTAAGTCAGTCGGGCACTCTAGTTAGGTGGATAATTGGTGGGTATTAGAAGAATCCATTGATTTCTACAAAGATTTGCACTAGTGGCGTATCAAAGTTTATTGGGGGGCCCTTCCACCTGACTACAGCGAATAACAAATGGAGGGTGGATAAAAAAGATTTTTACGAATTCTTGCTTATACATGTCGCTTCGATTCGGCTGAAACGGTGGTAGCTACGCCCCTCAATCGCACTTTAAAACTATTGATAAATCATATTTTTTAGTTACAGCTCAGTCAACTAAAGCTGGCACGTTCACAGTACTCACACAATGCAATTATTGCTTCTAATTAGTCAGTCAATTCTAATGGACGAATGCAAAAAGAGACCACTATAGTTATGAGCAGTAGCAAAAGCAAAACAATAGCTGTCTCCTTCATACTCATAAGCTCGACCGCGCGCGAGAGAGACGGACAGACTTTACATGACGCGCATTCAGTGCGACGTCACGCCGCGCGTTTATTCAGACATTACACAAGCGCAACGTGTAATTGTGCTGAACGTGCGAGCTTTAGTTAGCTAACCTGTATTGTATTTTATTTACTAAATGTATGTTTTTGTTACAGCTGTGCCCTCCTAGAGCTATGGAACGATGGTACTCCAGCTCTAGACTTGCCTGGTCTATTATCATATCGTAATGGTGAAGACCGTCCCCCTACGATGACTCTAGGTGCGGGCTGCGAGCCAGGATTGAGGACGTTATTGCACTCGATGACTGAGAGGAACCCGAGGGACCGTCGCAGTGCTGAATTGTATCTGGATGAGGCTAGGGGCAGGTCAGATTTGATTATATTTTATTAATCGCCTTCAAAAAAGGAGTAATTTTTTAATTCGTTTGTATGTTTTTTTATGGTTACCTCATAACTCCGTTGTTTATTAACCGATTTGAAAATAAAATTGTTTGTTTGGAAGGGTACATATCCCGTTTGGTCCCATTGCCATCAGGTCAGGATTTGATTACTTTGAAGTCGGTTTATTTTAAGTAAGAACAACGTCCTCGCAAGAGCTCATTGGGGAGTGGGAAGGGTCGGTAAAGCGTGAGTGATGCCCCGTGTGTTACAAGCGTCCATATAGCTACGATAACCGCTTACTATCAGGCGGGCCGTACGCTTGGTTACTGACTTCGTTGTATAAAAAAAGTGTTTTATTTACTATGACAATAATCAAAGATTAATCAAAGATTTGAACATTAAAATGGTGTAGTAGGGTGTAGTTATGAGTTTTTTTTTATTAAGGGGGTGTACTGACCCTAAGTGTAACCAATAACCATGCTTACCAAGCTATTCGAATTCAAATTGTCCTTCCAGGTTATTCCCCGAATACTTTTACTCGTTCCTACAATCGTACATGCTAATATTCTCCGCGCAACCGATCTTACCGCCTGATGAGAAAATACTCCGTATACACCAAGACATAAAGAATATTATTAAAATCTTCACACAACCTTCTGACGCCAAAAACTACAAGGATTTAGTAGAAGAAACCACAGACCACCAGAACATAAACATAGACAACTTGATGAAAGATGAATTTAAAGTATTACACGTCAATATGACAGGTTTAGATGAAACTGATGATAAAATGGTGGAAGGGAAAGAATTGGGACCCGATAGTGAAGGGTTGATTCTGATTACGTCATTGGTGACGTCATGTATCAGAGGGTTACATCATTGCACGTCGAAGTTGTATACATTGGAGATATTGCAGTTACTATGTGAGAATTCCAGTTCGGAAACGATTTTGGATCGGATACTGCCCTATATTGTGAGTATAAAATATTTACATTGTTAAATTAGCCACCTTAATTTTTTCGAAGTTGAACTTTAACGTAATATCATGAGTGAGTATTCCCTTGTTCAAGTATGTGCCATATTCAGCCAAATTCGTTAGCCATTTATGTGTGGTTGAGTCAAACAGAAACATCTAACATTAAAAAAAATCCCTGTTATTACCGACTACTTATCGTCCCTGCAGTTTTACTCGCATAACCAAAGGATCTTAAGTTATCCCTGTTTAAAAGTACTGTTTCAATTCAGAATATAAACACAACGGCATTGATTTTGGCCCAAGATCAAAATTTCATACAAAAGAGGTTTTTTAAGCAAAGATTTTCTCTACTTTAAAATTAGGTTTTTGCATTGCATTTGATATAGTTTCAAAGCTAAAAGAGTCCGCTTGCAGACGGTGTTGTCGTTTTAAATGTGGAAACATTAATTTGAGGTGTTAATTTTTTTTTATTTCAATCTTCATATAGAAATTAACAAATTGGACTGTCCATACTAATTAAGGTGAATGCTCACGATTACAAAAAGCTATATTCCCGTTAGATGGTGTTAGTATCGCAAAGCTATGTTATTTCTTTTTTTATGTAAAATTCAAGCATCCTTGGTGCGTAATTTAGTGATTGGCGAGCAATATGTATTTATGAAGTATTTATGAAGCATTAATTTTACTTCCACGGCAATTAGTTACAAAGAATTCCTCCAGAAAAATATCTGTCAAGTTATTCCTTGTATATATACACGCACACATTGTAATTTTTTGTTTTGTTTCGACCGTTAGATGGCGTTAAAATAAGTATTGAGTTGTTTTATATGCCGTTAGGTGGCGTTTAAATAATGACGCGTGTGTGCTAAAATTGGTTAAGTATTTTTTCATGAATTATGCGTAAATTGTGTTTTATATATTCATTAGGTTTGGTATATTTTATATTATTTTTTCAATAAATATAAAAATGTTTACTATTAAAATTTTGTACATTGTACATGTACTAATTTGATTTCCTAATGATGTTTTTCCTTCACCATTATCCAAAGGTGAATTTGTACGTAAATTCAAATCTCACAAAGTACAGGCCGATGATATGTTTCCGTTCTTGATCGTAAGGAAACCAACACGAAAAAGTCAAATTGAAAAGCATTAGAAGTACACCAAACCACATTGTCCTGCTTGACGTTATGATGGACTATGGCTCAATCCCCCTTGTTATTAGGGGAGGCTCTACACCGGTACGTTTATGAGATGTCAATATTGATTATTATGTAGGTATAATAAAAATAGATTCTCTGTATATTTCTTTATTAATGTATGACGTAAGTAAATGTGGTATGGTATATAAATACTCAAAAAATTCACATCTAAATTGTGATTTCGGTAGAATCTAAAAAGCATTTTGCTGATAAACTCCTCCGAGGTAGGTACGCATCTATTCTCCATCATGAGTCATGACTATGACCGTTGTGCGTAATCGTAACATAAAATATTATGCATGTTGGTAACGTTAAATCCTTGGTCCTGAAATAGGTATATTTATAAATGTTATTTATATAGGTAAGTATATAAAATAGTTGCTGTTCGTAAGTCTCGACAAAACTCAAAAACAGCTTGACCGATTTGAATAATTATTTTTGTGTTTTGTTCGCTGTGATACAGGAGTGCTTTAAAAAATGGTAAAAATAAAAAAAAATGTGTTACGAAGTTCTCCTAGTTCAAGAGGTTCTTCTAGTAAGAAGGGTGAACTAGTTGAAAATAAATACCTACTGTTACAAAACATTTTCAAAGTTTTATTTACTTGATAAAAATAATCAAGCATAATATTATAGGTACATAACAAACTGACTTTCTGATGATTATGTAGAATCTACATTGTAGATGCATGATCCTCTACTAGAACAAAAAATACCTGTTAGTAGGTTTGCTTTGTATAATTATTTTTAATACCGATTTTTATATAGTTTACATTTTACTTGTAAATTAATTTTGATCTGCACAGTTATTTCTTTTCCAATTGAGTCAACATAATATCTAGGATTTGCATTTTTGAAAATGTTGCTAGCTTTAGCATTTGACTTCACATTTCTGATGACCTTGTCATATCGGCAAACCTTTACGACTGTTATAAGATTTAATGGATGTAAATCAAACAGTATTATGAAAAGCATAATGCATTTTGGTTATGCATAATTACTTGCCCCTGGACCTGAAATAAAATGCGTAATTGTTATGACAAAGAATATGTAATTTATAATACCTATCAGAAAATGAGTACAGAAGTATTCTCGACTTATTGAAACCAAACAATATCCTTGTTCCTAAATAATTAGGAAACAATTTTTTTTCAAATTTCTAACCTCCACCTTACAAAATGAACTTTACTTTGGTGAAGGAAAACATCGTGAGGAAACCATAGTGAGGAAACCATAGCAGGTGGTAGGGTACTTTTTAGTACACATCTGATTGGCTACCACCCTCAAGTTGAAAATCTGTCGCCAAGCGCCTATCGGTGTGTTCCGACGGATGTATTTTTTTTCATGTGGTGTAACAATAAAGTGTTATCTATCTATCTCTATACTATTAGCATCAATGCATATATCTATTACATACCTGTTTAAAGGTACACTTGGCTAAACATCAAGCTAATGTAATGTATCCAAATAAGAGAAAATAATTTGTAAAAAATATTAGCCGTAGGAAACACATACATTTCGTTGCGTAGGAACGTGACACGTCTAAAAAGATGTGTCAACGTTAGGCAAATCACGGCAAACTAGGATTTACGATCTCGATTCGATTTAATCAAAAAAGAGGTTTTATAGGTCGATCTTCAATCTTTTGAATCGATGTTTTACAGTTTATAAGATGAATACTTAGGTACCTACTTAATTTATATTGAAGATTTTTCGAAAATACATAAAGACATACGAAAGCATTTTTGCCCAAGCTGAAACAGAAACGATTCGATCGCGGAGCTCGTTCGGTAAAAAAAAATACATGTACTTACCGACTTACATGTATTTTCCATCATTGTTGATAACCGATTATCACTTTTTTTTTCACTAGCTGTCCCCCGCGGTTTCTCCCGCATTCCTGGGATAAATCAAAATAAACTCAAAAAGTTATTTACTTATCCAGTTTAGCCCCAGGTAAGGGACTTATGCACGTCAAGTATAAGTACATACAATTGAATCTACCACCACCGGTTCGGAATACACTT
This sequence comes from Polyploca ridens, assembly GCA_951394255.1. Taxonomy (NCBI): domain Eukaryota; kingdom Metazoa; phylum Arthropoda; class Insecta; order Lepidoptera; family Drepanidae; genus Polyploca; species Polyploca ridens. The sequence goes on along the minus strand of OX596265.1, from coordinate 7,235,009 downwards.
AATAAAAAGTAGCCTGTAAAACTCGGGGATAATGTATCTTCCTATTAGTGTAAGATTTTTCCAATCAGATGGATAGTGATTACCTAGCGATTCAGAGATTAGCCCGTTTAAATAAACAAAAAAAAACATCCGCTTTATTATATTAGTATCGAAGTATAGATTCGATCTACTTGTATATCCCAATAAAAAAATCGTACGGTCGATTTTAACATCGCTGCATCGTCAGCTGTCTTTATTCGAGGAATTTTGTATTTTGATAGTCTTTCTCTACAGAATCTGCAAACGTGAATTTAATTCCTCAAGTAAAATTCTTATATCGGACGATGGAAAAATCGGCCCTAAAGTCGATTGATACCACCTAATATTTTAATCGATTCAAAACATCGTTTATTTTTTGTACAGTAGGTACCTACCTACTAGGTATTTGCAAAAACATCATGTTCGGAATCTTACTAATTACATTATTACTTATTAGCTCGACTAGATAAATATTGAAATATGTCAGTAGGTACCTAACTTTATTATTTACCATGATATAATAAAATAAGTAGGTATATATAATAAATAGTATATTACATATTGACTTTCTACGTATTATTATTTATGAATAATCTAAGCAATCAATCTTTTTCAATAGTATTGGTTTTTGAACGCATCCCTTGAACCGTCCTCGAACGAACGGTGAAGTTTCGTACCTATATTATAATATATGTATAGGTTTTATAACTATATCATACAAATTAAAACATGTTTGTTTGTAAAAAAACGTAAAATTGTTTTTTTTCGGATAGCATTATTAATTACTTTAAAAGTAGATATTAGGTCGGTCATAGTTAAACGTTGGAATGTTTTTGGTATTCGTATATTGACATATTTTAACTTTCTCTTTGATATAATTTATGCAGCATAAATAAACGTAGGTAGATACATTCGATATATATATTCAATAAACATAAAACCTATACGTGGTAAAACTTATTGGTATTCATAATATTACACAAAAAAATCATGCAGGCAAAGCTGGGCGCAAAAGCTAATTTCAAATTCAACTTCAAAATTATTGAAATCAACGAAATATACGAAAGAAGCGCGCAACGATGATTGGCAACATCGCGTTTCCTTTACAACAAACTACCCTAGTCGGAACGGCAACGCCCCGTTTCGGCTATGCTAAGATTTGACCAATATTATTCAAAGCATAGATTTCTATAGAGTCAAATTACTGAAAGCGCCATCTATTTCACGACTTGTAGTTTTAAATTCGAACCCCGACTCCTTTTTGACATCTTAGTTCTTAGTTACCTTGCTAATAACCATATTGCCTTCCTAGATTGCGCTACAAAATTTACTCACACGAATACAAAATTTGCAATTTTTTAAACCAGTTTTATTGTAATTCCGTTGGATATTTTTGTTTGAAATTAAAATTAGCCACACCTGTAACTAGTATGAAGTCCAAAGAATAGCTCAAATAAAAACAATACGATGTGTGTATTGAAATCTCAGCTAGTTAAATATGTATGGAAAGGGCAATCAGAGCAACCACCTTAACATGTTTGGCGTATACGAGAAATGGCACAGTAAATTCAATTGAAGTTTCCACAAATGCTGATTTTTTTATCTTTTAAACGATACCGAATACGGTGGCTTAAATCAACATTATAGAAAAGAAAATCTTTATTTAGTATGAAATTTCGAGCTTTTTTTCCGCCATATTTTGTGCCGCCGTTTATTCTTGATTGAAAATCAAACATCAATACATCAATCCTCACAAACTTTTGCGTTATTAATAGTACGATTCCGTCAAAATCCTGCTTAAAATATAAGACAGTAGAACATCAAAGGCACTTTATTTTTTTAGGGTTCCGTACGTAAACGGTAAACGGGACCCTATTACTGAGACTCCGCTGTCCGTCCGTTCGTCTGTCTATTAGTGGGCTGTATCTCGGTGTACCGGTAATAGGTAGACGGCGTAAATTTTCAGCGAATATGTATTTCTGTCGCCGCTATAACAACATTTTTTTTAAATAAAATTAAAGTGGGCGCCCATACAAGAAACATCTATTGTTGGCGGTTCTTTATTCATAGCAAAGTTGAGTTAATATTGCACGGAACCCTCCATGTGCGAGTCCGACTCGCACTTAGCCGGTTTTTTTACTAATGAGTGTTGTCATCCATCTCTCAGATCCAATTATCCCACGACTCAGTATCCCGCGTCCGTGCGGCGGCGGTGTCGACGTGCGCCCGGTGCGTGTCGCTAGTGCGGGCGCTCCCCGCCTCCGACTGTAATGTATTCCCCGAGTATATACTGCCGGAGCTAGCTCCCCGCGCTACCGACCCCGCTGTGCCGGTGCGGATCGCATACGCTAATAATATAGGTGAGTACTGACAACTTTGAACCTTGTTAAACGACTTCAAAAAAAGGAGGCGGTTCTCAATTCGGTTGTATTTATTTTGTATTGTTTTTTTTTATTTTTGTTACCTCATACCTCTGTCATTTATTAACCGATTTGGAAAATTCTTATTTTGTTTGAAAGGGTACACTTCCCGTTTGGTCACATTGTCTTCAGATCAGGATTTTATTACTTCTTAGTGGACTTTGAAGTCCGTTTAAGTTTTTTATAAAACAGTTCAATGTGTCAAGCTATGTAATATAGCCATTAAGTTCCAAAATAGCAAAGCATCACCACCAGGTTCCATCGAAGACACATTCTTGAGATACTTAGCACGTTAGCAAGGTAACTATTGTAAATGTCCGCCCCTCTAGCTAGGCACAACATTTTGTCCCACCGCTGGGCATAGGCCTCCCTTTCCTTTTTTCACTTTTCTCGGTCGGCTGCTTCGGTTTTTTTCTGTAGTTGCCATTTGTGGGATCTGTGTGGTAATTTTCGTCCATATATCGTTCGGCATGTTGCAGACAAATTATTCAAGCTCTAGTGAAAAAACAGGTCACACTTTACTAAAAACATTTAATTTTTATTTATAACAGCAAAATTAGCAGAGACAGCCGTCAGATTCTTAGACCAGACGCAGAACATGGTGGATAAAGAAACGAATATTAATTACGAGACCGAGTTGTCAGCGTTACATGAGATGGTAAATAATTGATGTTTTTACTATAAAAAAATAAAAAAAAAACTCAAAAATATTATTTTTGCACTTACGCCTGTTTTATAGATGGGTGTCTAAACATATGTTTTTTTTTTAATTATAAAGAAACATGGTAGTATAAATAACAAATGTAATCAATAATTTACTTAATCAGCAAACAAGCTAAGTAACCTATTGATAATTGCAACATCAGCCTGGTACGTGGATCACGTAATTCAAATTCAATTTAATTTTTTTTCAAATTAAATATCATTTATTCAAATAGACCTTCGCAGGCACTTATGAAAAGTCTGACGTTAAAACCCTTATACCTGTTCGGAAGGTTGCAATTGCTGAGAAGAGCCGGCAATAAACTCAGCAATTACTGTTTTCAAAACAAACTTTGTTGCAATCAGTTTCAATTTGAAACAACGTCATCGGAAGGTATCGATAGAAATATTAAAATGCATAAAATATTGCAGGTGCGTTCAACAGTATCATACTTGCTAACGGACTCGCAGGCGGTCGTGAAACGAGCCCTAGTCGAGAATGGCATCACTAAACTGTGCATATTCTTTGGCAAACAGAAAGGTAAGTGTTTTCACTATTTTAATTATTATTATAAATGAAAAACCAAAGGTATAAATTAAGTGAAATATTCCAGCAAACGACGTGATCCTGTCTCACATGGTGACATTCCTGAACGACAAGGAGGAGGCGGCGCTGCGCGGGTGTTTCTTCGAGCGAGTGGTCGGAGTCGCGTCCTACGTGGGCCAGCACGCCGCGCCTATACTAGTGCCCCTACTGCAACAGGTACACTAGTTACTGTGTCACGAGATCCCGTCTCACATGGTCACATTCCTGAACGACAAGGAGGAGGCGGCGCTGCGCAGGTGTTTCTTCGAGCGAGTGGTCGGAGTCGCGTCCTACGTGGGCCAGCACGCCGCGCCTATACTAGTGCCCCTACTGCAACAGGTACACTAGTTACTGTGTCACGAGATCCCGTCTCACATGGTCACATTCCTGAACGACAAGGAGGAGGCGGCGCTGCGCGGGTGTTTCTTCGAGCGAGTGGTCGGAGTCGCGTCCTACGTGGGCCAGCACGCCGCGCCTATACTAGTGCCCCTACTGCAACAGGTACACTAGTTACTGTGTCACGAGATCCCGTCTCACATGGTCACATTCCTGAACGACAAGGAGGAGGCGGCGCTGCGCGGGTGTTTCTTCGAGCGAGTGGTCGGAGTCGCGTCCTACGTGGGCCAGCACGCCGCGCCTATACTAGTGCCCCTACTGCAACAGGTACACTAGTTACTGTGTCACGTGATCCTGTCTCACATGGTCACATTCGGGTGGGTATGGTATTATTTTTGTAATTTTTCATCATAAACTAAGTAACATAAAAGAAAAATACCTGTTTTGCAAATGAAGCTCTTCCATGTGATACTCCATTTAAAAATGTAGCCCCATCTTGAAATTACGGTCTCCCATTTTACCCCCTATTGCAAAGAAACTAAAAATATGACATGGCTGTGACAGACGAAGTGGCACCATAAGGGTATATTGTATTTAATATGAGGTCATTTTTTTGATTTCAGGGCTTGACCGACCAATCGGAGTGGATAATAGCAAAGGCATTATTAGCGACAAGCAGCTTAGCGTCGCTTGGACTGCTGCCCAAGCAAGCGCTGTGCGACCTCGTCGCAGAAAGCGCAGTCTGTCTCGCTCACCCTAACTTATGGGTAATGTACCATCGATGCACTTTAACCAAAGAACAGTAAATATTACCACGTAAAGAAGCAACACTAACATTCTCCGTGAATGTATCGCCCGCAACGTAATCCTGATAGTATTGCCCTGCCTATCGACTAATGGCCCCACCGCTGGTGTTTACGCTTTTTTTTTATACCACTAAAGTGGCAAACATGCATACGGCCCGCCTGATGGTAAGCAGTTACCGTAGCCTATGGACGCTTGCAACGCCAGGTGTATCACTCGCGCGTTGCCGACCCTGAAGAAACCGCTTCACACCCTTTTTGAAGAACCCCATGCTGTACTCCATTGGGAAAACCACGACGGGGAGCTCATTCCACAGTCTGAGCGTCCGCGGAAGAAAATTCCTTTGAGCCCGCACAGTTCGAAACAATTCTTGTTTCAATGTGTGTGGATGGATTCCCCGTCGATGGCGAGAGTTGCGATGGTGAAAGGTAGCCGTGGGCATCAAGTTGAACAATTCCTTAGAACACTCTCCGTTGTACAAGCGGTAGAACACACATAGGGATGCTTAAAATTAATGACTAATTAAACTATAATTTCGTAGATACGTCACGAAGTTTGCGGTCTGATATCGTGCGTGGCGAGTCTTCTCAATCCTATAGACGTGAACTGCAAGATATTGCCGCTAGTGTGGCCGCACCTTAAACACAAACTAATACAGGTATGTTTATCCCTTTATTTAAAGCATCAGATGGTATATCACTATACTAACTGTCTCCCGCGGGCTTACCCGCATTCCTGTTATGGATAAAGATTTGCCAACTTGCCACGCAATTTCATAGTGTAACGTTGTTATGGAGAAAAGTACATGATTAAACATTAACTACTTAACTACTCATAGTATTGTTAAGATGTGTATGAAAAGTATAGATAAAACAGAACTCTTCTTTTTTTAAGCTGTTTTAGTCGGTTTAATAGTAAATAAATGTTGACCATGGTCATAAACTACCTGTACACCAAATTTCATAGAAATCCGTCCAGTAGATCTTGAGTTATAAGCAGACATATAGCCAGACATACATACAGACAGACATAGACATACAGACAGACAGACAGACATACAGACGCACTTACAGATAAGACACCAATTCTAAAAATCATTAATTCGGCTTAAGTATCGCTCCATTGGTCCCTCCACTTATTTTTTCTCAAAAATTACTCATATTTTGTTTGTAGGTAGAAAGAGCGGAACTCCTACTAGAAAGTCTAGCAGACCCAATACCAAGGAAGGTTCTAGACGCAGTACTACGTCACGGTGACGTCGACAGACTGGTACAAACGCTTAGAGAGAGACGGAATACTCGACTTAAGGTATGTGCTTTTATTATTTATCTTTATTTATATACTAGTTTTCGCCAGTGACTTCGCTTGCGCAGACTTCATAAAATGACTATGTAGTTTTTTAGCTTATACAGGTGGAAATTTTAGATGGGTCAGTGAGGGCAGCTACCTTTAAGGTCTTCACTCAGTATGACAGTACGGCTACGCCTCGGCAAGAACTTGCCATCCAAGTGACGCCTTTAATCATGTGCGTTAAAGTTAATTTTATACTGACAAGATGAAACACTTGACGGCTCGCGGTAATCAACTGTTTCATGTTGTCATTATAAAAAGCCACACCAATATGGTCTTATGAGATTATCCCCGAATTTTTGAGTTATTGCTACCGGCATAATGTTAAAAACATCTGATATCCCAATTTATTTATGAAATCCCCATGAAAATCCGTTAAATGGTTTCGGAGTATAGCGAGACAAAAAAATATTGTCCCTTTGCATTCTGTTACTCTTCCTACGTCATATTTCGGCTTTGGAAGGACCCAAAGGCATTATAATTATTAGAATTAATTGTGTATTATTGTCAGGTTAAACAAGGAACAATGCCACAATATTCAGAGATGGGACAGCAACTAAGGAATCTTTTCAGAAGGCTGGCTTCAGACGGTAATTATTACAAATACGTGTTGGATACGACAATAAATGAAACCACATAAAGTACTCATCAATAACTTTTACTATGGGACCAACTTCGAAATCGCAAATAAAAATACAGCTTTTCATACATTTTAGCGGAGGAATCATGTACCTTTTGTACCTTAAAGCTTACAAAAGCTTTCATTTATTGTCGTATCCACCCAGTAGAAAGTTTTACTTTACCACCATTTTTTAATTATTTAGCCGTTCTTAACCGATGGGCTTTAAGCTACCACCGGTGAGGCATGTATTTTTTTTTTTATACGACTTTGTCGGTAAACAAGCATACGGCCCGCCTGATGGTAAGCGGTTACCGTAGCCATATGGACGCTTGCAACACACGAAGCATCGCTCACGCGTTACCGACCTTTCCCCCCTCCCCTATGAGCTCTGGCGACCTTACTCACGCGCAGGAACACAACATAAAGTTATTTGGCTGCGGTATTCTGTAAGGTGGAGGTACTTCCCCAGTCGAGCTGCTCTTTGAGCGAATAAACGCTGTGCTCTACCTCTCTAGTATTTGGATGGGTGACCATCAAGTGGTATTTCAACTCCAACGTTTTCCGTGTTCTGAAGGCAACTAAAGCCGTTGGTCCCGGTTATCACTTAATTGTGATAGTCGTTAAGCTAGTTGGAGACCTAGGCGGCTTGACAACTCCAACAGTAGGTTGACCACTAGCCTACCTCCACTGATCCGCAGTGGGCACGCGTGGTGGAGTATTACCCATTCCCGCCCACCCTCATTTGTGAATTGAGGCCTGTGCTCAGCAGGGGACAGTATAGGCTGATGATGATAAAGCGTCTACTTCACTATATTAGGGCTAATAACTATAACTAATAATATAAAGAGGAAAGATTCGATTGTTTGTTTGCATTGAATAGGCTCGGAAACTACTAAACCGATTACAAAAATTCTTTCACTGTTGGGAAGCTACACTATCCCCGGGTGACATAGGCTTTATTACATTTTCAAAAAAATTTGGAATCCTTACTAAAACTCTAATAATGTAACACAAGGTGTAAAAAAAACAGTAGGTAGTAGGACGTAAACTATTTTTCATACCCGTAGGGTAGGGTAGTACGACGCGAACGAAGTCGCGCCGGGCAGCTAGTGTATGTTTATACATTCACGGGGCTTGTGAGTGTCGCTTCTTTACGTAGACAAGTTACTATATTTTGCCCGAGGATGAGGATGCACGGAATATCTTTGATGGGCCAGTTAGCGTGGTTGTTTAAGATTCCACATGAATTTTTTTCCTGTACCCAAAGGTTGCCTGGAAGAGATCGCTTAAGCGATAAGGCCGCCTACATTGTATAACTTCCCTAATTTGTAATACTTTTGTTATTTTTACTATGTCAGTGTATACAATAAAGAATATTTCATCCATTCATTCATTCCACCTATCACGCCGCAGGTCGTGGGTTCGATTCCCACACAGGACATGCTTTTGTGTGCATGTCCTGAGTCTGAGTGTAATTATGTATGTACAAACAAAAAGTAGTATTTCAATAGTGCAAGCTCTACTTAGTTTGGGATCAGATAGCCGTGTCAAGAATGGCGACTTACCGAGTAATGTGGTGGTAGCATCGAGGAAAGATCCATTTAAAGTAGTAATAATGAACAATCAAATTCCGAAACTCGTCAGTGATTTGTAACTGAATTTAAACAGTAAGGACCAATCACTGCATCGTGTGTTCTTGACGTGACCAATCAGAGTGCATGCATCCTTGACTTAACCAATCAGAGCGCATTGTCGGTGGTGGGAAATTGGCGGAATATATTTCAACCAAAATGAACGTCATTGCGCTTCTGTGGGTTAATTGTTCGATGGGTGGTAGCTTAATATTTTACTGACATTTCAGGAATGACAGAGCACGTTGAAAATCAACTGTTGGCAATGAGTGCACATCTTATCAAAATACAGAGCTCCTCCACTCAGGTAAGATCTGATACTTATCTAAATATATAAAAATCAATGCCACTTTTCGTTGTAATTTTATAACTCAAGAACGAGCTCACCTATCCAAACCAAATGTTTAGGCTTTGTTCGGACTATTTAGTAGATGGTTTATGTGAATTTTGCACAAAATCGGTCGAGCGGTTCTTCATTTATCAAATTTTTTGTAACAAATGAATTCAATAAATGGCGGATCATTTTTGGATGGTTTAGATAGAGTAGGGTAGGGTAGGGTAGCACCACGCGAACGAAGTCGCGCCGGGCAGCTAATTATTTACTAGTTTCTCAACCCCTTTTGCGTAAGAGTTTTGTAAGGCCGGCACCTGGATTATCCTGATGTTTCAAATATTTATAAGCTATAGTAACCGTTTACCATTAGGCGGGCCGTATGCTCGTTTGCCACAAGGTCGGTTAACTAAAGCTGGCACGTTCAACACATTTACACGTTGCGCTTGTGTAGTGTCTGTGAATAGGCGCGCGGCGTCACGTCGCACTGCATGCACATCATGAAAAGTCTATCCGTCTCTCTCGCGCACGGTCAAGCTTATGAGTATGAAGGAGACAGTTATTCGTTTTGCTTGGTGCAACAATGGTGCCGATTCTGTTGTAAATTGCACTAAACTAATTTTAGTCACATCACATCTCTTTCTTACGAACATTATTGAAAAAGGATAGAACATATTTAAAGCTGTCAAATTAGTCTTTGCCGTCTTTATTTGCGGGTATTTAGACGTCACCACGATAGATGGCGACTAAATTTATATTGAAAACAAGCATTGGACTAATTTGACAGGACTAAATTTCTTACATCCTTTTATAGTGAGACTAAAAATAGTTTAGTTGTAAATAACAGAATCAGCACCAATGTATCGTGACATTGCATATGTGTGAGTACTGTGAACGTGCCAGACCTGTACCTGTGTTAACCGACCTGTACCTAACACTAAAAACACAAGGTTGGTAAATAAAGTATTATAATTGTTCCAGCATATAACGGACGCGCCGGGTCGCATAGTGTTGCTCAGCCCCGGGATATCCAAGTCGGTGCAACTGGACGCGGCTGCGGGAGATAACGCGCTTGCGCACAATGTCGCTGATAAAATGTACGCCACTACGCACAATAGGTAAATTAAAAAGTTTAAACATTATAGAGGACCGCCATCTTGAAAAAAAAATACGAAAGCTTGGCGATTTGAAAGTATAAGTCAAGGACATTTATTCAATTTAGGCCCTAGTAAGGCACTTATGAAGGTCAAAGCTACCGAAGGTACCACCAGTTCGTAAATCGGACTTCAACTGAGAAGAACAGGCAAGAAACTCAGCAAGATCACATTTTCTAAATATTTTTTTTGGTAAAATATATTATTTAAAACTAGCGTCAATCGATAGTGAAAATTATAAGAAACTGGTGTTCATGTGTGTGTATGAAACATCCGCTTTGATTGATTAATTGATTTATAAGTGGCCATTTTTTTTTTCAAGATAGGGTTACGGATTGTTAGTTTACCAATTAGGTTCCATCCATATTTTTTTATAAGCAGGATAAATTAAGATTTTGTGTGATATGAATTGACTTTTGAAATAAACCTAGGAATGTACCAAAAATCTCCTTATTTCTATAACAAGAAAAAAACTTGAGAACGATGTTCGAAATGTCGAAATCAAAGGTGGAATGAACACGGATGATTCCTTCCCGCCGCAGGTGGACGAGGGACTATTATTCAGTCGCATCGGATTCCATGTTAGCGTGTTTTTGTTTGGCCACGTCGTAAAACACGATAGCGCGTATTTCTAACAAAAAATATAGTCACAGGACCGGCTTTGGACTTTATATGTATGTTCAATTGTGTTTAGACGGAGCCACAAAACGTCGCTGTCCCACGAGACTCACATGAACACTGAATGGCAACACATGTTTGGACAGTCGCACGAACAACAACCTAGAGGTAAGGTACCTAATTTAAAAAAAAAGTTTACAAGAATGTGTAAAAAGGTGCGCAGTTAGGGGTGGAATGTAATATATTTTATTAGCTCTAATTTACTTATCTGAAATAATACGAACAGGATTTCGAAAATCTATAGTAGAAGATCAAATCATTGTAAATAATCATAAGATAATATATATTTTGCTATCGCTTATAAATAAAGAAAATTGTACCTATTTGGGAATGTTTTAAGGCTTATATTATAATTTATATATTTATGTAGCGAAATTTAAATCCTAAGACTCGGTCCTCATTTATGTAATATTCGTCTTGCTCATGTTCTAATAGAGTTGATTTTTCAAATCAACGTTACGTTTGAACCGACTCTTAGGAGGTATAATAGTGACAAAGTTGTGTGGGAAATCAAGGATGCAAATTTGGATATTGGCCCTGATTCTGTTGTTCACAACTAAACTAATTTTAATCTCACTATGTCTCTTTCTAAAAAAGAACATAAGAAAAGGATGTAAGAAATTTAGTCCTGTCAAATTAGTCCAATGCTTGTTTTCAATATTTTAGTCGCCATCTATCGTGGTTACGCCTAAATACACGCAAAATAAGACGGCAAAGATTAATTTTACAACTTTAAATATGTTCTATCCTTTTTCAATAATGTTCGTAAGAAAGAGATGAGTTGTGACTAAAATTAGTTTAGTGCGATTTACAACAGAATCGGCACCGTTGTAGATAAAATAATGATGGGAACAAATGTTTTTTTTTTTCTTAAAATTATCAAAAAACCGCAATGAAACTTCCGAGCTATCATTGATAAAAACGTCTACGACAGACGCTACTAGAAACACTTTAAAACGTTTAGGAATGACGATAACCAGTAATGGCTCGATTGGGATATCCTCTAGACTTTTAAACTTCGGTGAAGGAAGACTGCTATCGCAAAGATTTTGTACGTATAATAACCCTGTCTAAGCTTCGCGCAGCCGAATAAAAAGCCTTGACTGATATGAATGCACACCCTAAACTACTACTGTCTTATTACATGAGATGGTTTAAGCATCACGTCTCTTTTTGATTATATGACTTTAGAAATTGACGGATGTATTTAAAACCTGTGGTTTGCTAGACTTGCTTTAATCATCTCATGTAATAAGGGGTTGGATTTTGAAATTTTGCATAAAGGTTGTATAACTTAGGCATAGGTTTCAAAATGGGTTAAAATAGCTCATAATGATACAAATGTCACTAGTTGGCGACACACAATCGGCGGTAGGAACGACATCGGCCGCCATACATGCGTCCGCGTCCACATCGGCGCCCGCGCACTCCCAACTCGGCCACAGCGCCAGCTATGTGCAATGTGAGAATTGTATTATGCACCTTATTGTCTATGTGTATGGTTTATTTCAGCTTGGATGTAGCTTATTTGGGCTCTGTAGATTTATGGCCTTAATCATAAAATGATATGTAACTATTATACTGGTTAAATGGTCACGTCAAATTGTTTGTCAATTACAGTAAAGTGAACGATTAATATGTGACAACTTAAACAGTATTTGGTAGTAAAATTTTGTGAGTAAGTGTGTTAATAGTTGTTTTGTTTCTAACCCTTTAGTTAAAACCTTTATTAACCACCGTAGGTATTTTGGGCACTATAATTAATGGCTTAAGGGCTGGTTTACAATGTATTTGGGAGCCAATTGTTCATGGTTTTGTAAAGGTGATTCGGAATGCTCTGATCTTGCGCTAATTCCATTTAAGTCTATAAGCGAAGGTAGCTTATGTAAATTGTAGTTTAGACAACATCAAATGCATTATACATGGCATGTTCGTCTTGTCTCTTTCTACTATTAATTTCAACTAATATTTTCACGACACCCAAATTCAATGCATGCCTAACACGTCATAGCACCATTGTCTATTACATCGAATGTAATTACATAAATGTGACCAATAAATAACCATTATTTAAACATACACTGGGACAATTTTTGGCTGTTGAGTTCGCATCTGCAAGTCAAGGTGGGGCAAAACTCAGTAATTTTATTTAAAGTAACTCTCCTCATCGATGTCACACCTATTTTGTATAAAGACTGCTGTTTTGTCTAAATATTCGTCTATTTTGCCTAAAGATACCCATTTTGTCTGAATACTCGCCTATTTTGTCTAAAGACTAGCCTCTTTTGTCTAAATACTCGCCTATTTTGTCTAAATATTCCTCTATTTTCTCTAAATACTCGCCTGTTTTGTCTAAATACTCGCTTATATTGTCTAAATATTCCCCTATTTAGTCTAAATATTCGCCTATTTTATCTAAATATTTCCCCTATTTTATCTATATACGATGAGTATTTAATTTAGTGTAGTTGAAAGAGACGTTTTAGTAATAAGATATGTACAGTAGTACCCAACTAATATGGCTTACCGATGTACCTGCGCAGAAGATACTTTTTGTACATTTTCAAAGCGCGGGTAACCGCTATTGGTCGGCAGCTGCCGCCATGTTAGCGCGCGCCGTGCGGAGGGGCGTGACTTGCGAGTGAGACGGAACTAACAGCTGCAATGTATTATGAACCTTATAGTCGTGACCTAAGGTTGATTGTAAGTTTTAAGTATTCTTTCGTTAATCTTCGGGGCCATACTTTCTTATCTGTGCGAACGAAGATTCACTACGCGCCATATCAGTTGGGTACTACTGTACAGTAATTTAAATTCATTTTTCTTTTTTGGTGTACAAATTGTACAATAAAGTTATCTATCTAAATTACCGAAACGATATAATGCCTTGAGCCTAAATGAGACGCTATCATAGAGTGGATCTAGTTCTTCTGCGTAATAATCATTTTGTACTATTTGTTAGTGTGTATTTGCAGATAGCATGGCGCCATGTCGCTTGGAGCTGAGGAATCTGACTGCACGTATGCAACAGAAGTTTCAGAAGTCTATCATGTAAGTCAATATCTTTGTTACGTGGTTTATTTGTCGTAATCAGGAAGATGCAAGTCATCTGACGTCGAACTCTGACTCAAAAGGTTTATAGGTAATGCTGTATAGGGTTACCAAGAAGTTGATCGGCTTTGTCGAAAAACGCCCCTTAAGGATAGTACACACCGAGACGTGACGCGAAGCGAACTTTTAAAGATACCTATACAATATAGAACTTTACTACACATAAGGGGCTGGATAAACGTAGACACTTTTTGTTACCGACACGGCACACCATCACAGGAAACCGTAGTTGCTGTGTCCTTTAGCGGCGATCGGACACAGTTTACGTCTGCGCAGGGAGTGACCGATTTCATACTGGTTCTATAGAAATCAAATATTCATTGGTAGCTTGTATCCGACACAAGAGACACGTTAGCGTAGCGCCTAAAAGTACACATTTCTTTCAGTGAGTGAATTCGTGAGTCGTGACGTCTTCAGGCGCAGCGCGACGCCGCGAGGCGTATTCGAATTACCTCGATTAAATGAGCCGTTGTTGAATTGTAAATAAAGTTCTATATTGTATCGATATCTTAAAAGTTTATTATTAAACCCTATTTTATTAATGTTCAGAACCCATGAAGACACATCAGAGAACAGCGAGAACATAATGCCACCACCATCATGGCGACCCGGCAACCAGTTGCTAGCTTACTTACATGAACACAAGTATGTATATTTTACTTTTATTATTAATTATCATCATCAGCCTATAATGTCCCATTGCTGAGCACAGGCCTCCGGCACACAAATTAGGGAACGGGCAGATATACGCATGCCCACTGCGGATCGGTGGAGGTTCGCTAGTGGTCAACCTACTGTTGGAGCTTTCAAGCCAGTTCAGGGGGGAGGGCTGAAGGACAGGTATTCGGTTTGAGGGGGCTGAGGTGCTTGACCCAGGGGAGGGGTGGGGGGGTCTTGAGCCCCTTAGCTCCCCCCTGGATCCGCTAGTGCCTTGCTTCAATCAGGATTCTGCATAAGTATGTTAAATATGCCACTCGTGACGTAAGACACTTCTTAACCCCTTGGTGCATAATCTGCTGTATAATATGGTTGTTTTCCTTGTTCCCAGGGCTCGTGTGAATGAGATGGTGACCCTGCCGGCTCACAAGAACCTGTTCGGGTCGTGCTCCGACGACGGCACCGTTCGCCTCTGGGACGCGTCGCGGCTACAGGGACATGCGCATATTAACAGGTATAGGCTATTATTCACTCACGAAGACATAAATATAAGTAAACACTTTTTAAAATTGAAAAGCAATTTTCTCGCACTGTATACATTAAAATTTTTATATATTACACAAATCATCTATATATCTATATACAGGGCGAATTTTTATTTCTAGCCGTGTAGGCAACTTCTGAACTACAGGTCTTAGAGAAAAACACTGAAAGGAACCCCGAGTTGAATTTTGAATAAAATTAAAATGCGATCAAAATTTATTTAAAAAAAAATGTATTTTCGAAGATATTTTTTCGAAATTCTGGTCCTAGAGACATGAAATTTAGAGGGTATATTCTTTGTGAAGAGTAGGTATCCACTAAGAAAGGGTTTTTTCGAAATTCCAACCCTAAGGGGGTAAAATAGGGGATGAAAGTTTGTATTAAAGTCCGTCAGTTTCGAAGTTAGGATCTTCAAATTTTGTGTTTAGGCTGAAGATTGAAAATTAATTTATACGTGTCCGCTAGCAGAAGCTAGTATACTAATATAATAACGGAAGATTTTTTGTTTCTTTAAACGAATTATATCTGGAACTACCAATCTGATTCGAAAAATACTTTCACTAATATTTTTGTCCTGGGAACGTGGGTAAAACCGCGGGGGTCAGCTAGTTCTGCCTGCATATTGGTTGTTGGATTTCACTAAGTGTGTACATATTTATATCCTCGACTGTATACCAGAAAGCAGTAACTTTGTTCCGGAGTATGACACCACGGTTGTGAACTGACTTGGAATCATTTTTGAATGATGTGTATTCAATATAGGCCCTAATAGCGCACTTAAGAATGAACGTGCAAATCTCTTTTGTATGAAATTATTGCGCCCAATTCAATACCGTTTACTTCATACTACTTATTGTTTTTAGAGTACGCGAAATACCTAGCAACAGGAACTAAAATTAGTTTACAAAGGCCTGAACATACCGTTTGATGCTAGAGTAAAATTCTTAAAATCTTGTATGCTTGTTCCAGATCAAAGTCAATGTACAACAGAAGCGCAGGTCCTGTGATATCTCTGGCCGCGTGTGAAGGAGGACAGTCGCTGGTCGCCGCTACGCAGGAGGGATCTATATTTGTGCTCAGGTAGGTCCACGCTTATATTGATTCCTTTTATCCGTCATAACTTTTAAGGTAGGTTACCAGGCAGTAAGATACTGCTAAGTGTCTGCTTCACTCAGAAGTTCTAGTCCAGTGTATGATAATAATACAACTTTGGCGGAGAGATACAGGAAAAAAACATATATCGAGTTCGGTGACATATTATGGTTTTTTATGAGATTTTTTTATGGTTAATTATTTCTATATTATATTTAAGTTGTTAAAATTTAGAAGAGGTCGTTTATGATAAAATTTACTCTTCCTTGATACCTTTATACCTTCATTTACTGAGGCAATTACTGCGGGAGGTTATGTTGATGCTTTTAACTTGACTATGTACAGCAAGGCATTCGATCGAATTGACCATATTATTTTACTTGAAAGCTAGTTGCAATTGGAATACGAGGATATCTTTACAGACGGTTCACTTCCTATGTTGATGATCGATTACAAATTGTTGCCAAAGTGGGATATGCTTCAAGTTCATCTCTTATAACCTCAGGAGTGCCCCAAGGATCAATTATGAGTCCCCTTCTATTCGTTATTTTTATCAATGATTTTATCAGTTATTAAAACATTAGGATTTCATACTCTTCGCTGATGTTATGAAAATCTATCAAAAAGAACCTTTGTCGTTTCTTTTTAACAGCAGGACCTAAATATTTAGGTATTTGGATCTAAAAGTAATAAATGTAATTGTATCACTTTTTTGTAAGACATTATAATTAATTAATTTACGACTAAAACTCAGATACTTTCTAAAAAAAATCATGTTGTTAATTTGGCATTATCCCTAAAAACTTAATTGCTCTAACGCCACATTAACAACAAGTTTTGCATAATAAAACAATCGTTAAACGTAGGCGTGAGGGACGGCGGAAGGCCTATTTAAATGGGTAAGCAGGGTGGACAGCGAATGATTTTCAAGTGAATAATTGGTCTATGGAGCGGCTCGTATTCAATACTAGTGTATAAGCTTGATGATCGGGGGTATCTGACTAATTGGCGTATAAGGAGTCTTATAGCGACTTTGAAAAAGACCGCGAGACGCTGATCGCATACTTTCGCCCACGTAACCACTATTCTGCATACTATCGCGATACAGCATGGATGCAGACGTGCGTTAGCGTATCGCTGCAAAAAGTCACCGTGGGCATCCTTTAGGCGTATTGACTTTGTTACTATCATCGCAATAGTATGTCCCTTGATACACAGATTGGACACGGGCTCGTCTCGCATGACACTATCCCAGTGCCGGCAGCTGGAGGCAGGTGCAGGGGGTGGCGGTGAGGGAGGGTGTGCGGCGTGCGCGTGCGCGGGCGGGGTGCACGCCGGCGTCATCTCGTACGCAACTCTACTCGCTACCGTCGTCGGGTGGGACCTCAGGGCGCCAGGTTAGTGACAGGCTCGTCGTGACACTGTCGCAGGGCCGCCAGCTGGAGGCAGGTGTTGGTGCTGGTGCTGAGGGAGGGTGCGCGGGCGGGGTGCACGCCGGCGTCGTTAAGGTAGATGCTCAGCATGAGGCGGGAAATTTGATCTTTTTCAAGATGTTATTGATTTTTACCTTCGTAGTACAATATGGCTAAATATTTCACTGAATATTAGTGGATTTTTTTTGTACGACTAAGACGGTAAAGAAACGTACGGCCCGCCTGATGGTAAGCGTTTATCGCAGCCATATGGACGCTTGCAGCACACGAAGCATCACTCACGCGTAACCGACCTTTCCCCCCTCCCCTATGAGCCCTGGCGACCTTACTCACGCGCAGGAACACAACTTAACTTATTGATTCTTCTTGCCGGATTCTTCTCAGTTGAAGGCCGAGTTCCGCACCGGTGGTAACTTCAGTAAATGTGACCTTCATAAGTGCCCTTCTGGGGCCTAAATTGAATAAATGACTTTGACTTTGACTTTGATACTTTTTGTTTATAATGAACTGTTTTTGTACACTCAGTAAAATAGTCAGTTTTAGGGTTTTTAGAGGAACATTCAAATATGGCTCATATAATACAAAAAACATTCATAACATTGTGCCAAATTTTTATTCCATTCATACGAAGGTAAAAATCAATAAAAACATGACAAATTTCCCGCCTCATGTAGAGCATCCAACATAAAAAAAAAAAAATTTCATCGCCAATTTAATTTTCTTTAAAATTTGGAATTTTTTCTCTAAGAGCTGCAGTTTAGAAACTACACATGCTGAAAAGACAAAAAAACATACCTGTAGATAACATTTTGTGTATTTCTTGTAAATATTAGTTTATAATAAATAGGAATTTCAAATAATGATTACTATAGATCTCACAGTACATTTTTTCTTGTGATTTTCGTCCTTACCAATCTATTAAAATGCTAAAAAAATTCAAGTAATCGACGAAAACAAGTTTGCTTTTATTAAATTTTTTGTGAAATGAAACTGGGAAAAAATATGTCGATTGGCGGTCGTGCGGACGGAATTTGTAAATGGAAAATATTCGCATTAGTTGATAAGTCTTTATAATTATGATATTATATCGTAAGTCAACGTAATACAATGTGAAACTGATCTATAAATTCGCATTGATTAGCAAGTCTTCGGTAGTATAGTGGTAAGTATCCCCGCCTGTCACGCGGGAGACCGGGGTTCGATTCCCCGCCGGAGAGAAATCTTTTTATATTTATTTTATAGGCATTTTATCAAACTACAGGCTAACATGGTTTGATTTGGTGAAAGCTTTGTCTTTCTTTAAGGCGCCGCTCCCACAGAGAGTTCCGAGTTCTGCATTCCGTGTTGACTGTGCACACAGCAAGCAGTCTAGAGTTCTAGAGTTCTGCAATATTCGATACTGATGATTGCACATCATACACTTTATTTTACTTTCAAAGGCCCCATAGCTTACAGTCAACGCGGAATGCAGAACACTAGAACTCTTCTCTGTGGGACCGGCGCCTAAATCTTCATACTTTGGTATATACAATATCATCGGATTGCTTTCGGTATGCTACGAAATTAATGTAACCTGTACCACAGGCTTAGACCTAGCACAGAAGTCAGGGACTTCGATTCATTTTTGTACAATTTATTTATGTCAATAAAGATTTATTTATTAATGAAATTCGGCTGTATAAAACCAGTCATTTCAAAATGGAATTCACAATAGTACGGCATTGGATTGAACATACATTCTTATACCACATGTGTAAATAATAAAGATTTTATTATGTTACTAGCTGTCTCGCGCGGTTTCACCCGCGTTCCCGTGATAAAAAGTAGCCTATGTCACCCGGGGATAGTGTAGCTTCCCAACAGTGAAAGAATTTTACAAATCGGTTCAGTAGTTTCGTGGCCTATTCAATGCAAACAAACAAACAATCAAATCTTTCCTATTTATAATATTAGTATAGATAATTATTTAGTTTTGTAAATCAGGCAGGTTTGTTAAATAACTTATTCATAACAAATGATACCGAGGCATAATGTAATCTAATTATCAGTCAGGTCGAATTAAAATTACATTTAGTGATTGTGATGATTATCAATCATCAAAAATAATACTTATTTATAAGTAATAATTCAATGATGATAAAAATTACGCAAAAAGTGCTCTCTCCGGCGGGGAATCGAACCCCGGTCTCCCGCGTGACAGGCGGGGATACTTACCACTATACTACCGAAGACTTACTAATCGCTTCGAATTTATAGATCAGTTTCACATTGTATTACGTTGACTTACGATATAATATCATAATGATAAAGTTGGCAATGATATGATAACACACTAGGAACTTCACAGCGGATGTATCTTCCGACTTTTTAATATTACCGTTGCTGCTGCAGGCTCTGCATCTTCTAAAAGATTCCAGTAAATTATATTTATTTATTTTCGGAAAGCTAACAGCTATTTATTACATAATTTATGATACATAACGATAGTACTAAAAATAGCCATTTACAAGTTTTCACCTATGAGTATGAATCTTTAAATTTTTATACATTTAATTATCTTAACTTATATATTATTTTTGACAATTTTACAATATTTGTGCTATGTTTCGTACTATATTCTTTCTACCATAAGGGCTGGGTGGTCTGACAGTCAATGTGCGCAGGATTGTAACTTTGTATGTTAAAATAAACATGTAAGAATTCAGTTAGCTGAAAGAACTAGTTTCCGCCCGCGTTCCCGGAGGATCTTGTTTTCCTGGAATAAATTGTATCCTATGTGTTAATCCAGAACATATTATTATTATTAATAATGACGTATTTATAATATTAGTAGGCTTTTAGAGAAAAAAAAAAGTAAATTTTAATATTTATTTTTCTACATAACGTTACACATTATTTAGTTAACAAGGTACAAGCTGCATTGAGATCATAGTATTTTGAGTTTATAATATAATTAACACTACTTAAGTCTATGTTAAATTTTTATAGCAATTCTGTAGCTATACGTCTGCGATTCTTAAAATAATAATATATAATCTTCATGAAGAAGTAATTAAAACAGCATAATTTCATTACACTAATATATTCAGTTCTATATTATATATGCATTATAACTGCTTTCATATGTTTGCAAAATCAAGGCATTATGGATCTAAGATTATGGTATCTTCAAATTAATTTTGAAGCTTATGTTTGTAGCGACATCTATCATCGACCTAATGAAATCAAGAATCTGATGGATAGATGGGCGCCTCAAGATCGTACATGGCGCTAAAGATGTTCAATCAACACTTGGCATAACCTGACTTAAGATCTTCCCTTTTCAATTGAGGTTTCTACCCCATTGCTCCTCCTTGTACTTAATATTATTCGTTTTTTTATTTAGAATATGGGTCATGCGTCGACCATGGATACTGTTATTTTATTAGCTGGATTATAGAATTCAAGGATCTTGAAGCTCTATAGGAATTGGACAATGTCTGATACTCGGTGGATGGCTACAGGGTAAATCCGATCATCTGTACAGGTTACTCCACATCTTGTTATATACCTACTTCATTAATTATAGGTTCCTCTTTTAATTCTTCTGCTTCAATAATCTCTTCAGGATAATTGATGTCTTGGTCCAAAATAGTTTCAGTTTTAATTATAGTTTCTTGATGTTCTGTGCTCTCCTGTTTTATGTCTTCTACAAAAAAGCTATCTTCAGTACAAAGGCCATCGAAGATTGTAGCGTCACATCCACTTTTTGTTTTAAATAGAATACTTTCATTTGTATGTTCCTGAAGATCTATTGTTTCCTCCTTTATATCTGCTTCGTAATTCATTGGAGGACAAAAAGTACTATTGCTCATAGTGGGTTCAAAATTTTGTCTTTCATTTAATATTTGGATATGTTCTTCACTTAGTTCTTCTTTGAAATCTTCAGTTTCAAAGTGCAGATGAAGGTAGGGCTTGTGCATTATTTCAGTATTTAATTGCTCATATTCTATTGCACTGTCTTGTAATAATGGTTCCTGTTTTAAGTCCTCTTGAATATTATGTTCAGAATATTGTGTGTCATGAGGCATGGTTTTACGTGTGTTATTTAATGCATGTAAAGGTTCTCGTGGTATTTTTATTGTTTCACCTTTCTTTATGTTTAGCTGTCGTGATATATTTCTTGATTCACTTTTCTTAGGTTCTCGTGGTATTTTTATTGTTTCACCTTTCTTTATGTTTAGCTGTCGTGATATTTTTCTTGATTCACTTTTCTTAGGTTCTCGTGGCATTTTTATTGTTTCACCTTTCTTTATGTTTAGCTGTCGTGATATTTTTCTTGATTCACTTTTCTTAGGTTCTCGTGGTATTTTTATTGTTTCACCTTTCTTTATGTTTAGCTGTCGTGATATTTTTCTTGATTCACCTTTCTTAGGTTCTCGTGGTATTTTTATTGTTTCACCTTTCTTTATGTTTAACTGTCGTGATATTTTTCTTGATTCACCTTTCTTAGGTTCTCGTCGTATTTTTATTGTTTCATCTTCCTTCTTGTTTAGCTGTCGCGATATTTTTCTTGATTCATCTTTCTCAAGTCTTTTAGATTTGCTTTTTTTACCTTTCTTTATTTTCATTTCTTGTGGTTTCTTTATTGATTTACTTTTCGTTATGGTTAGCCTTTTCTCTCCTGGTTTCCTCTTACGTTTTTTTTGTGATTCAAAGTATATTGAATATGTGTGATCAATAAGGGCGTTTTCTGGTTTGTATATTTGGGATGCATTGTTTTCGATATTAAATACCTTTAATACATAGTCTTTTGTTATAACATTGGGCACCTTTTTAACAGGTTCCTTTTCTACATTATTGAATGCACTTTTCGTATGTTCCTCTGTTTTTTTAATGCATACTTTGTTAATATGCTCTTTAGATTTAATATTGGGCGCCTTTAATTCGGTATTAGGTGGACTTTTCATAAATTCCATTACTGCTAACTGGAACTGATACTGATAACTCTTACTATCAACTTGTGTTAAATCTCTTTGATATTGTTGATCCTGGACTGTGGGAGTTCCAGGTCTAGAAGCAATCATATCATCAGGTGGAGCTGTAAATAAAAATGTTAACTTTACTGATGAGTAAAATACATTAAAAATTGATAGTAACTAAGAAATATTAACATTTGCTAAATCTTTTTGATATTGTTGATCCTGGACTGTGGAAGTTCTAGGTTTGTAAGCCATTACATTATTTGGTGGAGCTGTAAATAGACAAGTAAACTTTACAGATGAATAAACTATATAAAAAGGAAAGTGCTAAAGGGTCAAATTTGCTAAATCTTTTTGATATTGTTGATCCTGGACTGTGGAAGTTCCAGGTTTGTAAGCCATTACATTATTTGATGGAGCTGTAAATAGACAAGTAAACTTTACTGATGAGTAAAATTTATTTTAAATGGATAAGTACTAAAGGGAATACTCTTACTGTCAACATTTGGTAAATATGTTTGATCTTGTTGATCCTGGACTGTGGAAGTTCCAGGTTTGTAAGCCATTACATTATTTGATGGAGCTGTAAATAGAAAAATTTTCTTTACTGATGAGTAAAATAATTAAAAATGGAAAGTGCTAAAGGAAATTCTCTTACTCTCAAAATTTGGTAAATATTTTTGATATCGTTGATTCTGGACAATGGTAGTACCAGGTATATAGGCCATCACATTTGGTGGAACTGTAAATAGAAAATTTAACTTTACTGATCAGTAAAATAATTAAAAATGGAAAGTGCTAAAGGAATTTATCTTACTGTCAACATTTGCTAAATCTTTTTGATAATGTTGATCCTGGACTGTGGAAGTTCCAGGTTTGTAAGCCATTACATTATTTGGTGGAGCTGTAAATAGACAAGTAAACTTTACTGAGGAGTAAAATATATTTAAAATGGATAAGTACTAAAGGAAATACTCTTACTGTCAACATTTAGTAAATATTTTAGGACAGTGGTAGTTCCAGGTTTGTAAGCCATCACATTTGGTGGAGCTGTAAATAAAAATGTTAACTTTACTGATGAGTAAATAAAATACATTAATAAAAATGGACAATAACGAAAAGAAATACTCTTACTGTCAACATTTGCTAAATCTTTTTGATATTGTTGATCCTGGACTGTGGAAGTTCTAGGTTTGTAAGCCATTACATTATTTGGTGGAGCTGTAAATAGACAAGTAAACTTTACAGATGAGTAAAATATATGTAAAATGGAAAGTGCTAAAGGAAATTCTCTTACCGTCAACATTTGGTAAATATTTTTGATATTGTTGATTCTGGACAGTGTTAGTTCCAGGTATGTAAGTCATCACATTTGGTGGAGCTGTAAATAAAAATGTTAACTTTACTGATGAGTAAATAAAATACATTAATAAAAATGGACAATAACGAAAAGAAATACTCTTACTGTCAACATTTGCTAAATCTTTTTGATATTGTTGATCCTGGACTGTGGAAGTTCTAGGTTTGTAAGCCATTACATTATTTGGTGGAGCTGTAAATAGACAAGTAAACTTTACAGATGAGTAAAATATATATAAAATGGAAAGTGCTAAAGGAAATTCTCTTACTGTCAACATTTGGTAAATATTTTTGATATAGTTTATTCTGGACAGTGTTAGTTCCAGGTATGTAAGCCATCACATTTGGTGGAGCTGTAAATAAAAATGTTAACTTTACTGATGAGTAAATAAAATACATTAATAAAAATGGACAATAACGAATAGAAATACTCCTACTGTCAATATTCAGTAAATATTTTAGATATTGTTGATTCTGGACATTGTTAGTTCCATGTATGTAAGCCATCAAATTTGGTGGATCAGTAATTTTTTTGATGAGTAAAATACATTAAAAATGGATAATAACTAAAAGAAATACTCTTACTATCAACATTTGCTAAATCTTTTTGATGATGTTGATCCTGAACTGTGGAAGTTCCAGGTTTGTAAGCCATTACATTATTTGGTGGAGCTGTAAATAGACAAGTAAACTTTACTGATGTTAAATATATTTTTAAATGGATAAATACTAAAGGGAATACTCTTACTGTCAATATTTGGTAAATATGTTTGATCTTGTTGAACCTGGACTGTGGAAGTTCCAGGTTTATACGCCATTACATTATTTGGTGGAGCTGTAAATAGACAAGTAAACTTTACTGATGAGTAAAATTTATTTAAAATGGATAAGTACTAAAGGTACTTACTGTCAACATTTAGTAAATATTTTAGATATGGATGATTCTGGATAGCGGTAGTTCCAGGTATGTAAGCCATTACATTTGGTGGAACTGTAAATAGAAAATTTAACTTTACTGATCAGTAAAATAATTAAAAATGGAAAGTGCTAAAGGAATTTATCTTACTGTCAACATTTGGTAAATATTTTTGATCTTGTTGATCCTGGACAGTGTTAGTTCCAGGTATGTAAGCCATCACATTTGGTGGAGCTGTAAATAAAAATGTTAACTTTACTGATGAGTAAATAAAATACATTAATAAAAATGGACAATAACGAAAAGAAATACTCTTACTGTCAACATTTGCTAAATCTTTTTGATATTGTTGATCCTGGACTGTGGAAGTTCCAGGTTTGTAAGCCATTACATTATTTGGTGGAGCTGTAAATAGACAAGTAAACTTTACTGATGAGTAAAATAATTAAAATGGATAAGTGCTAAAGGAAATACTCTTACTGTCAACATTTGGTAAATCTTTTTGATCTTGTTGATTCTGGACAATGGTAGTTTCAGGTATGCAAGCCATTAAATTATTTGGTGTAGCTGTAAATAGAAAAAGTTAACTTTACTGATTAGTAAAATATATAGGTCGTTGTTTTGGTCAGCGACGAGCGACTCAGGGTCGATAATACAAATGATACTAGTGCTAAAAAAAAAAAAAAAAACTTTATTTTTTTTTAAAAATAAAAAAAAAAATTCAAATGTTGAAAATCATGTAATAAGCTAAAGTTTAGATATAATACTCAACGGGAGTACGAGGGAGTAAAGGGGTGGGGCGATGGCGGCTTGCGCCTAGCTCTAGTCTGTGCAAGTGCATAGTAACCATACTTTGCGGTAATTTTATTTCAAATTGAATAAGGTATTTCTCAACATATTTACAGTATTTAATGGAATTAAGTCCATTTTTGGGGAATATATATTTTGTACTACCGCTCCTGGGTCGCTTGTCGCCGACCAAAACAACACTCTGTATAAAAAATATAAAGAAATAATCTTACTTAAAATATAATATTTTAATTCTTTTTCATATTGTTGATTCTGAACAGGGGTAGTACCAGGTATGTAAGCCATCACATTTGATGGAGCTGTAAATCAAAAAGTTTACATTAATGATGAGTAATATAATTTTAAAAATATACAAAAGAAATATTCTTACTGCCAAGAAATGGTAGCTCTAATTGATGTTGTTGTTTATGGACAGTGGAAGTTCCTGGACTGTAAGCCATCACATGATTTAATGGAGCTGTAAACAGAAAGTTATCAGTAAAATATGTATATAGGGTGACTGGTAATTAGTAAACGATACTTAGACACATGATTATACTCATGATAACAAACAACTTCCCAAAGAAACAAATAGGGATAAATAACAAATTAAATAAAAGCTGAGGGTATATATTTATTTTTGTTATGTACTGAAATTAAATATTATAGGCTCATGTGCAAAGTATATTAAAAGTAAATGTTTCTTTGAGAGAGTTGTTTGTTATCATGAGTACAATCATGTGTCTTAAGTATCGTTTAGTAATTACCAGTCATCCTATATAATAAAAATGATGTTAAAAAAATAGGGTTGTCTCCAGATATGAAAAGTCGAAATTATTATGAGATTCGGGCGAATATTAATTAACATACCTATCTTCCATTCCTTTGACCTATTTTTAATCCACAATTCCTTATCTCTGGTTGTTTTATTCTTCTTTTTTTTTGTTCTCGGCCTGTGAGCATGTTTGTTTGCTGCATAGTCAGGCCTATGCTTGGTATATATCAATGGGCGTATTAAATTATTATTATCCAAAGGCTTCTCCACATTATCTTTAGTCTAAAATGTTAAAATTTACAAAATATTAAATAAATTCTCAATTTTTAATATTACCTAATCATATTAAAAATTATCCTTGCAAAATCACGTTGCATTTTTAATGTTGAATTTCGGATTCTCCCAGCAATTTTCTATCATCTAGTGGAATTTGTTAATTATGCTGACTAGGTACCTTACTTCCATAGTTGCCTTTTAGACTTTATATAGGTTGGTAACAGATTTTCATTGCCCCTGATATTGCTTATGTCAATAAATGATGGTAGCCTTATCCTCAGGTAAACTGGCTGCCCGCAGGTTACCCTTCTAATGATTATAATATGATGATTTATTTTGAAAGAGTTGTAAGCCTACCATGTACTACAGTAAAAAATGTTGTATGAAATATTTCCAAAGCTGTCCACTAGTAGTGGTGCTTGTCATAAAAAACTGTAGTCTCGAAGTATTGGTTATGTTACTGTAGCAAACTTATATTAGTTAGTCTCCGACAAACTATTGGACATGATAAGCCCCAAATCGTATTGTGATTTGGTCAACAAAAAATATTGATTAACCTACGTGGATAAATAATGTTGGTATGGCTTGACGATTGAGTAATGTTCTTTTGGCAGGTTGTAGGTTCTCCTTAAATGCTTCTTTTTCAAAATGGATAGAACAAACACGAGAAAATTTGTCAGGTATCCACTTAGAGCGCCCTGTTGCGGCTATCCATTTATCTATTATAATAGGTTTATCTGGAAATCTAAAATGAAATATAAAAACAAGATATTTAACTCATAAATCTGTATTTTGAACTACCAACCTAAGATACCAATTAGAATTAAAAATGCCTCAATAGAAGTCATTTATGTGAACCATTTATTAAATCATCATCATCATCATCAGCCTTTAATGTCCCACTGCTGAGCACAGGCCTCCTTTCACAAATGAAGGTGAAAGGGAATGGGCAATACTCCACCACGCGTGCCCACTGCGGATCGGTGGAGGTAGGCTAGTGGTCAACCTACTGTTGGAATTTTTCAAGCCGCCTAGGAGGCATCCAACTAGCTTAACGACTATCACAGTTAAGTGATAACCGGGACCAACGGCTTTACGTGCCTTCCGAAGCACGGAAACGCTCGATTTGAAATACCACTAGGCGGTCACCCATCCAGGTACCGACCACGACAGGCGTAGCTTAACTTTGCCGATCGATAAAGAACGGCTAATCATGCTACACCACGAGCGCTTCATTTATTAAATGCCAATATAAATTAACAGTTATATAGCATTTAATACAAAAGTTACAAAAAAAATGTTTTTAATAAAATTTTATTTTTTGCATTTATGGCTTGTTTAAACAAGACTTCCATATACAAAACTTTTAATAAAAAAGGGAAAATCATATCTCCTTTTTCTTTACCATAGTCTCGTAAAAATTAAAACATGTTCATATGATACCTAACATTAGTTTTTAAATTGATTATATATTATCAATCTATAAATAATTATTAACTTGTCCTAATATCTTATCCCATCTTGGGTCTTCTCTTTCTCGACATGGTTTATTAACCATATTCAGAAATATTTACAAAGTAATGATTTATTTGTAATCATTATTAACTTTTATTCAAAAAATACCAAAAAGTTTGCTCTGCATTTTCCTCATTAAGTGACAGGACAGGACAGCTACGTCGCCAGCTGTCATTTTTGAGTTTTGACGTACATACCTACTAAGGGTACATTCCGAAATGGATAATATCGATCACAGCGATCACAGCAATAATTTGCGTACCGAATTAGATATCACGCTTATGACAGCTGAGAACTCAACCATGAGAAATCAACAATTCGGAACGCCCGTTATCGCGCTCACAGTATTCAAAACAGAACATTTGAGAATTTAATTAAAATCTGAATTATCAGTGCACTAGGACTCCTTATATCTTTTATAGTTGACTTGCAAAAAGGAATATCTGCTTTTTTATTATTTTTCTCTCATAAAATCATAAAAAGTATCTTTGCCAAATAGAAAACCAAGAATCTTATTAGATTTTTGCCGTCACTTTTGACAGTGCTCACGGTGATATCAGTTTAGGGCATGGTCGGTGTGAGCGCAAGATGGCGGATGTCATGACGTCATCTATGACGTTTCACGGGACATCGTGAACTGTCATTATTCAATTCGGTACGGGTTTAAGCACGCTCAAATCGATTACAGCGGTAATTCGGAATGCAGCCTAAAGTTGAGGCCTGTTTTGACAAGATGGTGTCTCTCTTGCCGCACTATGTTTGTCTCTTTTTGACACATTGATGTATATGTGCTGTCACAACGGGCCTATTAGATCTTGCCGACTTTACCTAATAATTAAATATACGTAAAAGTGTTAAAAAAAAAAACATTTTACCGTTTCGCTTACAAAATGCCAATGATAAATCCTTGTAGTTTGTTAAATCAATCAAATCAATGCCAACGTTGTACTCACCTATAAAATGTTATGCCTTCATATTTTCGCTCACCTTGGCTTTTACATCCCAAAATACTACACCCAACCATGTCTTAATGATATTACTTTGCAGTTATTATATTATTGCACTTTCACGTTATCATGTTTATGAATATTTCATAAAATAAAACAACGCCAATCGACATAGTTTTTAGTGTAGGGTTGTTAAACATTGTTTCAAATAAATATCGATATCACAGATCGATATTGTTGAATTTTTAATAGCGATAGTTTGAAAATTTTACGAATTAACCTCGAATATCTTTTGCCTCGTCTCTTTCTTCGTTCGTTTGACGTTTAATTTACTTTGTTTTGCCTAAAAGCCGTGTCAGCTATTTAGAAAATCACAAATCACAAAACATCGAAAAGCTAACCGAGGCCCAGAAAGTATCGCAGAAGTAATGTTTGAAATCTATTCCGCCAATTCCCCATCACCGAAAATGCGCTCTGATTGGCTAGGTCAAGGACACACTTAACATTTAGATGCAATGATTGGTCGGTTTGTTCTTAATCTGTGCAAAATCACTTATTAGTTGCGGATTTGGATTGCCGGTGTCACAACTCTAAAGGGATTTTTCCTCGATGTTTAAAAAAAACGGAAATGTACATGTCTTATAGATAAAATGTTTCTTCCCTTGATATTATTTAGAAATATTGGCCGATATGTCGAAGAACACTACTTTTTATTACAATTATATCGATACTGTTTGGAAATATCGATGTATGTTTTGATTATCCCATCCCTAGCACATTGACACATATGCAGCCAGTGTTGCCAGTAATCAAACGAGAAAAAGTTACTTTTTTGACCGTGAAAATAGAAGACTGCTTTACGTCTGTTGTAGTTTCAAATTGAGTATTTAATGTTTCTTCTCTTGATATTATTTAGAAATATTGGCCGATATGTCGAAGAACACTACTTCTTATTACGATATCGGTACTGTTTGGAAACTACCGTGTTCGTAGTACCGTGTAGTACGTGACGCGCCATATTAAAAGTACTTTCCGTTCCCAAGATACATACCTATTTCATCAGTTGCATATTTTATCTCGGGGAATTTCGATTCGATTATGATTTCATGATGATGATCTTAATTTCAGGTAACGCGTGGAAACTGCAAGGTGACCTAAAGCAAGGCGTGTACACATGTCTTTACGCGAACAGTAGCGGGTACATAGCCGTGGGGACTTCCAGCGGGGCCATCTGTGTGTGGGATCTTCGATTTCAGCTGCCCATTACTTGTGTGCGACATCCTAACTGTAAGTGCAGGCATAAAACCTGCAAATTTAAATTATTTTGGGGATGACAACTTTTATTATACAATGAATTTACAGCCATGTGTCAAGTAGGATACTCAAACTGACCGGAATCACTATTTCTCCTACTGCTTCGAATACTGCGACTAAAAGTAGAGTAACTCACAATTTAGTATATTTTCCAATGACAGCTGAACGCGTGCGTCGCATAGTCGGTTGGGGCGGCGGGACGTCTCGCGTGTGGGGCGTGGGCGGTCGCGACGGGGCGGCTTGGTGCCTTGAGTCCACGCAGCGCACGCACGCTCTGTGGCCCTTCACTAACTCACCACAACCATTGCACTATACACCTGCTGTGAGTGCGATTATTTATATTCTGACTTTTTGTTAGTCATACTTACTAGGAAACTAAAAAGAGTCAAGTTTCATGTTCTAAATGTGCCAAAGTTCGATAGATTGACATGACGATGAATGTATTCTGATCGCTTGATGTGTCATTAATCATTATACATATACCTAAGAATATTTAAACTAATAATATGATTGTAAACATATATTTCATTCAGAACAACACATAAGTACGTCGTACAATTTCTTGGGAACTTCATATTAGGTCGTGCTCGCCTGTGAAGTTCTGTTTTTAGCCTGTTTATGAAATTACGAGTAAAATTTAAAGTTGGTAACTGCATAGGTATTCTGAATATAAAAAATATTTGAAAATAAGTAGGTATTCGTTTCGGTCCACATAGGAAGAGCCAGCCAGCCCTGCCTTATATCTTGGGCACCCTAAAAACGCACTCGCACCACCATACAATATGCAATAATTGAAAAAACGTCATGGTTCTAATACAGGCGTCTCACTACACGAGCGCAGCGTACTGCGGTTCTCGCGAAGGCTCTCGGTTCTTGATCACGGGCGGGTCGGACCAGCGGCTCCGGTACTGGGACCTGGAGCACCCGGAGGACTCTTACATCCTGGTGCATGCAGCCGGAGATCAGTTGCGATACTCTCCTAATGCTGTTCGATACAGGTAAATGTTGACTTATCAGGCGATTCTGGTGCCTATTTTTTTTTTTTTTTTTTTTTTTTTTTTAATTTATTTAGGTAAACAAACAGATATACAATGATAATTATGAACAGAAATGATGTAGTAATATAGTTAATTATATATCCCACAGCGTTTACCACAAATAGGGAATATAAAATATAATGTTATTTGCATTCGTGGAAGTCACACAAGGTCTAAATATACATTTCAATGTATAATAAAAATTATCACTCCTTCCACCGTTCTCAGAGACGTCAATTAGAAATTTGATGAAAATCAAATTATCTCCAAACTAATATTATAAATGCAAAAGTAATATTTATTAATTGACGTCTCTGAGTGCGACAGTTAATATAATAATAGAAAGAAACATGACAAAAGTAGTAAAAACTTGGCTAAGATTTCACATTTTTTTTTTTCTTTTTAAAACACTAAATAGAGGAGAAAAAAAAAACACCAATATACTCAATTAACAAAATAAGTTCTACGGAACAAATATTCCGTAGAACTTACCCTGTCAATTAATTTCTGAGATAACACACTTTTTATAATTGCCTATCGAGACGGCGAAAATATCAATATTATTAAATAACTCATTGTAAGAATCAACCATGCGCCTCAGTGGCACACGAATGCCCGCCACTGTGCGACACCGAGATGTAGCAAAGAGGCGGTGCGGACGTGCGGAGCGCATACCCGCCGTTCTAGGTACTTGGTAACTTATATTATTAGTTAAATGCATGCAATCATATTTATTATGACATATATCATACAAAGTCATAGCATCTAATAGTAGACGTCTGGAATTTAAAGTAAGAAGTTTATATTTCATTAGAAGCTGAGGGTATGGCATACGTGCACCAGAACATTTAAAGTATATAGTCCTTAAAAATTTCTTTTGTACTTTTTCTATTGATTGAACATATTTTTGGTAATATGGATTCCAAATTGGTACTGCGTACTCTAGTTGGGATCTAATTAAAGACTTAAACAAATAAACAAATGTTGATGATTCAGTAAAACCAGTGCTGCAATGCATGACAAAACCATACAATTTATAAGCTTTACTAATAATATTTTCAATATGCAAACTAAAGTGTAGGTTGGAATCTAAGATAACTCCCAAATCTCTTATAAAGTTAACCCTATCCAGAGCAGTATGACACAACACGTAATTATAATGTTTAACCTGTTTTTTTTTAGTAAAGGAGATAGTTTTACATTTACTAACGCTTAAACTTAGTTTATTGACCAAACAATAATTAGACAACCTATCCAGGTCTTGCTGAAATAAGCAATAGTCTTTATGATCATCAACTATTCTATATAGTTTTAAATCATCCGCGTATAGGAGAAAATTACAAAATTCAAAACAGGTGTGAATGTCGTTGATAAATATCAAAAATAAAAGGGGGCCTAAAATGGACCCCTGAGGTACACCCGAAGTAACACAGATAGTTTGAGATTGATGACCATAAAGAACCACTTTCTGTGTTCGATTTGTGACATAGGATTTGAACCATCTCCAAAGGTTACCCCTTATCCCATTGAAGGCAATTTTTTCTAAAAGAATCCTATGATCTACCCTGTCGAAAGCTTTTCGAAAGTCTGTATAAATACTATCAACTTGTTTGTTATTATCAATAGCTTCAAATATATACGATGTGTAAATAAGTAAGTTGCTAGTTGTAGAGCGCCGTTTGACAAATCCATGTTGTTGTGATAAAATATAGCTATGCATACTGGGATAAATATGATTATGAACAAGTCTTTCGAAGAGCTTCGACAGGGCAGACAATATAGATATTGGCCGATAATTTTCGATATTTTGGTAAAAATCTTATTTTAATTACATTTATCTCGTTCTTACGAACATTATTGAAACAGGAGAGGAAATATGTAAAGCTATCAAATTAGTCTGCCCTTTTTCATTCATGGGTAAATAGTCGCAAATGATTTTGATGGTGCCTAAATCCACCTTGATACCAAGCAATTAAACTAACTTGTTAGGAACAAACTTCTTATATATTTTCTAATGCTCTTATAGTCGCAGATAATTTTGATGGTGCCTAAATCCACGTTGATACCAAGCAATTGAACTAACTTGTCAGGAACACACTTCTTATATATTTTCTAATGCTCTAAGACTAAATTAATTTAGTTTGTAAACAACGAAGTCAGCACCTTTTGAAGTTAATAACCTTGTTAATCTTTAATACTTTAAATTCAAGGAGCCGCATTATAGACGGTACTACAGTTATCCAAGAAAGCTGCAAGGTGAACCCTAGCGCTCCCGTATCAATACTCGATGACAACGTGTACCGCACGGTGGAATCCAGGTCCTTCTATCACACCGCGCCCATTACTGATCTCACTATGGTGGAAGGAAACAAGACTTATCTAGTCAGCTCATCTGCTGATGGCGTTATAAATGTATGGAAATGATTTGTATGTGCGTAATGAAATTGTGAAATTTCGAGTTATCTCACTTTACTACGAGACTCTTTCAGCACAGAATCAATGTTCCATAACTATTAAATATTCAACGAACATTGGGTGTTGTTAAATGATGTCAATTGATTGTAAAGTCTATATACCCTTGCTTGTATACCTATCTGTGATTCGTTATATTTTGTTATTTGCAGGATATTAAAGTATCTTCATGTAAATTAATGAGTTTATTTTCGTTATATTTTGTCATATATCAGTGAGATAGAACTAAAACATTACTTTTATATTATTTATAGATTATAATCACAACACAGAACTTGGCTACTATTTTAGCTATTACGAGAATGACAGGTGGCAAGACCGCATAAGCCTTCCGCTGTTCCGATATCAACTCTTATTTTGAATGCCTGACATTTAGATAGATATAGTCTGGTATACGAAAGTAGAACCTGAAAAAGCGCGGCAAATATAAAAAAAAACTAGATGTGGTATCACTAAGTATAGTAGGAATAAATTGTTTTGATACTTTACAACAAATTTATATAAATGTTAAGGTATGTTTGATTTTCCTAAGTAATTATTTCCATGTAAATGTGTTACAATTTTACATAAACTCGTTATATTCTATTTTTATATAAATAAATATCCTGGGATATTCCTCAC
Source organism: Polyploca ridens (assembly GCA_951394255.1). NCBI lineage: Eukaryota > Metazoa > Arthropoda > Insecta > Lepidoptera > Drepanidae > Polyploca > Polyploca ridens. Next base: position 7,200,559 of record OX596265.1, on the reverse strand, counting down.
AAACGGTTATCTGATCCCAAATTAAGCGTACTATATATATTCAAATTCAAAAATAGTGGAAATTTTATTTTTTTCTAGTTTTTATTTTTTTACCTTCGTAGAACAATATGGATAGATGTTTCAGTGATTAGCGATAATTTTTTTAGGGTAGAGATAATATATTCATGCTAGTAAAGCTAGTGAGTCTGTATTTTTTGTGAGGAAGTATTTTAGTTATGGTATCTACCAATGTTTATTAAATAATAACGACTGAAGTGTACATTAATAAATTTGTTTTATTTTGTATAATTATTTTATAGTTGTATAAAATTTTCATTTAGGTTCCATTCAAATAATTACAGAATAAGATTCTATTTTCACATAATAAAATATCAAAATAATTACCAATCTTTTTATTCAATTTACATTAAAGTTCTAATTCAGAAGAATAATTTTCTTTGAGCATAATATATCATTTAACAACATTTATCTAGGTCAAGTACTGAAAATATCTTCTTGTATACAGAGGAGTTTTTTTTGTCAGTTTATTGTGAGATCCTAAATTGCATGACTTATAGAAAAATAATGAAAGAATCAATGGGCTCTTTTTTGTTACATAAATAGCTCCTAATAACAAACTCATGTTACATTACAATCATAGGTCCAAAATTACTAGTTATCTAGCTGTAACCATTTGTAATTCATTGAAATTCCTTCAAATATAGTGCATAAATATTCATATAACACATTCACAATAATTGAGATTGAATCTCAATTAAAATGAAAGAATAATTAAATATTGAATTATAGCATCAATCATAATGCAACCGGCATATCATTTTTAATGCTGTATTTATGTACTTATTTCCCAGTAAAATTTACAGACCTTACATACTTAAGCATGGAAATTCTCTTTATAACATTCAGCTGCTTGCCAAATCGTAGAAAGGCCAATTAGCAGCCTCACGTGTCAGTGCATATGTTCTTAATGTCATTAACTTATATTAAATTATCATCTAAGCACAGTAAATGTGATGTACACAGAACTACAATCTAAAAACTATTTTTTACTACTTTTACTCTCTTTCTCATCTGGAACATCTTCTAAGAGTTTGTTCAAGTCAATACCATTGAACTTTTCACTCTGTGCATTTGAAGCGTGCGCTAAGAATAGCTCTTTTAGGAACTGTAGTTCTTTTGTCAGTGTCTTGACTTTCTCCTCCAACATTTGGTTCTCATCCTTCAATTTGCTTACTCGTGTGAACGTCTCTTGTGTGCGTTGTTTTGACTTGTATCTGCTTTTTTTGACGGCCTAAAAATATAAAAAAAAAATATATTCAAATAATCAAGCACTGGTTCATCTGTGGTAATTGCTGATAACTGTAATATGCTAATCAGATAACTCTTTAACATACAACAAAAAATTGTTAACCAAAACAATAAATACTTAATTACTGTACAATGAGCAGACTTAAATTATAGGTTTAACCATTTTGTTCATAAGTATATTATTAAAAAAGTAAAGTGGAGCAAGAATTAGTTTAGAATGGTGCAATAAGTAGGTGTTATAATTTCACGTCATAGCATTGCACAATTTCTTCATTGTGACCTTAAACTTTCTAATATCAACTAGAATGACAAACATAGAATAAACAACTACGCATTTACATTATTTGGAAGAGATACTGCAGTGTTTGGGGCATTTTCAAGTGTATATTGTTATTTACACAGTGTTATGTTATTCTATTGTTTATTATCACCATGTTTTTAGTGAGTTTTCATCCATACCTCATTGTTTCTGTCTCGCCGCTTTCTGTAGTCATCATCCTCGTCATCAGCGTCGCTGACTCCCCGTCTCCCGCGTTTAACAGGAGGCATCTCGTCCAGAAAATCGTCCAGTATCATCAAAAAACTTTACCAAATCTTACGGCTCTTCCACCGAATATTCAACTTCGAAACTTATTACAACAGAACTGTGAAGGAATTAAAATGACTAATTAATAAATATGTTTTTGTTTTTCTTCATTATTTTATAAAAAAAATATGACGCAATTCGAGTTGAATGTTTGATCACTGTTTGTTGTACAAACGAAAAATAACGATAAATTGAACGTACCAGAGTTAATAAGTATTTAATTACGTAATATAACTATTATTGATAAAGCAGATTGTAGCTATTTACACACTGTCTTGATACATTAAAATAATAAAAACAAAACAATACGGGACGTGCGCAGTCTACTAACGTCACAATCGATTTGACAATCGGGGAATTTCGCTCGTTGACGTTGAATGACGTCATCTACGTTTGACATAATGTCAGCTGTCAATTCATATTTTAGTGCGTTCAAATTACGGAATGGCTAATTCCATCTTTGTTACAAATCAAACTAGCTTCACGCTAGAATACCAAAATGGAGAGGTTCATGGCCATCATAGTATGCCGCTAGTTTAGGCGATGATAGTTCAGTGGTAGTAAAGTCATGGGTTCGAATCAGAGTACCTACCTACAATGAGTTTCAGTTTTCGGAGAAGGAAAACATCGTTAGGAACCATAGCACAGTGGCAGGGTACTTTGTTGGACCCGCCTGGCTGGCTACCACTACCACCCTCTAGTTGAACATTTGGTTAGTCCCGGTAGCTGCACTCGAGATGCTATGCCTATGCTTTGTGTGCTCACCATGAAGAAAGGAATCCACTACCATGGTGAGATTGTGGTCGAACTTAAACTTATTTACGGCGATTAGGTTATTTTTTGTGATTGGTGGAATGTTCTTATAATAGGCTGCTTTGGTCAACGGAACGTGATTGTGAGAGAAATAAGTAATACAATGTTTCCAGTTTGAAGAACGATTTACGACGATCATGCAGTGACAAAGTTTTGAAGAAGGCTGTTCTCTGATCTTATGGTATTTTATGGGAACAATTATCAGCTCATAAAAGTTTTTAGATATTTTCTATACGCTACGAATGAAGGTACTACCTTAATACGAAGGATTCTTTACAATACTATAACTCCAGATAGCTTCGGACTAACTTCCGTCCCGTGGTTTCACTCTTTCAGAGGGATATATTGTTTTCCCGGAACAAACTGTATCCTGTATGAATTCAGTACCTCTACCATGAGTTTTTTACCTACACTAACGTAATGTACAAACCTGCGACTACGGTGAATATTTTGTATAACGAGCACCGCCTCTAGTGGATACTTTTGGAAGCATTTCATACAAAATGTTTCACCGTAGTCGCTAGCGACTGTAGATTACGTTAGTGTAGAAAACTCGTGGTAGAGGTACAGAACATATTCTATGTGTATCTTCACCCGAACCCATATATCTACTTAGTAGTTTTTGTGTGAAAGAGTAACAAACATCTTTAGATTTTCACAGTAGGATTAAAAAAGGGCAACATCTAAATGGGATTCAACTTTTCTGTAGTTGTCTCTTTAGATCATCTGCGAAGAAATCGATTGTAGAGCATAATATCTATGTGGGATGTTCACTTCAGTACGTAATATGTAATGTAATGTCCACTTAAGTACGTAATATGTACCTAATGTATTTCATATGTAATGAAAAGTAGAGGTCCCAAGCAGCGTTGCCAGTTTTTTTTTCGGGTAAAGCGGGATTTTGTAACCTCTTGAGTAAAAAAAGCGGGATTCTATGGCCGAAAGCGGGACATACTATAAATCCGGTCAAGTGCGAGTCGGACTCGCGCAACGAGGGTTCATTCAATACGGGAATCGAGACTCGAAGATTTTTCACTTTTTTTCGATTTTGTTGTAATATAATGGCACTTTTGGGATATCTTCCTTTACTTGTGCTACATGGAATTGCTTCTTGCCAATTTTTATGATTCTAGGTCAACGGGAAGTACCCTATAGGTTTTGATTCCCTTGCGAGCGTCAAAATATGCGGCATATACGGCCGTATCTTTTGATTGCGTTGACTTAGAAATTTGATTTTTGTATGCCACAGTGACATTTAGCGCACTTCGGCGCGGTTCTGCTTATAAATCACACAGGAAAGCTGGTGTCATTTCTGTGCAGTTGTGTCTTTATAATTTTCCCTTTCTACGTCCAACGATGATATTCACCGTCGATTAATACTCGAAAAGCGGGACTGAGCCTGTCCCGCGCGGGACATAAAATTTTGGCCAAAAAATCGGGACCCCCCGCCAAAATCGGGACGTCTGGCAACGCTGGTCCCAAGTGAGATTCCCGAGGAATCAACCTAAAATTCAGCGTAGAAAGTTTGAGACTCATAGTTAGCCCTAGCTTGAGGTCCTGCTGTTAAATAATTAAATTTTGAACCAATATATAAGAGATTTATGAATCCCATAAGCCTCAATAACGTATAGCATGCGTAGGTATGGCTAACCTTGTCGAAAGCACTGCTAAAATCAATGTAGGTACTTAGACGGCGTCTACTTACCAGCCACGGTCTTTATATTTACAGACCGGCTGATGAAAACTAACCTTAGTTTGAACAGATCAGTAGATTACAGACCAATAATAGCTAATAGTAATCTTATCAAACTATTCATAATTTTAGGTTTAACTAAGTATTTCACCTGGGCCAAGAAGTGCGAAGAAGATTAGCGATGAAAAACGGAAAAACCCAGTAACAGATAAAATGTTTGTGATGCAGAGCGAGCAAATGCGTTCGCATTCCGAATTCTGAAAGGCCGTACCCCGAGTGTAAAGAATTAGGTAACGCATACTATCGCGTTTGATTGAGTTTAAAATAAATTGGTATGGGAGATATTAGTCTAGGGAGGTAGTACTCGGGGTACCGCCTTTCAGAATTCGGAATGCGAACGCATTTGCTCTGCATCTCAAACATTTTATCTGTTACTTGGTTTTCCGTTTTTCATCGTTAATCTCCTTCGCACAACGACGTATCAAGACTTGATAGGTACATAAACGTAGTTGCCTTCGCATGTTCTACGTAGATTCCTGCCAGTTCCGTCTTTACCATAAGGGCACACGGGACTCGGGCCCATGGCCCCCACACTCACGGGGGCCCCGAAAGGCATTTGCTTACACTACACATTTTTTTCTATTTTATGTAGTTAGTGAGAATTATCTTCAACATTGTAAATTAAAAAGTAAATCCGATACAAGATCAGTTTTTAATTTTAACCAGAATAAAATTTAAAATCATAGTAGAAAAATGATTTCTGTTATACACTTTTTTTACTTTCCAACAGGGCCCCAAATTCTTGTGTGCCCAAGGGCCCCGGCATGGCTTGAGACGGGCCTGATTCCTGTCATAGTGTTTTATTTTGAGGAATGGGGAAATATAATGGGATTTTGGGGTGGGAGATATAAATGAAACATATCATTATCAGACCACAATATTATCTTCGTTCACGATAAACCTCTAACAATCTTTACGTAAATTTTATTTACACAAATAAATGGAAGCATCGAATGCTAAACAATCTAATACTGTAACGCTAACCATTTCAATACACGATTTTTTTATAAAATTACAGAAAGTGAATTAATATCCTTGAGAGATTTATAAGACTTCACAACATTAAACTTTGAACAATATAATTTTATGGGGGACATTAAAAAGTAAGTAACAAAGTAGACGATTACTAAATAAGTTTAATTATGTACTTAATTTAAACTTTAATTCATCGTAATATTTAAAAGATAGACCCATAAATTCAGATTTCCTATTTATTTCATCTTAAGATTTCGACAACAATGGTTGCAAGCACAGACTGGTAATACATGGTGCAACCTACCATTTTTTCTAGATTTGTAAACCAGACAATTATAAACAATCGTCTACGAAATCACTATCATCAAGCTTTCGATGAAGCTTGAAAGAATTATGACCAGAATAAAAATGTACATTAACCCCCTTACTCATAAAACGTTATTTAACTAATTAGCTGATTAAGTGATCACCTAAATAACGTCAAATTGTTTGACAATGACAGCAAGGTGACGTTATTTATTTGACCATTTATTCAGTAGATTTAGTTAAATAGCGTTTATGAGTAAGGCTGTAAATACATATTATGAAATGCATTATGACGCCAGATATTTGAAATAAAAACCAATTTTAACAACTAACCGAAAGAAGCGCATTGCCGTTCATTTTGTGTGAAATCTATTCCGCCAATTTCCCACCACTGACAATGCGCTCGGATTGGCTAAGTCAAAAACACCTGCACTCTGATTGGCTAAGTCAAGGACACTAAACATTTAGATGCAGTGATTGGTCGGTACTGTTATTAATCAATGCAAAAGCACTTACTAGTTGCGGAATTGGATTATCGGCTCCACTACTGCTATATATGGATTGTTGCTCGTGTGTAGGTTAAGTTTACTAAATTTAAGTATGATAATCAAAATGAGGACGCCATTTTTTATTTCAATGACAGCTTATGGTAAAGAAGGTCAATGAGGCGAAGACCGTCCGGTGGGGTAAGACCGTACGGTAAGAAATACGACGAATTGTATTCAGAATTCGTCGTATACAAAAAAAGCAGCCCGATATTTGAAAAAGTTAGCTATTAAACTAAAGTTTTACTGGGTTGCGATTTTTGTAGCTATTAAGAGTTCGTCGTATTTCTTACTATACGCTCTTACCCTACCTCTACCATGAGTTTTCTACAGGAACGTAATCTACAGTCGCTAGCGACTAAGGTGAAACATTTTGTATGAAATGCTTCCAAAAGTACCCACTAGAGGCGGTGCTCGTTATACAAAATATTCACCGGCCAGCGTGTGTAGATTACGTTAGTGTAGAAAACTCATGGTGGAGTTACTGGACGGCTTCGTCACCTTAGTTCCTTGTTTCGCCGCAATCGCCGACTTTCATATTTTTCTGGTTAGGTATCTCAGTTCTAACTCACACAAAGTTGTGAATCTTATGTATAGTTGGGTTTAGAAATTTGAGCTTATTTCAATAGAAACCAGATGATCACAGAAAATAGAATCACATTCTGAAACGCACGACCAAGGACAGTCTTAGAGAAAATGCACAATGGAATAGGTACAATACGAAATAACGAGGAGTAATTCGCGTCTTATACTTTGTAGGTAACTCATTATTAAAAAAAAACAAAAGATTAAAAAAGAATAAAGAAAAAGTGTTGCTAGTGGTGACATAACATAATATAAAGAAAATGAAAAAGGTGCGACTGCGACAGCGATATTATCATTACTCCTCGTTTGCAACGTAGTTAAAGACAAAAAAGTATTCGATGAAATTTTTAAGAGATCTTATTATGATACTTAGTTTATATTGAGATTAAACCAGTCTAATGGTTATTTACATTAATTATAAATGATTAAATACATTAATTGTTGCGTTATTATTGGAACTACAGTTAAACATTATGCGTTGGGACATGAAATATAATTCTTTTCCCTCTCGATATATTGTCTTTAGGTTCGTGTATTTTATATAATTTTATGATTTCTTTCAGTTTATTAGGATTACCAATAGTTGAATCAAATAACATATAAAGCTAGAAACATACCGTATTTTTTTAATGTTAAATCCTGTTATTTATAATGGTAATATTTGTTTACATGTTATTTGGCACAACTTAAATACAGTATCAGCTAAAATTGATCCATTTTGTGCTCCTAAATCACAAATATATGTATTATTAATTTCCACTTATTCTTATATCTAGCAGTTTATAACATTCTATAATTATAAATTATTTAGATTAGATAAATACAGACTTGAAAATATTTTATTATATTTTAATAATGACAAATCCGTAACAGGAACATTTTTTATACAAATATCTTATAACAATTTGATATTTGCTGCATTTTTCCAAACATTTTTTTTTAAAACAAAATACCTACTTAAAACTTATATTCTTGTTTTTGAACTTGGTTCAAATAAATAAGTGCAACGGCTCTTTGTAAATTAAATATTATCTGCTCAACGTTTATATCACATTATTATAATGCATTTAGTGTATACGCACAGAATGAGAAATTAGATTACCGTACAGAATGCTCACTCCCTAATGAATCTGTGTTTAGGTACGAAACGATCCCTAAAAACACCTAGCGCATAGCTCTATCTCTTTCGGGCGCGGGCCTCTCATGGCTCGGCCGAGATTGATTTGAATAAATGCAGTAAAATCATCGAAGTTGACAGTCGTAATTTTATTTTCGATTTTCGAGAATAAATATTTACTCGCACAACGGCTAAGCTCGCGACTTGTACATAGTTGTCAAGACAAAAATACAGTTTTTCTTTGACTATTTACCGTTCAAATAACGTAACATTATGGTCCTTTTTAGGACCAAAATATAATTTAAATTTTATAAAGATCGATTTACTGATATAAGAACGTAGATACGACTGTCATGCACTTACTAGTATATGTTTTTGAATCGAATATAGACTAAATAAATACTTCTACTATTAGAAGCAACTTGATCAGGTCTTATTTGCTTGTCCTTTTACTTTATATTATATTGATTCGCCGCTTCAAGAAATCTTTGTAGCAGTCAACTTACAGTGACGTTAGGACCAAAATGATCTGATTAGGCACAAACTCAAACAATCAACAGAAACTGCCATATCTACGTTTATATTATCCCGTCAAATATACCTTATGTTATAATCGTATCGATAAAGATCATCTGATGAGATGACAGTCGGGTCAAAATTAAGCAAATTGTTGTAAAATGAATCTTATATCAAGGACATACGGATCTGTAATACTCGTTACTCATTAGACTTAGTATAATGATCTATCATAGACACCAGCAGTCGACGGCGTTGCCGCTCTTAATTTAAACTTTATTATCATTCCGAAGACGTCGAATTAGTATTTAATAGTCGATTAATCTAATATATCTTGACAAATCGCCTAAAACTAGCTTAGAGAATTAGGTTCATTTTGATTACTGAGCAATTTCATTTTGGTTCTCGCGACATGTTCTAATTTCGAGTTTCTATTCAAATTCGAGATCTAAAACGTATCTATCAGTACCGTTTTGTTTTTGTCTCATTCTATTAAATCATGGCTCTAAAGATTTGCTACTCCAGGAACATATTTTACGTCCCGCTCGCGCGTACTTCATCCAGTTTTTAGGCCATTTTTGAACGCCTTTTAGGCCAAAATGCATATCCTAAGGCCATATGTGTTGTTTAGGGAGGTGTTCAGTTCATTGCGGTGTCTGCATCTGTGTCTTCCGACACTGGCACAACCATTTGATGATGCGAGCGTTTCGCTCCACGACGCTAGGTGGCTCTGTGTTTCGGTATATCTGTTTTTGTACGCCTGGCCCTTGTACCTGAGAAATTAAGATTGTTATACTTACATTATTTGTTTTTGGGACCATTTTTTACCCTTTGTTCTGACTTCAGAGGCTTAGTAGTCCTTTAACTGCAGAAGTAATTTATAGAGGGTATTGTTGCGGTAATGGTGAGTGAAAATCTCACGTCCCATGGTATATTCCCCAGTAACATAAAAAGAGAATAGAAAATTTGTATGGAATAGAATGGTTTATTTTCAAAATATTAGTTTAATTATGGGACCATATCATTATTATAGTATCCATTTGGAAATTGTACCATGGCTTAGTTCAATTTTCCATTAAAACAAATACTTCATTTCCGCAACATAAAATACCTCTATCTATTATACTATAATGCGAATAATTCTGTAATGAGTCTAAATAAATAAATAAAAACACAATACCTAAATGATTTTTTTGAATTGTTAATAATTTGGAAAAAAAGCCGAGAAAGTCAGACTGTCCAAACAATATTTAAAAATTTAACCTTGCTGAGTTTCTTTCCGGATTCTTCTCAGTTGAAGGCCGAGTTTCAAACCGGTGGTAACTTCAGCAAAGACCTTCTTAAGTGCCCTCCTAAGGGGCCTACATGGTTTTAAGTTTGACTCTCTTAAGGCCAAGCTTGTAGCTACCAAGGGCGGATCCAGCCTTCAGGCCAGGGGGGGGGGGGGGGGGGGGGTCACACACTTATATCCAGCTTGGATGGGTTTCAAAATACACAATACTATAGCTGTTACCCACAGCTTCACACGAAAATAGAGTAGACATTTGTAAGAATTTTCAAAATCGGTCCATTAGTTCTAGTGATTACGTCCTACAGAAAAGATGGGCCGCACAGCGCGAAAAAATCATACTTAAAACCATGTCAATCACATTTTCATTACTCTTGTGACCACAGAACAACTTGATAACACAATCAAGGGTGTGATGCGTGCGAGTGATTTAGATTTTTAATTCAGGTTGACCAAGACGGCCGAGGCTCGGGGGGTGGGCGGGGGGTCATGACCCCCCGCCCACCCGGATCCGCCCTTGGTAGCTACCCAGATACTCACAGTATAGTCAGCAGTGGCGGCGAGGTGGTTAGAATCAACAGTGGAGGCGGAGGAGAAGAAGACGGGACTGTCCGGGGCGGCGTCCCGCAGCAGCGCGTCGTACTGGCGCGCCTCGAGGCCGAGCCGCTCGAAGAACAGCTGCAGCCGCGACCGCGACGCCTCCTCCGCCGGGCTCTCGGGGGACTCCCCGCCCGAGCACGCGCCCGACCCCGGGCTGCGACGGTACCTAGTATACAAACAAAATATTGACCCACACGAATAACATATACATGTCGGAGAGTTAGATCGTTGGTCGGACTCAGTTGTATTATGATATTATCGTGGTACAAGGATTGGGTAAAATTGTGATTTGACTTTAACGTAAATAACAGACTTAAGAGGACTCAATTCGTCATACTTTTCATACAAAACCTCTGTACTTATTATGGTGTTGTTAAACATTTTTCGTTAGATGTTTTGAACAAATTAGTATCTTGTGCACTATATCTAGCCGTGTATCCTCCGAAAAACAGCGTTTTTGCCTGAACTTTGGCCATATCTAATGTACCTATAAATTGTAAAACTAAAGAAAACATTTAGATACCAGGCTTGCAAATGTATTGGAGATTCTAAATAACTAACTTTTTTTCACAAACTTGTAAGATTTTTTCACAATAAGTATACTCCTGGAACAAGTTTTATGAATGCGAAATCATGAATGACGACCTAGCGAAGCGGCCGCGAGTGATCAGCGGAATTTACCGACTGATAATCGACGGCTCTGATGCTGTCTCTCTTTTTTCGCAGTCAAACATTACGTTGGATGAAACAACAAGCTTTTAGACTATGCTTGCGTCGAAGTTGCGCCGGCCACAGAGGGCCGCCTTAACGTAAATAACAGACTTAATGAGGGTATTCGTAATAGCAAGAACATTGATATGAATATAACGTGAATAACAGAGTTAATAAGGGGATGCGTATTGCTTTTGGGATAGTTAGTTTAACACAAGCGCTCGAGCTGTACACATCTCAGTGCAATCATTGTTACATCCGGTTCTGAAGCCTGTAATTATTTAAGACTGTACATGTGTGAAGTGAAGTGAAGCGAAGTAAAGTGATTATTTAATTGTAATATTATGTCGTAATAATAACGTAATAAACACATTGGGCCCGTGAGGAGTTTGTTGCGTCGCTTCTTCTCCTCATACGGGACTTTTACGAAGCGATGGTATAACGTTGTTTTATTGCCTGCCCACTGAATCCCAATACTATTGAACCCTAATCGTGGTGTTTGTATCGCATGGCTGTCGCTGATTCCGACATACAAACTAGCTGTGCCCCGCGGTTTCACCCTCGTTCCCGGAATAAAAAGCCTATGTCCTTCTCCATACCATAGGCTATCTGCATGCCAAATTTCATGATTATCCGTTGAGTAGTTGAGGCGTGATGGCGTAACAAACAAACAAATAAACAAACAAACAAACTCACTTTCGCATTTATAATATTAATATTATATTAAGTTAAGATAATTTTGCCTGAAAGAAACACTGAATACTACCTTTTATTTTATTGAAGTTAGAATTAAGTAAGTCATGCTGCTCCGTCGAACAATTAAGTAACCCAAAGAAGTACAGCGAATGACGGTAATTTTGTGTGAAATCTATTCAGTCAATTTCCCGCCACCGACAGTGCGGTCTGATGGGCTCAGTCAGGGATACTTGCGCTCTGATTGGCTAAGTCAAGGACACATTAACAATAATTGGAGTATTCTTATGACATATGTATAATATCTATAACCAAACTCACCTATCAGATATATCAGATTTGGAGCGCAATATGGGCCTGGGTCGTCGTTGCTTGTAGCGCAGACATCGTTGCCTCTTGAATGTACCCAGCGGTGAGGTCACTTCCTCTGGCTGATTCTGACAGATCGAAACAAAACATAAGGGTCATTTTAGCTCGATCATATTTACTCTCCATAAGACAACTGTCTTACACCGACACCTTTGAATGGACATTGTATTATATGCCTGATTCGAAACATAATACAGTCCACTTTAGCTTAGATCACACGGAGTTATTAATTGTTACGGGATCACATACTGAATTAGAGTTTATGTCTTTGGTATAAGGAATATAATTCATTGGTCAGTAATTAATAATCTCCCGTAATAACGAAGAGGATGTAAGTAGACCATAGTTCACATTGTGGGTCTACTGGTGGTTGTTAAAACATGCCTATGAATTTGACTTATCGTACTTGCACCAATAAGCCTGTAGATAATATAATCAATCAGAAAGTTACCAGGGGAGTTAATTTCGCCACATTTGCAGCTTCATAAATATGTTTCATATCTGAATTGAATCCCGTCATTATTATTGTTATAAATTGACTCGTAAACGTACCGTTTAGTGTTATTATTACTATGCCTCTGTTGTACGTCCGTCCGTCTGTCTGTCTGTCAGTGGGCTGTATCTCATGAACCGTAATAGGTAAACAGCTGAAGTTTTCACAGAATATGTATTTCTATTGCCACTATTTTAATAATAGTTAATTAAAAATGAAATAAAATAAAACAATTATAGGGGGACTATAGGGCTGTACAAGAAACGTATTATAGGCATATATTTTTTTCATAGCAAATTTGATATAGTTAATATTATACGGTAGGTACCCTCCGTGTGCGAATCCGATTCGCACTTGGCCGGTCTATTTGTAATTAAATTCAAATATGAAACATATACTTCAAATATAATATATACAAGAAAATATGTTAAATGTGTCCAAATTAAGTACCCTGGAAATGTTTCTGCTATCCGTCAGTTAATTTATGATTCATGTAAAGTTGCGGAATAAGCCAATCAGTTCCCCAATAGATTGTTATTATAAGTATATATTACCTGCACAGTGTTGACATATTCCTGATTGTCATCGAGGCGCGGTCTCATGCGCACTTCTTGGTACTGAGGCTGCTTGTTCACGACTTCGGTGCTCGGCTCGTGGTATCTGCACCATACAATACAACTTTATTATTGACCATGGCTATTCTGACTGGAGAACAGTTATCGTATTAAACTAGTTTAATTCACATCTCTTTCTTGTTTATTATTGAAAAGTTGGGAATCGACTAAGCTCGACTAATCTAATAAGAGAGGTAGAGCGTTGTTTCGCTCAAAGAGTAGCTCTACTGGGGAAGTGCTGTATACTTGTTTAGCGTATTAGCAGTACAAAAAAATAACAAACCCATTATCTGTGGCGTGACAGGTAGTGTACAGGGCCAGTAGACAAGATGGTTATCGACAATCGTAATCGTTAGTAGACGATCAACCTTTGTATGGGATTGACATTTCAAATCTAAATATCACGTGATTTTTAACAATCTCTCATGTCACTCCCATACAAAGGTTGATCGTTTACTAACGATGACAATTGCCAACAACCATCTTGTCTAGGAGGGCTGGTATGTTACATAATTATATAATTTCACGATACATTATGTTTAAATTACAATTACTTATTGCTTCTAATCAGTCAGTCAATTCTATTGGACGAAATAAGACCACTCTATATTTATGAACAGTAGCAAAAGCAAACTGTCCTTTATACTCAGTCTTGACCGCGCGCGAGAGAGACGGACAGACTTTTCACGACGCATGCAGTGCGACGTGACGCCGCGCGCTTATTCACAGACACTACACACGCGCAACGTGTAAATGTGTTGAACGTGCCAGCTTTAGTTAACCGCCCTGTATCTTACGAAACCAACCACGTCAACTGGCCGTCATGGCGTCAATAGGACCATCTTAAGTGTCCCTGTTTAAAGAAATATGGAAATATATACATAAGAAACACAGGAATTCACACCTACATGAAAAACACTGTTTTACAAAAAACTTAAACCAATTTCAAAGTACACTAAAAGTAATAAAATCCTGACCTGATAACAATGGAAACAAACGGGAAGTAGGTATAACCTTCCAAACAAAAAGAGAATTATCCAAGTCGGTTAATAAATGATTTTTTCTTCAATGGCGTCACACGGCTTGTGTATATTGCCAATTTCCAGTTATATTATAAGTTCTAGTCACAATAAATCACTTTCACATAGTCACCGCTCATAAAAGTCATGTTTTAGTACAATGGTGGTTGTACTAAAACTTTTCACGGACTTTTTGAAACAACTTGAAAAGCCACGATACACATAATTCATTTCATTTCAGTTCACTGGTGCATTGATCTTTATTGGATAAAATATCACCGATAATATACAATAAAACTCAACATACACTAGTTTATGAAAATATAAATGAAAACACAACGTCACTGTGCAAGTTCATGCCAAAAAGTCCAATGACAGAGTTATGAGGTAACAAACATAAAAAAAACATACACTCGAATTGAGAACCTCCTCCTATTTTTGAAGTCGGTTAAAAAGAGAAGTGAATGAATCACCTGGTATAGTCCCTTGTGTTGGAGTACTCCTTGCGTCCGACGTTGAGACACTTGAGCGGCGCCTTGTAGGTGCACTCGTACTCGCCGTACTCGTGCGCGGGCGGCTCGTCCTGGAACTGCGGCGGGGGGGCGCTAGCCTGGACCAACACGACAACGTTTACAATGAAGAGTTTTCTTCCCATATAGTTTTATCAAGAAGTATAAAGCCCGTGGAGTCCGCGTCGACACGATTTTATTTCAAACACAACTCACCAAAGGAGACTGGTGGTCACTTATAATTTGTTTGAGTTTTGTAATCAGTTTTGATTATTATTTGTATTAGAAATAACAGCAAACGTAAAAGGAGGTTTGTAATCAGTTTTGATTATTATTTGTATTAGAAATAACAGCAAACGTAAAAGGGGACTGGTCTCCGATGCTGAGATTATAGGTTCAATTTTTAAAAAGAAAGAGGTTACCTACATGATTTTAAAAGCTAATTTTATAAATATTTACTGGATTTTGAAATTAATAAAGATTTGAGTACGTTTCTCCTATATTCTTTTTTGGAATTTCATTGTTTTTTGTAATAAATCTCCGTCTGTTATCAATAGAAATAACGAAAATTAACATATGCGTCAGAAATCATATGTTTGGCGAGTGCGGTATCTCCGCACGCGCTCTCCACGGGTTTTATACTTCTTGAGTTTTATAGAGTTTATTGAAAATACCTATCAAATCGCGTAAATAAGGTTCAAATTAGTTCGAATTATCAACAGTTTAACAGGTATTTTCAAACGAACTATAAAACTCTATGGAAAAAAACTCCTCATGGGAAGGAACTGGTTGAAAATCTATCGTACACGTCCTCGGACTTTCCTCACATACGGCTACCTGATCTCAAAGCAGAGCTTGTACTATGGAAACTTGATAACTGATATACTATACGTGTCCCAAAATTCAAAGATAAGCGGGCACCAGAGGACACTGGACCAGCTCATGACTACTCGAGAATTATTCTGGGATCTTTAAGTCCTACCGACCGGTATTTTGTAAATCTGTGTGTTTGTAAATGTTTTTATTCCATAATATGGATAGTTATTATAGTAATTTGGATCCGTTAATTGTGCTCTGTTGTTTACAACTAAACTTATTTAATTTCACTATGTCTCTTTCTAACAAAGAACATAAGAAAAGGATTTAAGAAAAGTCCTGTCAAATTAGTCCAATGCTTGTTTTCAATATAAATATAGTCGCCATCTATCGCGGTTACGTCTAAATACCAGCAAATGAACCATCTCTGACCTATAGTCATCATACTACATTTTATTCTACATCAAAAATGATGTCATTGTAGAGCAATCGCCATAACATTAATATACCTATTAGTTGAGTAGTATACCTGGAAGTGTATCCCGACCCTGGGCTGCGGGGGCGGCGGGTAGTGTGAGTGCGGGTGCGGCGGGTGCGGCGCGTGGGGCGGGTGCGGCGGGTGCGGCGGGGAGGGCGCGCCGTCCTGGAACTGCGGCGGCGCCGACACGTAGCACTCCACCGGCCCCTGCCCCGGCCCCTCGCCCTCCCCGTACTCCAGGTAGTACGAGTTGTACCTACTGGACATTCAACGTACAACACTACCTGTTATTTACACTCTTCATAACGTACCAAGTTTTAGAAATATAAGTTTACAGAAGGCTTAGTTACCACCTGATGGTAAGAGGACATTGATAATTCCAGGGGATTGCCAATGTGTTGCCGACCTAGAAAGCAGATTTAAAAGCTGATGTCAAAAATTATAAAAGACTAAAGTCCAACTATGACAGATTATAAGAAATTTATTTGCATCGCAACATGAAAAAATACATTTGGGCTTCTCATCTTGGGGATATCAACATATTTCGTAATTTACCAGATATTTCCTTCCTAATAGCACAAAACATACCACTATATAACAGCCCACCTGAATCCAAACCTTTGGACCCAACAGTTATCGAAATTATGTGGTGGTTGCAAAATAATAAAGAAACTGATGTTTTTTTATAAAAAAGTATAATAAAAACGTGTCCGAGGCGCATTCTCTCGGTGGCCGCACTACAGTGTTATATCCTCTTTGGATCAAATATATCACAAGTTCTCGAGCTGTAGTTCAGTTGCTATTTCATCCGTTCCTAAAGCCTGATAATTATTAAGACTGTACGTGTAAGTAAAGTAATATTTTAATTTTCAAATTACAGCAAAATCCTATTGGGCCCATGAGGAGTTTCTTGCGTCGCTTCTTTTCCTCATACGGGACTTTTCCGAAGCGATAGTATAACGTTGTTTTATTGCCTGCACTACGCGCTTTTTTATTAAATATTATGAATTAAATACCTGGCATGATCATGTTGTGTGGAGGAGCCGGAGTCGGTGCGGTGTTGGTGCTGGTGGTGGTGTTGGTGTTGGTGCTGGTGTTGGTGCGCGTGCGGCGGCGCGCTGCGCTGCGTGTAGTGCCCGCTCGACCCGCCTGAGTCGCGCGCGAACGATGACCCGCAACGACTTACACAATACATAACAAAATTAATATTGCCGTCATCTAAACTACAAGTATCAGTCCAAATGTTATGACCATAAAAATATTTAATAAAATACCGGAGAAACTTAAATAGGAGCAAAATGATCTTTATTAAACGCATAAAATATCTATTAATTAAAAAATGTTATTATTGTCTATATGATTTTTTACTTTTTAAATGACCCATTCACAGAATTTAAATAATATACAAATCTATCGCCCAATTAGTTAATAGAACTTAATTTTAAAACGATGTATTCACAAAATATCGGTCCGTCCTCCTTGCTTCTTTTCTAAGATAATAATATTATATTAAATTGCTACACCCTATTATAGGGTAATTATGTATAACATTTTAAATATCCAATGTACATATTACAAATGACTACAGGTGGTCCAAAACATTATCGAAATTAGTTTTTTTTTTTGCGTTTTGCACTCCTCCGTATAAACTTTAACTATGCTCCCAACACAAATCCCACACTCAGGGGCGTATCTACCGCCGTATCAGTGATACGGGGCCCCGGGGCTACAGGGGTCCCGACCGTGTGTAAGCAAAAATTGCTAAAAATGTGACCCTGCATTTGGTTTTGCTGCAGTCATGTTGGGCTCCCCAACAAATTTTGATACAGGGCCGGTCAAGGGCAAGCTACGCCACTGCCTACACTACTCAGTGCGCGCGCACACAATATGCTTAAAAAGGGGTACAAAGTTTTCTCTCCATTCTCATTTTCCTTAGAGGAAATGGGATCACTATACTTAATGTTGGAAACTCTTTAAATGTATTTTTTTCATTTTTTAAATGTGACGTGAATTTTGTCTGAAAAAATATATGATACGAAACAGCAGCATTTTATTTATTTCGTTGATTTTTCTAAACCTACAACGTTATTTTAGGATACAACACAACAAGATTTGGAAGTGAAAATGTACGCCTTAAGGTGGTTGCTCTGATTGCCCTTTCCATACATATTTAACTAGCTGAGATTTTAATATCCACATCGTATTTTTTTTATTTGAGCTATTCTTTCGACTTCATACTAGTTACCGGTGTGGCTAATTTTAATTTCAAACATAAATATACAACAGAATAATAATAAAACTGGTTTAAAAAATTGCAAATTTTGTATACGTGTGAGTAAATTTTGTAGCGCAATCTAGGCAGGCAATATGGTTATTAGCAAGGTAACTTAGAACTAAGATGTCAAAAAGGAGCCGGGGTTCGAATTAAAAACTACAAGACGTGAAATAGATGGCGCTTTTAGTAATTTGACTCTATAGAAATCTATGCTTTGAATAATATTGGTCAAATCTTAGCATAGCCGAAACGGGGCGTTGCCGTTCCGACTAGGGTAGTTTTTGTCGTAAAGGAAACGCGATGTTGCCAATCATCGTTGCGAGCTTCTTTCGTAGCTAGATGATTTCAATAATTTTGTAATTTTGAAGTTGAATTTGAAATTAGCTTTTGCGCGCAGCTTTGCCTGCATGAAATTTTTGTGTAATATTATGTAGGTACACCAATAAGTTTAACCACGTATAGTTTTTATGTTTATTGAATATATATCGAATGTATGTACGTTAGTTTATACTGCATAAATTATATCAAAGAGAAAGTTAAATATGGCAATATACGAATACCAAAAACATTCTAACAACTAATGACCGACCTAATACCTACTTTTAAAGTACCTACCTAATGAATAATACTATCCGAAAATAATCAATTTAAACAATTTTACGTTTCTAACGTTTGCTTACAAACAAACATGTTTTATTTTTTATTATAATATAATACCTTTAATACAATGACATAATCTTAGGACATAATATAGGTACGAAATTTCACCTTTCATTCAAGGACGGTTCAAAAGATGCGTTCAAAAACCGATACTCTTGTAAAAGATTGATTGCTTAGATTATTCATAAATAATAATACGTAGAAAGAAAATATGTAATATACTATGTATTATACATTCCTACTTATTTTATTCTATTATGGTAAATAATAAAGTTAGGTACTTACTGCTATATTTCAAAATTTATCTAGTCGAGCTAATAAGTAATAAATAATAATGTACCTAAGAAGTAAGATTCCGAACATGATATTTTCGCAAATACCTAGTAGGTACTGTACAAAACAATAAACGATGTTTAGAATCGATTAAAATATTCGATGGTATCAATCGACTTTAGTGCCGATTTTTCCATCGTCCGATAAGTAGGTATTTTACTTGAGGAATTAAATTTACGTTTGACAGATTCTGTACAGAAAAACTGTCAAAATACAAAATTATTCGTCGAATAAAGTTAGCTGACGATGTTAAAATCGGCCGTAAAATTTTATTGTTATATACAAGTAGATCGAATCTATACTTCTCATCATCATCATCATCAGCCTATAATGTCCCACTGCTGAGCACAGGCCTCTTTTCACAAATGAAGGTGAAAGGGAATGGGCAATACTCCACCACGCGTGCCCACTGCGGATCGGTGGAGGTAGGCTAGTGGTCAACCTACTGTTGGATTTTTTCAAGCCGCCTAGGAGGCATCCAACTAGCTTAACGACTATCACAATTAAGTGATAACCGGGACCAACGGCTTTACGTGCCTTCCGAAGCACGGAAACGCTCGATTTGAAATACCACTAGGCGGTCACCCATCCAGGTACCGACCACGACAGGCGTAGCTTAACTTTGCCGATCGATTAAGAACGGCTAATCATGCTACACCACGAGCGCTTCTACTACACCACGAGCGCTATACTTCTATACTAATATAATTATTATAAAGCGGATGTTTTTTTTGTTTGTTTAAACGGGCTAATCTCTGAATTGCTAATCACTATCAATCTGATTAGAAAAAATCTTCCACTAATAGAAAGCTACATTAGGTATCCCCGAGTGTATTCCGAACCGGGTGGTGGTAGATTCAATTGTATGTATACTTGACGTTCATAAGTGCCTTACCAGGGCCTAAACTGAATAAATAACTTTTTGATTTGATTTATCCCGGGAACACGGGTGAAAACAGCGGGGAACAGCTAGTGAAAAAAAAAACGATCGAAGCGTTTCTGTTTCAGCTTGGGCAAAAATGCTTTCGTATGTCTGTCCAGATGTCCGCGGGATGTCCGGCTGTTCTCCTCTACGGGTCGCATTTCTTAATCGCTACTCGTGAAATTTTGTGATTAGGGTCGATAAATAGTAAGTTCAGTTTCCGTTTCTGGAATTATTTCAATATGGCTCCGCCCCTATTTTGAAAAACGTCCAAAACCGATTTGACAAGAAAATATCAATCACTATTATCAGTAGCATAGACCGAAACAGGAGGTTGGTGGGTGGTTTAGGGTAAACGACCTCTAGGTATATAATAAAAAATATAATTATTACTTTTTGTAAGTTATCAATAAGAAGTTTTCTTATGATACCACTATAAATATACCCGCCAATAGTGAACTTGATTCAAATTGGTTCAAATTATCAACAGTTTGACAGGTATTTTCCCCTCAATATAAATTAAGTATTAATCTTATAAACTGTAAAACATCGATTCAAATGATCGAAGATCGACCCATAAAAAATAATTTTCGATTAAATCGAATCGAGATCGTAAGTCGTGATTTGCCTTACCGGGTTGACACATCTTTTTAGACGTATCACGTTCCTACGCAACGATATTTATGTGTTTACTACGGCAAATATTTTTTACAAATTATTTTCTGTTATTTGGATACAGTACATTATTTGCTTATTTTTAAGATTGTTAATTGTTTTTAAGATCTCCGGATACCTCTAAAATTAGAAAATACGGAAATCAAATAAGTACATGTACAATAAATTAATGCACGTAAAAGGCCAAGAATTCGTATTGAATCAACAGTCCCAGCACCTAGTGGAAGCATAATGTTGTGGATGTTACCGTAGCCATATGGACGCTTGACCACAATCTCACCATGGTAGGTAAGTGATGATGTGACCGAAGGTGGTAAGCACACAAAGCCTAGAAGGAACTGGCTCTCAAGTGCAGCCGGAACACACCGATACCGCGTTTGGCGACAGATTGACAACTTGAGGGTGGAAGCCAACCAGATGGATACTAAAAAGTACCCTACCACCGTGTTATGGTTTCCTCACAATTTTTTCCTTCACCAAAGTAAAGTTCATTTTGTAAGGTGGAGGATTGAAATTTGTCTGTTTTCTGTTGGCGATGGCTGTTGGTGATTTAATTTTTATCAAGTAAATATACCTTTGAACATATTTTGTAACATGATCTTCATAACACATTTTTTTCAAATTTTTTTAAACCACTCCTTTATCACAGCGAACAAAACACAAAACAAATTATTCAAATCGGTCAAGCTGTTTTTGAGTTTTATCAAGACTAACAAACAGCAACTAATTTATATATATAGATAATATTTATAAATATATTTCAGGATCAAGGAAAATTTTACGTTACCTACATTCATATTATTCTGTGTTACTTCGTTTGGATTACGCACAACGGTCACAGTCATGATGGAGAATAGATGTGTACTTACCTGCCTCGGAGGAGTTTATCAGCAAAATGCTTTTGAGATTCTACCGAAATCACAATTCAGATGTGAATTTGTTAGGTGTTTATAAAAATATGTGTAGACCCCAATGACATTATACCATATTTACTAACGTTATAAATTAATAAAGAAAATATACAGAGAATATCTTTTTAATATACCTACATCATAATCAATATTGAAATCTCATAAACGTACCGGTGTAGAGCCTCCCCTAATAACAAGGGGGATTGGGGCCATAGTCCACAACGTCAAGCAGGTCCACTGTGGGGTGGTGTACTTCAAATGCTTTTGAATTTGATTTTTTGCCGGTTTCCTTACGATCAAGAACGAAAACATATTATTGGCCTGTACTTGTGTGAGATTTGAATTTACGTACAAATTCACCTTTGGATATTGGTGATATGTACAATGTACAAAATTTTAATAGTGACATATTTTATCTTTATTGAAAAAATAATATAAAATATACCAAACCTAATGTATAGTATATAAAATACAATTTACGCAATTATTAAAATGCCACCTAACGGCGTATAAAACAACTCAATACTTATTTTAACGCCATCTAACGGTCGAGACAAAACAAGAAATGTCAATGTGTGGGTGTATATAATTACAAGGAATAACTTGACAGATATTTTTCTGGAGGAATTCTTTGTAACTAATTGCCGTGGAAGTAAAATTAATGCTTCATAAATACTTCATAAATAAATATTGCTCGCCAATCACTAAATTACGCACCATGGATGCTTGAATTTTATATAAAAAAAGAAATATCATAGCTTTGCGATACTAACACCATCTAACGGGAATATAGCTTTTTGTAATCTTGAGCATTCACCTTAATTACACTTACTTAAAATACACATACCTAATCATACTTAAGTAATATGGCATAAAAAACATAGGAATAATTTGATAATTGTTGGACTCGTCAGCTTAAGCTTACTATTGAAACTCAATTCCAAGTTCTGTGTTCTGACTCAATTGTTGATTTCGTCCCGATATAGCTAAGGCCAGAAGCCAGAATGCAAGATAAATGTTCTATTTTTCCAGCTATGCTACAAAATATAAAAATACCTCATGTCAATCAAAACAAGTGCATAAATTTATACCTGTTATAAGACTGATAGTTGTCTTCGCCTGGAGAAGGATGCTCTGAGAACGCCTCGCATGATGACATCAGAGACGAGTGATTAGATCTGAAAGATAAATATGTTGGATAACACATTATGATACTTTGAATCCTAAGAAATATAAGATTATTCAAATACGCGGGTGAAACCGCGGTCGGAATCTAGAATCTTTTTTTAAAGTAATCGAAGGTTTTGGTATACCTCTACCTATCTAATTTTCGGCAACATTTTTTTTTTACAAAACAATGACAATCATAGAAAAAATACTAAGGTGTTTATGTCCTAAAACATTACGTTACAGTAGTACCCAATTAATATGGCTTACCGATGTACCTGCGCAGAAGATATATTTTCAAAGCGCGGTAAACGCTATTTATTGGCCGACAGCTGCCGCCATGTTAGCGCGCGCCGTGCGGCCCCTCCGCACGGCGCGCGCTAACATGGCGGCGTGACTTGCGAGTGAGATGGAACTAACAGCTGCACTGTATTATGAACCTTATAGTAGTGATTTAAGGTTGATTGTAAGTTTTAAGCATTCTTTCGTTAATCTTCGGGGCCATACTTTCTTTTCTGTGCGAACGAAGATTCACGACGCGCCATATAAGTTGGGTAATACTGTACACAGATGTTTACATAAGATCGATGTTTGACAAGACTCGACAACCATGAAAAATTACTCATTAAATCTTTGTACGCATTCTATGGTGTTAGAATAGCTAAATTGATTTATTATGGGAATGCCAGGATCCGTACAAAAATCTTCGAACCCAATTCCCAAACCCTTTCGAGTCCAATGTGGTCGACGGAAAGCTCACATCACAGTGGTCTAGAAGAAAACTGGTCCCCGTACCTGGTACCCTTCGAGGAGCATGATGCTGTTCGTTGATGCGTGGAGTGTCGTCGACGACGCGGCGATCTTCCTATTGTATCAGTTCCCACGTTAACACTGGAATATCGATCAAATATCATCCATGGGCCTTGATCCGATTTTCGATCTCATTCTATATTACAGGCAATTACGGTTGGGTTTGTTCCCGGGAATAAAGCCAACTTCGAGTAAATTTCCAATTTGGTGGGAAAAAACCCGGGAATTTTCCTATTGGCTGGGAAAATACTCAAATGGTCACATTTACTAGATTTTGCGTATATAGCGAGAGAGACCTTAACAAAATCGTTTGAATAACATTTAACAAGATTTCTATTAGGGTCATACACATATCATACAATAAAAAAATCTTTTTTTTTTGTGATGAAGGGTGCATTGTTTTAAAAAAAGTGACGTTTTGGGGTGTTTTTCCATTCTTTCCCGTATTTTCCTGTATTTTTCTTTTCTTCCCATATTTTTTTCTTTTCCTGCCCATCCCTACAGGCAATACTTACTGTTCGGGATAGCATCGCGCTTGCGTGTGGAGATCAGGCAGTGACTTGTGGCTGTTGATGTTCGTGCAGCTGTCCTCTTCTCGCATACTCGGCTGAGAGTGGGAATTTGACCTGTGACAAATAGAACAAAAGTTGGCTGTTGGTCTTCCCACAATAAATAAATAAAGTATGGCCTTTATCTCCTTGGACTATCAAGATTGCTACGTGCCGAGGTGAGATCAAATTGTAACCCTGGAATGCCCTGGATTTACAAACGATGAAACGGTGACCTGGGTTACTACCTTCAAATTGTTTGTCTCAAGTCCCAACAATGTTGATTATGGTCCAAGAGCACATTTTGTTTCATGCAACTAAGTCGGCAAACAAGCATATGGCTCGCCTGGTGGTAAGCGGTTACCGACCCTCCCCACCCTCCCCGATGAGCTCCAACGACCTTACTCACGTATAGGAACACAACAATCAGTTATTTGGTTGCGGTATTTACCGCCGGTATTCTGCAAGGTGGAGGTACTTCCCCAGTGGAGCTGCTCTTTGAGCGAAATAACGCTATGCACTAGGTACCATTAATTTAGATTTGACGGGCCAGTTGGCGTAGTTGGTTAAGGTACACCTTACGCGCCGCAGGTCGTGGGTTCGATTCCCACACAGGACATGCATTTGTGTGCATGAACATGTCTGTATGTCCTGAGTCTGGGTGTAATTATGTATATTAAGTATGTATTTACAAACAAAAAGTAGTATATACATATATTATATCAGTTATCCGGTTTCCATAGTACAAGCTCTGCTTAGTTTGGGATCAGATGACCGTGTGTGAGGAATGTCCCAGGATATTTATTTATTTATTACATTAAGGTTGTAAGTAATGCAAGAGTCTACCTGATATACCGTGGCGCAGAGTGCGCGTACTGTGCGGGCGGGCTGATGGCGCCGTGCTGGTCCGCCGGCGAGCCCTCGCCGCTCACCACCGGCTCCGGCAGCTCCATGTGCGACGGGCTCGACTGGGAGCTCGCTGCAATGGAGTACATTATACACGATCAGGGGCGGACTTGGGCGGATGGGCCCGGGGCCCCACGAACCCTGCGCCAGGGACGAGATAATGGTAAATGGGATACTAATTTTTATCTGTTTAATTCATTATACACGATCAGGGTCGGACTTGGGCGGAAGGGCCCCACGAACCCAGCGCCCGGGACGAGATAATGGTAAATGGGATACTAATTATTTATCTGTTAAATTTCTCTTTGTATGTATGAAGAGCCAGGCCCTAGTCTGCGCGGGCCCCCTACCCTACCTATCTGGCGAAATCTGAAAATGCCGATAGCAATTACTCAAAAAGTAAAGGATAGTCAGTCTCCTAAGACCATATCCGTGTGGCTTCAACCCTTAAGGTATCTGCCCTGACTGACCCGTAAAAAATTTCGACTCTGTCTGTATACTTCAAGAGATACAAGCTTTTGGCGATGTTGAGGGTCCAAAAACTGGACCGATCAGATGAAAGCAAGACTTTGTCTAGATCAGAACTACACCTACACAACGACAGAATCTTAATGATGACCTAATTATTGGTAATGTTAATATCTATATGAGACTATGGCCACTATTAAAGAGGCCATCTACCTGCCTCGTTGCATAAAAAACAGCAAACTTATCCTAGATAATTCAATAAATACTCACGCAACGAATAACCACCCTTGACCATCACCTCGCTAGGTCTCTGCCGAGGTATAACAAACGACTCCGGGAAGAAGACCCGAGCGTCCCCGTAGCTCAGCGGTCTCTTGTCTCTATCAGGGTCTGACTTGTGCGCCTTGGAGCCCGAGGTGCCAGATGATGACGTACCCGAGAATGTGCCAGAGAATGTGCCGGAGTTGTGCTGGGATCGCGCCATCGTTTCGCGTTCGGGATACGGGTCTTTTAAGCGTCGTGGTTCGGCGTAGACTTTATGTGCTGGAATGGGAAATTGTATTTGAGATAATCTCATTGGCTACGTATATTTGGCCTCTTAAAACAACGGATGAGAAATGCTATGCTGGATATTGCTGGAATGATATACAATTGTTTTTAACGAAATCATTGTATTTTTGCAATTCCATGAGAAGTCAGCAGAATCATTGTTCCATATTTGACCTGAATGAACCAAAAAACCTAAATATTTGTTACAGATGGGGATAAATGCTATGTAGCTCATCTGACTGAATCCTAAAAAGTACCTAACTACATCCGAAATAGGCTGTTTTGTTAATTTTGCCAGAAAAGACTCGGTTTTATATTTCTCATTTTATAAATCAGGTGTTTGTGGTGTGGTCATCCGACCGAATCATCATCCGAAATTAAAACACGTTTTATGCATTTCTCAATTATCTTATCCCATTCGTCTACAGGGCCCTGATTTTCGCATATTCGACATTAATGTCGCATAGACGTTTACCATAAAACATTACGGATATCTTACGAATTATATACGTTTTGATGGAAGACCGCCATGTTTTTAGCTAAATGTCTATTAGACATCAATGTTGAAAGCGCGAGAATTGGGGGCCTGATCATCATCTGACTTGTTCCCAATCACTTTAGGTCGGCGCAATATGTACGCTTCTTCAATTCGGCTCTTCTATGCGTCATACCAGCATTCACTCTTTTCTTACCTAAGTATAACATCTTTCAGACACTCCACCCATCTCTTTTCATTACTATAATACCGATACCTATTTATAATACTCACAAACAAAAGCCGGCGAATACACATTTTCCCTGCTGTCTGCATGCTCGAGCAGTCTCCGCAGCGTGTTCTGCAGACCCTCGCCGGCGCTCACCGCGCGCCGCGTACCGCCCACCAGACGAGTTGTTGCGTCTGAACAGAGTACTCGTTCTACTTACTTACTTGGGTACACATTTCTATGTGGATATTTCTATCATTTTAGATCAGAGAGGTGGTAGTTTGTCCAAGTAGGACCAAACGTGTGACGAAATTGAAATAGAGGAACTTTTAGGGGCTAAAACAACACCGCTATCTATTAACTATGATGTTTGAATCCTTCATGTTTATTTTGAGGTCGATTAAAAATTAGCAAGAGGAGTGCATTAAAATATACGTTGCCCAGTAGTTGCCGGCATCGATAGCTTTTTGAAATTTTTGAATTGTCTGCCGATTATAACTGATATGCGGAATGAGAGAGCGAGAGTTGAATTACAGAAAGCGGCACAGAAACTGAACTTTTTCGTAAATAGTCGTGGAGACTATGAGCAGATGAGATGTAGGTAGAGCGCTACTCCTAGTGTAGGCAACCCTTTCTTATATTTAGTCAGTCTTCTTACTGACTGAGTTGAAAAAATATAACCCGTCGCTTTTTTTTTTGGGTAGTTAAAGGTGATTATTTGTGATACATATATCTTAATATATAAAATGATAAACTGATTGTTGATATATCAGCCCACAGCCCAAACCGCTGGACCTAGAGATTTGAAATTTTGCACAAAGATACCTTATACAGTGGAGGCATCCACTAAGGAAGGATTTTTGGAAATTCCACCCCTAAGAGGGTAAAATAGGGGATGACAGTTTGTATGCAAGTCCGTCAGTTTTGAAGTTAGGATCTTCAAATTTTGTGTTTAGGCTGACGATTGAAAATTAATGTGTAGTTATCTCAGCGTTTGTGATAATTCCACCACCGAAGGGAGGAAAAGGGGGATGAAGTTGGGTATGCAAGTCCTTCAATTTCAAAGTAAACTTCAGTAAATGTATTATTATACGGTGTAGGCATCCACTAAGGAAGGATTTTTGGAAATTCCACCCCTAAGGTGGTAAAATAAGGGATGAAAGTTTGTATGCAAGTTCGTCAGTTTCGAAGTTAGGATCTTCAAATTTTGTGTTTAGGCTGACGATTGAAAATTAATGTGTAGTTATCTCAGCGTTTGTGATAATTCCACCACCGAAGGGAGGAAAAGGGGGATGAAGTTGGGTATGCAAGTCCTTCAATTTCAAAGTAAACTTCACTAAATGTATTATTATACGGTGTAGGCTACCACTAAGGAAGGATTTTTGGAAATTCCACCCCTAAGGTGGTAAAATAAGGGATGAAAGTTTGTATGCAAGTTCGTCAGTTTTGAAGTTAGGATCTTCAAATTTTGTGTTTAGGCTGACGATTGAAAATTAATATAAAGTTATCTCAGCGTTTGTGATAATTCCACCACCGAAGGACGGAAAAGGGGGATGAAGTTGTGTATGCAAGTCCTTCAATTTCAAAGTAAACTTCACTAAATGTATTATTATACGGCGTAGGCATCCACTAAGGAAGGATTTTTGGAAATTCCACCCCTAACAGGGTAAAATAAGGGATGAAAGTTTGTATGCAAGTTCGTCAGTTTTGAAGTTAGGATATTCAAATTTTGTGTTTAGGCTGACGATTGAAAATTAATGTATAGTTGTCTCAGCGTTTGTGATAATTCCACCATCGAAGGGAGGAAAAGGGGGATGAAGTTGTGTATGCAAGTCCTTCAATTTCAAAGTAAACTTCACTAAATGTATTATTATATGGTGTAGGCATCGACTAAGGAAGGATTTTTGGTAATTCCACCCCTAAGAGGGTAATCTTAATATATAAAATGATAAACTGATTGTTGATATATCAGCCCACAGCCCAAACTGCTGCACCTAGAGATTTGAAATTTTGCACAAAGATACCTTATACAGTGGAGGCATCCACTAAGGAAGGATTTTTGGAAATTCCCCCCCTAACAGGGTAAAATAAGGGATGAAAGTTTGTATGCAAGTCCGTCAGTTTTGAAGTTAGGATCTTCAAATTTTGTGTTTAGGCTGACGATTGAAAATTAATGTATAGTTATCTCAGCGTTTGTAATAATTCCACCACCGAAGGGAGGAAAAGGGAGATGAAGTTGTGTATGCAAGTCCTTCAATTTCAAAGTAAACTTCACTAAATGTATTATTATACGGTGTAGGCATCCACTAAGGAAGGATTTTTGGAAACTCCACCCCTAACAGGGTAAAATAAGGGATGAAAGTTTGTATGCAAGTCCGTCAGTTTTGAAGTTAGGATCTTCAAATTTTGTGTTTAGGCTGACGATTGAAAATTAATGTATAGTTATCTCAGCGTTTGTGATTATTGCACCACCGAAGGGAAGAAAATGGGGATGTAGTTGTGTATGCAAGTCCTTCAATTTCAAAGTAAACTTCACTAAATTTAATATTATACAGTGTAGGTAACCACTAAGGATTTTTGGATATTCCATCCTTAAGGGGGTAAAATAGGGGATGCAAGTTTATATGAAAGTCCATCAGTTTCGAAGTTAGGACCTTCAAATTTTGTGTTTAGGTTGATGATTGAAAATTAATTTATATGTGCCTCAACGTTTTTGATAATTCCGATCCCGAAAGGGTAAAAAGGGGGATGAATTTGTGTATGGAAGTACACTAAATTTATTATTTAAGCTTATGGTTATAAACTAACGCAACGAATATCGGTGTTGTTGGAATTTGAACCCTTAAGGAGTGAAAAGGGGGATTAAATTTAGTATATGAAGTTCTTTGTTTTCAGAGTGAAAATTTCAAAATTTATTATTTGGGCATGGTATTGGCGTATTGAAATGACTCGCCTCAACAACATCAGGAAAAAGAGAGGAAAACAAAGATCCGGTTAATACGAGCATTGGTATTCCTCATTTTCATGTATGGAGTGGAAGCGTGGACTATACTGGCCCGAGAAAGAAAAAGGATTAATGCATTCGAGATGTGGTGCTGGAGACGGATATTGGAAATACCTTGGACCGCTAAACGCAATAATGCATCAATCCTATCGCAGATCCAAATTAAAACACGATTGTCCACCATATGCCACCAACGTATTTTTTCGTATTTCGGCCACATGGTGCGCAAAGGCGATGAAAGTTTGGAAATCTGATCATAGTTGGGAACACGGAAGGAAAACGACTACGTGGTCGTTCACCAACAAGATGGTCCGATCAAGTAAAAGACTCATCGTCCTCCAAGTTTTACAGAAACCAGAAGACAGAAACCAGTGGAGGCAGATCATTCGCTCTAGAAGCAAACCCGATGTTGAACACGATCCTCAGACATGAGGGAAAGAGAGATAAGGCCTCCAAAATTGTGCTGTGGAACTAGACTACAAGTAACAGCTCTCCGCCGCAATGTTATTGAGGCCAAAATATTTACTGGTTCTGCCAGAGGAGAAACAGTCTTTTTGCCGCGTATACCATTGATCCCAAATCACCTTCCGTTTGAATATAAAAGATAACAGTTCCTAATTAAGGTTTGTAGTCACAGGGAAGAACTTTCAAATTTGCTAGAGTTGATTTGCGGCAGGACTGTTTCAGTTTTATGTGGCATCCTCGCATATGAGCTCTTAATCTACCTGAACTTTTGTCAATATCACACGTAGTGGCGGACAATAGCCATGAACAAAGCTCTATATTGTTACAATGATTCATATCTAGAAAAAAGAAATAATCTACGCGGACGAAGTCGCGGGCGTAAAGCTAGTTATTTATAAGATGAAACATGACGATGTTATAATAGATATCCAACAAAATCTAGATAAACAGACAATAACCGCGTACAAACACTAGACGCCATAACAAGACGACTTAATACAGGTTGAGTTGAACCGGTCGCTAGTACAAGTGCACAGTTACACAATACATCACTGTGAATAGAGGCCGCTTGATTAATGATGTCGGTGACGTCGCCACGAGAAATTAGCATCTCGCATTCTAGGCAACTATCGATCTTGTTAAAGGGGGCTTGAGTTGAGTTGCATTTGATTGGTTGGTCTATCGATTCTTGGGAAGCGTGTAGAAATGTTACTGATTTTATTCATATGTATACCTTTAAAAGTTCAAGGAGGTAAGGGTATATAATCAAACACGCAAGTCTAGAGATGGCCTCACGTGTCTATCTATTTGATTTCTTGAGCATGAGGTTTTTATTTCTCTGCACGAAGTACTATAGGAACTCCATCTTGATGATCGTGGATGGAGCGTTCTCATTGTTATATAATATAACAATGAGATATATTTATAGATTATTTACGTCAAATCATCAATATTACTATTGTAAATAAGCTAGGAGGAAAATTAGTGCCTTTAATTAAATAATAAATGATTGATATTGACAATCATTGCACAAGAAACCGTAATAACTAGAAATTTCAAACAACATTAAACACAGAAGAGATGTTTGTTATATGTATTAGTTTGTTTGCAGTGATGTGCCTAGGTATCATTATCATTTGTAGGTATTGTCTGTAGTGATTCTAATAATACCTAAGTGATGCACACTCATTTTTCTCAATCATTTCCAACGCGGGAAACAGTTGCTAGCTTAGACTATATCTTTCGAAATCATGGAACTAAAGCGACGATTTATTGGTATTCTGTGGTTTAGACCTATCTAATAACTTACAAGGGTTGCAGCAGGACTCATTGTTGAGTGTACTCGAGCTGATCAAGTGGCATCCACCCGCCGCTATCGCCTGCCCCAAGCCGCTGCTCACCTGCAATATTATAATTAATTATTAATTCGTCTTGCATGTCCAAATACTCTTTATAAACACGCATATTTGCGGCACTAGCGTAATAACACCATGTAAAACTAGAGCTTCACACGCAATTTGTGTTCTATGACAGTGAAATTTTTTATTTATAAGGTCAAAAGCCCCATAGACGGCCTCGTTTTTTGTGAACTGAAACAGGAACGTAACCTTCTGAAGGGAACAAAGAAAATTAGTATGTGAAAGAAACTACAGGATATAATGACACCTATTTATTATAACTTCCGACTGCGATTGCAGCAATAGGCGATAAAATATACCTCATACTGTTTGTAGGATTAGGCTTTTAAGTGACGGCCACATCGGTACAAATAAGCGCTGTGTGGGACCCACCCCACTTGCTCCCCGAGACAGGATGGTTGTCGACAAATCGTCATCGTTAGTAAACGATCAACCTTTGTATGGGATCGACATTTCAAATCGAAATTTCACGTAATTTTTAACAATCTCTTATGTCATCACATAAAAAGGTTAATGGATTATCGCCAGAAATTAATATTCGATCTCTTCAGATCTAGGTTAATTTGACAGGATGGTTGTCGACAAATCGTCATCGTTAGTAAACGATCAACCTTTGTATGGGATCGACATTTCAAATCGAAATTTCACGTAATTTTTAACAATCTCTTATGTCATCACATAAAAAGGTTAATGGATTATCGCCAGAAATTAATATTCGATCTCTTCAGATCTAGGTTAATTTGTGATTGTGGATTGATATTTTGACACTATTTATGTATATCAAATATTTATTTCGGGCGTATCACGACTTCATTAGAATTGTAGCAAAGATTTTTATCATTTCTACGCTGAAAATTATGATTAGCAATAAGATTTTGCTCTTATATAAGACGGAAAAAAGTCAAAACTCATCCAGAAAGAAAAAAATAATGTACTAAACCTTAATTACCCTTAACGGCAACTCTTGTTTCCTATCAAGCACGGTCTCCGACTTGACATAGAAGGCTTTGCTCTCCGCCAGCAGTTCCACGGCAGACTTGCGTTTCTGCTGCGGCTGCGGTGCGAGCGAGCGAGGTGCTGCCATGCCGTCCTTCTTGCGCGGGAGCTTGAAACTCGCGAATAGGGAGTCCGCTAGACGACGCCTGGGGAATATAGGATTATGAGGAGAAGCTGGGATGAGACCGACAGAAACTGATAGAGCTAAATGTGGGTCTATCTATAGAGGTAGTTGGAAATAGTTTTTTATTTGCAACGCTTGTCAGACTCGATCAGTTAGGCTGCATACAGAACATGCTAGAAATAATTAAGCTCTTGCCTAATTAAAAAACAATTTGGTATTCTAGCTAGGATATCACTAGGCCAACAGACGCGTAGAATATCGTCTTTGTTATTTTAAAATTTCAAATAACTAAGATATACATTTTTGATGGGATCTTTGGCTAGAATTGTATCAAAGTTTCACAAATTAAGTAATTGTTACTATGTTCATGTGCTGCAGGCCCCCATTTCAAGTCAACAGATTACAGGCTGTAAGGTTAAGGTCTTTACCATCAGGGCACACGGGGCCCGGGCCCCCACAGACCCCACATTCAAAGGGGCCCCGAAAGGCCTTTTATTCGCTTACACTACACAATGTTTTTTTTCTATTTTCGGTAAGATAGTAAGAATTACCTTCACCGTTCTAATTAAAATGTTAAGCGGACACTTAGATCAGATTTTAATTTTAACAATAATTAAAATATTAAACATAGTAGAAAAATTATTTTGGGACGTACTTATTCACTTTTTTACTTTCCAACGGGGCCCCAAATTATTGTGTGCCCAAGTGCCCCGGCATGGCTTAAGACGGACCTGGCTGTAAGTTAAAGTTATGAACATAAAAAATATATATTTTTCTTACCTGGGAGGCGACTCGAAAGACCTAGAATATGAGGCGGCAGCGGAGGTGGCAACCCCTTCGAATTTCTTCCTAACTTCCTCGACCTTGGACCACCCGGACTCGACGTTGAGCCGGCGGTTCAGCGGGCAGGTTTGTGCCGCATGTTTGGCGAGCTCTTCCCGCGTCTTCTTGACGGACACCACCACCTCAGGGATGGAGTCGCGGTGGCGGCCGCCGCGCGCCTCGTGGCATCGCTCGATGAACTGCCGCCGCCGGAGGGACAGGGTCGCTGCTGATATGTGAGCGGCTTCCTCCTCCTCTAAACACCTGACAACGGCGAGATTTAATGTTACGGATTGTACACGCTGGCAGCTGTCAGGGACGGACTATAAAAGTTTCGCACTACCTCTGATCCAAATATGAAATTCAGACGTCATTTTACGCAAAGCTACAGCAGAGAGTTCACATCGTTGATCATGAGTATTTTCAATCGGCGTCAACTTCTGGCAATGCTAAAAGGACGAAGACGCAGAAGCAGTAAAAAAATCTGGGTGCACCCTCTCTTGCTGGACCGATGTTTTTCCGAGGCTCAACCCCGTTCGGCCCAAATTCCTTTTGAATTATCCACTCATGACACCTACCGGCAATGGGTAGACACTTGTGGTTATTATTACTGTGATAACCTGATAACCCTTATGGGTGGGCCAGGCCTATTTACAGTGGACGTTACATAAACAATAGTTACCTAGCGGGCTGCGCTAAATGCGACCGGCAGGGCTGATAGCACGACAGGGCTGCCATGGCGGCGATGCCGGAGGCTGGTGTGGCCGCCACCGACAGAGGTCATCATTCGCACACTACCTTTCGCAAACCAATACTCCAGGTATTATCTGCAACAAGGAAAAAACAACTTTATTTCAAAGTTCTAAAAGTCTAATTTGATGTGATAAGGAATTTGGATTATCATCGTTCGGAAGTGCATGTCATAAATTAAATAATTTGAACAAGTCACTTTCACTCCATGACATGACTTAATGTTAGGTAACTTCTGACTATTCTGAAAGTTATAAAAACTGATTATCGTCTATTTAGCTGTTTCTACAAATCTCGATAGAACTTTACTATTAGCGCCTTTGCACATTATAAGAAAATTAAATTTTTAAGAAAACATAAAATGTATGGGCGTGTCTGATCAGACATTTCTTGTAATAAGCACGGCCTCATATAACCACCAGAGCGACTGAATGTCTTATAAGACATGTCTGATAAGACTCAAGACATTTTTCTTATAATGTGCAAAGGGGCTTAGTCTGTGCTTCTAATTCAATTTAAAGTTGGGTGACAATACTGACAACAATTATGATAGTCAGCCTATATTCGGCCACAGCTAGATCTAGGCATCTTCCAAAGTTCCCACAGAACTTGATTCCGGGCTTCAATTCTAGTGTCTTTAACATCGATGTTTCAATTGACATTTGGCGAAAAACATGGCGGATAAAATAAATTTAATGCAACATCATCCAGCCATTTCCCACCTTCTTAAATCGGCCACCTAGCTTTTACCTAAACGTCTTACGCTACGCTATCAGTTATCATAAAATACTTTCAAGGAACATTCGATTTATATCACCCAGTAGACCATTCTTTCTCAAAATGGTCGATAACATCCCCAAATATTAGATGCAATGGGGTTCATGCTAAGTTAATTAATGATACATAAATATCCATATTTAATACACAGAGTGACTTAATTAAACCAGAACAAAATGTCCATTACAGGTGTCCCAGTTGAGCTGTATCCAGTCCGTGTAAACGTCCATCGCTAAATTTGGACAGTGCCCACAATAATGGAGTGTATCCGTGAATAAATTAGCCTAACAATAGACCAGTTTAACTAGGGTTGTCAACACAAGATATAATTAGGTATGACAATTATTAACCGGTACAAAAAATTCAAAACAAGTTGCATTCATTCTGAGTTTTTATTGATAGTCCATTTGTGTTTTTATTTTCTTAATTTCATGCCTTTTATTGACTCTATTTCAATAGGGACGGCCTTAGAAAATATATATGTCTAGAAAGAGTATCCCCATACTACATGACTTTTAAAAAGTGGCCAACTTTGCTACATCTTATCCTCGCGGTACGTCATTCTGCTTGTCATAGTGACGTTTATACCAGTTACCAGTTGTTGAAAAAAATCCAATAAAATGGGGAAAAATATATTACGGTGTCGATATCTTTTTAAACTCCGAAAATAAAAGTGGAATCGGGATAATACATGATAATAAGAATAAGATTAATGACGCCGATATAAATTAATACTTATTATTTTTACTTTGATGTCAACGAACAGTAATTATTTGCGTTGACGTTTCAAATCAAGCAAATCAAGTCACATCGAGTCAAATCGAGTCAAATCGAGTCAAATCAAATCAAATCGAGTCAAACCGAGTCCAATCGAGTCAAACAGGTTCAAACCGAGTCAAATCGAGTAAAACCAAGTCAAATCAAGCAAATCTAGTTAAATCCAGTCAAATCGAGTCAAACCGAGTGAATCGAGTCGATAAATCAAATCGAGTCAAATCCAGTCAAATTGAGTCAACCCGAGTCAAATCGAGTCAATCCGAGTCAAACCAAGTCAAATCAAGCAAATCCAGTCAAACCGAGTGAAGTCATGTGAAATTGAGTCAAAACAAGCAAATCGAGTCAAATCAAGTCAAAATTTTTTTTTTGGCTAGGTCCAGATATCTTCACTACGGCTTCTCCGAATGATGTCTATCCATTGGCTTCTTAAAATTGGATCATTTGGTAAAAAAAGTCTTATTATTTAAGTCAGTTATTACAAAATTAAAAAAAGGTTATTCGACACGCGTGTATGTAATATTATTGAAATTGCAACATATTCACAATTTAAAATAGTGTCCGCCATATTGAACTATTTAGTTATTGGTCCGATTGCTCTCAAAATTGATATTTGAGAGGCCCTTGGACCATATAACATAAATTTTTACTCAAAATTGAAAAAATTGGCCGCCATATTGAACTATTTAGTTACTGGTCCGATTGCTCTCAAAATTTATATTTATGAGACCCTTGGACCATATAACGTGAATCCATGCTAAAAATTAAAAAAGGGGCCGCCATATTGAACTATTTACTTACTGGTCCGATTGCTCTCAAAATTGATATTTGGGAGACTCTTGCACCATATAACATAAATCTTTGCTCCAAATTGAAAAAAAATGTCCGCCATATTGAACTATTTACTTACTGGTCCGATTGCTCTCAAAATTTATATTTGGGAGACTCTTGCACCATATAACATAAATCTTTGCTCCAAATTGAAAAAAAATGTCCGCCATATTGAACTATTTACTTACTGGTCCGATTGCTCTCAAAATTTATATTTGGGAGACTCTTGCACCATATAACATAAATCTTTGCTCAAAATTGAAAAAAAGTGTCCGCCATATTGAACTATTTAGTTACTGGTCCGATTGCTCTCAAAATTGATATTTGAGAGAACCTTGGACCATATAACATAAATATTTACTCAAAATTGAAAAAAGTGGCCGCCATATTGAACTATTTAGTTACTGGTCCGATTGCTCTCAAAATTGATATTTGAGAGACCCTTGGACCATATAACATAAATCTTTGCTCAAAATTGAAAAAAAGTGTCCGCCATATTGAACTATTTAGTTACTGGTCCGATTGCTCTCAAAATTGATATTTGAGAGACCCTTGGACCATATAACGAGAACCTATGCTAAAAATTAAAAAAAGTGGCCGCCATTTTGAACTATTTACTTATTGGTCCGATTGCTCTCAAAATTGATATTTGGGACAGTTTTGGACCATATAACATAAATCTTTGCTCAAAATTGAAAAAAAGTGTCCGCCACAATCGGATCAGTAACTAAATAGTTCAATATGGCGACCATTTTTTTCAATTTTGAGTAAAAATTTATGTTATATGGTCCAAGGGTCTCTCAAATCTCAATTTTGAGAGCAATCGGACCAATAACTAAATAGTTCAATATGGTGGCCACTTTTTTGAATTTTCAGCAAAGATTCATGTTATTTGGTCCAAGAGTCTCCCAAATATCAATTTTGAGAGCAATTGGACCAATAACTAAATAGTTCAACATGGCGGCCACTTTTTTGAATTTCGAGAAAAGAGTCATGGTTTATGTTACAAAGGCCTCTCAAATATCAATTTTGAGAGTAATCGGACCAATAACTAAATAGTTCAAAATGGCGGACACTTTTTTCAATTTTAAGCAAAGATTCATGTTATATGGTCCAAGAGTCTCCCAAATCTCAATTTTGAGAGCAATCGGACCAATAACTAAACAGTTCAATATGGCGGACACTATTTTAAATTGTGAATATTTTGCAATTCCATTAATATTACATACACGCGTGTCGAATAACCTTATTTTTTTAATTTAGTAATATCCGACTTAAATAAAAATGTAATAAACAAAATGTGCATGGTACGCACATATACAAGTTTACATCGTACGCCTATGCAACGCGGCACTACGTAGTTCAAATGATTTTAAACAGATGGCTGTACAGTTTACTTGTATGAAGAAGTATTTTACAAAATGTTCCGGTGACCGCATCCATGGTTATATACATCACTGACTATGATGGAAAAACCGAAAACGACAAACACGTCAACTTAAAAAAAAATAGGTCCGCCATCTTGAAATTCAAAATGATATTCGTAATTAGCTCGAGGAAAATCTTAAATTAATACCCATTTTGATTTTTTCATTACTGAAGCGACTACTTATCTTACATGACATAATCGTCATTAGTATTTAAAAAAAAAACATTCGACTTTCGACTCAAAAATTCGACTTGTCCACCGTCGCTTTTGATTTATATCAGTATCTACATACTCGTATTTAACTATTGACTGATATTACCATGGGAGTTTTGAGTTCATAAACTGGCAGCACAGGCAACACATAAAAAAATGGCGCTTACTCAAAATATTTATTTTCGAAACATTTCAATGGCTTATATTGCAGAAACTAATAGGAAATATTGTTACTTACCGATGATAGGTGAGTTTTTTCGTTGGTCTAGATCGACCCATGTAGTTTTTATACACTTTTATCACACAAAACGACATTTTGAAACAATACAATTTTGGTGAATTTGGTTGTGTCCCAGTGACGTCTCGACTGACACTGAAGACGGGAAAATGATTAAGCCCCTAACAGTTAGGGGCTTTTTTTATCGACGCGTAAACAGCTTCGTAGCTCCGTCTGGATATATCATTAGTCAAAGGGGACGGCATATGGATTCTAATAAATGCACGCACTAAATCGGTACACGCATTTAGAAGTTATGAAGGCATACATGAACACTGAAAACATTACACTCTTCTTTCTTCGTCGTGTTTAAGTAATTGATAAACGTAAGCAACTAGTTGATTGTCTCTATCGAAAAGGCCTTCGGATTTTTACATAATCGCAATAACAAAAAGAGCGCTCAAAGAGCAGCTCGACTGGGGAAGTACCTCCACCTTACAGAATACCGCAGTCAAATAACTTTATGTTGTGTAAAATTGTGTTCCTACACGTAAGGTCGCCAGAGCTCATTGGGGAGGGGGGAAAATTCGGTAAAGCGTGAGCGATGCTTTGTGTGTTGCAAGCGTCCATATGGCTACGGTAACCGCTTACCATCAGGCGGGCCGTATGCTTGTTCTTTAGGTCCAATTAGCTAGAATATTAGACAACCTACGACACCAAAATGATAGAACTGCCAATGAAATTATTGTTATCGAAAATCCGTGTGTGTGACAACCCTACCTTTTCATCTATTGTTGACCTGACCAGGTTATAATGATTATTATACTCGGCGCTACCTATTTTGGATAGTACGAATTGCCTATCGAATAGCGTATATGGCTTAATGATTCCGATACACTGGATTAATATAATGTAGTTAACAGAGCTTTGGCGCCATTTTGATAATAATCGACCTTATAATTTAAATATAATCCATAAGTTACAGCACATTGATAATTTTTTACAAGCTTTTATTTAGCTTGTCCTGTCTGTCTATCTTGCATGTTTTTGACACACTTCCCTTTTTCCGATTGTAAATCGGATGAAAATGCAATATTGTTATGACATGGAGCTGATCTCATAATGGAGCCGGAAGATGTCCACCGGCTCCATAATTTTGCGCTTGCGAATTTTTTTCAAAGGCGATTTCATTTGTATTAGGTACAACACTCAGCAACTCAACTTACAATCCGTGACGTTCCTTCCGTTAGGTACATCCTAAAGTGTCACTAAAATAAAAACTCTTTTGGTCGTTCGAGTTGGATTACAAACAATTTATTTTTTTCATAAAGCCGTAAAAGTTTAATGAGGATCGTAAATGAAGACTGTATTCTATGAAACTCGATCGCGGATGAAAGGGCCCGAACAAATAATATGTATGAATGATATTTTTTCAGGAAATATACATGACACCTAAAACCGTTCCATAATAAAAAGGCAAGGCGGAGACGTATAAGGCTTTGGAGATGACCGTCACCGATTCTACCTTTTCATGACGACGACGCGCAGGTAATTACCTCAGATCAAGGGAGAAAGTGAGCGAGTGAGTGAGTGAGATGGTTGTCTTAATTGTAAAGCTTGTAAAGATCTCATATTACGCATACTTAGTGCCATGGTAAATTAATTAAAACAATAAACCGCATATTCCCCCATATAACAAGATAACCCAGCACTAGAAAGTTTTCATGGGAAAATGAAAGTACTTCACTAGCCCACACACAACTAGTTTTTTTCTCATTAATTATACGAGATTATGTGAAATTGTTTACAATACGTGCACACACACAAAGCGCAGAGTGGAGATGAAATGAACGGATGCGGGACGTAATTACGCGTATTTTTTTAAATTAGGTAGGTACCTATGTGCAAAATTATGCCAGTGTCGTGTCCGAAAAGCTTACATATTACATGGTATCTATTGTGTTTTGTAATGCATAAAGTAATATTGCTGGAAAAATGTGGTTCCAATGAATTTATTATATCAACATATAACGGGTCCGCCAAATTTTTTTTTTTTTTGAAAATGCTTTAAAATAAAATCTACTGAATATTTTCTCAAATTTCTTTTTTTATTTGAAAGTACAATCCTTCCGGTTAATAATGAAAAATAATTTCATTCAAATGGCTGCCTCGGCTGGCCACGCAGTAGCCTACACGATCGGTCCAACGGCCGAAGCTACACTGAATGTCTGATGTCGTTTGGCCACCTCGGAGCTGCGATTTGACCCTTTTGATTTTTGATTTTTGGATTTTTGGACCCTTTACCTACCTAATACGGGTAAAATACTGCAATAACATGAAGTTAGACCGTGCCTGGAAGTTTTCAGAAAACAGATTGCCGATGTTCAAATTTAATCATGACAAAAATTACAATGAACTTTTCTTGAGAGCTAACATACCTATATAAAAAATAATGTTAATGTATGGTTAATGTAATCATTTTGTTGATACCAACCAACATACCTAAGTTAGTATTATTTTGATGCTATATGCACTACGAACCTAAGTAAGTATTGGCTCCGAAAACGATGTAATTAGAACTTTAGGAGATAAACAGTTACATTAAACTCCTAATACAAGAAGGTTGTAGAATAATTGAACTAATTACTAACTAGATACATTATTATAGCTTGCGGTGACACCCGACGCTCTTATGCAACGAAGCATCACGTGAATCACGCAAATAATGGAATATTGTATTGTATAAGCAATATATGCTTTTTACATTACTGTTATTTTGCCGAGTATGTAGAGCGGTAAGTTTTATGTGTTATCTGTTTTTTTATTATTATTATAGGAAATAAAAGTAGGTACCAATTACTCTTCATTTCATCTTATCTCATTGGTATTATAAATGTAAGTTTGTTACTTAATCATGCTTATGCAGCTGAACAGATTTGCATAAAATTTGGCACAAAGTCAAAGTCAAAGCCATTTATTCAATTTATGCCCTAGTAGGGCACTTATGAAGGTCAAAGCTACTGAAGTTACCACCAGTTCGTAAGTCGGCCTTCAACTGAGAAGAACAGGCAAGAAACTCAGCAAGGTTACATTTTCCACAGATAAACTAAGTCCTGTATTGACACATAGGATACTATTTATTAAAAATATTTGATCCCTCAGGTATGCGTGTGAAACCACGAGGCGGAATATAGAAAGAAATGAAATTAACTTCATTTTCATTCCATTTATTTCATAACATCTACAGACACCGTACCTAGCTAGTAGGGGGGAGGACAGCAACATTACACCAGGGACCATGGAGGACTGAGTTCAAAACTCACCTACAATACCTTCCCTATCGTTTATTCCACGGAAAAGGTGGTTTATTC
Source organism: Polyploca ridens (assembly GCA_951394255.1). Taxonomy (NCBI): domain Eukaryota; kingdom Metazoa; phylum Arthropoda; class Insecta; order Lepidoptera; family Drepanidae; genus Polyploca; species Polyploca ridens. Next base: position 7,158,346 of record OX596265.1, on the reverse strand, counting down.
CTTTCATTTCATCCTGTTGGCCATCCATCATTCATCCAAGCATCCACTCTCTCACAAAAACCATCCAAAACCTTGGTCTTCTTCTACTTTTACTTACATTTACCATTATCAAAATTATTCATAAATTCAAAAATATTACTTAATATGGAAATTGCAAATTACCATATTTATTTCCAGTAATAAATTACAGAATAGTTTTAATTACAACGAAAAACAATAATCAAATGTGGCGAATTGGTTTTTTGTAACATTTGCTAAATTGATAAGGCACATAAATAGCACGTAGGCTATATATTTACTAAAAGAATTGCACAAAATTTACCTCTCGACAGTTTTAACTGCAAATCTATTGGTTAATATTTTTAAACGATTGTACAGTAGTTAGTACCCAACTAATATGGCTTACCGATGTACCTGCGCAGAAGAAACATTTTCAAAGCGCGGGAAACGCTATTAGTCGGCAGCTGCCGCCATGTTAGCGCGCGCCGTGCGGAGCGGCGTGATCTGCGAGTGAGACGGAACTAACAGCTGCAGTGTATTATGAACCTTATAGTAGTGATCTAAGGTTGATTGTAAGTTTTAAGCATTCTTTCATTAATCTTCGGGGCCATACTTTCTTTTCTGTGCGAACGAAGATTCACGACGCGCCATATCAGTTGGGTACTACTGTCCTATCGTACAGCTATCGTATACAGCTGTGGGTGTAGACTGTAGACTCTGATAAAGGTGATCATATAAATATCTAATGCAAAGTACCAAATGGAGCTTTAATTATCTTCCTAAGGGTATTTTAAGCGAAAAAAATACTGCCCAGGATTAAAAAGTTCCTAGGCTTAATAAATTAGTATGGTAGGAAACGCCTAACCAACAAATTGATAAGTAGGAACTAAGATTTTGAATTGCGTTAGAAGTCTTCCAAGCCTGGTTAGTGAAAAAAGCATACGCATCTGTAATCTTTGAGTCTTTGCTTTGATCAAAGTTCTGGAAAGTAATGCAATAAAAAAAACTGAGGTATCTACATAAAATATTTAATTTTAAATGCAAGTAACTGTACCTAAGATGCGATTTTCATTGATTTTACCCGGAAAATATTGTAAAAAATTCTCCGTTAAGTTACAATAATAATAAGCGTTATTATAATATAAAACAAGAATTGGATTAAAACCTGTTTTCAACACATTATACTTATTATTATAATAATCATAAAAGATACACTTTGTAATTGTAGCGGTATGTTAAATGGTCTTAACGAATAATTTTGGAATCGTAAAAAATCTTGAAGCGATTTTTGTCAATGCTTGAAATGTTGGTTATTATAACTACCAAGCAGGAATCTTTTCAAAATGTATATTTTTTACATTTTTATACAGCATACAATTTTTTTACGTGTTTGGAAGCCCTAATAGATTATCCTATGTGAATATATTGCAGTTCCAATAAATATTACTACTAATATTACTATTTTATGAAAAAAACAGCTCTGTCCTTTTCATTGACCTTTATTTGTTTTTTTTTAAGTAGACCTGAGCCTAAAATAACGCACCTCATGATTCTTCACGCTTTCCTCATGATTGCATAATAGCTTCAAAACGTTCGAATTTCAAAGATGAATTACCAGTTTAAAAAAAAAACAATTAAGTAATAAAGTTTTTATTTAATTTTACATTTACTCGCAAACTCACAAATGAAAAAGTGCATTCCGAAATGAGTTTTTAAAACATTCTTCGATCGGTGCACTCGACACAATTCGATTCGTGACTACGTTTGATATCGGTGGAAATCGAATAACATCCAAATAACGGTGCTCTCGTAGCTCAAAGAGAGGTGATGTTGAAAAATGAATGGCCAAGATCGATATCAATGAGTCGGCGTTACCTTCCATCAGTGTGCGTGGCGTAGACGAGACGCGTGAGCGGTTTTATTTTAATATACCTAGCATTAAAATAAAACCGACAAAGTGTAAGTCGCTCACCGAGGGTTTCACCTTCCTTGGTTTGGGCCAACTGTTGTAAAAAACAGAAATTTTCTTTTAGTAATAACATACTGATAATTAGGCGAAGTCTTTCCTCGGACTAAGGGTCAGCACACACCGAGACTCGGATGCTGGGGAACGCAAACCCGCGAGTTCATAACATAGAGCACACAACAACCTCGACTCCCGCTGTTCCCGCTGCGTGTGTACCGGCCGGCGCGGCCCACGCGTGGCAAGATACACTTGCGGCAACTTGCGGCTTTATTGATGATCTCTGTATGTGTGGGTTGCCTTTACTCGACTGATTTAATGTGTTTTATCGCTTTAAAGGACGTCAATGTTTATTTGTGTTTTAAGCGAATAATAAAGAAGTAAAAAAATCTGGCTTCACCAAAATCAGAATTCTTACAGCTTACTTATATGAATGACGACAATGCTTGAACGTAGCATTCACTCTTGCAGGACACAATTGGATGAATGAAATAGGAATGCAATGCACGCTACACACATTATTAGATAGGTAGATAGAGCAAGTGTCGTTTTAAAAAAAAAATTAAGGCGATGATAGCTCAGTGGTAGTGACGTCGGATACCGAGACGAAGGTCCCGGGTTCGAATCCTACAATGAGCTTGAGCTTTCGGTGAAGGAAAACATCGTGAAGAAACCATAGCAGGATGGTAGGGTACTTTGTAGTACCCGCCTGGATGGTTACCACCTTCAAGTTGAAAATCTGTCGCCAAGCACCTTTTAGTGTGTTCCGACAGCTGCACTTGAGAGCCAGTTCCTTCTAGGCTTTGTGTGCTTACCACCTTCGGCCGCATCATCACTTACCATGGTGAGATTGCGGTCTAACACAGGCCTATAAACAGTAAAAAAAAAATTATAACGTAATAAATGTTTATCAAGCGCTTTTTATGAAGCGCTCGTGGTGTAGCATGATTAGCCGTTCTTAATCGATCGGCAAAGTTAAGCTACGCCTGTCGTGGTCGGTACCTGGATGGGTGACCGCCTAGTGGTATTTCAAATCGAGCGTTTCCGTGCTTCGGAAGGCACGTAAAGCCGTTGGTCCCGGTTATCACTTAACTGTGATAGTCGTTAAGCTAGTTGGATGCCTCCTAGGCGGCTTGAAAAATTCCAACAGTAGGTTGACCACTAGCCTACCTCCACCGATCCGCAGTGGGCACGCGTGGTGGAGTATTGCCCATTCCCTTTCACCTTCATTTGTGAAAGGAGGCCTGTGCTCAGCAGTGGGACATTATAGGCTGATGATGATGATGATGAAATGTTTATCCTCATTGTTCCTTCATAACTTTACTTCATAACCTGTATCATCACAATAATAGGTTAGTAATAGATTGGATGCGCGAGCGCATCTATTCGTGGTATTTCGCAATGCACAGTTATCAGCGCATTTCGAACGACGTAATACCTACTAAATATTTATACACTGACATGCTAGAAGCTTGACAAATAACTACAAGGTTGTCATAGGATCAGCGTTGCCAGAGTGACTTCACGGTAGGATACACACAGCTCTTAAAAATAGTACGAAACATAACTTTTGAGTACGCAGTGATTAAAATAATATTCAAGTAATTTCTCAGATAAGGTAAGTTTATTCATTGCATTTTGTAAGTGTCGTTTGCGCACCGAAACCGAAGGTACAACGAAAGAACAAAACCAGCGAAATATAGGTCTATTATTTTACTCTTTGCAGCGAAACCACAAGCAGTAATACAGAATGATGGACTTTTGGCGGGAACTTGCAGAGTGACGTTGCGATTTCGTTTTTATTCTCATAAATTCGTGAATTTTGAGTTTTATTGCATATTATCGGTGGTATTTTATCCAATAAAGATCAATCCATGTGCACCAGTGGAATGAAATAAAATGAATATTTGTATCGTGACTTTTCATGTTGTCTCTAAATGTCCGTGAAAAGTTTTAGTACAATGACCACCACTATAGTAAATAATGACTTTTATGGACGATGACTGACTGAGGAATATAAGTCCCAATTTGGATTTGGATGCCAAACTTAAAAATAAGATAATAAAACGTACTATCGCTACTCATTTTATGCTGAATCTTGCTTGACAGAAATTAAAATTATTTACTTTTTTTTATTTTGATTTAGAAAATTTGCAATTTTTTGGCTTTACAATAAAATAGTACGCAAATTGGCAGGAGAGTACCCGAGAACGCTACCTAACGAAATAGTACGCAATGCGTACTAATGCGTACCCTAAAGGCAACGCTGCATAGGATGTACCTATTTGGTTTCAAAATCAAAGAATGTTAACCATTTATGAGTAGGAAAACGAAATATAAAAAAAAACTAATCTACCTAGTTTCTTTTATTATGGCTGATGGTAAGCAGTTACCGTAGCCTATGGACGCTTGCAACACCAGGGGTATCACTCGCGCGTTGCCGACCCTGAAGAAATCTCTTCACACCCTTCAAAACCCCATGCTGACCCCATTGGGAAAACCACAGCGGAGAGCTCATTCCACAATCTGAGCGTCCGCGGAAGAAAACTCCTTTGAGACCGCACAGTTCGAAACAATTCTGGTTTGAATGTGTGAGGATGAACTCCCCGTCGCTGATGAGAGTTGCGATGGTGGAAGGTAACCGTGGGCATCAAGTCGAACAATTCTTTAGAACACTCTCCGTTGTACAAGCGGTAGAACACACATAAGGAGGCAAAGTCTTTTCCCAGACTAAGGGGCTCTAAACCGCTAAAGGCTAGATGAAAGAAAATAAGGAAAACAAACAGACCATAAAAACTAAGGACATATACGTACTAAACTAATCTTTGAATGGATTTAGATGAAACTTGGCATTAAGATAATAATAATAGATCATAACCTAGTAGAAGAACAAGTAGAATTCTTTTTATCCCGGGAAAACAGAAGATCCCTCGGAAGAACGGGAGTAAAACGCAGGGCGTTCTTATTGAGAAATAAAACATAATATCTATCTAGCACAATATTGTTTACAAGTATACTTTGCTTATAGGCACAAAATAAAGCACAAGGCCAATTGTTTTGTAATATACGTTAAAACCGTAACGCTGCGCTATCTCCAAGTAGGTACCTAGTTACGGTTGTTAAGCATTTGGATAATCGATTTTACGGTAAAATATGTTTTAATTTTACGCCATTATTTTACCGGTTTACATTGCTTGATAATTTTCAATTAATAATAGGTATATTTTACTAACAAATGATATAGGTAACGGTAATATAAACATAAAAACACATAAGTACCTACTTAAGTAATATAACGAGTTATTATAGGAATGAGCTGTCCTGAAACGTGCCTGAAACGCAATATATACAGAGTGATTGTTGATCGCGGGCTCTCATTCTGGGCGCATCAGTGGGAGTGGTGTTGCTATTTTACCCGTGCTTTAATTATGAATAACGTAACTACGTGTAATTAAAGTGATAATTTAAACGACAATAAACCTATATGAGGAGTTTTTTGCGTCGCTTCTTCTCATACGGGACTTTTTCCGAAGCGATGGTAGGTATAACGTTGTTTGATTTCTAATATCTTAGAATATGTTTTTGAAACGAAACCTTTTCTTATACTTCCATGGGAAACCCATAGAAAAGAGAAGCGTAGATACCCGCGTTCTCAAGGGATCTAGTGTGTTCCCGGGATAAAAGTATCATATATGCTATTCTAGGTTATGATCTACCTACGTGCCAAATTTCATCATGTTTGGTTGAGGTGCCAAGAGGTACTTACCTAACAAACAAGAAAACACACTTTCGCATTTATTATACCTACCTATTAGGATTTGTCTTTTACTTTTAGATTTTTGTGTAAATAAATACAACAACAAAGTAATTATATTTCTGTCCATTAATCGATTGATATTATTTTATTGTTATATAGGTACTTAATATTATCTGGAACGATATGTAGTTATAGTAAGTAATTTAGTAAATACAAATTAAATAAATACTCGTAAGATATTGAATGGTATTTAGATTTATGTAACTTTCTCACGTGCCATATTCTAACTGATATTAATTATAGTAATCTTGTAAACTAATATAACATGATTGGAAATAGTGTTAGCATCTGTTTTTTTTTATTCTAACCGCCAATCGCCAATGTACCGCTCGAGTTTTTAATCAGATTGTACACCTTTTTACAAGCTTTTATTTACCTACCTAACTATGTTCGGGTGGAATTTTGCTTTGATTGGCTTGGTTTTTAGTACCTATACATTAGTATATTGGAAGACAATGTAAATACAGTCAACAAAAATAACAGTCACCAAAATAGCTTGTACTAAAAATTCAATTTTTAACAAAATCTTATTCATGGTACGTTTGATGTGCACAGATAAACAAATAAAGGTAAACAAGAAACGTAAAAAAAAACATTTTTAGGGTTCCGAAACCAAACGGTAAAAAGGAACCCTTATGGTGCCAATCGGTCCGTCTACTGTCCGGTCTATCTGTCACAGCGGTATATATGTAAAACATTTTTAGGGTTCCGAAACCAAACGGTAAAAAGGAACCCTTATGGTGCCAATCGGTCCGTCTACTGTCCGGTCTATCTGTCACAGCGGTATATATGTAAAACATTTTTAGGGTTCCGAAACGAAACGGTAAAGAGGAACCCTTATGGTGCATTTGTACATTATAAAACAGGCTTTTATTTCCATTATGTTGCGTAGCTTTTGACTTATGACGAAAAATGCCAAAATAATACCATTCCCTCTTATCTCCGAAGTTAGCAATGCGAAAAATCTGAAATAATTACAGTTGATAAACATTGATGTAAATATTATAGGAAAAATCATAGACTACCTCGGAGTGAGCGAGTCAGACTCAAACGCGCACTTAGCGGTTTTATTTTATCAAGAAGGCAACCATTATCTATGTTGCCAACGAAGCAACCCGCGAAATATAGGTATAAAGCAAAAACACAAATTGGCATTTTTTCTCTGTTGGTCTGAACTCGTGTGTGAGTTAATTTGTCGGTTGTGTATCTAATTTGTTGTCTGGTAATAACAAAGTAGGTACTCGTTTCGTAATAACAGGCGATATAATTAGGATAGCTTGTTCAATCGGCCGTAAAGAGAAAATAATCACTAATCAGCATGTAGGTACCTATTACGTAGATAGTGTTGTTCATTTTGCACATATTGCACATAGTTATAGAGATGTATATTTAAGCTGAATATATAAAATACCTCTTTGATTCCGAGTCTAAATAATTGATAATGGCCCTGATTCTGTTGTTCACAACTAAACTAATTTTAATGTCACTATGTCTCTTTCTAACAAAGAACATATGAAAAGGATGTAAGAAATTTTGTCCTGTCAAATTAGTCCAATGCTTGTTTTCAATATAAATTTAGTCGCCATCTATCGCGGTTAAGCCTAAATACACGCAAAATAAGACGGCAAAGATTAATTTGACAACTTAAAATATGTTCTATCCTTTTTCAATAATGTTCGTAAGAAAGAGATGAGATGTGACAAAAATTTGTTTAGTGCGATTAACAACAGAACCAGCACCAGTGTTGTTCATTTTGCACATTTTTTGCAGAGTTATAGACATGTATATTTGAGCTGAATATAGGTATAGATAGGTATATACCTCTTTGATTTCGAGTCTAAATAATTGATAATATTTGGCAACTATAATCGCGACTACGTTAACATGTTTGTTTTGGGAATTGGTACAGCGCCTATGTGGGCTCAAGCATCTAGGTCCTCCCCTGATAAATTTCGATACAGGCTACCCTCAGTTGGATCGAGCCCCTGAACCCTCCAAACCGAAATCCTGGATCTGCCACTGCTTTGTAAGAAAACATAAAAAATCAGGATCGACATTCGCAGTAAGCTAAAACATCACTAAAGTTACCAAGCGAAGAATCCAATACGTTTTATTGAAGCTTAAAGCTCAGTAGTTCACTGATACATTGACCCCGCATCTATTAGTCACGTCACAGAATAAATAATAGTACCAGTACGTTAATTGTAATATGTACTCGCTTATCACTAACAGCTGCAGTGGTGATTAAAGGGACAGGGGCGATAAGGAATGAGAAATGTAAACATTAGTGGAACTCCACTGACTAGGCTGACTGCTAGTTTTGTTTACGTTGACTGAAGTATCCGTCTCCCTGGGAAGAACGTTTATGGCGAGAGAGAACTTAATAGAAGAGTGATAAACGAAATGAAAACCAATCTTTATATTACGTATAGAGAAGACGCCACATATCACAACTATGTTCCGTTCAAGTGAGGCCATTTGGCCAGACTTATTGTTGTAGAACGATGAACGAAACGCGTAAGCGCCGTCAATATCACGGTGTTTGCGTGAAAAATACTCCTAAAAGCGTTCTGATAGAGCTACGTGTTTGTACTGTCCTTAGACGACAAATTTATTGTTTCAGCGCTAAAGAGAAGTTTACTTGACTCTAAAAAAATGGGAAATAACCTTTGCTTATAATAGCTTCTCTAAGCTCAATGTCTATAAGCAAAAAAAAACAGTCCGTCGAGTCGAGATTGAATTTGGAACCTGGATCTATTGTATAAGGTTTATTATGAATAACACTATCTATTCTTACAGAGGGTGCATGTCATAGATATCATAAGTAACGAGAAGAGAACTTACCTTCATGGTATATTAACGATTTGATTGAACTATAGGTAGGTACCTACTTATTGACGGTTTGTAATAATTTTAATAAAAAATAATAATACGATTATTGTAACTACATATTGAATATTAAATTGATTAATATATACATCGAACACGATGCTTATTTATTTTCCTTTAATTACACAAAAACGGGTAATTACCTATTCTAGTTCTTTAACCTAAACTCGGGGCATCCTTATCGGCTTTCAAACGTCATAATAGTTACCATCATTAAGGTTGTTAAAGTTAACATAGGTAATGTGAAGAGATTGAGATACGATAAGCTTTGGATTTAGGCTAAAAGGCCAAGCTAAGAGGCCATATCTGACACGAGTGTCGAGGTAGACGGGAATGGTCAATAATCACCTATTTTTTCAAATACAACTTTACTCATTTATTTTTAAAAATTAAAGAAATATTGGTGGTTGGTACCCTGGGCAAACTATTTAGTAATCTGTGCCCTGGGTACTTTGGAGTTGGACTCCAGATAACGAGGATTTGTTTTTATACCACTTAGTTGGCAAACAAGCATACGGCCCTCCTGACGGAAAGCAGTTACCGTAGCCTATAGACGCTTTCAACACCAAGGGTATCCCGCGCGCGTGTTGCCGAATCTGCAGAAATCTCTGCACACCCCTTTTGAAGAAACCCATGCTGTACTCCATTGGGAAAACCACGGCGGGGAGCTCATTCCACAGTCTGAGCGTCCGCGGAAGGAAGCTCCTATAAGCCCGCACAGATCGAAACAATTCTGGTTTCAATATGTGAGGAAAACGATACCGGGGAAGAGTACAATACACTGCAACGTAGGTACAAAGGTACTTACAAATGTAAATAGTTGATATAAAACAAACCAGTACAATTATAAGTATAGTTAAGTTAGGTTATTGTTATTAAAATGATAATATTCTCATAATGGCAACAAGGAAGTATGAAATCGATACCGCATACCTACTATTTCTGTGCAGCTATCGGCCGCGGCCATCCTGCCCTATGTGACACAGATGTGACATCCAGGGCTGAACTTAGGTTGATGCCATAAGGGCTTATTTAAATAATAATAATAAAAAAGTGCGGAATGAAAACAGTCATGGCCTATATATGAACTAAAGTTATAATTTGACATGGCATCCACCCCTGTTTTTAGGTTTTAGGTCAAATCGTCTGCCATGTCGTATCGCTTCAATAGTTAGTGGTGTATTTGTTTAAAAACATGACAAAGCAATTTAATTACCTTCTTGTTAGTTAATTTATTTTATTTTCATTAACTATTTGAGGAAGTGCAACTCCCATACAAACCAGCACCGATTTAAGGGGGTGAAGAAACAATGTGTATATTTGTTTTTAAAAATAAATGAAAAAAAAAACTTCAAAAACAGTCAAATCCTACAAAGGCACTCTTTGTGCACATATTCCACCACATCATAAAAAAATAGCCACATTGTTGAAGACAGATCTATTACTTAGCTTTCAGCTTGTCTATTACATGTAGTGCATATTTAGTATGGTCTCTAATCATAATTACAGTTAAAGAAAATAATTTTTAAACTTAAGTTAGCCCATTTTACACCTTCTAAGTCCCTCTCTGCCTTACACATTTATATCTGTCGTAAAATAGTTGAGCCCCGTCGCATTTGGTTTTATTTTAGTATATTTACATCCACATATCCACTGAAATAACGATGTGATATCTTTATGGTTATATTTTCGTTCGCACTAACCCCCTAATAATAAGGTTATGAACGTTGATTAGTTAAAATTCCGAAGACTATCTGACACGTGACGTACTTATTATGATATTCGAGGAATGAGACAGAGGACACTATAACACTGATTTAATTATAAAGCGATTATAAATAAGGGGGTAATACGCCAGTAATATACGAGTATATGTCATAGACCGGGAGATACTGGCACACATTTCCTGGTCATTTGTACCAGTATGGCGACCCTTCAGGGGTCTAATTACGTAATGATGAAAAGGAAAATGAACGTTATAGAGCTGGTATCGCTATAACCATCATTTTCCTTTTTGTCATTACGTAATTAGACCTTTTTCATCGACTATCGGAAAATACAAAAATCTTGTGGAACAAATCGTTCGACACTCGAAATTTATCCGATACGTTCGATTAACGCCCACGCGATTGGGCCGCCGGTACCAGCGTCTTTTCGTCATTACGTAATTAGACCTCTGAAGGATCGCCATACTGGTACAAATGACCAGCGGGGTTAAGGGCAGGTCTAAGCTCAAATTCACAAAAATGGGTTTCTTTGAGAGTCGAGTATGACGTAACGCAATGAAAATACCTAACACAAAAAATACTGTGGACAGAAGAGGGTTTTGAAAAAAATGTTAACCGAATAGAATATTAAAAAATGCTTTGATATTCCCAATAAAAAATCCGTAAGTTACGTCTAAAAAAATCTTTCGCTTCGAAATTCTCCGTATTTTCAGCGATGACTACAATTTTATTTTTAAGAATATATAAGATACTGAACTATATTAGAATGTTAACCGGACACTTATTCAATTTAATGTGTATATTTTGTATAATCTAAAGAAAAGCCTTAAATAACAGTCCATTTCATAGAGTCGACACATTTATGATTTACCATTTTCAACCCTATTCCAGTGAAGAACGAGTGCTGTCAAAATCGTAGTCAGTCCGCGCCTTAAAAACGAAGAGTTGCGCAATATTGCTGAAAGGAATTCATTTCCCGAATTCCTAGCAGATCTGACGCAATTCCTATAAATTTTGGTAAAATGGTCACTAATTTCATGCAATTCAATTCATTAGCTGATTCTAATTTGACATTAATGTTACAACACCAAAAATAAAAAACCGTAATTTACCGGTAAGTTTTTCTATTATAATTTTTATGTCGTAAGAAAGAACTAATAGAGAATTCACGTATTAAAATTATGATATTAAACATGTATAACTATAAAACGTTTATATAACTCCAATTACGTATCTAAAATGGGAATTTATAAATGAATAAGAAAATATTTTCATCTTCGACTGGCAATAATATGGTCAGTCGTCCGTCAATGTCACTAAGTTATATATATTTTACCTACGTATAGGTAGTAAATAATACTAATTTCTTTTGAATTTTATCAAAAGTACTTTAAATAAGATAAATTCCGTCATTATTTAGTCTAAATAACGGATTATTATGAATAAACAATCACGTGAAATGTGCAGGGAAGAAAATTTTTGTGTATGACAAATAACAAGAAGAAACATTTCGTTCATTCGTTATGAAGACTTTTTAAACTAAAAAAAGCCCGAGTATTTGCGAAGACAAAGTAGTAATTGCATAAATATCCTCTATACATGATAAATCATTATGAGGACATTTCACCAAAGTTCCATGTTGAAGTTTCTAGTTTTATGAGAGTGAGTTCGTAAATATCATCAATAAAAGCATAATCTAGCATATTCCCAACCTAATCTCAACAAAAGAATATACTATTATTTCTATTTATACCATAAATTATTGAATTATAAGCCCCAAATAATATGTTCAACAGAAACTAGGATTTTTTTATATGAAACATGCAATGCATGTAAAGTGCATAACTAAGACCATTATTAATTAACTTCCCCTTGTTAGATAGGTGGTGGTAGGTTAGGTAGATGATACCTACTATTGATGATGTGCAAACAATAATATAATCAACAAATAATATTACATTCAGGTTATAAATTACCCGAAGATAAAGATAATTGTACATGGGATTACCAAAAGGATATTTATATGATAATTACTATGGCATCTGTCATCATCATGCTGCTAATATGATGGGGAAAGGACCACAGAGAATTTGGGAGTTGGCGTTGCTATCATGCCTTAACATTACCTACACTAAACTATAATGTTGATAATACTGTAATAAAAGTTACGCTGATTTATTTACTTTTGTCTTTTATTTACCCTATACAACCCCTATGTGTATCTCTTTGTGTCACTGTGACTAGTCTTCGGAAATATATACCAACACAGATATATATATATACTCTAGTAATACCTTTGATAGAAAGTAGATCTGCGGATATAATTCCTCAAAATTTAGGGTTTTGAGGAATTATATCCGCTTATTCTATTAAAATTTAAGCTGCAGATCTTAAAGCTTTTTGTTATTATTAGTTCTAATCTTTATAAAAAATCAAATATATAAGAAACTGGCTGCATGACAGATGCACGCACAGCTCAAACTGCAGAGTACAAACTTGAACTTGAAACTTGAACTTTTGCACACATATTCCTTATAACATAGGCAACTACTAAGGTCTTTTCAAAATTCAACCCCTATGGGGATAAAGAGGGGTTTCTGGGTGGAAAAATAGTATAATATTAATCATGTAAAAATTACGATAGTACTATGTTAGGTTATCATAAAATTTATGGTAAAAGAACTTTATTGGTAGCCAATAACTTTTAACATTCCATAAAATGGTTTATGGGTGTTAGAAAAACCTCGAAATTCCCTCATTATTCATTGATTTTCAACAAAATCTCTAAATTGAATTGTAATAAGTTGCTCCTCGATATCCTCTTATGATTCTACTATTTGACACAAAAACAATTCCTATTTAGTGAGCCATTTTACGAATCTCCATAGAAAACTGTCAAAACAATGAATTGCAGAATTAGAATCGTATTGAGATCATATCCTGAATTGCCTACTAAGTGACCATTTTACGATTTGTAATTCAATTCCTAATGGGAACTCAATCCGATTCGGCGTTTCCTTCCTTTTTAGCCCCCCAGAAAATTTGTGCCAGTACCTCCCGGTCTATCAATGGGGTAAGCGTACGTACCTATACTGCTCCTCCTCTTTTAGATACACCTTTAGGAATGACATTGCCCAAAAACTTTTTTGTTGATGCCTACATTATTGAAGGTACCTGTGTGCAAAATTCTGTATAACCGCAACGGTTTGGGCTGTGAGTTGATAGATCGGCCAGTCAGTCAAGACAAGTGTTTATATGTATAAAGCATAAGCCTCAAGGCATAAGCCGAAAGCGTTAGACATTACATAAAATACTACAAAGTATGAATCAGCATGTGATCTAATATCTTTCCAAATGAAAACGAAATCTATAAGATTAATCGCAACTTACGCAGCCATCATTATAGTCGGTAATAAATGTTATAATAAACTAGTAATTAGAACGTAAATAGGTGCCAGAGAGTTAAGATAAGTTAGGGTTGCCATTTGTCCGGGTTTCCCCGTATGTGTCCTAGTTAAGAGGGCGTCCGTAGAGCGTCCGGGCGGGGTTTCATTTTTTGTCCGGGTTTAAGTTTTCAAGTCACAACAATCTAAAGTAGTTTTTATTTTACTGAGTAATTTAAATAAATTACAGTTTAAAAAAACTAAAAAAACAAGCTTTAAAAAGCCCTGCACTAAAAAGTGTTAAATTATTATAAAATGTAACCTAAGTATATTCTCTGTCTATCCCGTAAGGGCCTAAATGTAAGCAATTTTTTTTGTAATTAAATTCAATATTTGAATGAAAAGCGTGTGGCGCGTGAAAATTACGTTTGAAGATTCCTTTACATACATTCATACAGGTCAAGCTAATAAAAGCGTGTTAAAAATGGCACTGTTAACATGTCCGGGTTCCAAGTTCCAAAATCCGGGGCTTTCACGATTCTTTCCTGGTTGCCAGATTTTCGAGATGGCAACCCTAGATAAGTAACGCCTGACAATCGGGTGAGGTAAGGTAAAACAAACACTATCTATACTATAAGTACTATAACCACATCACGCAAACATAATATGTAAGTTAACTTAGAGCCATAGAGGCTGGTGGCCAATCCATTGTATATTTTTTATCTGATCTACGAGAATGGAGAAGGAAGAGAGATGGAATATAGGTTGAAACTGTCATTTATTTGGTCGGCGCAATGAAAAAAGGTCTACACTACATGAGGCCTTATTTTCATTATCCTTTCGATTACATTGACTACTATCTATCACAAATATGTATCTAAGTAAGTATGTATTGCAATTACATCTTCAAACTTCAAATTCAATTAAAACATAGGTATAATCAGTCATACATTTATTATTCCAATTTCTGGACCACCCAAAAACTGTCTCGTTGTGAGTGCCAAGAATCTCGACTCGGTAGCAATGACAAGGAAAGCTAGACATTACGAAACGTGTACCGTTTAGTACGCACTGCGGTATGCACCTCATTAATTCAGTGAGCCCAAGTGTAAAAAGGCAAAAATAACAAATAACATGAACAAAGAATGATCCAAAGCCGAAGATGGCCGAAGAGAATGCGTTAAACGAAACACAGATATTAAGTGTTGTTGGAGCAAATGCTTTGCGGTGGGCTGTACAGTCGGCTGGAATAAACCTTGTGATCTATGAAGAATAGATGGATAGATAGATGGATAACTCAGATTGTACACCATAAAATACACAAATTAATATTAATTACTGTATATACCGATAAAAAAGCTAACAAAAAAAATTGGCATGATTTGATTTGATTTGAAATCTAAATATATAATATATTTGGTTTACTATATTTATTATTTATCAACTGATAGACGGAAAAAAGTTTTACAATCACGAAAATAATACGCAGTTATGTTTTTCAGATGAGATGTCAACAAACTACTGATATTAATCAGTTATTGTCGAGATTGTTTCATAAAGCCAGTGCTCGTAAGTCATAATTCTACTTGCAAGTTAGATTTATCGGCGACTATTAACTTCAGAACAGCCAACTTATCATAATTAGCTTTATTGAATATAATTCGCACTACACTGTCTCATATACCAACTACGATAACTGCGTTTGCTCCGATTGACATAATAAATCATGGTATGTCCAGCCCATGGTCCAATAATATAATTCATCTAGTATTCAATTATTGATAGCAAAATAGGTACACAAAATAAGACTCCATTAGAGTAAACAAAAAAGGCGCCAATCTGGAACGACCAGCCATATTTGAAAAAAAATTAGGAAAGAAACTAGGAAGCTATATTATCCCCGAGTATTATAGACTACTTTTTATCCAGGGAATGCGGGTGAAACCGCGGGGGATAGGTAGTACGAATATATATACAGTACGTTATTTACCTAAGAGGTCAACAACTTCAATACTTATAAAGATTCCTTCACAAATATAGTCCAAAGAGTGTAATCCGTGCTATCTCACACAATAATAAACAGCAAACGTGGTCAAAAGCCATATACGATCTCATTTTACGACCAAAATAATCTGCACTCGCACTTGATTTTACGGCACATGCAACACATTTGAGTGCTCTCGGAAATTTTCAAGTGTGCATAAAATTACGCGCCTGAGTGTACTTATGAGTGCATTATTTATTCAACGCACGACGCGGCGTTCGTTCACATCGCGACAAACATGTGTACGTCGTTTATATTTACATTTGACTTTGGTAGCTTGAGGGTAGCTGATAAAAATGACGTACAGTCCACGCTGAAATGGAGCAACTTGGATTCAAAGCTTTAATGGCTGACCAAACTCAAATTGAAAACATATTTTTACACTTTAAGCAGCGGCAAGGAACTTAAGGACGTTACAATTGATTCTCACCGGTTCGTAATTTGTAATACACATAAACTTAGAAGATTCCGGCACGACACTCGGTAATGCATTTTATTTTATTTATGTGGATCTTAGTTGCAATCATTGTCAGTCTCTTAAACTAAGCTCCAAAGTACTTAAACCTTGTTGATAGTTCAAAGAATCTTTTCAATAGTGAGTAGTAAGTACGTGTTCACTCACCTGAGTGAACACGTAACGAGCTTCACTCGTGAACTTGGCAAACAATTATTTTTAAACTGAATGTTTTACTAATTTAAACTTATAGTTTTATACATAAAACATTATATATATTCTCTTAATTATAGGAGAAAACAGCTTTCCGCCCGGTGGAATTTCCTATTTTACATTTTTTAAGATATCATTTCGGAAAATCCTTTCTTAGGACATCCTTACTGATCCATAATGTATTATAAATGGGAAAGTAACTCTGTCTGTCTGTATATTACTCTTTTACGCCTACCGCTGAACAGGCACTCAGATGTAATAACTTATGTTGTGGAGAAGGACATAGGCTACTTTTATCCCGCGAGTGAAACTGGGGGTTGGTAAGATATAATCTTGGAACTAAGCAATTAGAAAGATTGATCTGTCTCTTATGGGGTTCTGAGTTGGTCTTTCAATATCAGTCAGGCCATGTTCATAATAATAAAACGAGCTTAGCGCCCAGCTTTTTTACCGTGAGTGCATTTCTTTTTGTTAATTTTTATACATTACGTACCTATAGATTGATCTAGGTTTAACAGTCAGCAAAGCTTAATTTCACGTCTCACAGAAGGTATTTATTTCTTGTAGAGACAAAACAGTAGTGCAATTCTGATCTTTTTTGACAGCTGACGACGACGACGTCCGTCGTCGCGGTCTATTCTCTATACATTCGTAGTGCGGTGCTACATTTTTCAATTGATCAATTAATTAATGTTTAATTTTATGAAGCTCCTATTAAGGTCGTATTATGTATCCATTATAAAAAAAAACCTGTCACTTTGTGGATCACTTTCATTTATGATAGTTTCTGTGTAATGTTATGATATTTGAAGTAAGTATGTTTTATTACAAATTATTTATTATAAATCCAAGACTGTTCTTTGTCGAAATCAGTCAAAAACAAAGGCCCAGTTCAGCAGAGGACATCTCGTGACAGAATATGATGATGATACTAATTTTATAGTGGTTACAGAGTTGGTATACATATTTCAGATATCTGCAGCTCGAATAAGTCATATTATGGGCATCCTTAAATCAGCCAATGATGAAGATATCTTGGAAAAACGTCGTCAAGCTCAACAGTTGAGACTTTTGGCGAGTAATTCTTTAACTATTCTTGTTGAAATAAACATTGATTAAATTGTGCACAGCACTACAAAGTCAATGCATTTTTATTTACTGGAAATGCTAAAATTCTTCCAAATTCTATATAGAAGTCTTTGATATCTGGCTTATTTTTATTATTCCTTATAAAAAAATACCTCGTCAATTTGGTAGTATGTACTTACATACGAGTATGTTATTAAACATTATTCGTGAAAAAATGTTAATTGTTTCAATATTTTCAAAATATGGGCGCTATATCTAGCTTTCTTTTTGTGAAGTTTAAGTCGTAATATTAAGATAAAGTTAAACCAATGAATAGCCTTCATATTAAACCTTTAAAATTGGTATATTCAGTACATTAAAGTTTTACTAAAATATGAAATAAAATTAGCCTTTATCTAGTTTCCATATCATAAGTTTGCTTAGCTTGGGATTACGACTCACATCATTAAAATAAATGAAATCCACTCGCAGAGCGCAGTTGATGTTTACAATACACCTTCCAGCCCATTTTAATTCTTTTGACCTATTCAAGTATTCAATTGTTTCGACATGCAATAGTCCGGGAGGTACTGATGCATTTTAGATAGTATTAATATGCCGATCGATGGCCATCTTTTTCAATAGATCTTGAATGACTAATATGTGAACCACGCATCAGCGATGCACCCGCGGTGGGTTTAGGATTGGAAGGTTACGGCAGGGGTAAACTTTTTTTTTTACAAATTCATGCGAGCAGCTGACGCGTGTTCCCCCCTCCACCATGCAGCAGACGATTTTTTTCAGCTCAGTATTATGTCAAATACTTATGAAACAAGTTTGAGCCGGCGTACTATGTCTTTTTTTTTACTGGGAGTGGCTGATGACGGATGTAGAAGACTTGAGCACTTACTTGAGCAGACGGTCGGTTCACTTATTAGTCATATAAGATCAACTATACATTTCAACGTCAGCCGGCTTACTATGACTTTTGTGTTTGCAACGCTACCTCCCGGACTAACCGTCACAACGGAGTCGTCGTCGGTTGCTGTCAAAAACGTTTCAGAATCATGGATTTAATATACAAACAGGATTGAGCTCTTGGGCCAAAAACTCGAGCAGAGAGAGATAACGCATACCGAGGCTGTTTATCCCATTCTAATAGGGTGACCAAACATTTTTATAACGAACAGGAAAGTTGGATTTGAGAGATAATTTGTGTCCGGTTGACACTTCTTCTTCCTAGTCGTGCACTCTTGGCAGAGTGGTCGTGGTCATTGTTAGTCCCTTTCGCGCACAATCGCTGCATTGCAAAGTTCCTCCAATTTTGTCTGTTTGTGGCGTTTTGACACTAGTTGATTTCAAATTATTGTTTGTATTACAAAAATATTAACATTATGTTACTTAAAATAGTGAAATAATAATTTATAGAAAAAATAAGAGATAAAACCATAATGAAAAACTATAGATATCGAGATACTTTTTCGCGAAAACCCATTATTTGAAACTGAACATTGTTATGTTCTATGTGGGTGTTGAATCGTGTACGCACGATTAATCAAGATATAAATTTCCAATATTAGCTGACCTCTCATTGTACAGAAATCCTATACAATGCGAGATCAGTTTATACTGGAAATGTATAGCTTGATGTGTAGCCGTGTATACCCATGTTTTTGAGAAAAGTTATGATTAATTTTTGAGTTAAGTTTTGTGTCGAATCATCAAATATTACGTATGAATAGGCAAGGGTGCATGCAGAATTTCGTTCTGGGACCACGGCTTTTCCCCTTGCTCTTTTTTCAGTTTGCTCTACAGAGCTGTTATTTGGGAATTAAAATAAAGCAAAGGGAAATAAAACTCGAATGTGCTTGACAAAGTAGGTATTTATTAAAATTAAACACGACTAAACAAAATCGTTTTATTTAGTTTCTGCCTTAGGCCAATCTCACTGCCTAAGTTTCTGAATGCATTACATTTCGCGTGGTGAATAGGTACGAATTATTAGCCAATGCTTTTACTAGTTACAGTTTTTGCGGTTCTTCATCTGTTATGCATTGGAAAGGATGCGGTGGAATAATAAGATGTTTCAATCTTGTGGAAAACTTGTTTTAATCGCATCAAAATTGCATTTTTGCTTCATTTCTTCTTTCGATGGAAAGCTGTAACAAACATAAAAAATAATGCTATTTCAATTATGCGATACATAGGTACAAATAATTTATACAATAGGTACACATTACAACACACAATAAACATTATACTTAGTTTTAAAAAGAATTACACTAACTTTAGTGTCTTCCGTCTACAATTTTTTTTAATAAACCATGGTCAAACTACTTATGACTCACCATTGTTAGTAAATAAAATCATCGTTATTCCTTACTTGTGAAATAAAATCCCACAACCAGCACATGATTCACTTTTACATGTCTTGATACAATTTTTTTTCACCATTTTCACGATAAAAAGTATAAACAAAATGCGTTTCCACAAAACAACAGAAAAAGTCGCCATGTTGCCATGACACCACTGATATCAGATTTCAGTGCTACCAGAATAATTTTATGATAGCTACCAAACAATCATATTATTTTGATTATTTTACTTAAATACAATTATTTATTATTATGTACAGATGTAAACCTACAAAATAAAATGATTTAAAACTAGTTTAATAGCAAAAAAATATTTATACGTAATATATTTTACTTGTTGTGGTGAAATATTTTCTACCATCTTTAACATTTTTATCTTTTGGCAATTGAGGAAAAGGGACAAACGGCCTCGGTTCGGGCTATCTCTCTCGGCTCGTTTTGCCTCGGCTAAGATAACTAACAAAAGTAAACCCTAACGTGCATGACTTATGGTTTATTTTTGTATGATAAAATTTTTGGAGAGTTCAATCCTGTTTGTATATTAAATCCATGTTCAGAATACCAAAGCAGTTGTCTTTTGTTTGTCATTGTGTCACAAACATGAAGAAATGGGAATGTATTCCTAAGGTTAATATGTCAGCTCTTTGTGGTTAAAAATGCGTAGGAGTTTTAAAGTCGACTCTAAAACGACTCTAATTATAAATGCTAAGTGATACACAAATATTTTACATAAGTATAACAAGTGTTTTAATTATAATTAATTAAAACTATTGGTTGTACCAATTTACAAAAATATTAGGTATGTTAAAAAAGATTTATTTCAATAAAATTACATTTCTTAAAAATCTCTGAATAACATCGGGTTTATTAATTTTAAGTATAAAAGTCGTTGAACCCAGATTGATTACCCGATCGCGATATATCCTGTGCTCAAAGCGCTTCTGCGTAATCTAAAGGGCACTCATACCGGACAGCCGGATATCCGTCTAGACTAGACGGTGCTGTACTTAGCCGGATGGAAGTAGCGAGATAGCAACCGATATGGATTGGTTCTATTTGTGGGGTTGAATGTACAAATAAACTGTTTATGACACGAGTGTTGACAGACGGCGAGGGTTGAAATTTGAAAAATTGCTTTTAAATCTAGGAAATTGAAGCAACGTATACCTTATTTGTTTTATAAGTTGTGCCGATTCTGTTGTAAATCGCACTAAACTAATTTCAGTCACATGACATCTCTTTCTTATAAACATGATTGAAAAAGGATAGAACGTATATAAAGCTATCAAATTAGTCTTTGCCGTCTTTATTTGCGGGTATTTAGAGTAACCGCGATAGATGGCGAATAAAATATTGAAAACAAGCATTGGACTAATTTGACAGGACTAAATTTCTTTATTAATATTCGTGCAAGTATCCTGTTGCACGAATATATTTGCTAAGTCTTTCGCGCACGTGTCTTTTGGGAAAATGTCTTTTGTGCCGCGGACTCCTGCTTGACCATCGAGGGGAACATTTATAAACTATCTAAAACTACTATTAATTCCAATATTATAAATAAATTTTAATACAAGGTTCTTCCTCCAATAGAAATAATAATTTCTTCAACTGACTACCGCATGCCGTAATTGGGCGACAATTGAACGGATATGATTACCTTAACCGATGGGTCCCGCACCATGGCCCTGAATATCAATTAAAAATACTTTTGATAAGTCTCTTGAGTGCCTTTTTCCTCATCTCTACAAAAATTAATGAAATTTCCTTTGGTCACGTCATAACTTGAAAACGACTTTACCGAATTCATCCATCTTTTTTTTATAAAGTATTCTAATACTCTAGAGAAGGTTCTTACGGAAAAAAATTAAGAAAGTTGCGTAGAAAATTAGAAAATTTAAGAAAACTTAACGGTAGGGTAGAGTAGGATATTCCTCGGGTACCTCCGTGGGTGAAACCGCGGGGCGAGGGACCTTTTGTGCCGGGATACCTATGTATTAATCCAGATCTATGTTTTAATTCTATCTGTGTGCCAAATTTCATTCAAATCCGTTCAGCTACTCCCAGCAACTTAGATTGATTAGGCAATATTAGGAGAAATAAGCAAATGTATCCTAATTAATTAGCTTCTTTTCTGAACTGCTTTTCTGAACAGTAGCTTCCCTGTGCTAATAATTTTTTTGCTAAAACAATATCTCATTAATTTCATAAATTACACAGAATATCATAAGGATTTGCTACGAATTCTATAAATGAATTCCATTTAGCAATATTACGACTCGTTGATCACTTATGGCAGATACCTCTCAGCTGGGATTTAAAATCTCCTTAGTAGATGGGGTTTATTAGGTCCATAATTCAACAAAGGGTGTTCCCGGCGGGTACAATGGAAGACTCGCACTATCCTAATTTACAATAGGTCGGTTCAAATTACTAAGCTACCTATATTTATTTCATTTGCTTAATTTGCTACATGTAGGTGTAGATTTACTTTCATATTATTAAGCTGATCAGTCACAATATTTTCAGATTCTCCATCAATTTCTGCTGCAGTTATATCAACAAGTATTTCAATAAAGCTCTTGCGGTATAATGTAAAAGTAATCCTGAAATCCTGATTTCTATCCAAAACAATAACTGATTTAATCTAATCCACTTAAGTCCATAAGCGAAGATAATCTACAATAATCCAATAACCTGAACATTCAATAGAGGCGGAAGGAACGGAATAAATCTGGTTTTAAACCACTCAAAATCATATGGCTTCAGAACTTCGCGGCTTCACGTGAAATATGATAGTTGAGAAATCTGTAAAATTTTAGGGTTGCCTCTGATTTATTTGTGAATTGATATAGGTACTTAGGTACCTCTCATTCTACTACATCCATTGTTACTACTTATAGCCGATATTTGAAGTAGGTACATAGTTCCGATTATATTTACACAAAACAAGAGTTTCAGTGACATAGAATTCAAATTGAATCAAACTCAACAGTAACGGACTACAAAAAGCCGAAACGAAGGCTAAGCGTATGCAGATAGTTTCCAGTGCAGCGCATATTTTGTTTCATATGGAAATTCAAAACCTACCTGCCTACACGTGTAATGTAGTAATGACACTGTCCATACGTTGCGAAATTTGCCCTGCTGAGGAAGTATACCCTGCTAAAGAAGTGAGTAAGCACAGTTTCCCCCTAACCCTGGATAAATACCAGTATAATGAAGTTAATTAAGATTGCCTTACGCGGTAGCCCCGCAGAGTTCTTTTCTTTTAAAATTATTACCTACTTTTAACCGCTTTTTAATGATCCAATTTTCTTATTTCCATTGCGTATTTTTGTGTATGGTTTATGAGTAGCTTGTTTGTCGTTCGGAGAAATCTTTAGAAACCTTGAAACAATGATCTAAATCGATTTTAATATTACATTGATTGTGTGCAAATATATCGTAATTCGAATCGAGTTAAAAACAAGTGAGTGCGCGCCGAGAATAGAACAGGCGCATTCACAAACGGGTTGGTCGAGTGGATGGTGTATAATATTATCGTGGGAACCGGTCGGGCCCACAGACCACATCTATTCATCCTGTGACTGGAGACACCTAGGCTTTTGTGCAAGTGACTGTTATACAGCCAAAGCGTACTAAACAGGTGTTTTAAAGAGTACTATACTGATCAATAATAATCTTTTAAGAGGAAACACTGGTGGTGTTTTTTCCATACAAACGTAATCCTCAGTTTCCTCTCTGGATAATGACACTAGATCAATGATTATTTTACCATGCAATCTGTAGGTGCCACTGTATGTCCCTCGGTTTCGTTTTTCTCCATAAATTAATTATTATAAAAACTAAAAATCTTCTAAAATCACAAAAACTCATCATTTTTAACTGCCCTTATCAGACGTCCAGAAAACAAATATGACGAATATAAATAATAAAAGGAAAACCGACCGACATAGCCAAAGCCCTTCTTATTACTATTCTTGAATAATTAAAATCGATTCAGTATTGGAGGAGGAAACTGGGGATTACGAAATAGCGATTTCGTCAATTTTAAATAGGTATAATCGATCCAAGCTGCAGTTGTCTCTATCGCCTGTATTCGGGCAGGGTTGAGGGAGGAGAGGCTTGGACAAATACATATACAGTCAAAGAAGTGTCGCGTAGTAGTCGATAATATATTATCGATACCTGTTCATCGATATCGATATAGTATTACGTCTTTGGTAACCTACATGTAAAGGTATAGTGTGCCCTAACCAAGATTGTTCTTTTTTATACTTTTGAGTGATGAAGGATTAAAGAACAAGAAATGTGATCGTTCCAAGGTTATCATAATATCTAATATTTAGTAACCTTTTTCAAAATAACAGGACAAAATATCTATTTTTAATTGACTTAAAAAAAGGAGATTATCAATTCGACACGTATGTATGTATTATTGGACTGTCAAACAATATTATATATTCAAATGATAATCTATTAGGACTTCCAAACAAATATACAACATTTTATAGGTGTATGTATGGTTGTAAGTATGTATATTTATCCACGCATTTCTCGGAAACTATTAATCGGATTGTGACTATACTTTTTAGTTTCGTACCCGAAGGGTGCCAAAAAAGACTCCGCTGTCCGTCCGTGCGTCTGTCTGTCAGTGGGCTGTATCTCATGAACGGTAATAGGTAGACAGCTGAAATTTTCAGAGAATATGTATTTCTATGACCGCTATAACAAAAAATAATAAAAATGAAAAAGAAAAATTAAAGGGGTCGCTCATACAAGAAACTTCTTTTTTTTGTCATAGCAACGATAAGTTATTTAATATTGTACGGATCCCTCTGTGTGTGAGTCTGACTCTCACTTGGCTGGTATATTTATTTAAAATCGACTTGTAATTTTTTTTTCTTACATTTACGAGGATTTGACCAAAGTTTTCAGATATTTTCCCTTTGACACAACCAACTCCCATAGCTCGTATCAATAAGCCAGCCCGACACACTTATTATTCCATATCTTAAAAACTATTGAACTGATTTTGATGAAACTTCCTCACAAAATTTCAGGCTTCCAAACTAATATACAAAATTTCATAGGTGTATGTTTGTCCACGCATTTCTCTGAAACTATTAATCAGATTGTGACATTTTTTTTATTGGTTTACATTTTTTTATCGACTTCCAAATACACTAAAAAGAATGAAATAACTCTAATCTAACGCTGATTTGAAGTCAGCGAAAGAGCACGACGTATTCCAGTAAAAATATTTTGCTGACTTTAAGACAGTGTCAGATTAGAGTTATTTTTAATATTTTGTGAAGAAGTTTCATCAAAATCGGTTCAGTTTTTTTCAAGATATGGAGTAATACGCGTGAAGGCCTGGCTTGATACGAGCTACTTTTTATTATGATTCTACAATATTATTTCAAGGGCTTGTTTTATACGTATAAATAAGCTCTTTCACTAGTAAAAAAAACTACTTCATAATACACAAAAAAATATGAAATAACTGTAAACTGAAAATATCTTAAAGTCACGAAAGAGCACGTCGTATATATTCAATTAAAAATATTATAGCTGACATCAAGACAGTGTCAGATTAGAGTTATTTTTTACTTTCGCACTGTTCCCTAAGTTGAAGTAAATATAAGGCATTAAAAAAAGAATGTTCACAATTCGATAAATAGTTTCGAAGAAATGCGTGGACTGTGGACAAATATAAATCTATAAAATGTTGTATAGGTATTTGTTTGGAAGCCCTAATAGATTATCATTATGTGAATATAATGCAGTTCCAATAATATTACATACATAAATGTCGAATATATAATCTATTTTTTTATATCGACTCAAAATACAAATAAAATAACGTATGGTTAGGTATTTGTTCTAATTTCAAAATCCCTAATGTCACTTGGAACTAGGGTTTCGTTTTTCCCGACCTTTTTCCGTTCCCGGGACCCGGGAATGAAAAAAATGCTTTCCCGGGAATTCCCGATTCCCGGGAAAAGTTGTTTGTTTATTTTTACCTATCAAAAGTTAATTAAAATACGTAATTTAATGAAATTAGCTATTTATTTGTCTCAAAAGCAGTAAAAATAATCACATGAGTATTCTACATGTAATTTTACAATACGATATGATGTGATATTTTAAATTTGGCTAAAAAAAAGCAGCAAACGTACGTACAATAAAAGTGCATTACGTGTTTTACTTGAATTTTTATAGGTAAAAATTAATATTTTTTAATAAAAACAAAAATAACACAAAGAGGACATCTTGAAAATGTTCAAATAAAAGTCCGTATTATCTCCGAAAATACACATTTTATTAATAAATTTTAATGTTACTATTATTTTCTCTAAAACCTGCAGTTCAGAACCCACACATAGTAGCTACTAGAAAAAAAATCAGCCCAGTGCGAAACGAGCTCGCACACGAAGGGTTCCGTAATGACATATCTTGGGGGCCCCCTTAAATTTTTAATTCATTAAATTCATTTTTAATATTTGTTGTTATAGCGGCAATATAAATACACATTCAGAAAAAAAAACAACTGCCTACTTTTTACGGTTCATCAGATACAGCCCACTGACAAACGGATAGACGGATATGGACGGCGCAGGCTTAGTAATAGGGTCCCGCTGGCACTGGACCCTAAAAATCACCAGTAGTTTACGTGTTTTGCAAAAAAAAAAACAAAACATATTTTTTATATGTGAATCTTCGGAAAAATTTTAATTTTTCAAAAAAAA
Source organism: Polyploca ridens (assembly GCA_951394255.1). NCBI lineage: Eukaryota > Metazoa > Arthropoda > Insecta > Lepidoptera > Drepanidae > Polyploca > Polyploca ridens. The sequence continues at coordinate 7,131,661 of OX596265.1, read as the reverse complement.
AAACGCTGTTTGGCTTTATCTCCGAAAATACTATAATTTATATGTAACTATATTTTTTTAAATAAATTATAATGTCACTTTTATTTTCATCAAAAATCTGTTCATGGTTCCTTTCAGCTTGGATCTGTAGTTTAGATAAAACATAATTTTGGTTGCGAAACTTACCGATACAGAAAATGTACGTTCGATTTCTGTGGATGTAGACATTTTTACTATGATTTTATGCTACATTTCCGTGTATCAAAGGTTCTTCGTTAATTTTGATCAAGGTTTACAGGTATTTAAAATCTTTCAATCTAATAGAGAAATTCCCGGGAATTCCCGGGAAACCGCAAAAAAATACCCGACTTCGGGAATGACGTATTTCCCGGGAATTCCCGATTCCCGGGACCCGGGAACGAAACCCTACTTGGAACAACAGAACTGCAAGCGCTGAAAGGTATATCAACTTGCCAGTCGCCGGCCGAATCACAGAAATATAATATTACAAGTAAAGTAAAATCGAGGGGCGGGCGGTCGGTGGGAGCGGTGCGAGCTACGGCACGCACACTTGCACCATGCACAGTCTGTTCACTCACACATTGATTTCCGGGCCACAGCGCGACAGCAATAGATTTGTTAAATACCTATCTTTCAAATTTTTTGCAGCCATCCTTTCATCTTAAATGCGCGGTTTGTTATGTTTACTCGGGGAAGAGTGGGATGCGCACAATTTTAACGTGACAGTATCATTTGCATTAAATTCTTTGTGATAAGTTGATTTGATATCGTTGATATGACTAAAATCAAGACTTGATGTCTCTGTTCTGTACACTGGAGTAAGAGTTATTTTAGTGATTATTAACTATAGTTTGTACTTTGGGTCTAACAGCAAGAAAAAACACATTTAGTTAACTTTTTTTGGAGTGCATATTCGTGACACATGACATGCCAAATCTTCTTCTTCTTCTTCCTTAGATCTTGAAGATACTGATAGTCAAAATCAATTTTGTAGTAATGTTGATGTTTGCTATTCAAATCTCTTACACAATATTTTTAATTATTCAGGTTTTCTCAGGACCTCTAAGAGTTTTCACACTTTATTACACAACGCAAGCGTCTTAAAACTGGTTACGCCAAGTGTCGCCAATCTTATAAGTGAAAGTAAAGTGAAGAAAATTATATGGAAATGCAATGATATTATAATAGAGATATGCTACCATCATACTAAGCGGCGTTCAGTTATTGTTGAATAAGTTGAATGCGATAGATAATACGGAACATATGGTACTGAAAGAGATAGCTATATATAGCCGCTAGGCAAAATTACGACAATTGTCTGAATTTGTCTGCAACAATTAGCGTGTGTTAATGCGATATCTACCTCTTTTTATTATAATATCGTTGTGGAAATGTCTAGAAATTACGCCTTATCCAGCAAATAGTCTATTTGGTGTCTGTATCACAGACTTTACACTGTTTCGATGACCTGCTGTGACTTGTAATACCTAGCTATTTGCAAAGGTCTTACCGCTTTCGGCCACGGTCTGGTGCTTTATCAATAAGGATTATTAGGGATGTCATGATTTTGTTTATAACTATTTTTGATGTTTTAGGGGTATAATGATCTTTGAATCAGATAGTTGGATGGTAGCAATGGACTGTATCTAACGTTATTGTATTTTTAAATGATTTTAAGAAAATCTTTGCAGACTTTTATAAATTTTCCGTAAATTATAAAATTACCATCGATTATTTCAGCAGGAGCAGAAAAAATTAATTTCACTAAAGCCCTCTTTCGTCAATCTGGGTCACAGACCTGGGTTAACATTTTATATCATCCGATGGTACGTCATTTATGGTCATGTAACTTCGGATCAAATGGTGGACCTAAGCATTCTCGATCTCGAAGACTGAGTTAAAATGTCTATGTCCCACAAACTTTTTAAATTTCATGATTAATTTAAAGGTTAGAAACTTGCCTATCTTTTAACCAAATAATACGCAAACAAACAGCAACCTCCAGTTGAGATGACAATTAGGGGCGACATATCTAATCTACCCTCATCAAACATCAATCAGTACATTGAAAGTTCACAAATTCCCATTACAATTAATCAATTGATCCGCCCACATATTCGCATTTAGCACAAGGTTGTTGAGCGTAATCACAGACCCGAAATGTGACGTGTATACCCAAATTGTCTTTATAAGTAGAAAACAAGACTGCCCACTCACACCCACACTTCTGTTGTAACTTGACAGTGTATTATCCAAGTTCTTGGAACGGCAAAATACTATCTATGCTGAAATCTTATATTCTAATTCATTTTACTTGAGAGTAAATGCTTGGGGCAATGTGATTTCATTTCAGCAAAAAAATATTTTTTTAAAGTGGGTGTAAATGTTAGATTGCTAGGATTTATTCGAAGGTAGCATCATGAATTTCTAATGTTTAAAACCAAACCTAAAATAAAGATTCTTATAATTGAACAGGTACCCAAAATTCCAGCTAATCACATAATTTTAAATTAGCCTATAGATAAATATATTTCTCCAAGGAGTACAAATCAAAGATGTTGTCTCACAACCCGCACCACCGCAGGTGTATTGATCTGAATCAAGCAATCAAATAGCTCTCGAACTCGGTTCATTGGCAAACTTCTGTTTAGCTCATGTAAACAGATATCCGCGAAATGTACAGACTACAGACATTCAGCGTCAGCTATCGATCGTCCGCGGCTGTCGTCAGTAGCAACCAGTAGCTTTTAATGTACCGTCAAATTTACCGGCTGCTGGAAATATGCAGTGTCCATTCGAAAATTAAATAAAAATGAATTTTCAATCTATAGTAACATTCAGTTTGATTCCTAGTTCCAATAGAATTTGAGCTAGTTTGAGTTGTAGCTGTTTAATTGTCTAAAACATTCTGCTTTACAACACTAAATCATTAATAGACTTGCTACTCCTCTAAAAGCTTCTCAATGGAGTTTAAACCCGCGCTTAGGTCCTTTCAGTCAATTCAATTAGGACTTCATCCCACGCTCTTACAAAGTTCAATATCTATTTTCATATAGGTACACATTTATAACTTTGTCACGCTTATGTCAGTCATTGAGCTACTATTACTACGTATAGAGAAGACACCACACATCACAACTATGTTCCGTTTAAGTGAGGCTATCCGGCCGCATTTGTTATTGTAGAACGATGAACGAAACGCGTAAGCGTCCTGAAAATCTCGGTGTTTGCGAGAAATGTACTCCTAAAAGCGTTCTAATAGCGCTACGTGTTTCTACTGTCTGCTTAGACGACTAATTATTGTTTCAGCGCTAAAGAGAACTATAGTTGACTCTAAAAAAATGGGACATAACCTTTGCTTATGATAGCTTCTCTATACGTAGTAATAATAGCTCAATGATGTCAGTAGACATTTATAATCTACCCTTAATTGTGAGGTCATAATTAGACAACGCGACGTCTGAAATCGTCTTTTGTTATATCAGTTATAGGGACTTCGGCCATCTTGGTTGCGGTCACTGACCTACCGCACGTCGATTAATAGCCGTTGTAAATCGAACTGAAACCGTTTTACTATCAATTGGATTGTTCTGGTCCGATCGTATAATGTAGCCTTATTTAGTTAGGCGTAGAATGTCATATGAATAGATAAGGACAGCAAGAGACGGCTAAGCCCGCATCTTTGATATAATTGGGCCCTATTTGAAAAACGGTACAAGTATCAGCATTAAGTTTTCTTGCACTTCTAAAGTCGATTGCAAATAGCTTCTTAGTGGCATAGGTAAAATGGAATTCTAAACTCAAATTGACAACATCTGCTGTGAATTTCTTGCTGCTGAGCAGATCCTTTATCACAATAATATTCCGATTACTTATGCATTAATTTCAAACAAGTGGAATCCCACGGTGTGTTTCACGGATGCAAATGCCTATTTCACATGTTGATTTACATCGTATTGCTAAGAAAATAAATATCCAAATAGAAGCACGCCAACAGACCTTCAATTAGATTTTTATACGGTTAGCAAAATAGGCGTCTGCGTCAATAAAAGGCAGGCAATTTTACGGTGCGACAGTTGTAAATAGGAACTTGTATTGTTACCTACCCAGCTCCACGTGACTCTCAAACTCGGGTGACTTGAACCAGAGGTAACAAAACTCAATAGCTTTTACTTTGTCCACTGACTGTAAGGGCTTTTTGTGTCCTACGAGCAGTGAGACTTGTAGCTAGGTAAATTATTTAGTCCAATACGGTAAAGCTACCGAAATTGTGTCGGTCAGCATAACCGAAATACAAGTCAGCATAGTGATGCTGACTGACACAATCTCAGCCATACTCAAGCCCACAGGATTAGGCCAAAAACAGGTATAAGTGAATATGGTGTTGATGATTTTAGTTTTACAGACGGAGAAAAAAAACAATACGGCCAACAAAATGAAACAGAATATATGTTACCAAGATTTGTCTTTATAGAAAAGAAACCAACCAGAAGCTGAAGAAACATTTTGTAAAGAAAACAATGTATATAAGGCAATATTACATCACAAAGCACAGATATCTATCACGTGCCAGATACAATAGCAAACCAACATACAACGAGATCGGAAAGCTGGCCTATAAAAAAGAAAAACTGCCGCATAAAAAGCAGAGTTTTATAAACGAGCCATCCGTTTATGCTCATTATTGATTTCCTCGATGGACTACCATTCTGTTGCGCGTTATTTTTTGCTTACAATTTGGGCGTCACGTTTTTCGCGCCCACGACTTCGGCGAGATAACTGTCTTATTTGGGGTCCATTGTCTGAAATATTCCTAGTTTTCCAGATGATTTCGATATTTTTTATTTTTTTATAAGAATCGCCGACTATATCAAAGCTTCTTCCTCCTTTTTATGTTTGTGAGTATTAACAAATGCATCAGCGTTTTTCCTTACAAGATACGGTACCGGCCCCACTTGAATGAAAATCGCACTTGACCGGCTTTTTTGTGCTCGAATAAATCGTTACGCCTCCAAGCGATTTCCGATCAGAACAACAACAGAATGTTTTGCCACGGACAAAGAACTTGTGTGAATATTCCAAGTTAGATGAAAAGTAAAGCCAACTGCTGGTTTTTTCAGAAAAAGCTACACGATATGAACATTAAGTAAGTTTTATTATCATAATGTAGCAGTCTTTGAGAATCCCAAAGGTAGCAGTGCTCGAACAAACTTCGAAGAGAGATAGTATACAGAAAAGTTCATAGGCAAAGATCATGTTAGGGAGTGCGTTGAATTTGTAATTTAGCGATTGTTTAGACCAGTGTTTTCCAATCTTATTGATTTCGCGTCCCCCTTACAGATTAAAAAATTCTGGCGAAGGGGGTCGCCAGACAGACAAAGAATTTATAAATTAAAAGACTACGATAATGATTTTCTTTATTTTGATACCTTTACTTATTAGTCTGCAAGAAGCCGCGAGAGGTTTGCAACTAAGTAAGAGGTAAGTTGGACGCCTGCTTGCGCGAAGTCTATCTTGCCTTTTTCCTTCTGCCGGCGACCCCCCGACTAAGGTTTCGTGACCCCCCTAGGGGTCGCGACCCATAGATTGAAAAACACTAGTTTAGACAAACTGACGTGTGTCATACAGTCAGCATCAAAAGTCAATGACCGGTACCCTTTCATAATAATCTGTAACAAAATAAACTTTCACCAAATTTTTTAAAGTTTCAAGAAAGTTTTTTATTGTTAAAAAAAAGTTTTTTAATAGTTTTTTTTTATTTTTTTTATTTTCTTTCTTGATAGTTTGTATGAAAAGTGTGAATTGCATAATGTGACGGTACTTCGGTACTAAGGTGATCAGCTACTAGTACCGCACTTTGTTTTACACTGACATATACATAAATATCTTTATGTATTGCCTGCAGGGCGATTGTTTTAAACGCTTATTGAGTACATCTATGCAATATTGTCAGTGGCGGTAAACAATGCAATGATTGACAAGTTAAAGTGGGTCAAAGCTCGAGTCTAACGGGGCGTGCACGTTAGCGATGTGCCGTGGCGAAGCGACTGTGTGGCGGCCACCGAGCGCAGTCATGCACAATACCACACAGTACTACTAATACTATCTTACTTAGTTTTGACGCATTACTTATACAGGGTGTATTTCGCATGGTAACGCAAACTTCGCGAAAAGGCTACACCTAATGCCACTAATCAAATTGTGAAAGTCATTCACCTCGCTAATGATCGGTTATAGAAATTGTCATTTTCGAGCGAGAAAAAAACTCAATTTTTTTTTTTTATTGGAAAAAACCGACGAAAAATTCCAACATGGGGGGTCCAGAATCATGTCCTGGACTCATGGTATCCGTTTGTGCGGCGATGTCCCTTACACGCTGTATAGGGGCGAGAAAAATGCGTTGCAGTTTGTAGACGCACGTAAAGTTTTATATATTATTTACTTAGAGCATACTTAACAGGTCACATCGGTGAAATACAATAGTAGAACTCATGTAGTAACAGCTGTTTCTGAACTAAGTAAAAAGCAGTAAAGATCTCACCTATAGCATATTTTTATTATTACATTGTCAAGTTATCTTGGATTGTCATGTGGTGTTCATATTAAATATATTGAAAACGAGAGCCTTTTAACAAAATAATAAAACGGCGTGCAAGAAACGTCACGATTTAAGCTTAATTGCAGAAGTTCAGTTTCTTTTACTGATTTTTTCACTGAAACATTCTAGGCTTTATTATTTGCAACCAACCCTGAATAACCTTCCAACGTGCTTGCATGTTTGTACAAATGCACAAGTTTTCAATTCACTCAAGGTAAGTCATAATCATTACGTATTATCATAGATTTCACTAATATTATAAACTGAGGGATCATATAATAAGAACGTATTTGTTATTATAGTAGGTACCCATGCCCATGTGTTAATCCATAACATATTCTATCTGTGTGCGAAATAACATCCAAATCTGTTCAACCGTTTGTACGCGAGGCATAAGCTTCAAAATGTTCACATCTCAGTTGAAAGTTTGGGATGACACGTGAAACCACGGGGCTGAAACTAGTTAAGTAATATAATAGGTTCAGAAGGTAAGAATAGGTACAGTTCAAAACTCGGGAAATGCTATTGGTCGGCAGCTGCCGCCATGTTAGCGCGCGCCGTGCGTAGGGGCGTGACTTGCGAGTGAGACGGAACTAACAGCTGCAGTGTATTATGAACCTTATAGTAGTGACCTAAGGTTGATTGTAAGTTATAAGCATTCTTTCGTTAATCTTCAGGGCCATACTTTCTTTTCTGTGCGAACGAAGATTCACGACGCGCCATATCAGTTGGGTAATACTGTACTACAATATTTATCGCCACGACACAACTCATGTGCAAGGCCCTTTCTATAATTAGCTAAGGGTCTTACAACAATTGCCCCGTCTACCGTTATCAACATACAACAAGGACGACTTAATAATTGGACATTGTTGACATGTTATGGAGGCTGATCATCTTTAAACGGTTGCTGTTATTTTTAGTATGTTCGAGATACAAGGAAAGACAGTTAAAAGATCAAGATACGATTCAAATTAGATTTAAAAGCTGGATGGAGCGGATGTAGTGAATCTTTTGTGGATTTGAGAGCAGATGCGAAAAGATTGGACAAATTAAAGGAATAATCCCCGAAATGCAGAATCTTGGCAGATATATTGATTTTCACAGCGATAGGAAATAATCTACATTTCCCAGCAGCTAATCATCCAAAAACCTATATTAGACTTCACTAAATCGTTTAATTAAAGCAACAATACTACAATTTTGTTGGTACAAAATATCCCTTAAATTGACAAAGCACAACGGATATTAATATCGAAGTAATGTATTATTTTATATGCATGAACTTAAATGTAAGTACATATTAAAATCCAATAACGACAACAGTTTGTTGACTCAGACACTCAAGACTTTTTGTCGATGCAACTCGAATACTCGACAAATTCAATTGCAAGTGCATTGAACTCAGAGATTCTAAATTAATAAAAAGATATAGTGGTGCCGTTTCTGTTGTAAATCGCACTAAACTAATTTTAGTCACATCTCATCTCTTTCTTACGAACATTATTGAAATAGGATAGAACATATTTTAAGTTGTCAAATTAATCTTTGCCGTCTTATTTTGCGTGTATTTAGGCGTAACCGCGATAGATGGCGACTAAATTTATATTGAAAACAAGCATTGGACTAATTTGACAGGACTAAATTTCTTACATCCTTTTCTTATGTTCTTTGTTAGAAAGAGACATAGTGACATTAAAATTAGTTTAGTTGTGAACAACAGAATAAGGGCCATTGGCTTCGAAGAAAATAATACATAACTACTTATAGCTGTTATTAAGAATTAACTAACCGGAGCTGTAAATATTGATTTAACTATTGTTCATTCTTCAAAGTTTCTTTTAACAGAAGTAGATTAGACTTTCTAACAGACAAATATGAGAATGGACAAATCGAAATCTTCACGCTTTCTTCAATTTTGATTAGTCTACATTTCAGTGATGTTGGTCATCAAATAGCAAATCATCATCACTAGACTCAAGCTGGACTTAAAACCTAACGTTAGATAGCTTTTTAATGTCAGAAGGCTGGCAAATCAGACGATACAAGTCACCCGAAGATGAAGGTGAGCCGTCTCGTCGTCTGCTATCGTCACCTATGGACATATAAGAATTACCAGATATCGAAAATCTGTGTTATAACAATGTTAATCCTTTTTTCATACGACTATGTCGGTAAACAAGCATTCGGCCCGCCTGGTGGTAAGGGTTTACATTAGCCCTTAGTGACGCTTGAAACACCCGGAGCATCACTCAAGATGCTCCCTCCCCAATGAGCTCTAGCGACCTTACTCACGCGCAGCGTAGAACACAACTGGCTCTCAAGTGCAACTACCGTAACATACCGCTAGGTGCTTAGCGACAGATTTTCAACTTGAGGACTAGATAGTTTTGGTCAAAACCTTTTTAACTTTCTATGTAGATAAATACAAGAAGCTCCAATAAAGACTCCGAATCTAAACTCCCAACGTAAACAATCAAAACCACATAAATCCATCCCTAGAAGATATAAGGAAACGCAGACTTTGCTATATACAGGGTGTTGTTTTGGTCGGCGACAAGCGACCCAGGAGCGGTAGTACAAAATATATATTCCCCAAAAATGGACTTAATTCATTTAAAAACTGTAAATATGTTGAGAAATACCTTATTCAATTTGAAATAAAATTACCGCAAAGTATGGTTACTAGGCACGTGCACAGACTAGAGCTAGGCGCAAGCCGCCATCGCCCCACCCCTTTACTCCCTCGTACTCCCGTTGAGTATTATGTCTTTATTATGACTTAAGAGGACTCAAGTCGCCATACTTTTCATACAAAACCTCTGTACTTATTATGGCGTTGTTAAACATTTTTCGTTAGATGTTTTGAATAAATGAGTATCTTGTGCACTATATCTAGCCGTGTATCTAGGCGAAATTAAAAAAAAGTGTGAAACAAATTCAGTAAAAGCCTCCGAAAAACAGCATTTTTCCTCAAATTTTACCTGAACTTTAGCCATATCTAAAGTACCTATAAATTTTAAAAGTAAAGAAAACATTTAGATACCAGGCTTGCAAATGTATTGGAGATTCTAAATAACTAACTTTTTTTTCACAAACTTGTAAGATTTTTTCATAAGAAGTATACTCCTGGAACAAGTTTTATGAATACGAAATCATGAATGACAACCTAGCGAAGCGGCCGCGAGTGATCAGCGGAATTTACCGACTGATAACCGACGGCTATGATGCTGTCTCTCTTTTTTCACAGTCAAACATTACGTTGGATGAAACAACAAGCTTTTAGACTATGCTTGCGTTGAAGTTGCGCCGGCCACAGAGGGCCGCCTTAAGCTTATTACATAATTAAAAAAAAAAAAAAAAAAAAATTATAAAAAAAAAGTATTTTTTTAATATTTTTTTTGCACCAGTATCATTTGTATTATCGACCCTGAGTCGCTCGTCGCTGACCAAAACAACGACCTGTATAGAGTTGATCATACGAACAATAGCCGATGCTAATATTCTACCGACCTTCCAAAGGGTCTAGCAATAAAAGAAAAGGTGTTAAATAACAATTAGGCTTATGTCCGATGATATTTGGCGGTCAGCAGATGGGGTCAAGAACCAAGATCTCACATTGAAATGCATATTAAGGGGTCTGCGTTTCGGTTCCGGTAAATCAATTGTTATTTAGCATTGGGCTAATAGGCGAGTAGCCAAATTAGTGACAGTATACGGAATTAACAACATGTCAAATCAGCTGCTTTAGGAGAATATTTTTGTTCTATGCAAATACGCCGTCAAAATCTTAAGTTAGATGCGTTTCGCAACTATAATTTAGTTGGAAAACTAAATACGTGCAGCCCACAATCACGAATGACATCCACAAATAACTCGCTCTAAATACTTCCATGCGGCCCTTTTGAAATGACCAAACCTATAAATAAAGTTACTATCAGCTATAAAACATAACCTATAAATTAATCAACAAGTTTGACGACACACATGCTTTGATATAGAACAGCTAGATCCGTCAGTTGTCAATGGGTCCGTTGTTGGAGTTGTTTGGACCGACAGTGATTCATCGTGTGAGCTCGGTTCTCAGTTAATCTTGACAACGTCTCTTAGGCCACGTCCCGCATCTTTTTTTTACTTGAAACATATTCACTACACTAATGGAATAATATTGTTTAACTGTATCTAGGATAGGATAAGATCTCGATAGAACTGCCAGAGGGTTGGGCAACTTGGAATGGCTTCTACGTTTTCCTCATATCAAGAAATCCCGTAAAAGTTGCTTTTACTGGCATGAAATCACATTAGTCATTTATTTCCTGGAAAAACAACTATTAGGTACCTTTCCTTATTTATTTCTTTACTATTGTTTAAAAGGAAAAGAACATCGTCCATGAAAACAATTGTGGTTAGTAGGTACTCGGTAAAAACTTTACAAAGTAATAGGAGGTAAATTTACCTTCTTATATATTTTATAGTATACGCTATATCGTACGTATTGCTGCACCCCCCCGCTAATTCCGACACCTCTTGTCAGTCTTCCGAGGTATAAAAGATTCATTGGCAGGCATTTGGCAGGCATAAACGTATCCTGCAAAACTTAGTCAAGTTAGAAAGACGTGTCAAACAAATATGTAAGCTACTATCGATTATCTGATTTTTATTCGATTGACAACAGCGGCTAATTCTGGTTTCCAGGTTGAAAAGAACGTAGGTAGGCTTTTGTTCAAGCAACCAAATTACTTATATCCCAAACTCTAGAGCCTATTTAGATCAAGAATTAAAACACAAGTCAAGTCTCAAGAATAAATTGTTAATTGAAAATGAACATATTTAGAGCGAGAATCAAAACACAAGTCAAGTCTCAAGAATAAATTCTTATTTGAAAATTAACATATTTAGAGCGAGAATCAAAACACAAGTCAAGTCTCAAGAATAAATTGTTATTTGAAAATGAACATATTTAGAGCGAGAATCAAAACACAAGTCAAGTCTCAAGAATAAATTCTTATTTGAAAATGAACATTATAAATACATCTCTACTCAAAACTTTACTTGAGCTTTGTTTGACTTAAAATACGGATCTAAGTATGGTTTTGAGACTATGTGTCCACTTATTTATCATCCGAAAGCATACAATCTACTTCCACTGCAATTTCAAAACCAAAATAACATTATTTACTCAAAACAATGAACACTTAAGACTGTACTAGCGTAACTTTCATCTCTTTAGTGGCCATAGCATTGTGCTCATCATAAATGGATATATCACGTAGGTTCTGTCTGTGGTCAACCTAGCGTGAAGACCGATGTACTTCTGATGTAAGCTGGCCATACAGGCTAGTTATTGTAAGGAATAGACCCAACAATGGCGTTACATAATCATTTCGTAAGTCAAGATCCATTTTATTACCTTTGAAAGATAAAGAATTTGATACTTACTTTTTACTATCAATACCATATTTTGAGGTTCCACCACAGATATACATCGAAATAGATGCCGCGAGTAAGTAATTCGCGTGTCAAAATCTGTGCAAAAATGGGGCACAATGTTCTTTTGAAACTGTTTCGCGCGGACAGGGAACTCGCAGAAGGCTGCATGTCCACCAGAGATGTGTAGCAAGGGATATGTTTATCTGTCAAATAGGATAGCTTCATTTTCTCGTAAAAAATCTAATGCCAGCCTAACTAAATCAATCTTGTGGCATTACGGTAGGTACAAAAAAGTTACACGCTTGGTTTTCATACGGATGGAGGGACTTGCGGTATCTATTTAGATTTATGTCTGTGGGTTCCAACTATAGTTTTCCATGATTTTAAAGTGGTTTTTACAGTGTTAGATATGTGGTTGTTTTTTTCTTCATTTATTACTATATCTGAGAAAAAAAATATAATAAAAATTGTGTTATTTGTGGGAGTCTAAATTAAGCCATGGGTCATGAGGTTAAAATCAGTCAAACAGCAATTATCGGGGGGCACGGCAGTGCCCCCGCCGAGTCGAGCGCGAAGCAAACACTGCCGTACCATCCTTTACTGGAACCATTTCGCCGCATTTTCAGGCCCCTATTTGAGAACCTCTGGATAAGACCCGAACGCAGAAATTTTCGTCATCCAGTAAGCTATAATCACATACTTAAAATCCAAAATTTCAAGTCTGTAGGTCATTTAGTTCCGAAGTTAAGCGAAAGCAAAGTTTCACATTTATGAAACTCACTCACTCACTCACTCACTCACTCACTCACTTATGATCATCAAAATAGAACTGGTACTTCCCATTAACTCAGAGAGCTGAAATTTGGTACAGAGTTAGGGTTTAATGACCACATAAAGGGAAAACTATAAAAACTAGGATAATCGAAGATCTGGAGTACCTGGTGACCCTGATTAGAAAACACAAGAGCCCAACCAAACTATTAGAGATATCGACATACCGCCTTTACAAAAAATATTTTACTTGGTGGGCCGCTTCATTTTCTACAAAAAGAAGTGAAATCCCATCAAAAACATTCTGTAAAAAACTAGCCAAGTCTCGATGAAATGTCTTGTTTATCTCTAAAAAGTAATGAAATCTAGACAAAGTCGTGCCAAGTCTAAGGTTCCTTACTGCGATTTCTTTATTATTATAGTTAATGTTGTGTGACTTGGCCGTTGAAAGGAACACAAGGGTACAAAACCAGGCGTTCCATGACACCATTGCACCAATCTGTACTTGTACCCACTAACGTATAAAGAATGTTCAACGGCCAAGTCACACAACATTAACTATAATAATAAAGAAATCGCAGTAAGGAACCTTAGACTTGGCACGACTTTGTCTAGATTTCATTACTTTTTAGAGATAAACAAGACATTTCATCGAGACTTGGCTAGTTTTTTACAGAATGTTTTTGATGGGATAACCTTTACAACTTCATTCGTAAAACGTTATTTTATATGATATCCGGCCATGATGGGCACCCTCAAAAGCTACGCTCGAATGCGACGTCAGTTAGGCGGGCAATAACACCTGGGGCTTATAGCATATGGCAGAAACGCAGTTTTTAAGCAAACAATGCTACATTTAAGCAACATACATAGTTATCTGTTAAAGAATCATCCATTGTTTTGACGTAACTGGACATGTTTTTTACAAAAAGGAGCATTAGGTACATGACATACTTAGCAATGTTTTTACTACATTGTTTTGGAAGACTGTATTGGTTGGACCATTGGTTTTCAAGAACAGTGGCCCTGATTCTGTTGTTCACAACTAAACTAATTTTAATCTCACTATGTCTCTTTCTAACAAAGAACATAAGAAAAGGATGTAAGAAATTTAGTCCTGTCAAATTAGTCCAATGCTTGTTTTCAATATACATAACTTTAGTCGCCATCTATCGCGGTTACGCCTAAATACACGCAAAATAAGACGGCAAAGATTAATTTGACAACTTAAAATATTTTCTATCCTTTTTCAATAATGTTCATAAGAAAGAGATGAGATGTGACTAAAATTAGTTTAGTGCGATTTGCAACAGAATCGGCACCATTGACTTACTACTTTTCCCACTCTTATCATTAATGCCAAAGTTTATATGGATGTTTGTAACTCAATCAAGCCATATGTCTGAACGGATATCGATCAAATTTCGCACACAAACAGTACAGTATTACCTAACTGATATGGCGCGTCGTGAATCTTTATAATACGAATACGTAATTTACGAGTGATATAAGAATAAGTAGATAAGCCAATGTAGACTTTCTGCAGCCATCAGAAAATCCTAAATCTAGAAACATTACAGAGAAAAGTAGTATCATTTTCGCACATACAAATTTAAACATCTTGAGGAATCATCCGATACATTAAAATACTTTCGTTTTATCAAATTCAATTGTTTAATTTCCACCTTTAGCCACCCATCACAGTATAAATTCACTTATCAATCCCGTTACAAAATGATTGTACGAGTGTGTGCTTAATGTTTTTGTGTTAGCTTTCAACCAATTCCATCAGCGAGTAGTAGAGCAGAACAATAATGTACAAATTACACCTACCAATAAGCCGAGACACGTATCATTAGAGGCTATAAGAAATTTATAATTTGACGCTCATTGTCTCTAGCAGACCTCTTTCTGTAGAAACTTTTTGGTCTATATCCGGGCAGGGTTGTCATATGACCTACTACCTACTTACGGAATTTTTTCAGCCAAAAAGTCTCCTCTGATTTTAGCGTCTCCCTACATATTTATATAAGTATTCTAAAGGGCATTTATCACGGTTTGAGTACTCGTGAAGATTAAAATGTATTAAAATAACTGCGAATAAATTGCGAGCAATTCGGCTAGCTTCGGACCCCCACGGTTCCATGGTCTCGAACGCAAAAGGCATAAAGATATAATTTGGTCCAATCGATGCGTAATTTTTGAATTTTGAACATTCCGCAACGGCCATGCTATTTTAGTTATTTCATTTGGATAGCTCTAAAATTAGAGTGAGTAAAGCATCCCTATCATGTTTATTGGTATATATGTTTATTGGTATAAATTATATCAGTTTTATTATTTTTGTGTTTTTCCTTAAAGTTTTGCTTTTGTATCATTTTGTTTTTGCAGTCAGCGGCTCATTTACGATTATCGTGTAAAAAACAAAAGAGAAACATTATGCAAATCGATCTCAGTGGATGACTAGCGCAAAAATACACAATAATGTAATAACTGCAGCCTCGACTCGATGCCAACGATGCATATCGGTTATGTTTCATACCGCGATACCGATTAATATTCATAATTTAACTCTGGTTTTTTTGTTTGACACCATGATAGCGCTGATTTGAGCATGGCGGGAGATATAAAATTATATGTAACTTAACTGCTTCTACATTTTACAAAAATTATCATCTGAATATGATCTATCGTGCCAAATGATATCTATATTCGTTCAGCTACGGCGTGATTGAGTAACAAACATCCAAAAAATGTTTATAACAATAGTAATTCTTATACTTAGGGTAGGTTTACACAAGGAGAAATAATAAGAAGGGCGTATTCAAATTTCTCCGGTCATCATCCATCATCATCGTATTCAGCCCGGAGACTTTAATTAATAAAAAATAATCTATAATGAAGTTAGAGCGAAAAATAATTCAAAGCAGATGTTCATTCAAAACACAGAATTTATTGCTGCACTTGTAAAATCAATGTAGACACAGAAAGAAGTAGTAACTCTATACAAAATCCCAAACCCCTTGTCTCTTAGATTGGATGTTGCAACAAAAACTTTAAGATTTTTATAACTTTCTGCGTTTGATAGACCAGATAGCTATGATTGTAGTTTCTAAAACATCTAAAAGTAAATTATCTAACATACTCAACATTATTTTCTCACCTAACGGAATCCAAATTTCTATTGTTGTTTTTATGAGTAGTAGTAAGATTTGAATTAGGTACACTAGACAATCTTGATATGGTCTAAGATGCAGTAATATCTACTACTGTTAAGAATCACCAAACAAGGAGTTTTATCGAAGTGGCAAAATGTCCGATGCTTTTATATAGAAATGAGGAAGTTAGAAAAGGTAGTTAGTTTTTTCCCGCGATTTCATTCGGAGCAGAAAGTCCAAGCTTCCACTCTCCCAAAACATCATCTAAATCGCTTCGGAGATACATATTCGTTCTTTGCATCATTTATGTTATGATAAATTCAAAAAGTATTACTTCGAGCAAGAAATTGAAGATTATCAGTGCTTTTGACCGTTGCAGAGAGACAAACTTTGAAACTCATGAATGCTGCATCTCACATCTGTTGCTTTTGCAAGTCCCATTGTTGTTGGTGTCGAACAAAGTAAATAGCAATGTGTCAGTGCAAGATCAGGCAAATGCCCAGATACGGCCCATACTGCACTATCATAAACAACTGAGGCAGAAACCAAATTGTTTATATGTAGTCTAGTTTTATTATCTCTTCTTCTAAAACCAAAAACTAATCCTGGACTTTCTAAAGTCCAGGGTTAGTTTTGATCAACGACTCTAACATTAGATCTGTTGATAATAATGTTTTGATTGTCTTCACGATACAAATAATAGAAATGAGATAGTACGTAAAGACAAACGAAGGAGATTCAGAATAAAGAAATTGTCAAAAAACTAATACAAATAGAATTAATAAGCGTAATGCATACAGAAATGTATAAGGGTGTTGATGTGCAAACCAATTACAAAGAATTCATAGTAGATGAGATCTTTTAGATCAATCGTCGGCTTGAGACGTGTTTCTCACAGAGATTTAATAATTATCTATAAAGTTTCTGCAACTGGCCATATACATAAATAAGTCTGCACATATCTCGGACTAATGCGCAAGCATTAATAGGTTAAAATACTAATAAGTTCAGTCATTGATGCAACAAAATAACGATTAATCACGTGTAAAACCGTAATCATGGAGTATTGTGCTTTATAGGTTGAAGCTTGTAGAACAATATGCGCGTGAGAGCTAGCAATAGGTGGTATATCGGTTAGTACAATGCATGTGCTTGTTTTTATCAATGTAACACTCAGATAATCGGATTTTTATCACCAAAAATTGTCTTAAACTATGTTTCTTGAAGAGTAAGGGTTGACTAAACTTCTTCTTTGGTCTTACCCCCGATACTACTTAAGTCTAAGTCTGAATAGTCCGTAAACCGACTGTGGTTAATTTACAAATTATCGTATCCTTTTTGTATATATTGAACGAGAAGTGATCATGTCATGGTTAAGCTTAGAATAATAATATAATTCATATTTTACCTTCTTTGACCATTATAAAAGCCAAATTAGTTCCAAAAAGACAATGCAGGAATCAGCCTGTCTTAGTAACTGTCTAAGCAATCTGTTCTGTTTCGTTTGAAATATCTATGAATAGTTCAATATCTTCCAGATTCTAAGTGGTTATTTGATGGTAAATAAACTTAAGGAGCTAGTGCTATTTATAGTTATATGGAAATTACTCCGCTAGCAGCTTTATAACTTGAGAGGTGTCTAAAATATAATGAACCGGCTGATTTACTGCTGGTATGAAAATAAACACAAAGTTAAAACAATGCGGAGTCTGCTCTGTTTATGTTATCGAAGCAAATAGTTCCTGAGCGCTTTCCAGAGTTATGTTTATTAAAGTTAGAAATAGAGAGTACTTAATGTTCCATATTAATGGATTCTAATTATATGCAATCTTAGTCTGCTTGAGTTTTAAAGTTATCATTGATAAAGCATTAATATCCTGAAAAATCAGGAGCAGAGCCTTTTCAAGACTTAGCTCAGGTGAAGATATTATATGTGATAACAATATAAAGCCTTATGGAAACTTTTCCGCAAACCCGACTGAAATATAGTTGCTATCCTATTACCATCTTGCAGCTACTCCAAACATCTACTCTAAAGGAAGTATCTTTCAATTTAGAACTAAACAGACGTCGATGGATCATCAAAATTATTTTAAAAACAGCATGTTTATATTGAATAATGAGAAATTAGACCGTCGAATTAGGTCGCCAACTGACGGGAGCGGCCGCACAAGCAAATTAACTATGGCACACGAGATTTACGCTAGACATTAAAAAGATCTATTTTGTAACTACTCGTATAGTTTTTTTATGAATAGTCATTAGTTACGGTTTGGGTCCGAATGTATAGCTCTTATTGCTTAATTTCCTTTTATGAGCAAATGTTGAGAATCTTCAATAACTTCGAATGTGTTCCTCTAAAATAAAAAACTATGAATTGAGTTGGGTGATTTCAGCTTTCTTTCATACATATCAATTTAAGCAAAACATCTATTAGATGCCCCTTTTGTACGGTGTCTAATGCATAATATCACACTCAGTCATCGTGGTTACCTTCCTTAGGTAGGATCGCTTCCTTACATTTCAATATCTTGAGTTTTTTGTAAACCCAATAGATTGCAGTTGTTACGTCTGCTTTATTTGATAACTGATTATGATATCAATGCATTGGAACGGAACAATATAGGGGTTTTAATTTTAAGGGACAGAACATTATCAGAGGACAAATTTACGAAAGCCTTTACAAAAAAGCAGGTGACAATTCAATAAATGTACAGTTTAAATCGAAAACATATATAGGTATTTCTATAAAGCATAAAATATGCTCCGCAAGATAAACAATAGAGATAAATAATACAAGCAATACGTATCAGACATGGACAGAATCTCGAAGTATGCATTGATATGCTTGACCACACCAATTGCCAATGACAACATTATTTAGATCTGTTACAAAATAATGCTACTCACGAACTTGGACCTTCTTTGTTATCCAATTGAAGTCATAAAGGCGCTATAACTTATACAAAAATATAAAAAATACTAGAAAGATTACAAAGGTTTATATCATATATCAACATACCCTATCCACAACCAAATCACAGCAAAAAATAACGAGCTCGCACGTGCCTCACAAGGCTCATCCAGACTTTTTTATCTAAACGACATTCATATTATATAGAAAATGGCGTCCCAGCCGTGGGGTTGATGTTTAAGGGTGTCGACTGATATATAGGCCAAGGTTATTTGGCTTGAATGGGCTTACCCTTATTGCAGTCCCGGGCCTTACGAAAAAAGCGGCAAAAACTCGAATGATGGAATCCATACCTTATTTATTTGGGCGTTTTTCGAGATGTAGTAACTTAGGGATGTTTATTTAGGTTAGTTTAAGTATAAACATGTGTCGGAGAGGTTATTTGAGAGCAATATCTGTTGATAATTCTCCTAGCTAGATAAATAAACGGTTGCAAATCTTTAGATATTTCATCTTTCTATGAGGCTAGTCTAAAATTAAGTAAATAAGGTCTAAATCATTATTCACATTAAAAATACAAAGTAATATCAATAAAGTGGAAAGAAGTTTTCATAATAACTAGGCTAATAACTAGGTCTAGTAAGTAAATACCTAAGTTAGTAATTTCGTAATAATGTAAGCATTTTCAATCTTGATAAATTTAATATGTTCACATGAAGGTCGTTAGATAATTAAATAAATGAATTACAAATTTTCTGGAACAATAATAAGTTTATATCTCCTAAATAATGTATCTACAAAGGAGCATACTTTCTGAGGCACACCTTGGACCCAATGGAAAGTGGGTCAAGGTTAGTTGGACCGAAGCCTGCGGAAGTAGCCACAAGGATTCACTGCTCAAAATTATGTGTTTACAAAATGTAAAATGGACTCATTTTATCATCTAATTATTATTTATAAAACATAAAACGCTAATCCGACTTCATCATCCCAGCTGCAGAGCAGCCAGATTAAGCATCCCAGCTGTTACAATACCTTAATTAATGAGAGAATTTAGGTGACATTATTAGACGGCAGTTAATTATGATTAAATATTAGTTAGAGCATGTTTCCTTCACCAAAATGTATTAGACTACATCAGGAATCATAATAATGTATTTTGATTACATCTTGGAGATACATTGGTGCCGATTCTGTTGTAATTCGCACTAAACTAATTTTAGACACATCTCATCTCTTTCTTACGAACATTATTGAAAAAGGATAGAACATATTTTAAGTTGTAAAATTAATCTTTGCCGTCTTATTTTGCGTGTATTTAGGCGTAACCACGATAGACGGCGACTAAATTTATATTGAAAACAAGCATTGGACTAATTTGACAGGACTAAACTTACATCCTTTTCTTATGTTCTTTGTTAGAAAGAGACATAGTAAGATTAAAATTTGTTTAGTTGTGAACAACAGAATCAGGGCCGTTGTTCATTTTTGATACAAATAAGGATAATATTCATACCTTTTAGCGATTAATAAACGAACTACTCTTGAAATACGATACTTTTCTCATCGAAATGTTATCTTTCTAGATAATTTATCATAAAGTTTTTGCTCTAGCTCGACATCGAGCTGGCGGAAACGACAGCCAATGATCTCACTACCGGAGGTGCAAGAAACCGGACGAGGGAACGAGGCTGTGACTCTGCGACAGACAAGTCTTAGCGTGCAATGGAAAAACTATAAAAGAAAAATACAGTCATTCGCACAGTGTAACAAGGACCTTTGAACGACGAAGCATTACGTTTAGTATATTTGGATTATGTGGTTGGATATCTAGTTAGGTATAATAACGTAGGGTTTATTTATCATCCTTGTCACAATGTACTTATTTATTCAAATAAAAGGTGGTAGTAATCATGTCAATGGCATTGGTATTAGTTAACATTATTGTAAATAAAGCAAAAGCAAATACAACTACGACATTATTGTGTCAAAAGCATAATTACACCCTGGAACAATTGCATATTCTTTATCTGACATATTCGATACAGCTAGACGTATTCCTTGAATGAAGCAAGCAGAAAATTAGTAGGGAGCAGATAGAAGCAGATAGCGTACCTAGATACGGAAGGTTTTATGCACATGTTGGGAAAAACACATGCAGCAAGAATCTTGTGATAGTAAATCCTAGCCTAGTCTTTTTTCTTACATCTTTAAATATCAAGCCATGCAAATAACATCCAGTTAGCGTCCTGTCGTGTGTGGTAGCATAAGTATAGATAATTTTCTTCAAATGTTCTTGTTAAATTAAGAAATCTAAGTATTCAACTAATCCAGGTCATAATCGTTCGTGTCCAAAGCAATAACTGTCAGCAAACGTTAATTAAAGCAGAATTAGCACAACTATCACTACGATGCCACAAAAAAGTTAAAGCAATTTACAGTGCAATTAGTGAGGCAATTCGTTAATTGCGATGATGCACACAACAAGGTTCTGAAGCCATGTTAGATCTTGCAGACAACCAACCTGAAGGTGAAAAGCACAATAAATTATTTAATAAAAAAACAATCTCAACAAAAATGCTGGAAAATGGAGTATGTGGGGCACACAAATGCATGGCTCTGCAAAAATGCACATATACGAATGTTTTCATACGCTTAATGAACAAACGCATTAAGTTAATAGGCCGCGTAGAACAGTGTTAAATTATGGCTCTTGCATGTTACTAGAGCAATGCGAATCTTTCAATGTACTGTGTCTTTTTAGAATCATAAATAATTACCATCTAAAAATAAAGCATTCTTATCATTTTATTGATTAATCAAGATAGCCTAATAACCTACATCTGTTTCATTAAATTCATCTTATCTAAGATCTATTGTCTACTTGGTTTGTTTTAATACCTACTATATAGTGTTATTGAGCAATTTTGTATGTTTGTATGTTGACTTGTTGTTGGAAGTTCGTATTTTCGATGAAAACTTAGATTTCTTTGCAGTACCTAGATTTAAATAGAACAGTATATATGTATAAGTACGTATAGAGACGGTATTATTTCATGTCGTAAATCGTTTGTAAAATCATGAAAGAAAGAAAACAATGGAACATAAAAGTATTATTTCTCTTCATCAGTATCTGGTACATAGTCAACGCGTTGTTTATATTAATACTCGCACCTGCTCCAATAATTATATTATTTTCTTTAGTATGTGTATTTTTCTGATTCGGTAGCTACTTATCCAATAATAGAGATTCTATTCAATCCTACCTAATGCGTTGGCATTTTTGATTTAACGATTTTTATATTCAGTCTTTTGAATTCTGATATAAGTGGAAGAAAGTCTATCCACTTTCCAACATCGCTTATGACGCTACTTGCATAACCATTACGCACAAGTGACCACAAATTTATAATGAGAGCTGTTAACTTACCGTGTACCGATGACGAGTCAGAAGATACATGCACTGGATTGCAGCATCACTAACGGGCTACGCTCACCGCACAATCACTCGCGAAATACATATACTACACAAACAAATATACATAAACACAAAAACCCAACGGTCTCCGAAAACCTGTTCCCGGCACACCAGCAGTACGACTAGCGGAGCTCGCACTTGTTGCAAAACTAACAGAAAAATATATTGCAACGAGAAAATCAACCAAAATACGCTCAGTCGGTTTATAATCGATTTTTTTCTCTTTATTTCCCCATAAAGGAACTGTTCACAGATCGAATTAAACACGGTCGCACGTCAATACTTTAAAACACTTTTTATTAATAAAAGGCTCAAGTTCTTTTTACTATTTTGTTGTAGTTTTATTTGATAAAATAAATCATTGAATTATTTAACTGATCTGTCAATGTCCATTCAGCCACCTCACAGCTGAGCGCGCATGTGTAACGCGCACGAAACGACAACACCACCTGCCTGCGCAAGGCAAACTGACATAACGGGTGATTACGGTGACGGCCGGGTGGGGTGGCGAGGGGTGGCGGCACTTGCGGCTTTTGGAGTTGCCATGACAGAAAAATTCATGTTACATACAAGAACTACAGTTGCCAATTTAGCTGAACATTTTAACAATATAAATATTTTCATATAATGTTGTTTAATTTATCATTCTGCATATAATTAAAAGTAAATAGATTTTAAAGTTGGTTCTTTACCTCATTTTAGTAAATAAATTAATAAAAATTTACGAAAAGTTTGTTCATAGCTCCCTCTCGCCATAAAGTATAATAAGAAACTTTTATTCAACAAACAACCGGCCAATGCGGCCAAGCCATCGCGATGACAACTTCAATATTCTATTTGACGCGAAATTCGAAAAGCGATTTAAAATAAAAGAAAAAAATATTAACATGTATCCAACAAAAAAGAGGAAAATTTTATTATTGTTGATTTAACCACCAATGTCTTTCAAATTGTCGTCATTTTTATTTACAGTTTTACCGTTAGTTTCTCTCTTAAAATTTAGTGATTGTTACATTAGATCGTTTCTTATTCTAAAGATAATTAATTGTAGTGTGAGATGTCACATTGAATGAGCTTCGAAGTGGATCGGTACTCGTCTGCGTGGGCACACATAGCCCTTTGTGCGGATCTCACATGGGCTACGGAACCTCCTGATGAATTCATAATTGCTAATCAGGTAAACAATCGTTTGAATTCCAAGTCTTAAAATGTTGTTGGTTCCCAGAGCTAAGTTGTAATGTTTTCCAGCGCCTTTGGGCCCAGCATTGTCGTGTTTCACAAGTTTTACAAGAATCAACTTTAGAACAAAGCTTGCAAACAAGTAGCCAATGCGAATTAGCAGGTAAGCGACTTTCAAACCAACAGACACAATTTCCTTCATCAAAATCGACGATATAGTGAGCTAAATCTTCTTTTATAGATAATAAACGTTCAATTTCAAGCCAAAGCCAAGAAAATGGAAGCAGTAGTGGCAGAAGAAGCGTAAAAGACGTCATACCTGAATCAAGATTGGCGCAGTTCTATGGAAATTTCTATTACGACGAAGTCAGGTGAAAAATAACAATACAATCATTATAAAAAAAACACAATTCATATTTTTATAGGTGATTTAATTTTGAAAACGGCAAACTAGAATTACTGAACAAATACCTACTTACTGCAAACTTTCTTTGACACAATTATTTGCGGGAATTTAGTCTATGACGCCTTTGAAACGCGTTCATTGTAATGACCTTTTTTTAGAAGCGTTCATAATTAACAATTTTTCTATTTTCAAGAGAAAAATGTTACGCGAATGCGAATGAGAGATCAAACTTACGTGGATACAACGGACAAGGTTGCGAGAACTCGGATTTGACAGAATGCTGGATGCTGCCTGAGGTAAATACACAACAACAACGTTTAGGAAATTAATATGGACTAATAGACATAAAAATACAAGTAGGCGCTTTATTTTCGTCATGGTATGGAACAGTATCGGTAATATTTCAAAATGTCGCCAAGGATTTTTCAAAAAACTTGACAAGTTTTTCCCGCCACACGCCATATTTACAAACCAATGCTTTCTTTTTCTTTGAGATGACATTGAAATGGTTTGAGTCATATACATCGAGGAAACATCCCTTCAGAGTAGACAATCCAATTCCGCAACTAGTAAGGCCCGGTTTCAATAATTTACGGACCGGTATCGGTTAAGATTTATTAAAATTAAGACTCTTATATCTTTACTAATAATGAAGCAAATACCTCGAAGCTTTGCATAGCAGACCCTCCCATATGGAAGTAGCTATCACAGGTAAAATTAGCTTACGAAATAATCTATTTGCCCAGTTTGGCAATAAAAAAACCTACCATTGGTAAGCAAAACGATTCGTCTTGCTTACTTACTTAAATACCGGGCATAAGTGATTTTGCACTAATTAATAACAGTACCGACCAATCAATGCATCTAAATGTTTTGTGTGTCTCCTTGACTTAGCCAATCCGAAAGCATGTGTTGGCTAATCAGAGCGCATTGTCGGAGTTGGAGGAATATATTTCAAACAAAAAGAACGTCACTACTTGCGGTTAATTCGATGAAGTCGTATGATGTTTGTCCACTTTATTTTCCTTACCCAGGTGGATTATTGGTTCCGCAAGTTGCTAGACGACAGTTCGGACCGCAGTCTGTTCCCTCGTCGGCGTCGACAGTACAGAATGCTACCGGATGAGGATTTGTGCGTTCATACTTTATTACTATATTTGTCAAAACACTTTCTTCAACCATTGTACTTATAAGTATAGCTGAGAAGTGACTTTCCTTTTTTTCCATCCCTTAGGAGTAATTACAGAGTTAGCTATTTTTGTCTTTTTGGTTTACGACAATCTTTCAGGCAAGCATCATGCGTGCACTTACCATGGTGAGATTGTTGACAACTCAAGCCTAATACTTACATAGTCATAAAGAGAAATGGCATAACATATGACCAGCTCCTATTGATTCCTCAAGAAATTAAATGAATAGTGAAATTAACGGACACCGATCGGCAGCTAGCGAGCGCTGGGGCCCGAGTGGGGCGCGAGCCGCGGGCGAGGAGGCGGCACTGGCTGCTAGAGTCCTCAGCGTGAGGCCTCTGTGGGCCTCCGGGCCTCCGAGGAGTCAGCCTCCCCCTCGCGCGCCCAGCCCCCCTCCAGCGCCTCGCAAGATGAGAGCACGGAGACGACAGCCGCGCCGGCTTGCGGCTCTGGCGCCACCACCACCTGCTTATTGTCTTGAAGTACCAGCGCAGCTGTTTTGTGATCCTACTTGTAAAGTAAGTTTTTTGCCTATTTCTATCTATTGCTTCGTTTCAACAGATGTTATAATTTTATATTAGGGAAACTTAGCTTACTGATTTCTCATACGTTTACCTCTTTTCAAATAAGCAGCTTAGACAATGACTGGAAAAGACAGCGTTATAAATGTTTTTCCAGGGGTTCTTCACAGACATTTTCCAATTTATATGTCAATGATCAGTCTTTCTCATGCCCTTCGTCGGAACTTACACATAATTTTGAATAGGAGCTTTTTTGCAGGTGATGAGATATCGGACTTGTTAAACACAGCAGTCGTCAGCATAGTTTAATATTTGAATTAAAAATGTTTAATGAAAGGAGGCCAACCACTTCTTCTTTTCTAAAATCTTAATCGCCATATTTCCGAATTCGTTAAAACAAATAGGTACACAAACGTCTACTCCGACATCGGGTCTGATAAATTTTCATTCCATATATTTATGCATATCAATCTTTTCTTACAGTTCCAATTCGATCCACCAAGGCCGCCTCAATTGACTGAATGCCAGCGAGCAATAGGAAGGCTATCAGCCAGTGTGCAAGCAGTAATGCGAGCATCAGCTGCTAGATGTCCTACTTACAGAGGTACTAACGTGAGTCGGTACGCACCGACCGGACAGCGCCCCGCTCGCTGCCCGGACAGAAGATACGGCGTCTGGTGGCCGAGAGATCACCCCTCACCGAGACTTGACCATAGATTCCATCTCACTCATGTCCAAAGCGCCACACCACAGAAGGTGACACTAAAAACTGAACCAGAGGAATCCAAAACTACAGAACCTCCAGAAGATAAGGAGAGTACTAGTGAACGAGAAACCCCTGAACCTCAAGTGGCGGTATGTGATAAACCAGATTCCAAAACACTAGAGATAGTTGCTGATGGTCAAATGCCATCTACGAGTGCAGCGATTATTGAAACAGGCATGAGGAAAAAACGACTTTATAGCACAGTTCTAAGTATGAGCGCTCCTGCACCGATCAGTTTGTCGCAAGTAGGTTGTGTAAGATTAGCGCAAAAACTTGTTACGCCAGGGCTGCTCAAGTTAAACCCTAAAATAGTTCTACCAGGAGCAAGAATCAGGCCGCCTAATGTCGATCATAAATTCGAGGAGCTAGAAAAAGAAGCATTAGAGCAGTACAAAGCTTCAGATGAGAGTATCGACACGAAATTTAGAGAACTAGAAAAACAGGCGGTCGAACAATACAGCAATAGTAACAGCAACACCAGCTGCAGTAGCGGGAATTCCGCCGAAAAGAGAGCCTCGAGCTCCCCTTCCGAAAATGACCAGAAGAATAAACAACCAGCAAAATTTCATAAAGAAAAACCGGTCGACAGCGTCGTTATATACTCGCAGAATTTTCCCGACCTCAACTCCAAACAAACGTCGAGTGTTATGAATTTAAAAAACTTCCACACCCCCCCGAGGGGGGAAAAAAAGGAGCAAGCCCATAGACCTAGTAAGACTGTAAGGATCAAGAATGAATCCCAAAGGGCGGCGTCGGATACGGACTATGAAGCGCGAGAGGCAAAGTACCAGGGAAATCATAAGGGTCCTATGAGGTGGACATTACATGTGGTGCCTCCCAAGAAGAGGCATTTAACTTTGTGCGTATCAGACTTCTCGTCCGATGACGATATGGAGGACGCGACTGGGTCTATAAAAGACGCTGGACCGCGAATAAAAAATCACGTCACTGGCAAAATGAAAATGTCAGCGCACGGTGGCGGAGATCTGCATCCAATCATGAGGAAAACATAGAAAAAACACCAAAGAGGTGTTAAGCAACTAGATTGCCATATTTTTACCATTTACACATACTGAAAACTGAAAGTTAGAAATTGTGAGGATGTCTAAAGCCGGTCACAAACGAAGCATACTCAAGAAAATTAATTTGTGTGTGGCCTACGTAATTTTTTACTGTTTTATGTATTGTTCAATCAACTTTTAGTGGTCGGAGTCAGTTTTTGATATGATTATTGTGAATGGAGTTTTGTGAGATCCCTTGCAGACTTGTATCGAACTACGTGGTGACCGGCCTATGCATTGTATGTACCAATGAAGCTGTTTTAGCAATGTGCTTATTTTTACTAGTCATAAATGATTTGTATATATATTTTGACTTTATTATTGAATAAGAAAAACTATTAGAAATGATGTGTCATACACAAGTGAAATTATTTAGATGCTAAAAACTAAAAAGTTTAATAAATTTTATATGAATTGTTAAAATCTTCAGGGTATTATTATTTTATGGGTAGGTATTACACATGAAATGATCAATCTTATTCAGAAAAATAATACTACAGCCATTTTAAAATTCAACAATATTTATATTAGAATATTAACTTTGGAATAGAAAATAGAATGAATTTATCTTAAAATACAAGCTCTGCATATCACCTTTATTTCATCAGGCACTTTATCAACTATCCAGGAACTTTTCCAGGTCTCCTTGGTCTATGTCCAGTTGTACTTGTTCTAAAGTCACTTTTGGGGTTGCAGATGAACCTATAACATAGATAAAAATGCACACATTAGGCGGTTAACACACTGCCACGCACTACGCAGCGTAGCGCGTGAATGCGTCTCTTAACGTTGCTTGTAAGTAGTATCTTTGTTTGTATAGAAAATGCATCTACGCGCGTTCATACAGATCGCGCGCCTACATGCGTCTCGCCGCGCACGTACGCGCGTAGGTGCGGGGCGAGACGCAAGGTATGGCACACCGAGTCTCGTAGTTCCGTGCGTGATTTTGTATGGAATGAGTCAGAGCCGCCGTGAATTCACAAAACGCAACTACGCGCGTGAGTGCGTAAAAAACTCGCACGATGATGCATATCTGCACTCCCGCAAGTTTACACACCTACGCCGTAGGTGCGTGGCAGTGTGATAATTGCCTTAAGAGGACTCAATTCGTCATACTTTTCATACAAATCCTCTGTACTTATTATGGCGTTGTTAAACATTTTTCGTTAGATGTTTTGAACAAATTAGTATCTTGTGCACTATATCTAGCCTTGTATCTAGGCGTAATTTAAAAAAAGTGTGAAACAAAATCAGTCAAAGACTCCGAAAAACAGCGTTTTTGCCTGAACTTTGGCCATATCTAATGTACCTATAAATTGTAAAAGTAAAGAAAACATTTAGATACCAGGCTTGCAAATGTATTGGAGATTCTAAATAACCACCTTTTTTTTTACAAACTTGTAAGATTTTTTCACAAGAAGTATACTCCTGGAACAAGTTTTATGAATGTGAAATCATGAATGACGACCTAGCGAAGCGGCCGCGAGTGATTAGCGGAATTAACCGACTGATAACCGACGGCTCTGAAGCTATCTCTCTTTTTTCGCAGTCAAACATTACGTTGGATGAAACAACAAGCTTTTAGACTATGCTCGCGTTGAAGTTGCGCCGGCCACAGAGGGCCGCCTTAATGTTTAAAGTCTCATTCTGTCTGCTGCTACATTAAACCATTGGCAAAATTATGGGACCCACATGCATTTGAAAAAATTGGATTCCAGGAAGTGTAAGTCAACTGATTATGGTCATAACTTTGTACAGCACTTGTTGTTGTGCCCTATAGTTCTCCTCTATTTGCTGTGTCAAATTGCTCCATTGATTTTGTATTATTTCACTTATATGGTAAATGTGAAAGTTTAGATGAAACTCAATCATGCATAAATAACTGAACTTTGGATAAATAAATTAATTATGTGAGGTGGATCATATACAGGGTGTTGTTTTGGTCGGCGACAAGCGACACAGGAGCGGTAGTACAAAAAATACATTTTCCAAAAATGGACTTAATTCCATTAAATACTGTAAATGCGTTGAGAAATACCTTATTCAATTTGAAATAAAATTACAGCAAAGTATGGTTACTAGGCACGTGCACAGACTAGAGCTAGGCGCAAGCCGCCATCGCCCCACCCCTTTACTCCCTCGTACTCCCGTTGAGTATCATGTCTACACTTTAGCTTATAACATGATTTTCAAAAAAAATATTTATTTATTTTTATTATTAAAAAAAAAATAAAGAATTTTTTTTATATTTTTTTTAGCACCAGTATCTTTTGTATTATCGACCCTGAGTCGCTCGTCGCTGACCAAAACAACGACCTGTATAATATGTTTAAGTTTGGATGATCAAATGTTTGACTCATTCACAGTTAACTGTTGAATAAATTTGGCACACAAATGGAATAACACATATGATTATTTTTATCCTAGGAGAAAAAAGATTCCTCAGGTACTAGTTAAGTACCTATAGTAATTAATCAGATATAAAAGTTTCAAAGAAACAGTCATTAATAATTGCCAACATACAAATTGTTTGCATACGTAAATATTGACAAGCAGTATGCATCTCTACCATGAGTTTCCTATGGTACAGTAGTACCCAACTGATATGGCTTACCGATGGGCAGAAGATAACATTTTCAAAGCTCGGGAAACACTATTGGTCGGTAGCTGCCGCCATGATAGCGCGCGCCGTGCGGAGGGGCGTGACTTGCGAGTGAGACGGAACTAACAGCTGCAGTGTATTATGAACCTTATAGTAGTGATCTAAGGTTGATTGTAAGTTTTAAGCATTCTTTCATTAATCTTCGAGGCCATACTTTCTTTTCTGTGCGAACGTAGAGTCATGACGCGCCATATCAGTTGGGTACTACTGTAAAGCAATCTATACTCATTAGTTACTGTGGTGAATGTATTGTATGACAAGTACTGCCTCTAGTGGACACTTTAAGAAGCATTTCAAGTAAAGAACATTGTAGTCACACAAGTGTAGTTTACATTACTGCAGAAAACTCATGGTAGGGGTACAGAAATAAAATAATTTACTATAGGAAACATACCGGAAGGCACACTGCCACTGGCCAGGTACTTTGCAATATCTTGTTGGAATGCTATAGAGCTGTTCTCTCTCTTTGACTGAAGTTCTACGAGCTGTCTTCTTTCTCTCTCAAAACTTTGTTCTGTGTTCTCTTTGGCTAGATTGTTACGGACATCTTCGAGGGCAGCTGGAATTAATTAGTTTATACCTGATTACAATCTCACCATTGTAAGAAATGATGTCACTGATAGTGGTGAGCACACAGCTCAGAAGGGAACTGGCTCTCAATTACAACTGCCGGCTAGGTAGACAGCCAAGCAGTTAGAAAGAAATAAAACAGTTATTCAATGACCTCAAATACTCCAATTTTAAGCTGTGAAACAAAATTTTGGTAATCCCTATATGAATTATCTTGATTTCACTGCGAAAGTTCCCACAAAATTGGTACCTAGAATTACTACAAATACTTATTTTAACACACAGCCTTAGTACTACAGCACTACTAGCAGCACTAGGGTCATAGCTAGGATCCATATTCGGGGGTGACAAATAGCCAGGACCTATTTTGGTGGGGAGTTGACATTTTCTGAAACTGGGTTTGTTAACCCATTGGTTCTCATGAGAGACAGAAATCCTAAATTCAATGTTACGTAACATATGAATGATATGATTATATATTGCATTCAGACGTATATCTTAATAATCAAGATTATAGATTTAAAGGGGCGTTCGCATGCACAAATTACCCCCCTTTGCCTACGGGCCTGAGCTATACTATGCATATGTACAGGAATTATTCAGCAATGAGCTTATCAATCCCAGAGCGTGTCACTCCTATATACCACGCACCCCTTGGTTTATCCATGGTTACTCCGATACAACTATTCAGGTACCAGTCATTATAAACTAAGCTAGTTACATGGTAGCTGATGCTTGAATGGTTGTATAGGACATGGATCGGTTGTTGTTCTGGCTGAGGGTAGTGCTAATCATCATCATCATCAATTAGCTTATCAAGATGAATAGGCCCAATCAATGTTGATCGGACAAACAAAGTGCCTAACATGACTGGTAGCCTTAATCCAGACAAAAGTGATAAGATACAACCTCACATCAAATAAGACCACATTCTTACCCATTTTCTTTTCCTTGTATACTGTTAGCTGGTAATGGTGATCTAATTTCCATCTCTCCATTTTGCTCCTTTCCAAAATATCTTCAAACTGCACCATGTCATCCTCAACAGTTTTGAGTAGGTTTTGTACGTTCTTAAGGCTGTCCATACACTCCGCCACAGCCGCAGTCAAGTTAGGAATGTTGCCTAAGTTCTGCGCTAATTCATTAGCACTTTGCAATCTACTTTTTGTACTTTCATGTAATTCAATTATTAGTTTGTCGACGTCATCAGCCGCTATAGCGTTTCTTTCCGCATTGGAATGTAGTTGAGCCCATTGTTCCTGATATTTTTCCAGTAATGCACCACCAGCCCCGTAATTTACTTTGCTCTCGTTCACAACTTTTTGTTTATCCTTAAATATATTTGTAACCTTCTGCACTTCTTGTAAAGTTTGTCTCAGATTTGCGTTTGAAGATAAACCATCTTGAACTACAGATATGAATTCCTTGAGATTACCTAACATTTTTATTTAGAAAGATTAATTATGTAGAGTTCTCTCTTTATTTACAATTTTTACAAAACTGACTGACTGACTGAATGAATGTTTTTTTTTTTTTTTTTTTAATTTGACCGACATGACAAATAGCTCCCTGTGCTGCCAACTGCTAGATTTTGCGCGATCACACACACACCCACCGTTTCTGTTCTGCTCTACCTAGAATAGAACTGTAGGTAATCGTGCCGATTCTGTTGTAAATCGCACTAAACTAATTTCAGTCACATCTCATCTCTTTCTTACGAACATTATTGAAAAAAGATAGAACATGTTTTAAGTCGCATTGTATGGGATTTCCGTAAAGTTCTGGAAATGTATAGCTCGATGTGTAGCCGTGTCTACTAGCTCCGTATATCGTCACACACAGCCCGGTTACAAACCGGCGCCGGCGATTTTTAACCGACGAAAAAACAGAGGAGGTTTACAAAAAGACGCGTATATTGATATTTTTTTTATGTATGATACGGATTTTTTTAAATCCGTTTCCGATATCGAATCCGACGTTTTAAAATAGCCCTAACTGATCATGCATAACATTTTACAGAGTAGTCCGATTTTGATGATTCTTTTTCGATTCTTATTAGATTTTTGCCGAAGTCCTTGCACTTGATTGCCAAACTTAAAAATAAGAAGAAGAAGATTTTTAGTCTGTGGATGGTAATAAGTAAAAATGTAAATAATAAATAACTGTCAAATTTATTTGAATTTTTTGGTGCTATGCAGTGCTATGTTTGGTGTCCGTCTTCGTAAATCCTCTTAGCTTAACTTTGCTACGGCGTTTCAGTTACAAATAAAATGGGCGATGTTAAAATGAGCAGTGACGAGGTGCCTCACAAGTTTTTGGAGTGGCTGCTCGCCATGGGCTGTCCACCCGACAAAGTACCATCACTGGATAAAGTGTCCGAGTATGTTTAAAATTATTTTTCTAGAGCAAAGTGGCTTATTAGTTGACTGCCCGATCAATCTTCTGCCCACCGATGTATTCAACAGCTTAGATTCTTGTTTTTCGAACTTTTGACATGATTACAAGAATTTGCTGTACCTATTTACCTTTGTTTATTTTGTAGAATGTGCCGTGGTCAATATTACATGGTATGGAGAAGCTTGATGGAACATGTGGAACCCAAGGACTGTATAAAGAGTAAGCGGCTGCAAGTTTTCTGTGACGATATGCGAAGGTGTCGGAGGAAAAATACATTCAATGAGGTAAGGATATATACATTTCAAGTTGACTCTAAGATAGTCATGGAGTTATTAGTAGTTCCCATGTTACTGATTATAATAGACGGGCAGTTCGCACAGTTGGTTACAGTGCCACTTATCGCACCGCAGTTTCTGGATATGATTCCCACACAGAACATGCATTTGTGTGCATGTACATGTGTGTGTGACTATGTGGAAAGGACCGCATGGGTACAGAAGCAGAGGGAGGCCAAAGGCACGGTGGAAGGATGAGATAGATACCGTGGGAACATGTAATTGGTCCAACCTCGCAATAAATCGTGACAAGTGGCAATCTCTGGAGGAGGCCTTCACCCGAAGAGGGGTCCAGGCGGCATGTTTACTAGACTAAAATTATCCACAATCACTACTATTCATACAAATTGTACATGCAAATGGAATAATAAAGGCTTTTTTATTTTTATTTATTTATTACATGTCTGTATCTGAGTCTGGGTGAAATTATGTATATTAAGTATTTATTTACAAATAAAAAGTAGTATATGTATGTATAAGATATAGATACTTTATTTGTACACCATATAGTAGAAGATGAAACAAAACAATACAAAAAAGGTGGTCTTATCGCTTAAGCAATTTCTTCCATATCAGTATAGTATATCATTTGTCTGGTTTCCATAGTACAAGCTCTGCTTAGTTTGGTATCAGATGTCAGTGTGTGTGAGGAATGTCCCAGGATATTTATTTATTAATATGCTCTGTTTTCAGCGGGACTCAAATGCTATAACTCCTGAAGAGCTGAACCTTTGGAGACAACATACTGAGCTCACGGAGAAATTAAATGCTACAAGGGCTCGCTTAACAAATAAACAAAGGAATTTAAACCAAGTTATGGATAAAATTTCTAGCAAATGTAAGCATTGTCTTACTAATATTATTAAAATGTAGAAGTTTGTTGTAATAATCTTTATCTTGTTCATAAATCAATCTCCTTGTAATTAACCTTCTTGGATTTGGATAAAATTGGGGAAAAAAAATTTAAACATGGAAATGAGTATCTTATAGTTATTACTCTCAGAAATGGGTAAACTAAAATATTATATAACTGCTTACCATCAGCCCCCCTAGACAAAGTACTGTTTGCATAAATATGTATGGGATCGACATAAGGAAGGATACGATCCTAGCAACCAAATGTCAATCTCATACATTTTGTAACTATTCGTGTAAACTCAACTAAATGTACTTTGTCTAGGCCCCCTGGTGAGCTGTACTGCTTCTTTATCGAAATTTTAATCTTATAAAAGAAAAGCAGCTTAAACTTAAATTTTGCAACAGTTTGTTATCTTTACAGTATCCCAACGCTCGACCTCTCGCCTTTGCATACAAAACTTGGAGCGTCGCGCGTGGCTACTACAAGAAGTTGCTGATGAGTTGCGCAATAAGAAAACACAGTTGGAACAGGCCCGAGCTATTGCAGACTCAATGTGCTGTGTCAAAAATGATGTTGATATTGAGGTGGGGATGATATTTAGATACTACTTTTGAAAAAATAACTTTTCTATTATTAGATGCGGTATATTATTATTTATTTATTTACCTACTTACATCTACTTTTACAGGGATACCCTAATACAGTAGTGTCGAACTTACTTCAAAACTTATAATAACATTTATAATATTTCCATATAACATAAAATATCAATGATTATGTAGTTATGTTATCTGGTTTCTATAGTATGAGCAAGGTTGGGCTGGCTATATAGTTGAGGTGGTATTTGCCAGCCAGACCCTAGCACGGGACCCCTATGAGCCTTGGGCATGGCCTCAGTAGATAGGGTAGACGGCCTGCGCAGACTAGGGCCTGGCTCTTGCGAGTTACATGTCAAGTAGATAATAATGTGTACTAGGAGATGAATGAAACAGAATAAATCAAAAAATGGTAGACCCTGAGCAGAAGCCATTCCTAAAACTTGTTTTGGATTTGTGTGGAACTGGGTCCTTCCGGTCGGGAATGTCCCAGGATATTTATATTTAAGGATCTCCATAATCTTGGTTGTCTCATCTAGCTGATTCAGTGATGAGGTCCACCTAATGGGATTGCTACTCACGACCCTGCACCATTGGTTATTGGCACTTG
This sequence comes from Polyploca ridens, assembly GCA_951394255.1. Classification (NCBI taxonomy): domain Eukaryota; kingdom Metazoa; phylum Arthropoda; class Insecta; order Lepidoptera; family Drepanidae; genus Polyploca; species Polyploca ridens. The sequence continues at coordinate 7,096,160 of OX596265.1, read as the reverse complement.
AGGTTACTGACTCCATAATATTTTTCCAGAGTAACTTGGACAAGTGCATGTCATTAATGGGGAGCCACATTCGTACTTCCGCGTCTGTGTCGCTGGTGTCGGCCTCCAATCCCGTCGCATGCTCGTCGCTTGCCTCCAGTAGTGAACATGACTCAGGTATAATAATAATTATTATATACTACTTGCCTGGCGCAACTTCGTTCGCGTGGTGCTACCCTACCCTACCCTCGGTATCTATTATATTATCGACTGCAGCGCCATCTGCTGGGCTGATTTGTGAATCTAAACCTTCCAGGGCGCCACCCAAACGCATACAAAAAAAAAAACATTCAAATTGGTCCAGCTGTTTAGGAGGAATTCAGTGACATACACACATGCAGTAGAATTTTATATATAAAGATGATAAAGCTGAAGAGTTTGTTTTTTTTTGTTTGAACGTGTTTGGAACTAGGGCTCGATTCAAAAAAATCGTTATAGTAATAATATAGGATATTTTTCATCCCAAGTGAAACCGCGGGCGATTGCAATTTAGAAAGAAAGAAAGAAAATACATTTATTCTAAAGTCAAAAGTATTTTGCATGGTGATAACTTATCACTGATAAGGTACTTTGTAGTACCTACCTGCCTGGCTGGCCACCACCCTCAAATTGAAAATCTGTCGCCAAGCATATACTAGTGTGTTACCGACAGCTGCAGTTGAGAGTCAGTTCCTTCTTAGCTTAGAAAAAATGTTTGGCAAAATCTATAAAATTTTGTATAATACCAGTGTACACATGCTTCCAACATCTTGACATAATAATCTCTCTGTTCTGGCAGCTGCACTTGAGAGCCAGTTCTTTGTTACTTACCACCTTCATCACTAACCATGGTAAGCTTGTGGTGTATACATAATAATTATATATAATGTTGTATAGAGGAGCAGGTGGCCCCGCTGGTGGGTTGCCGCGGCGACTCGCTCTGGCCGCAGGTGCTCGAGCGGCGCGCGGCACTCACGCACGCTCTCACCCTCACACACACACACGATACGACACCTACCACTAGTCACAGGTAATATATATAATGTTGTATAGAGGAGCAGGTGGCCCCGCTGGTGGGTTGCCGCGGCGACTCGCTCTGGCCGCAGGTGCTCGAGCGGCGCGCGGCACTCACGCACGCTCTCACCCTCACACACACACACGATACGACACCTACCACTAGTCACAGGTAATATATATAGACGGGCCAGTTGGCGCAGTTGGTTAAGGTTCACCTTACGCGCCGCAGGTCGTGGGTTCGATTCCCACACAGGACATGCATTTGTGTGCATGAACATGTCTGTATGTCCTGAGTCTGGGTGTAATTATGTATATTAAGTATGTATTTACAAACAAAAAGTAGTATATGTATTATATCAGTTGTCTGGTTTCCATAGTACAAGCTCTGCTTAGTTTGGGATCAGATGACCGTGTGTGAGGAATGTCCCAGGATATTTATTTTATTTATTTATTTATTTATATAATGTTGTATAGAGGAGCAGGTGGCCCCGCTGGTGGGTTGCCGCGGCGACTCGCTCTGGCCTCAGGTGCTTGAGCCTCTCACCCTCACACACAACACACGATACGACACCTGCGAATATCTTTTTTTTGGTAAAATATGACATTCTATACCTAATTAAATCGGTCAATAAATACCTTTTATTTGCTATAGGTACAATTGTATTAGTCTTTATCTCCAAACTCCATCCAAAAATGTTATAACAATAATAATATTGGTACAGGGTAACCCCACAATCGGTGTTAGCACAAACGGCGGCGCTGCACTGTTCATTTGCCCTCGAGGCGACGAAGAATAGGGTACACATCGAACAGACTAGGAAACGGCTCGTCGCTGCTGTCAACGAAAATAGTGTAAGTAGAAACTTATGTTTTATTATTTACTAGCTGTCCCCCGCGGTTTCACCCGCGTTCCCGGGATAAAAAGCCTATGTCTTCTCCATACCATAAGGCTATCTGCATGCCAAATTTCATGATGATCCGTTGAGTAGTTGAGGCGTAACAAACAAACAAACTCACCTTCGCATTCATAATATTAGTTAGGATTTATTTATTTCATAGACTTTCCTTAGCTTAGGCTTGTTTGGCTTCGACTGACCCCAGGAGTTGTATATATAGGCAACGGCCACTGAGTCAGGAGGACCACCTGCCTGATTGTTAGGCGCAAGCAAATGGGAAAATATATTCATGGCAATTGAATTGAAAGAGCCGTATCTCGAAAACTGGTCATTTTCTACATTGCAACTTTACACAGTCGTTTACCGTATTATAGACGACATTTTCCCTAAATTTCAGGCAAGACTGAACGGCTTTGATCATACATTTTGTGCGGGGTCCCTTTTCGCTTTGCGATATTCGGAGATGGGGGAGACTGATTTTTACATATAAATTAACCGGCTTTGGAATGTAAAAATGAAGCCCTTTTATGATACCCCATTTAAACTTGTAGTCCAACTTTGAAATTTCGGTTCCCCATGTTCATTTTCTATGTATGTATTAACTATGTATTCTAAATTTCTAGTTAATAGCATTAGTGGTTGCTGAAATATACCGCTGTTACAGACGGACAGACATAAGAAGTGGCAACTTAAGGGTTCCTATTTAACCGACTTCAAAAAAAGAAAGAGGTCCTCATAACACCGTATTAACCGATTTGGAAAATTCTTCTTTTATTTGAAAGGGTACACTTCCCGTTTGTTCCCATTGTCATCAGATCAGTATTTGATTACTTCTTATTGTACATTGAAGTCGGTTTAAGTTTTTTGTAAAACAGTTCAATTATTACCTTTTAGCTTCGGAACCCTAAAAACATACAAACTCGTCAGCTAAATTGTAATATCGTGCTTTTAGGTAAATACTTGTTTTTTTAGTAAGGCTTTTACAATTTTCCCATAGAGCAACTTATCAGGCGAATCGTGCGAGTTGCTAGTTCAGCGTTGCGTTCGAGCGCGCGCTGATGCCAGAGTGAACGCGCTCCGGTGTTTGTTGGAACAAGTGACGTCACGCTCGGGAATGTTTGCCACCGAACACGTCACCGACGAACAACACGCCACCGGGAAACAATGCGCCGCGCTTGATAAGGCTATTGTGAGTTTTTAATAATAAGTTGCAATCTCGCGTTATATACGCATTCCTGGTATAATAAGTGCTTTGTTAGTCGCCGGCCCATAACGTATGTCTATGCAAATGACAAACGCGTGAAAGGATGAACCAACAAACACACTGTCGTGTTTATAATATTCGTAGTAGAGTACCTGGTTGACCGAGATTTGCTCGATGTACAAAATATTCGATCGGATTGGGGATCGAACCCACGACCTAGGAGACAGAATTCTAGTGCTTCGACCAATGGGCTATCGCTTATGTACGTATATGCTGTGAAATTACCGATCTTACCATCTGCGTCTAAAGTGAAAACTAGGAAAAACAAGTTTTTCCAGAGATGAGACCAAAATTAGCCAAATCGGTCCAGCCGTTCTCGAGTTTTAGCAAGACTTAACGAACAACAATTCATTTTTGTATATACGTATAGATAGATCTTTTGAGATCTCTTAACGATTTCGACAAAATACGCTATATGGAGTTTTTGGAGGCGAAAAATCGATCTAGCTAGGTCTCATCAACGTTACATACAGTTTACCACTGGTTCGGAATACTCTTAATCTGAGAAGGCTCCGGCAAGAAACTCAACAAGGCTTTTTTTTGTTTTCTTTGTGGACGATCTTTTAAAATTACAACTTGTGTTCCAAATACTTATGCAATATACATTAATTATGCTTATTCATACAATCTTCACTTAGCCAGGGGGAATGCAAGTGCAGAGAGTTCTATTATCTCTCTTCAAATTCAAACCAACAATTAGGCCAAAAATTTAGTATCCAAATTGTTGACAGACAAGCAAGAAAGCTGAATTGCAGCGATTGACAGCATCGATGTGGGCAACTGAACGCAAGATACAAGTTGTGAGGGAGTGCCTGCTTACCGTGTTTAAGGGATTCCACACCGAGGTCTCCCCTCACGAATATGATAAGTTTAAAGGTATGAAACAGATATATTATACAGGTTTTTAAGTTGCAGGGGTACAATTACTCATCAGTATTATCATTTGCCCTATGGGAACAATTTAAGGTGCTACCTTGGGAAAAAATTATTTATGTGTGCCTATATCTTAATTAATACAAGGTTTGGGAAATCGAGATTTTTATATATTATTTTTGAAATCTTAATTGAGTATACTATATAGTAAGGAAAACACGTTTGATAGAAATTTTCTCGATTGAGTTAATTTCCAAAGAAGCCTCTACATAAAAATCTTTTTCACTGCAAATGCAAAAAATAATAAATAAATAAAAGGTAATTCATTTTTCTTATTTGTAGAACTGACTTTCTATACATGGCATGTTTTTTTAAACGAATTATACATACTTGGTTTGGTATCTTTGGGTTTTCCGTGATAAATAGTATCCTATGTGTTAACCCAGAACATATTCTTTCTGTGTGCCAAATTTCATCCAAATCTGTTCAGCCGTTTATGCGTGATTGAGTCAAAAACTAAACTTTGACGTTTATTTCTACTTCGCGACGCACAGATTATTTATTATTGCTGCTGCTTTTTTAAATTATTGTTTACCTTTTTATGCAGCTATTCAAACAAATTCAAATAAAATAAGTTTTTGTTTTAAAATACATTTTTAATACAAGATTTTTTTTGGTGACTGTACTTGTAGTGTCTTCTAATATACTAATGTACACCAAATATCAAGTCAATCCGACCACTGGAAGTGGGTGAATATTGACTTGCAAGATTGGACCCGAACATACATATACCTATACATAGCAAGTTACTAAAAAGCTTGTATAATAACCGATAACTCGGAAAAACTGTTCCTACTGAAACCATATACTAAAAGCTTTTTCTACTCAAAAGTTTGTTCTACCCGAAAGTTTGTTCTACCCCAAAAGCTTGTTCTACCCAAAAGCTTGTTCTACCCAAAATATAATTGTTTTAGGCCAACTAGTGCTACCACAAGAGTCTATACTGACACTGCGACAATTCTACGAGACGAATCGCGAAAAACGTAGGAACAAGTTGGAGCTGAGTATGAATCTGGACGTATCTGATAACTGCTCATTCAGCGATCCAACAGGTATACTTATTTATTAGTATACTATAAATAATTACTAGGATAATAATAATAGTTGTCGCCTAGTGGTCGAAATAAATTCATTTTGGACTATTCGTGATTGGCTACTTACACAAAATTTTAAAGCTACTGAAAGCCTACTAGAAGTTTTAATATAAAATTGAATTATCACCCCATATACACGCACACACACCCACACACCCACACACACACACACACACACACACACACACACACACACACACACACCCTCTCAAACACACACACGCACATACACATTTATCTAAAATCTGTTATTATGTTATTTCCAAAAATTACAATGTTATTTTAAACTATGTATTACAGTGTAACTAAATTGTAAATTGTAAACAACATTTGTTTACTAAATGTTATATTTTTAAAAACCCAGCACATTTTGTACTCACCTGGCGGAGGGGAGAGGCCTAATGCCTATGTCACAGGCTTACCTAGTATAGGCATTAGGTGCTCAACCGAGCAACTGTAATTACTAGCTGGAATCCTTTTTATTGTAAATTTATATCTACATATGTCATATTACCTGCACTTTTGTACACTTCTTTTGTTATGAATAAATATTATTATTATTTTAGTTTGAATCTATACATATAATTAAAATCGCAAGCAAGCCAAATCTGTACCTTAAACACGAATGCTGTGTAGAAGGCGCGTATGGGTACATATTCATTTCATGCGAGTATCACTAATGTGTTATATTTTCAGACAGCGACATCCCTAAATTCGTCGAAGAACTACGTATTTACTTGAAGAGATTCAATCTAGAGAAAAATAGAAAGCTCGTATTGGAAAGGTATAAATTTTGACATGCTTTTATTTAGTTTTCACAAAAAATTATTCTAATTAGTCAGTCAGTGAGATTATCAAAAAATAAACAATTTTTTGCTTTATAAAATCCAAAAAAAATTACAAAGATAAAGCGATTAGAAGTTCGGTCACATGACTTCACTTCTTTCTGAAAAGTGTACCATGTCGTGACGTCAAGCGGCTACAACACACCATACCTTCGGAATTTTTTATTTGATTGACGTAAGAAAAAATAAGTGTCTAATATTTTTTGATAATTGGACTAAATAGACAATGGCCCTGATTCTGTTGTTCACAACTAAACTAATTTTAATGTCACTATGTCTCTTTCTAACAAAGAACATAAGAAAAGGATGTAAGAAATTTAGTCCTGTCAAATTAGTCCAATGCTTGTTTTCAATATAAATTTAGTCGCCATCTATCGCGGTCACGCCTAAATACACGCAAAATAAGACAGCAAAGATTAATTTGACAACTTAAAATATTTTCTATCCTTTTTCAATCATGTTCGTAAGAAAGAGATGAGATGTGACTAAAATTAGTTTAGTGCGATTTACAACAGAATCGGCACCATTTTCAGGACTATTTTTTTCTTTCAGTGGAGACAAGATCTGGATATTTGAGTCCCTCCAATCCTCTCTCAATCGTCTCCGAGATAAATGGCAGATGGAAGACGTCAGCAGTTCCCTGATGTGTCCGTCTGTTTCTTTAACGAAAAACTTAACGAGGTTGCTCGAAGATGTGCAGCAAAGAGACGATCTTCAGGCTGTTCTGAGGGAATTTGATGGTGAAGTAAGGGAGAATATACCTTTAGGTGAGTGTATCTAGTATGACTTACTAGCTGACTCCTGCGGTTTCACCCGCGTACGTTTTTTTGCGCGATACCCTAATAAGTTTTCTAAAATAAAAAGGCTTATATTTAACGAACCACCAGATAAAATCACTTTATATTGGCAAAAAATATAAATGATCACCAACATTAATAAATGATCACCAACATTAGTAAATTATCAACAAAATTAGTAAATGATCACCAAAATTAAACACCCATTTTAACGTGAAATTAGAACCAAAAATTTCACAACTTGCAATCCTACTTAAAGCAGTCAACTCCAAATTATGATTGTTTAATCTAAAAATAGTTAATGACCACCAAAATTTACACAAAGGACCTAGATCTAGTTGGTATTGTCACAATTCTAACCTAACCAACAGTATTTGGAGTGCCCCGAGTCAGTTCTGGGTGGAATAAACACACTTACCGTAAGATATGTACCATATTTGGTAGTATAGTAACATTTAGAAATAGTGCAACAATTTACTCATTAAATTTTGGTGATAATTTACTAAATTTGGCGCTCATTTACTTAATTTGGTTTGATAGTACAATTTTAGGTAAAAGAGGTTATTAGTCACACAATTCTTTTTGGTGGTCATTATATTTATCCCCAAATAAAAATAAACTGTGTTACTCCTTATAAAATCAGTTAAACATATGTTCTAGTCACAAGTCAATTTCACATAGTCCGCACTCAGTCACCGTACATAAAAGTCTTGTTTTAGTAAAATGGTGGCCATTGTAATAAATTTTTCACGGACTTTTTGAGACAACTTGAAAACTAGTAAAGGAATAAATTGAGTATTTTTGTATAAAATATTTCATGTACCTAACAGTGCTAATATTTTTGATGGTAAGCCGTTACCGTAGCCATATGGACGCCTGCAACACACGGGGCATCACTCACGCGTTACTGACCTTTCCCCAATGAGCTCTGGCGACCTTACTCACGCGCAGGAACACAACATAAAGTTATTTGGCTGCGGTATTCTGTAACATGGAGGTTCTCAGTCGAGCTGGTCTTTAAGCGAATAAACGCTACGCTCTACCTCTCTTAAAATGTTTTCTTTTTATAGATATCAAATCAAAAACGGAAGAGGGAGAAAATACCACGGACAATATCAAAAAACGACTCAACGCGAACCTGTTCTGTTTGCAGAAAGCGGGAAAAACTTTAGACCTAGAAATGGAATATCTTAAGTTCTGGTCAGATAACCAGATTAGAAAACATATTAGTCATAATAGAACTGTCGATGGTATGACGTATAAACAATGGTGCCGGTTGTCATTTGCGGATAATTAGATGCAACCAATTTTAGTTTTATGGCGACTAATTTATGCAAAACAAGCAATTGGATTAATTTGACATTTAAATTTCTTTCATCTTTTTCTTATGTTATTAGTTAGAATGAGATATAGAGTCCCCCTTATTACGTGAGATGGTTTTTAACACTTTCTAACAAAAAGTTACGGATATATTTAAGACCTTTGCTAGACTTGACATAAACCTTCTTTTGTAATAAGGGGGAATTAGTTCAGTTGTAAATAAAAGATTCAGCACCATTGTGAATCTATGTGGAGAATTTGAGTCTTAATTTTAAAGTTATAATCTAATAAATACGAATATGCCCATTGTAAATTTTTTTTTCTTTCTTACCAGTAGCTATATTATGATAAGGTACTGTGTGATATGGACTCGCGCGTTACCGACCCTTCCCCCTCCCCAATCAGCATAATGTGTATACCCTACAGGGCTTTTTAGGGTTTCGTAGCCAAATGGCAAAAAACGGAACCCTTATGGATTCGTCATGTCTGTCTGTCTGTATGTCCGTATGTCACAGCAATTTTTTTCCGTATCTATAAGAACTATACTGTTGAAACTTGGTACAGTAGTACCCAACTAATATGGCTTACCGATGTACCTGCGCAGAAGATACATTTTCAAAGCGCGGGAAATGCTATTGACTAATCGGCACGCTCCACGCACCGCGCTTCTTTTTCCTGTACCGCTATTGGTCGGCAGCTGCCGCCATGATAGCGCGCGCCGCGTGGCATGTCAGTCAGCCGCAGGGTTGGATTTCGTAGTATAAATTATACTATTTGTACCATTATTTTATAATGCGTAGTAGGTAGGTATATAGTATCGTAATGCCACCTACTACGCGAAAATACCATAATTTTACCTTCAGGTCGATTGACTACTGTAAATTAAAAAAATAGAAAAGATTCTTATTTTGGAAATACTAGTCACTCAATTTTTCAACGAATATAATGAAACATATTTTGTAAATAGGTACAAACTTCACCATGATGGGAAATTAAATTTCATGTCATGGCAACTCTCATACCTACATAAAACATGGCGTCTTCAGGCCAGGAAATTATTAAAACTGTCCACATGATTACGTGATTACTAAACCACTACTAGTGTTACGAGAATACGAAAAGCAGTTTCGATTGCAATTCAATTGTAAAATCGTTTAGAAGTCTGACGTTTTGTTACGAGAATTAGGCTACGGTTTACTTGTATGAAGAAGTTTTTTGCAAAATGTTCCGGTGGGCGTATCCATGGTTACTATCACTGTTATAAATGCATTTTTATTTCAATTAATAATAAAATGTGACAAGTAGTATAGTTTTATTTTCTATAGACAATAATTTTCTGAAGGTCTGAATCTAACCCTGGTCAGCCGCCATACTTCTGGGGCAAAAATACACTTAGTGGCAACAAAAGTGTTTTCTTTTTTATGGTTTAAACAATGATTTTCCTAGGGCACCGTGTCTCACCGTGTCACCCAGATGGATAGTCCGCCTTACTAAAGCATGACAATTAATATCACTCCGCTTGAGGGGCTCCTGATCATCGTCCTTTCATAAGTGCCTTATCAGGGCCTAAATTGAATAAATGCTTTTTGAATTTGATCAAATTGCTCTCACTTCGTACTGCGCACAGCTGTCACCGCGTCATAATCGCTGTACTGATTAAATAAAAAATGCCAACTTGTGTATTGAAATACCGTCACAAAACTTAAAAACAAAACAAGAAAATACTAAAAAACTAACCTTCCATGTGTTAGTATTGCGATTTCGTCACTTTTAATTACCTAAACTTATTTTAGAAATATACGTTTTGATGGCGCCAGTTTTTATTTTTTAAATCTTTTCCGGTCATGTTTTATGGAAGGTTGCCTACCACAACATGAACAATATGAATTATTTTTCCACTATTTGGTTATGGATTATAAAAAAATGATATCGAGTATAGTAACCTACTGATTATTTTTGTTCTAATGAGATATTGGGATAGCAGGAGTGCGGCCTTTAGATTAAGTTTTTCTATTTTTTACTAAATAAATACCTATCTGTTTATTTAATAAATCGTACATTTTAATAACCTGTATTTCTAATTAAATATAATATGTGATGAAAACTGGTGGCCCGATAAAATTGGCACGAAGTGTAATGGTCAAGTCACGCCCTCCGCACGTGACTTGCGAGTGAGACGGAACTAACAGCTGCAGTGTATTATGAACCTTATATTAGTGTTATAAGGTTGATTGTAAGTTTTAAGTATTCATTCGTTAATCTTCGGGGCCAAACTTTCTTTTCTGTGCGAACGAAGATTCACGACGCGCCATATAAGTTGGGTAATACTGTAAGTAGATGTATTCTGTGAACCGCAACACAATAGAATAAAACAAGAGGTTTTTTGGTGGTTCCCCATACTTAGAACTGAAACTCTTTTTTTTTCATCAAACCCATACCTGTGGGGTATCTATGGATAGGTCTTCAAAAATGATATTGAGGTACATTCCATGCAAACTTCCACTGAAAATTGGTTTGAAAGAGATCTAGTAAGTAGTTTTTTTTTAATATGTCATAAATCCTAAACCGCAATTTACCTTTCATTCAATATATTTGGTGTTTTTTTTTTCATAGCAAAGTTGAGTTAGTTAATATTACACGGAACCCTCCGTGTACGAGTCCGACTCGCACTAGGCCGGTTTTTTTTATTTATTTATTAATATCCAAAATGTACATTACAGTTATAACCAAAGCGTACAGAATGATCTACAGAATCTGGCGAGATTTATACAAAAAATAAAGGTTTTTAGAGACGTTGATATTACGTTATAATTGATCCTTGGTGCCTAAGTAATAAATTGAGGCATTTCAAATATTTTTAGATTCCCGGGATAAAAATGCGACTTTCTATGGTTTATGTTGTTGTTATGTTTATCCGGGGTTTATAAAATTTCCAAGTAAGTACCTATATTAATATGTTGTTGGTAATGTAATCTCAACATTGGAAGTGATTCAAAACCCTCTAAAATGTTTTTTTTTCTACATATCTATGTTCCTACCTATCTATAAATTCTTCGTGGCACTCGCTCACGTCATGGCACATCTGAAAATTTCAGCCATCGATGATTGAAATATATCCAGCCCACAGACATAATATTTATATGCAGCCACATATTTTCCCTAACATTTTTATATATATTTTTATTTATGCAATTTTAATACCTACTTTATTGACAACAAATATGTACAAACTACAATCTATATATAGAAAATTTCCAAAAGTCTGCCGCTGCTTCCGATTAACGGCAAGGTTCCCAGAAGGCTGGCAGCGTTTCCTCTTTGGATAGCCAAGCTGATGCGTTGGCGGAAAAAGCTCCCCGCCCGCTGGTCTCCGGAGGCCTCGATCAATTTAGATGACAAAGTGCGATCAAAACGGCGAGCTTCGGACCCCCACGGTCCCATAGTCTCGACCGCAAAAGGCATAAAAATATAATTTGGTCCAATCGATGCGTATTTTTTGAATTGTCCATACTGGCCGCAGCTGCCCCTGCAACTTAACAAGTCGTTCGGTAAGTGAGATGCCGCGAGTGTATCAACACATGTGGCATCCCATACCAGCGACTTGCGACCTTTTATTTATTATAACATTATGAAATACTTATCAATTAGTTTGATAGTGAAACACGCTCGCAATAGCCGTAAAATACCAACTATTATTAAATAAGGACAAAAAAGGGTTTACAAACAAAGTCGGTCTTCGGAATGGTCTTCGGGTAATCGGGGGGCACGGCAGTGCCCCCGCCGAGTCGAGCGCGAAGCAAACACTGCCGTACCATCCTTTACTGGAACCATTTCGCCGCATTTTCAGGTCCCTATTTGAGAACATCTGGATAAAACCCGAACGCAGAAATTTTCGTCATCCAGTAAGCTATAATCACATACTTAAAATCCAAAATTTTTTCCTTAAAAGAAAAGATCTGGAGTACCTGGTGACCCTGATTAGAAAACACAAGAGCCCAACCAAACTATTAGAGATCGGCATATACCACCTTTACAAAAAATATTCAACTTGGTGGGCCGCTTCATTTTCTACAAAAAGAAGTGAAATCCCATCAAAAACATTCTGTAAAAAACTAGCCAAGTCTCGATGAAATGTCTTGTTTATCTCTAAAAAGTAATGAAATCTAGACAAAGTCGTGCCAAGTCTAAGGTTCCTTACTGCGATTTCTTTATTATTATAGTTAATGTTGTGTGACTTGGCCCGACTTTGTCAAGATTTCATTACTTTTTAGAAATAAACAAGCAACTCCATCGAGACTTGGCTAGTTTTTTACAGAATGTTTTTGGTGGGATTAAAATATCCCTGAAAACAACGCCTGCTAGTAAATAGTTCTGATAAGCGGTGACCGCATTTCCTTAATTAAGTACTTACTTAAATTGTATCGTATCTACCAATTAAAAATAAAATAAAAACGTGGCAGAAGCTTCTTAATTCGGAATGGCTAACTAAACTAAAAAATATTGTATTTTCCATTCTATTAAATGTGAACACATGTTGATACGATTGAATTAAACCGATCCGGGGCGTAATAAAGTGCATACATTGATAAATATGAAATTTTTAAGCAGATTGTAATAAGTAATATTATGTTACCTATTTGGTAATGTTTTTTGGGTTGAGTGTGTAGTATACCTATAATTTTGTACTGTAAAAAGCAGTAAAAATTATAGGTAAGTATACTACATGTATAAAATATATGTTTCATGTATAAAAAAAAGGCATTTTTTTTATAAATAGTAAATACTCCATGAATTCAATAAATTATTATATTCTTATGTTTGTTTAATTGCTACCTATAGTATAAATATTTTACTGATTTATCTTATCCCTATAGTTTACTATAGTAGGTATAAAGTTCGTCCTGAGTTCGCCTTCATTAGTTAGTTTTCATTCAACACACTTGCTCCTAAAGTGACTCTTATTGCACCTCTTTTAGATTCATAATTTATCGACCGAGCGAGCGCGAAGCGTTTCCATTTCAGCTGGCAAAAATGCTTTCGTACCTATGTCCGGCGGAAATCCGACTGTTTTCCTCTACAAAAAGAAATCCATATAATTAGGTACCGAGACTCGCCAGGCTCACAGAGCCACTAGTTTATTTATTTTTAAGGACAGCCATCAAAACATACACTAAAGAAAATAATACACAAACAATACTCAGGTGCGTAACTACCGCCATATCAGCCGTATCAAAGACACGGGGCCCTCAGGCTACAGGGGCCCCGAACGTGTGAGCAAAAATCGAAAAAATCTTTACCCTCCATTTGGCCTTCGCCGCAGTCAGGTAGGTGGCCCCTCCAACAAATGATACAGAGCCCGCGTAAGGCAAGCTACGCCACTTAATCTATCACAACGTGGGTAAAAGACAAAAAGACCCCACCAAAATATTATAAACTTAAAGGTTGTTAGAAGGCCCAAGTCCAAAAGAAGTTAAAACTAATGTTAGTACTATACCTATGTCAGGCATCACTCCATGTACTTGTGCGCGTTAATAGCCTACCGGCCGCCCGCCCCGCGCCGCACCGTAACAAGTCCATTTCTCAGTTGGTTGCCGCTAGCCGCATGGCGTGGCGCTTTTGTACCAATTTAATACGTAATATTTTTTTTATATTGATTCAAAACACGTACCTATTTTCAAATTCTGTAGATATGGCTGGTGGTGGTAACTTATGTGCAGTTGATGGATGTAGATCCAGCAGGAGAAGAGATAAAAACATTTCGTTTTTCCAATTACCTGCTAATGAAGAATTGTGAGTACCTACCTAATTTGATTTACTCTGGATTTACTATCGTTTTTAATACGGGAGGCGGAGCAACGTATCCTAGCCGTGTTTGGGGTTGTTGCAATCAGCGAGCAGTCATTAATTACTTCGTACTACTAGGAAGTCAACATCTCGCTGGTTGCGATGAACTTGACCATATATGGTTTTCAGGGTTTGATGATGGAGTTGGAGGATAGGCACTGCAACTCCATAGCGAAGCAACGTACCCTAGCCATGTTTGGGGTTGTTGGAATTGTCGTGAGATGAACTCTGACCATACCTATATAGTTTTCAGGGTCGGATGATGGAGTAGGAGGATAGGAACTGTAAGTCCATAGCGGAGCAACACATGTTAGTCGTATTTGGGGTTGTTGGAATTGTCGTGAGATGAACTTTGACCATATATGGTTTTCAGGGTCTGATGATAGAGTAGGAGAACCCCGAAGGTTCTAAAAATATTACGGTGCCTTTGTTTGCTATAATACACGTGGTAAATTAATGTCGTGTCCCATACATTTTCAAAGCGCGGGAAACGCGATTGGTCGGCAGCTGCCGCCATGTTAGCGCGCGCTTGGCGCGCGCCGTGCGGTGAGGCGTGACTTGCGAGTGAGACGGAACTAACATCTGCAGTGTATTATTCACGATGCGCCATATCACTCATATCAGTTGGGTAATACTGTACTGCATTGTTGTAATAATGTATGCTTCTTTGGACGTAAAAGCAAGTGGGTAAGTAAGTAGTACAGTATTACCCAACTGTTATGGCGCGTCGTGAACCTTCGTTCGCACAGAAAAGAAAGTATGGCCCCGAAGATTATCGAAAGAATGCTTAAAACTTACAATCAACCTTAGATCACTACTATAAGGGTCACAATACACTGCAGCTGTTAGTTCCGTCTCACTCGCAAGTCACGCCCGTCCGCACGGCGCGCGCTAACATGGCGGTAGCTGCCGACCAATAGCGTTTCCCGCACTTTGAAAATGTATCTTCGGCGCATGTACATCGGTAAGCCATATTAATTGGGTACTACTGTACGTTGCGTAGGTACGATAGGTATGTGTCTTAATTGCAAAAGGGTATTTGTTTGATGATTTTTATTCCGGTATTTTATGAGAACTTAAGTAAGTACCTCAATTTTTATTTACTTAAAACGACCGTATACTTAAAAGTTGTAAGTATTTATTTTTGGCTTATGTTTAAAGAAACACCTGCCCCCCTAGACAATATGTTTGTCGATAATCGTTATCGTTAGTAAACGATCAAACTTTGTATGTGTTGCCCAGATCTAGTAAAATGTAACGGTAAAAAATGAGTTTATAATTATTGCCAAAGTTATGAACTGATCACCAAAACTAGTAAATTATCACCAAAATTAACTACCATTTTAGCGTGAAATGAGAACCAAAAATTTTACAACTTGCGATCTGACTTAAAGCAACCAACTCCAAATTATAACTGAGTTTCTTGCCGGAGTCTTTTCAGTCAACTGTATGTAGGTACTTAAGTTCATAAGTGCCTTACCAGGGCCTAAACTGTGTAAATAACTTTTGATTTGATATTGCTTTTTCTTTTCAGGCGTAAAACTTGGATAGAATTGATTGGTAGACCGGACTTAGCAAGACCAGAAACGAAAAGAAACTCGCACGTTGTGTGTTCACTACATTTCGACACATCTGTGATTAAATATAAACCACAATTACAACATGATGCATTACCTACAAAATTACTCCCGCCTCAACCAACCACATCCAACTCCAGTAATGAAACAAGAACAAAAGAAAGTTCTACACAAACCGAATAGGTATTCAACTGTTTTAAATATAATATATATCAGCCTTCACCGTTAAAAATGCTGACATGAAATCTGAGTTTTAACATAAGCCCTGTCATTGAATTGGATAAGATAAAAAATGAAGTTCAATCCAAAGAGTCTCAATCTTTTGAGCGGTTTTCTTTCCAAGCTGAGGATGAAGTAACTAAAATATTTTTTAAGCTCATAAAGTAGCAGAGTAATTTTAGAAATAGGTGCAAAGGGAACCGGTAACTTACGAGTTACCCAGAATTTAAATTATTCGCTTTGAACCTTCATTTTTCGCACACACAACACTTACACTGCCACAACACATAACCAACACTCTAACAATTTAAAGCTGATTCCAAAAATCACTGAAGCTCATATCAAACCTAACAATTTTCAGAAAATGAGAGTATAATATGCCGCATAGGTATTTAGTAACTGTCTACGCCGCAAACGTCCTTTTATTTCAAAAGAATACCTGAAGAAGCAAGAGCAACAGCCGAATTCGTAGAGAAAATGAATAACTTGTTCGACGTTAAAATTCAAATTCAGTCAAATCCGTCAATTTTCAAAATATTAGTTAGGATAAACATTAAATTTTATCAAATTAGTCATAATTCCCAATAAGTAATGTTATAAATACGAAATTATTCGCTTTATTATGTTTTTAATATACATATACTCTGTGTCGACCAATGATATTATAATATTGGTGTCGACACAGTTTCCATAAATATTTGATTAGCTGTGTGGTTGATTATTATCAATAATGTCGACATAGGTGCCGATTCTGTTGTAAATCGCACTAAACTAATTTTAGTCACATCTCATCTCTTTCTTACGAACATGATTGAAAAAGGATAGAACATATTTTAAGTTGTCAAATTAATCTTTGCCGTCTTATTTTGCGTGTATTTAGGTGTGACCGCGATAGATGGCGACTAAATTTACATTGAAAACAAGCATTGGACTAATTTGACAGGACTACATTTCTTAGGCTTATTCCTGAAATCCCCCCTGAGAGAATCCCCCTCAGGGGGGAAAACTGGACTCTAATGTAAAAATTATCCAGAAATCCCCCTTTGCATTTTGACTTATTCCACTTTTCCCCCCTGAGCGAAATTCTCTCAGGGGGGAAAATTGGACACTGACGTAAAATAAGTCCACAAATCCCCCTTTACATTTTAGATTATTCCACTTTTCCCCCCTATTTTTAATTTTAGTTTCTACACCCTAATTAAATAGAATAAATTTAAAAAATAAAATATAGTATAAAATTAGATATAGATTCTATTAAATTTAATAAACAAAAAAAACGAGAATATAATATATAAATCAGTATTTATTTCTTCAGTGATTTTTTTTATTAATAAAATGTGACGAAGAGTACAAAGAAACAATCACAAACAAACAGCGATGAGGGAAATCGGCTATAGTCAAAATAATAGTTAAAACAATTTAAACAAAATACCTACCTATAAAGACTAAATAATTTAGCCAGTGTTCGTTTTTGAAAGTTTTCTTACTTAAATATAAAACAATTAACAAGTTTTTCGGAAATTTGCAGTAAGTAAAAATTAAGTACAAACATAAAAAATCATAATATAAAAAATCTCTTGTGGACTCCGATTGACCAGTTATAAGACAACATACTAATACAAAAAAAAAATGTTATTATACGTGTAGTTTTGTGCTGAATGCTAGTGCACCGAGAGTATAACAATCACGAACGTACAGCAATAAAAAAAACTATGTAAGTAATGCTAATAACAATCAAAAATAATAAAATTTCAAAGTAAAAATAAATCATATGGATAATACACCGAGAGTAAAACAATCAAAAATCTACAACAATAACGATGTGAGTAATGCTAAAAACAATCAAAAATACTAACAATTCAAAGTTCTAGATGACAAATAATAAATCTTTATATGGTAGAACTATACTAAATTACTAAATCTAAATAATAATAGACTAATAACTAAAACTAAAAACTAAGAAAGCTAAAGAAATGTAAGAAGAACATAAAAATCACCTATATCAACAAAAATTATCTTGCTCTTAAAATAATAAAATGCTACTTATTTAAATTTTTCTAGGAAATGTCCTATTGTTATGCTCCCGCTAGTTAATTCCATTTGTGTCTCGTGAATAAAGTTACTTGTCTCGATACCTCCTTTCGTTCTATTCCTCACGTGAACATTTTTCGACACTTTTTTGGCACGAACTTCATTAACTGATGCATCTTCAAACAGAACATTCAAAAGCTGTGTGAGGTTGGGTTGTTTTTTCGATACAATACCATTATTTTTTTTATGCCACGCTTCTAAAAGGTTGGTAGTCCTGTGACGTTCGCCAAAGACGCACCAGATTTTCATAAAGTTCTCGTCATTTAGCCATTGTCGTAACATATATTGGCGAAATTTTTTGCTGTTATTGTCGTCTGGGCTCTGGCTGGCTACATAAAACCACCCATTAGTAATTTGTTCTTGTGGTAAGAGAGGCAGAACAGCGGATAGTGCCACTTGTCTTTTCAGGACCTTAGATGTAGTTAAATTTAAAGCACGTCCTTTCTTCCAAATCGCTCGTTGGTAGTGAAAATAGCATCCTTTTCCATTTCTCTTCTTTAATATTAAATTATTGTAGATGAGATTATTTTTTTATTAAAATTTTATAAATAATGATTTAACCATTAAAATTACTAATACTTTGACTCGCGGTTAAAAAAATAACAATTACCTCAATTGTTATTATAGGACGCGCGTCTCTCACGAGAACCAACGGGTTGGACATAACATGGTATTTTCAAGGGGGATTTCTGGACATAGACTTTTTTAATTCCAGTTTTCCCCCTCAAGGGGGATTTATCAGGGGGGAATTCTGGACTTTTTTTTTTAGTTTCCATTTTTCCCCCTTAGGAGGACTGTCAGGGGGGATTTGTGGAATAATTAGCTTTGTAGATTCCAGTTTTCCCCCCTAAGGGGGATTATCAAGGGGGCATTCTGGACTTTTTTTTATAGATTCCACTAATCCTCCTCAGGGGGGATTTTTAGGGGGGATTTCAGGAATAAGCCATTTCTTACATCTTTTTCTTATGTTCTTTGTTAGAAAGAGACATAGTGACATTAAAATTAGTTTAGTTGTGAACAACAGAATCAGGGCCGTCTGTTTTTTCTCGTCGTATGAGACGCGTGTCCATTGATCATTACACTCTCGGCTCCCTTATCGCACTAACCTACCAACTTAGCACACTTGTATCATAATGTACTATTTCTTATGTTTAACAATTAAACATGATAAAATATTAAAAAGCATTTAATTTTTGTATTTCATAAAGTGTACTGTAAATACTTACTGAGACCTTTATCGAAAGAGGAAGCCCTGACCACGCGGCGGCGCGCGTAATTACAAATCGAGATTCACTTCACGCTCGTATGTTTAGGTGTATTTTCGTTCGCAATGTCTAGCAACTCGAAAAGAGTAGGCTTTTATAAGAATAGGTATTGACAATTTTATATGGAGTGATTTATTTGTTACGTAGAAACTATTTAGTAATCCGTGCCTATGTGCTTTGTCGTGGAGTGCTGTTAGGCGCAGATACAAGAATTCTTTGGAACACAAATCTTATGAATGAATTTTAATAAAACTAGTTGTAGGATTCTGTTTTAGGACCTTTTATCTAAATCTGTACTTACTAATTAGTAATGAACGCTTTTTTGTATTTATTTTTTAAATCGACTTCGTCGCAGGGGGGTAAAAGAGTGCCATCAGCCCCGGTAGCTTCGGTGTGTTCATTTAACGGGGCTGATGGCACTCTTTTACCCATCTGTCCCGTCTATTTCTCATCACCTATGTTAACGGGGTAGAGCCACCGGGGTCCGCTGCGACGAAGTCGATTTAAAAAATAAATACAAAAATGATGGGTATCTGGGCCAGTAGACAAGATGGTTGACGACAATCGTTATCGTTAGTAAACGATCAACCTTTGTATGGGATTGATATTTCAAGTCGAGATATCACGTGATTTTAAACAATCTCTTATGTCCTTTTAAAAAAATTAAAGCGAGACTTTTTTTCGATAGATTAGTTGACATGTGTTTTTATTCTTTGCAGGAATTTTTCGATTATATAATCAGGTACAAAATCGTACATTAATGTTAACACACACTACTAACGCTACGACACACCCAGGTAATAAAATAATGAAAAAAAACGATTAACGAAGAAACAAAGAAACAAAATATAATACTTTGTAGCTCAAGGCCAATGTGTCGAAAACACTTCACTTCACTACCCATAGGCCATTTATAATAACTCACTCCGCTCACTCCCTGTGCTCAAATCGTTAAGCTCGGGTAGGTATCCTCTTAAAATAGAAAGAGACGGAATATGTACGTACGCGTACGATGGATCTGGTCGAACCGGACGCGAGTCTCGTTGTGCCGAGTAGAGCACAGAATAACCTAGAACGAGACAGAAACGCAGGTGAAGAGGGAACAAGACAACTAATGCCAGGCAACTAAAAGGGATCGGTAATTACTTGGTACCTACTTACTTACTCACCATATTAGGATAAATATGTATTTTACATATAGTAGATAGATACTAGTAGCGTTTTGTTCGTTTAGTTAAAAGTCAATGATTTCAGTAATCCTGTATAAGTCAATGAGTTAGGTAGGTACTCTGGTAATTATGTCCTCATAACTTTACACGAAGAGATAATAAATACATAGGATACCTACTAGGGTTTCGTTCCCGGGTCCCGGAAATCGGGAATTCCCGGGAAATACGTCATTCCCGAAGTCGGTTTTTTTTGCGGTTTCAAAATTAATGAAAAACCTTTGATACACGAAAATGTAGCATAAAATCATAGTACAAATGTCTACATCCACAGAAATAAAACGTATATTTTCTGTATCGGTAGGTTTCGCGACCAAAATTAGGTTTTTTCTTAACTACAGATAAAAGCTGTAAGGAACCATGAACAGATTATTGATGAAAATAAAAGTGACATTATAATTTATTAAAAAAAATATAGTTTAAATAAATAAATATTCTGGGACATTCCTCACACACGGTCATCTGATCCCAAACTAAGCAGAGCTTGTACTATGGAAACCAGATAACTGATATTATACATATACTACTTTTTGTTTGTAAATACATACTTAATATACATAATTACACCCAGACTCAGGACATACAGACATGTTCATGTACAGGGAATCGAACCCATGACCTGCGGCGCAATTGCGCCAACTGGCCCGGCATACAAAATAATAACATAAAAAATAAAATAAAATAGTTACATATAAATTGTAGTATTTTCGGAGATACAGCCAAAGAGCGTTTTTTGGGAAAATTGGAATTTTCCGAAGTTTCTCATATAAAAAATATAAGTTTTGTTTTTTTTATTTGCAAAAAAACGTAATCTACAGGTGATTTTTAGGGTCCCGTACCAGCGGGACCCTATTACTAAGCCTGCGCTATCCGTCTATCTCTTTGTCAGTAGGCTGTATCTCATGAACCATAAAAAGTAGGCAGTTGATTTTTTTTTCTATATGTCTATATTTATATTGCCGCTATAACAACAAATACCACGGACAGTGCAAAGACGGGAGGTGCGCGCTGGCCATCTGTTTTCAACTGGCAGCTGCCGAACAAACGCTGGTTTACGTGCCCCTCTTCGGCAACTTGTAACGGCTCATAATTCTAACTTCTTAGGAACCGATATCTTTGCACTGTCCTCTTCCAAATTTAAAAAAGCCATAACGGCTACATTGTCATCAGATGGTAGTATTATATAACTTTTACAAGCTTTTGCAGTATTGGCCACAATCCACAATACTTACTTTAATTAGTTTTAACTTATATCATGCACATTTAATCTCAGTTTGTTTTTTCTCCTTTTTTTGCTTTTCTCTATAATATGTTCTTCACCTTAAAAATACTTAATACTTTTTTGTAATCTGTGGATAGCGTAGTTGGTTTGACTTTGATAATATTTTTATAACTTGTACCATGTATAACCAATTATTGTCATTCTGTTTGTTGTCCTGAATAAAATAAAATAAAAATAAAATAAAATATTAAATGAAATAAAATTAAAAATTCAAGGGGGGCTCCCATATGTCATTACGGAACCCTTTGTGTGCGAGCTCGTTTCGCACTGGGCCGTTTTTTTTTATAGTAGCTACTATGTGTGGGTTCTGAACTGCAGGTTTTAAAGAAAATAATAGTAACATTAAAATTTATTAATAAAATTTGTATTTTCGGAGTATATACGGACTTTTATTTGAAAATGTACAATATGTCCTATTTGTGTTCTTTTTGTTTTTATAAAAAAGAATTAATTTTTACCTATAAAAATTCAAGTAAAACACGTAATGCGTTGTTATTGTGATAATGTATACGTTCGCTGCATTTTTTAGCTTATTGGGTACACGTAGGAGTGTGAGATTTAAAATATTACATCATATCGTATTGTAAAATCACGTGTAAAATACTACATATGGTTTTTTTAACTGCTTTTGAGACAAATAAATAACTAATTTAATTAAATTACGTGTTTTAATTAACTTTTGATAGGTAAAAATAAACAAACAACTTTTTCTGGGAACCGGGAATTCCCGGGAAAGTATTTTTTTCATTCCCGGGTCCCGGGAACGGAAAAAGGTCGGGAATAACGAAACCCTAATACCTACCTACTATGCAGAAACTTATAGTAGGTATAGTAATTGTACTATAATCTGACTATAATTTAAACAAACGTGGTTTCTACATGTAGAATGCTAAAATGTGTACAGTCACAGAAACGATACTTTTTATAATTATCACATCTCAACATACCTACCTACCTATTACATCATGTATTTTTAGTTCCGCTTGCTCGACTTGAACACATGCGTCAGTCAAACATCGCTTATTCCGCTCTCACACAAATCGCGTTATCGCTTCGCATTCAGTCAAGAATTCTATAGAGGCACCAAGTTATTATTATTATCAGTTGAGCCGACTGCGACTGCCGAGCGAGCGAGCAAGGTCATTATGCGCCGCGCTCGCAAACGAAGGCGACCATGCGATCCCCTTCGGGCCTTCTGATAATACCCATACTTCTATAGTCGCTCGATCGATATATCTTGTGGCACCCGTCTGTACTAAAGTCAGAAAGAGATAGCAGCTTTAGTATTTAATAGACAGTAGTAAGTGGGAGAGAGATGGTAAATAAAGAAGGCTGCTGGCGAGCGACCACTAGGAATTTGCCAGCTAGCCAATACTGGCATTCCGCCATATATGCCATAGCTGGCACTGGCAACAGGCATCTGTGTGTGCACGTTTTTTCAAGGACAGAAATACAGAATAATCAGCGGTCGTAGTCGGTCGGTTGGCCTCGGTCCTCGGTGTCGTTCGTTCGTTCGTCGGGGGCGGCCTCGGCCTATTATTAGTCATCAAACTCAGTTCAGATTTGAGTTGAGCATTTAGCAAAACTGAGCATGAGTGTTCGATTACAAACAAGAACAAGTGTGATTTACATAAAATAACTTGTATTGTTGTACTTTTTAATTTGACAAGTTGATCGACTTTGACATTTTACAGTTTGACTATTATTGTATTGTGTGGTGCGTCGTATGTTTGTGTGTGTGCGGCCGGCTAGCGCGTTTATTTTATTTGGCTGGGGGCCGGCCATTTTGTATTTTCTTTGAGAAAGCGGATGACAGAAGTTTCGCGGAAAATAAAATATTTGCATTTTGCTTGCCTTTTTCCAAGGTTATTTGGTATCACAGTGAAAACCGGAAAACAATTCGTATTTACATTTGTTTTCATTGACAAATATCATAGATTTTGTGTAATATTTGATGACTGTTGTACATGAAGTGGTGAATTTGTATTGGAATAAATAAAAACAGTGTTAGAACTGATTAAATGAGGCATTTCGTGATATTTGGGTATAGAAATGCTCGGAGTGTTGTTCATTGATCCAGTTTTGATATTAAATTGGACCCTTAATGTGAGTATTATGTGTTATTTATGGTTATTTGTATTGTCATTTGTAATTGCCCCAAGCATGAAACGGACTGGGTTGTTTGTTTGTTTGTTTTTGTTATACTTTTTGTAGTACTGTATTAGATGCTTAGAATCAATTGAATACACTATTGTAGTTTTTATTTCCTAAGTATTACCTCCTCTACTTTGTTTTTAATTTATATTGTATTTTCTAAATTTCATTGCTGTGAATAAACTAGGTACTTACTTACATAAAATTACTTGCAAATCTAAAAAATTACATCATAGTTTCTAAACATATATTTTATAAACGAAAATAAATCTTATATATTGTTACTTGAGAGCTGCCTTTCTTTTAAAACCTAGCACATATCTGTGAATAAGTTTTTCTAATAAACAAACAAACTGAAACCCTACAGATACTCAATTAGGTTTGGAATTTGATTAAAACAGTTAAATTTAAAAGGGTTTACTAAGTAGTTTTAACTTGTTCACAGGTATAAACCATGGCAACAAAGCTTGAATCTGATTACCCATCATCACCACCAAATGATGAATCAGGTATTCTATTTTTTTTATTGTTATTAGTTACTAACTTTTGAATTATTGCAGCCGGAGCATTTGCTTCAACCACATTCCAAGGGTCTAAGCTAAGACGAGATTGTGGAAAATGGTTTTCATTCATAGAAATGCTACTTTCTTTTATATTAGGCTGACATTAGAGATGGTGCACATAGTGGCCATGCCAAATAATCAAAAGAATACTTATGGTGAATAGTAAAATTATTTGCCAAAATTATAAACATACTACAATCAAAATCTGTTATAATGATAGCGGTTGTGAAAACCAATAATCATGCATAACATCCAGTAGGTAATGTTTTAGTAAAACTGTTCTGTAAAATAAAAAAACTATTTTCGATGCGATGCCGGCGAATCGTGACCAAAACCATTATTTATAAAATATTTCATGTATATTAATACGTACGCGCACTCCCTACAAGCGTTCGAAGCAAAATAGCTGACTTGTCGGCACTTGACAAAGGTTCATCCTCCGTCTCGTAACCATCACCATTCTAGTGAAGTTGATGATGACGAGTCGTGGTCATGGACAGATTTTTAGTGCAATATTTAAAGGTAACTCTGTATACGCGAGCAAAATCAATTTATTGAGGGACAGTCCTAAAATATTTCTTTTTAAAAAGTTTACATTTAGTTAATGTTAATTGTTAGTGTTTGTAACAATTACAGCTACCTCCTTTTCTAAACTAAGTTTTATAGACAGGTTTAAAGGGAAAATTTTATTTAAACTTGAATTTACATGAAGCACTATGCTCTGAGGACAAGGTATTTTTGTATGGACGATGAAGTTTTTGTCTACTGAGTTACCCTAAAAATCAGTATAAATAGATACATTTCAAAACTTTTGGCATGTTTCTATCCTTGCCTGATTATTCGTTTTAAGCCTGAAATACTATTGGCCAATGAAAAGCTTCTAAATATATCAATATATTTTTAAAAGTGTCAGGGACACTAGAGTGTGGGTAAAATAGTTGATCCCCCCAGATATTACTAGGAACTATTACTGATCCACCTGCATACCAAATATGGTGTATTCCCCCTGTTCCCCCGCGCATGTCACCATTAGCGGGGACAGTGGGACTTGAATAAAATAATTAATAATTGTTCCCGTTGTCCCTATTGCTCTATCCTCATCGATGGGGACAACAGGACTTGAATAAAATAACGATGTTGGAAGGGACGTTTTCCCCATTGATGGGGACAACGGGCTGATTATATTGAAGATAAGGGATTCAAGAATAATCATCATGATAATCAATAATTATCCCGATAATTATATTTAGATAAAGTATCTTTGTTTAGATTATACTTCTTGATAATAACTTGTATAACTGTGTTATAGTATGCATGACGTCAGCTTTGTAAACTTGAGTGGCACCCGACATTGGAAAATCGTTCTGTTGACGGGCCAGTTGGCGAAGTCGGTTAAGACTTCACTTATCGCGCCGCAGGTTGTGGGTTCGATTCCCACACAGCACAGTACATGCATTTGTGTGCATGAACATGTTTGTATGTCCTGAGTCTGGGTGTAATTATATATATTAATTGTATTATTGTATTGTATTTATTATTGTAAATTTGTAGTAGCATTAATTTCGATCGTAGTAACTTTTTTCGTTTGTACCTAGTTCCTTTTAGTAACATTAATTTCATTTGCAGAAGCTCAATATCGTGTGTATTCAATTTTCTTACAAGTCTTGGAAAAAAAGTTCTTTTGTAAACGGATTTTTCCACTACAATCAATTACAAACGATTATGTTCAAGAATCGACAACTAAACTTCAGTACCGACCGACAAAACCGAGGGATGAGATTTTTTTAGAGCTAAAAACAAAATTATTGTTACTACAATCAACTACATATCAAAATCAATAGGAATCAATAAAAAATAATTATATTCTTCCAATTTCCATCCATTTTTTCTATTTTTTAAGGATACAAAAGTTTTTTATTACTACATACCAAAATTTAGAAGAACCCAAACATATAAACCTGGGACATTTCTCACACACGGCTATTTGATCCCAAACTAAGCAGAGCTTATACTATGGAAACCAGATAACTGATATACTACTTTTTGTTTGTATGTATTTACAATAATAAATACAATACAATAATACAATTAATATATATAATTGCACCCAGACTCAGGACATACAAACATGTTCATGCACACAAATGCATGTACTGAGCTGTGTGGGAATCGAACCCACGACCTGCGGCGCGATAAGTGAAGTCTTAACCGACTTCGCCAACTGGCCCGTCAACAGAACGATTTTCCAATGTCGGGTGCCACTCAAGTTTACAAAGCTGACGTCATGCATAATATAACACACAGGTATACAAGTAATCAAGGAGTATAATCTAAACAAAGATACTTTATCTAAATATAATTATCGGGATAATTATTGATTATCATGATAATTATTCTTGAAACCCTTATCTTCAATATAATCAGCCCGTTGTCCCCATCAATGGGGAAAACTCCCTTCCAACGTCGTTATTTTATTCAAGTCCTGTTGTCCCCATCGATGGGGATAGAGCAATACAACGGGAACAATTATTAATTATTTTATTCAAGTCCCCGCTAATGGGGACACGCGCGGGGGAACAGGGTGAATACACCATATTTGGTATGCAGGTAGATCATGACCTGGAATAACATACAGGAATCTTTTGATCCCACGAAAACTTATGATCAACGAAAGAAGACAGACGTTCTCTTCTACTATCTACCTTGTTTTTCGGCAAACGTCCAACGCGACAATGATTTCAAAGGCGCGAGATCGGGCTTTACTTAGATCCTTGCCCACATCCCACGTAACACCATGAACAGTTTTTATTATTTCCTGTTTTGTTACAAATCTTATTGTTAGCATATTTGGGATTTTGTTTGTTTTGCTCCGTGATCGAAGGTCAAACTTTTTGGAAGCTTATTGTTATTGTGTAAGCTTGTAGTTGTATATGAGCTTTTAGTGATAAGATAATCTCACTATATAGTAAATAACATGTTAATTTATATTCTGTGTTATTGATACCTTTTTATTAATGATTTTGTTATTGTGTATATTTTTGTTGTAAATGTCTTTTTTATCAGGGGTTTTGTTATTGTGTATATTTTAACAAAGGTGAACACTATAGTTCATCTTTCTGGTAATTTATAATTGAGATACATTACAGTAACATAATATACATGACTACATACATTGATTATTCGCTTTAATATTATAAATTAACCCGTTGGCTCGTTGACGGGACACGCGTTAAATCATTAATTGTTGTTGATCTTTTCTGTGCCTTCTCTGCGGCATGTTTCTAAGCATGGTTACTTGGCTAATATAGAATAAAAGCAGAATTTTAGTTATTTTAAACCCCCACCTCCCCCTTGTCAGCAAAAGTAAATAAAGCTCAACTTCTCTCTTACTCCCATTCTATGCTTACGTAAACATTGGAAATCTTTAATAGGTTATTGTTATTCATGAGCAGCAGTATCAAGCAGAAATATGGAATGTATAGACTCAGAAAGTCAGAAAATAAATATTGTTGAAGTAATTAACATCTAGACCCCCTGTCCCCATGTCAGCAAAAATAAGCAAAGCAAAGACCCCCCACCACTCCCGTTTAGTGCTTACGTAATACTTGAATGACCTTAACGCGAAAAAATTATTATTTTTTATTTTTGTTTCCAGACGGTGAAGGTCAAGATCCAATAAATTCCAGTCAAAAGGTAGTAGAAGAGAAAAATATTCCAAACATCAATGTTGCAAATTTACTAAAAAAGCTTCAGTCTTCCGGAGCTCTCATAAAGAAACCCAAGCAGGAGTTCCATTGCTTCACTTGCGACGAAGACTTTCTCAATTGGGAGGAGTTGGAAAACCATCTCATTCAGCACGTTTCTCTGCCGTCTTTGATACTTGACAAGCTGCCGTCCGACGAGGAAGATACTCCTTCCGGAGATGAGAACTGGTCCGACGATGACGATGTTCCGTCGCCGCCGAAGCCAAGCCTTAAAAGTACGCCTCAAAAATTAGATATATCTCAAATACTAAAGAAAACTGGCATCTCTATCAAAAAGCCGGCCGAATTGGATCAAAGCTCAGACTCAGCACTCAATAAATTAAGTGGCCTAGGATTTACCATAAAGAAAAATACCACTCCAATAAAGAAAGAACCTCAACCTGAAGATAATCCCAATGACCTGATGCAAAAGCTAGGTAAACTTGGTGGTATCAAACTCAAACTTAAATCGGATGGAAATAACGCTAACACCTTTAAAGTTATAAATGGACTGAAAGATTTCAAAGCGTCTGACGAAGAAGACGAAGTAAGTGGTAATGAGGAAGATAACGACCATGATGCCGATTTTGGTGACGAACAAGACAAATCAGGTGAACAGGAAAGATCTGCAGGTGAAAATGATTCTGCTGACGAACAAAACGCCGAAGATTCTAATAAACCACAACAGATAAATAGTAAAATTGCGAGTGCACTAAAAAATCTGCAGGGTAAGACTATAACACCAAAAATTGAGGCAACAAAGTCACCAGTGAAACCACTTACTATCGTAAAAACTCCTGTCAAGGAAGTGCCACAAGCAATTGTTATCAAACAACCACAACGGCCAACTGTGAAGCAGACGCCGAAGAGAGGCAATCTTCCAACAGCTGGCAAAGAAATAAAAGAAATACAAAATGAACACCCGGATGTCCCTTCAACACCTGAAAGACGACAATCCAAGGACATAAACATGGAAAATATTGTTGTCAAAAAAGAAATTGAAAGTGGTGAAACACCAAATTCTGAAGTACCTTTATTCCCAAATCAGATAAAATCGGAGAGGACTTCACCACCTCCCTTAACGGATATGACTTCTTCATCAATATTAATAGCTAAAGTTAAATCTGAAACAGACTCTACTCCTACCAATTCTCAACCTCTTTTCTCTAATACACCCTTATTGCCTGTTGCTAAAACAGAAGATACTGGGATGACAATAATAGAAATAAATGGTGATTCCAATGATGAAGATGACGATTGTTGTGTGGTGTCGGCGACGCCAGCACCTGATGTGAAACCTATAGTCCCGAAGATAGAAAACCCACCAGCTTCTGTCGCTTATCCTTCCCTACCATATTCAACGTCACTGCCTAGTTTTGGTTCCTCTGGTGTCTTATCATCCAGATTGATTTCTACAGCACATTCCACCGAGAAGCAACATAGTTTTAGTTGGAATCCACCAGACTCAAAACCGCCTCTCGATATGCTCGAAAAAAGTACTGATGATATTTTCGAAAGTCTTCTATCGTCTGCGACGAAAAAAGAGAATCTATCACTGTCAGATGCCAGCGAATACATATCTTTAGATACTTTGGGTCCACAACATTCGTGTGAAGTTTGCAATACTAGATTTACTAATATAACGGCCTTAGATCAACATAAAAGGTTAACGGGACATTCGAGTATTCTTGTAGCACCATCGTCATCTTCACTGATGCCGTATAGTCCATCATCAAATATACTGTCAAGTTTATTACCTGTGAAGCAACTAGCCGATCAGGTAGGAAAGTTATCTACCATAGGTGGCAGTGGCCCAGGTTTTACGCATCAGCAAAATGTTATGATAAACATACAAGCTTACCCTGGAGCTGGTGGTGTGATGGTTCCACCACAAGGATATAACTCGTATGCACCTGGGCAAAATATGCCTCCAGCTTATTCTCAACATCAGAATAGTATGTATGGCGCACCGGGGCAACAAATGCCGCCGGGTCAACAAATGCCGGGACAATTTCCCGGTCAAAATTTCATGGGACAACAAGCTTATGGGCAGTTTCAGACACCGATGTCTAAAGCTGGTTACCCCGGCGGTATGTCACAAAACTCGTACTCTTCAGCTCAGTCTCTTTATTCGACCGCTTCTCCTCTTCAAAGCATGCAACAATCTGTTTATGGACAAGCACCTACAGGTTTGATAAGTACTCAAGGACAAATGGGTCCCCCTGCGTCGCCCAGTAATCCTTATGCGCCTGCCTCGAGTCCAGGCGGTACGATGAAACCGCCTCAAAGTGGTGGTATCAGGATACAGAACGTCCAGACTTTTCCGCCGGTTCAATCGATGGGGATGCCGGGACAAAATTTATCTGGAGGTCAAGATATGAATATGGGACAAATGTCGGCTCCGGGCCAAGTTGTGGGAGGTCAGATGCCCTCGCCTAGTCAAATAAGAATGGCGGCAGGTGCAAATATAACCGGTGTACGACCACGTATGCCTGGGGTACGAAGCCAAAGACCGTCAATCAGACCGGGAATACAAGTGCACGGACAAGTACGAGGAGCGAAACCAGGAGTGCGCATGGCGATGAAAAGGCCAGCTGGAATGGTGGGCGGACCGGGTCCGAAGCGACGACCGGACATGTTGCTGCCGGGAAAACACGACAACGAAGACTGCCAGGTGATGGCGATGCAAAAACAACGCGAGGGCCTGCCCATGATCCATAGCGTGCAAGGTGCCAAAGACAAGTTGAATCTCGGCAGCCAGATTTCAATCACAAAAAAGACTGTCAATAAGGAAGCTAATGCGATGGCCAACGTGTTGGCATCGAGAGGTATCAGCGTGAAGCAGAAGCAGAAGAGTCGGTCTCCATCACCTGAACGTCCAATACCACACATTCCTAACCTCGGAGCGGGGGTCAGCATCAAACACACTTCCAAGTCTAGTAACTTCTCCATACCAGAAGCGAAGGTCGGCGGCGGCATGCAAGCCTGCAAGATATGTAAAAAGATGTTCATGAATAACAACTCATTGGCGGTGCACATGAATACAGCTCACCCGCAGAGCAAAGTTCCCATATTCAAATGTGAAGAATGTCCGGCGTCATATCCAAAATCTTTACAACTGCAACATCATAAGAGAGTTTTTCACAATGTGACCGGCCCTAATAGAGAATTAGGACTGCCCGTGGTAGACTTATCACAAGAAGAAAACTTGAAACGTCTTAGTAGTTTAGGCATTTATAGTTTTATACCGCTTGCTAATAGGGAACAAGCGAATGGATGTTTTGGTATACCAGTTATCTCAGTACATAACGCACAAAATGGTTTGACCAGTAGCCTACAGGCGTTAGGCGCAGATGGCTTGTTGAGTTTGGGTCCTTTGAAACCGTTACCAAACTCATAAAGCAAATTGTATTTAGATATTATTTAATACAAGTACATTCATTTATTTTTTATTGACTAATAAGTTGTCAATGTTTTCAGTAAAATAATGGGCAGCGTTTTTCGGTCACAAGTTTGTATGCAATAATAATAATATACTTATAACGACAATTTTCTAATTTGCTCTCAATTTCCAAATGTTATACTCGACAGAAATAAATATAAACGATTTAAACATTTCATTAATGAATCTATTAAGTATATTTTCGTTGGTTCCTTAAAGTGTTGCCAGTGTAACTGATAACATTATATAATAATACACATATGGTGTTTAACGTGTTTATATTATTTAGATATAAGCTAGACTTGATCATATTTTCTTACTAAATACTTACTGAATATAGATAGTCAAGAAATAATATTATTAATTAAGTGCAATAGGAGCATTACAGTTAAATTAGTCTCAAAATCGCCCTTACTTGCAATAGTGGCTTGTTGGGAATACGAAGCTAATTTTATTGTGTGTAACACACCTATATACCTTTCTAAGAAGAACAAATTGTAAATATACAGCTTATAAGGTATTTATAAGACATTCTTATGTACCTAAGTACTTATATTGAGTTCGAAAGGGGTTCGAAGATTTTTGTCTTAACCTGGCAATCTTCAGTGCTGCCAACTTAGCTACTTTATGGCAGCTATAATTTTCTGAAACTTGTAGTTAAACTTATTTAGCTACTTTTTCTAGAAACTTTTCACTGCTTTCGAAAGTTCATAAAAGGGCACTGGTCTCGAAAGAAAATAACTAAACGCGACGCTATGAGTCTGGGTATGAGCCTGTGGGCCGAGAATTCGCAGTTTCATTTCTTCATTCAAACAAAAAAGTCTTTGCTACATGTGTGCTCCAACTTCTGCCTTATGTTGTTTTATCAATTTAAAACTAATGCTCGCTGTTTTAATACATATTATTATGAAAATGGGACAAAGCCTGTGAAAAAAAAACGTACGTAACTTACTGATTTTTAATAATCTCGTATTTGATTGTTTTTTATTGTTATCTACCTACTAAGTAACATTTAGCTACTTTTTTGGTTAACAAAATCTGGCAATCTAGCAACTTTTTGCAAGATGTCTAGTTACTGGCTAAAGCTAACAGTTTTTTTTTTTTTTTTTTATTTATTGGTACAAATATGAAATGTTCATAATAAAGTTGGCAACACTGGCAATCTCGTCGGGCGCCATTTAAATATTTTTTCAAATAACGGCGCACGAACATTATATATTGCGATTGGGGGCATTTATACAAACAAAAAAAATATTTGGAAAATAATCCGTACACTGAAAATACTACTTTATTTATAAATTAATACTTGGTACATACATAAAGTTCAATTTTGTTTTTTTGTTTCTCTTGAACCATCAGACGGATTATTTTTCTAACTTTTTTTATTGATAACCCTCATCGGTAATGACCTTTCATCCCTCAAAATATTACACTATATTTACTACAAGTACTTTTGAACTTTTTTTAAGATATTAAATAACTGGGTTTGTCTTTAATTAATGTAATCAATACAATTACAGATTTAAACTAACCGCTTCCTAACTAATATCTACATACCTACCATCGAAAAATTAATCCAAAGAAGCGCAATGACGTTCATTTTGCTTGAAAATCCGCCAATTTTCCATCACCGACAATGATTATTTAAGAACATTGC
Source organism: Polyploca ridens (assembly GCA_951394255.1). Classification (NCBI taxonomy): domain Eukaryota; kingdom Metazoa; phylum Arthropoda; class Insecta; order Lepidoptera; family Drepanidae; genus Polyploca; species Polyploca ridens. The sequence continues at coordinate 7,062,913 of OX596265.1, read as the reverse complement.
AGAGATAAGGGGGCGAAAAAATTTACAATTACGATTTAAATGTCTAAATCCGCCACTGAATGAAATGATTTAAATATTTATGATACCTATTTATTGTGAAATTTTGCCGCACCTTAAAAGCACCATATAATATGTACAAACATTTAAGGAGTCATTTTTTCATGGTTATTTAAGTTGACATATATCGATATTTTTTTGAAATAACTCTGTACCGTGGCGTTTTTGGTCATATACCTACTCTTTGCTCTTTTGTTTGTATGAGTGTCGCCAATCAATGTATATAGGTTTTAAGGAGTACACGCGCCGCCATTAGCAAAAAAATAATATCAAAATGGTGACAGAAAAGTTTTCCAAACTCTTCGAACAACCTTTAGTAAAAAAAAAATGTTTTCGTTTTGTGCGTAGGCATATCACCCACATTATATGACAGGACAAAAAAATAATATAAAATGTTATGACAGAATTTCTCTACTCGAGTGGAATTTTAACTCTTATGTAGATTATTTCACTTAGGGTCAGATAATAAGTTCATCGCAAATGCATGTAAAGCGGCATTCTTTTCAGAACAATCCGATAAGCCTGAAAAAGTCAAGAAATATATGAGTTTATGTATGCTTTTTACATTATTATATAGGTGAGTTACAAATTAAATGTATCATTTGTTCAGACGGGACACACTAAAAGTTATCAACTCGATAGACTGTGTTTCAGACTGAAACTTTCAGTGTTTTATCTAAAAGTGGTTACTGATTGAATTACATTATTATGTATAGGATTTTAGTGAGAGTTGTAGGCGCGCAAACGATGTTTCGTGGACACTACTGAATCCCTTTTGTCGTCTTAGATATAAGGTATGCCTGTAGCGGTGATTTTTTCATAACAAAGTTGTATCTGGCAGCAAAAAGTGTACGTTTGCTCGGAGTTTTATTTACATGTACTAACAGAACTAAGTACTAGGTATTAGTCCGATTTATGTATCACTACTGTTTTAAATTAGTGATATATGTATTTAGGTACCACCTAAGTATATAATAAACCTTAAGACTTAAATTGTTTAATGCTTTGTACAGAAACCATTTCTGGTTAATAAAGTTAATAAAGGAGATATATTTTTTAGTTCTAATTACTTTAAACATAGTAATACCTATCTATTGTAAGATTTTGTAATTGATTAATATGCAATTATAATAATAGATGTGGAAATAAGAGATATACGATTAAAAGAATTTAACGAGAAAAATGATTTTATTTGGGACTAATCTTCGCCGCTCTGGCTTCAAGTTAAGTGCCTATGTATGGTTGGCAATGTTATCGTAATGCAAACAAAATTGTCGCCATATGGCCACAATATTGCCGAAAATAACATGTGTTGCGACCACTGCCACCATCTTCACGCTGATATCGCCGGTGTACAACAAAAATTGGAACTTTTTCAAAATTTTGGTTCGAGTCCCATCGTCCTCATCAATGGGGAGAACGGGAACAATTTTTTTTTTTTTTTTTTTTTTTTTTTTATACAACTTAATCGGTAAACAAGCATACGGCCCGCCTGATGGTAAGCGGTTACCGTAGCCATATGGACGCTTGCAACACAAGAAGCATCGCTCACGCGTTACCGACCTTTCCCCCCTCCCCTATGAGCTCTGGCGACTTTACTCACGCGCAGGAACACAACATAAAGTTATTTGGCTGCGGTATTCTGTAAGGTGGAGGTACTTCCTCAGTCGAGCTGCTCTTTGAGCGCATAAACGCTATGCTCTACCTCTCTCAATAAACGCTATGCTCTACCTCTCTCAATAAACGCTATGCTCTACCTCTCTCAATAAACGCTATGCTCTACCTCTCTCAAAATTCAAGTCCCATCGTCCCCATACATTTTATTCAATTCCCATTGTACCTACCCAATAATGTGGATGGTGGGAATACACCATATCGCCCGCTGGCGGACAATACGAAAGCTATGGCAGTAATCCATAAGTATTTCTTTCTCGCTTTAATGGCCGATTCCTATAATTTACGGACCGTTATCGCTTAAAAGTAAGACATATCTTTACTAATAATGAAGCAAAGACCTCAAAGCTTTTACTCGCATAGCAGACAGTAAGTATACAATATCCTTGGCAGACCCTCCCATATGGAAGTAGCTATCACGGGTAAAATTTGCTAACGAAATGATCTATATGCCCAGTTTGGCAATAAAAAAACCTATCATTGGTAAGCAAAACGATTCGTTTTTGTTTATAGAAACCGGGCATAAGTCGAGGACGTGATACGCGAGTCTTTGTCAGTGACCTTCAGTGAGCATGACAATGTGTGTTTGTTTTGCTAGGTACCTACCACTTCTATTACTTGATTTCTTTTCTCTGTGCTTTACTCACTTCTGGTACCTAGGTAAGTACTATTTGGGATGAAAAAAGTTTAATGTTATTGGGTACCAAGCTCGTACAGTAGTACCCAACTGATAAGGCGCGTCGTGAATCTTCGCACAGAAAAAGTATGGCCCCGAAGATTAACGAAAGAATGCTTAAGGTGGCCCTCTGTGGCCGGCGCAACTTCAACGCAAGCATAGACTAAAAGCTTGTTGTTTCATCCAACGTAATGTTTGACTGCGAAAAAAGAGAGACAGCATCACAGCCGTCGGTTATCAGTCGGTAAATTCCGCTGATCACTCGCGGCCGCTTCGCTAGGTCGTCATTCATGATTTCGCATTCATAAAACTTGTTCCAGGAGTATACTTCTCGTGAAAAAATCTTACAAGTTTGTGAAAAAAAAGTTAGTTATTTAGAATCTCCAATACATTTGCAAGCCTGGTATCTAAATGTTTTCTTTACTTTTACAATTTATAGGTACATTAGACATGGCCAAAGTTCAGGCAAAAACGCTGTTTTTCGGAGGCTTTGACTGAATTTGTTTCACACTTTTTTTAAATTACGCCTAGATACACGGCTAGATATAGTGCACAAGATACTAATTTGTTCAAAACATCTGACGAAAAATGTTTAACAACGCCATGATAAGTACAGAGGTTTTATATGAAAAGTATGACGAATTGAGTCCTCTTAAAACTTACAATCAACCTTGGATCACTACTATAAGGTTCATAATACACTGCCGCTGTTAGCCAATTCCATTGCTGCCGACCAATAGGGATTCCCGCGCTTTGAAAATGTACAAAAAGTATCTTCTGCACAGGTACATCGGTAAGCCATATCAGTTGGGTACTACTTTTACTACCAGATCTTATATAGGTACTTATTAGAATATAAGATTCTTGCTCGTACCCAATAACATGAAACTTTTTTTTAACAAGGTAGGTATCACGACAGTATTGTATGTCTATGATAAAACTGTGGTATCACGTTCAACTGGCTTCTTAGTTAAACTGAACTATGGTCTACCTTCAGGAATATGAGGGATGGAAATTATTAATTATGAAATTCCACCATGGAATAGTAGATTATGCACCAAGGCGATAAAGCAGTGTTTTACGTCGCGGGCGGCATATTGGCATCAGCTTAACGACTTAGTTTAAACTTAACTCCCAAGCGAAGCGATGTGGAGACGAAGACAGGCTTTATCTTCGAGGTAAAACCTAGGGTGGTTACGACCAAAGAATTCGTAGCCAAATCTTTCCATTATCAAGTCAACACATTGTACATTTTCAAATAGTAGTAGGTACCAAGTTTGACCACCCGTACCTCTACCATATCCAGACTTAGGATTTCGCTACGCTTACACCATACCATACCGTGAGTTTTCTACGCTAACGTACTCTACACTCGGTAGCGACTACGGCGAATATTTTGTATGACGAGCACTGCCTCTTAACCTCCCTCAGCCTCATACAAAATGTATGTATAGGTATATTTTCTAAGGTTTCATCGTAGTCGCTAGCGAGCGCGCGTAGAAAACTCATGGTAGGCGTACTGTAGGTACTACAGATGAGTTGGTGGTTTTGGGTTCTAATGAGGTTTGAGGTACTGAAGTCACATCGAGCATGTTTTTCGAGGCGAGGTGAGTACCCGATTTTTCCTATTATTATACACGGAATCGCTCCAAAAATAGTAGGTACACCTACCGAGATTTAACTGTTGTTTCTGTTTATGCTACACGCTCCGTCTTGCATGCGCAGTTCAAATTACAAATGATCAGGGTCGGACTGGGCAGTTTCTTTTCAGTTTAATTTCTCCAAGTAGGTACCTGCGCGGCTAGGGAACCCGTAGGTAGGCGGTAGGCCCTGCCTACGCCGCGCTACAGCTGCGCTGCTTGGCTGCGGCAAGCCCAGCAATCCAGCCCGGTGGCAAACGCCACCTTTATTATAAGGCCAGTCCGACCCTGAAAATGAAATGCCCGACGACCGAATGACAGACGGACGGACAGCGAAGTCTCAGTAATAGGGTCCCGTTTTACCCTTTGAGTACGGAACCCTAAAAAATGGAAAATTCAAAAGTGCACACTCTAAACACATTTTGAATAATCTGTTTTTAATTAGGTAATTATTATTGCGTGATACGTAAGTAGTAGCAGTTAAACAATAGAATAATCTAATTAATTATATAACGGTAAGGTTTTAGACATTGGTTAAACCAATACGCCTACAACCTCACCGTTATATTACTGCTATGCTATTCTGTAAAAGGTAAATCATCTCGCAACTCGATTTGGCGCTGAATTATGTTTCAGAATACCAAATCCTACTGAAAACCTTCAAAATACTCACCTGTCGTAGTACATCTACACTTCAGTCATCATTCGATGGCGCTAGTGTCGAACTCACTGATTTTAAGAATAGGAAACTCTACTCATCGCGGATTCAGGAGTGATATTGCAAATGAACTTTACAGAATAGCACTACTGTTCAATTTTAATGACTGTGGTCATGGGTGCTCTGCAGCTACTATTTGGCTTTCATTCACATTAAGGTCACATTCACATTAAATATTTATTATTATGTAAAGTGTCATTTATTGCAAAATACACGTCTGTTTTTTTCTCGCAAGTGTGTTGAAAAACGTGTAATGACACGCGTGTGCATTGATTATTACACTCTCGGCTCCCTTATCGCGTTCGTCTGCGGCTCACGCGATTAATACCGCCTGGAGTGTTAATAACCAACGTTGCACACATGTATCATAATGTACTATTACAAGTGTGTCGTCGATAACAATTTTGGCGGACTGGAGAAGCGCAGCTTGAATGACCAGCCACACGCAAGTTAAAACTACGCCTGCCAATGCCAATCTTCAGCATGTCAACGCGCACAAGCCGCACGAGCTACCCGCCTTGCCGTCCACACGCAGTCTAACTTGCGCAAACTGGTTTGTTCAGTCATGCTTGTTGCAAGGCGGAGCGTGTAGCCGGGATATAACGCGAAATTGGCCATCCGTCCATAGTCTCGTACAGACACTCGGGAAAGTCGATAAATAAAAAAAACAAATTTTCCTCACAATAAGTTTATTTATCTTAGTTTTATGATAAAACTTTATGTGAAATTATTATTAACTACCACACATATCCCCAAAGTATATTGAAAATTATTTCATTCCATAGTTTTGTTCGTATATAATTAGATAAGTTGTGCAGAAAAAATATATAATACAGTTCTTATAATTGCCGGTTCACATTACAAATACAATAGACTTGTTGATTCTCGCATAAGACGCGCGTCCTATGATGACAATTAAACCAATTATATTTCTAACCGCAAATCAAAGGATTCTAAACGATACAATAAATGCATAATTCATGTTAGAAAAAAAAAATATTGTGACAATTTTATCAACTCCTATATAACTTATTTTTTTAGAAAAGAATTAATATGTATTGTAAAATTGTCATGTTCCCGCAGAAATTAGTTATTTGGATGTTTATTTGAATGGTACTAGATCTATGGGAATCCTGACACTTTTACAACCTCCAAAACATGTTATTAAAGCTATAAGTAAAATATTTTCGTAAAAAATGCTTCAGGAATGTCATCAGAGCTCTAATAGTCAGAAGATTAATATAATGGGACAAAATGCATATTTACTACAGGGTGGCCAATTTCAGCCCTAACATTAAATATCGTGACTTAGATAGTATTTTAGACAATTTAATAATTCAAGTTGTTGAACACATCAGCCATCTCTCTCAATCTTATTATGATGAACAGGATAGTGAAAGTAATAAAAAATATTTGAACACTGGATGGCAGTGTTATCAATTTAGTTATTAGAGATTCACACTAGCAATAGAAATTAGTGATTATATTTTCACTAATAAATAGTTTTTAGACTGGAATCTATAAAATAACCTTTTAAAAGCTGGTCTTTGCTTTGATCACGCCCATACAAGGTGAGTCTGGCTCATCTGGTGGTGGTCTGAACAAATCAATCCATCACAATTTGTAAATTTACATTCCAGTTTAATGAATCTCTTCTGATGAAGCTATGACAACATCTAACCGTAAGTAGGGGTGTATGTATGATTGTGCATGTATGTTATTTATTCAAGACGGATGAGTTCAACGTCAAAGATGAGTGTTGAGTTTGGTGGGATGACTCCGGGGTGGCCCTGTTGACCGTACGCATAGTCCGGAGTGCAAGTGAGCTTGGCACGCTCACCTACTGACATCTGTGGAAGAATTTTATATAATTTAATATTTATGTTTGCTATACATAGCTTATTTTCTGGATTTTGGATGGTGCCAATTCTGTTGTAAACTAATTTAATTCACATCACATCTCTTTCTTACAAACATTATTGAAAAAGGATAGAACATATTTAAAGCTGTCAAATTAGTCTATGCTGTCTTCATTTGCGGGTATTTAGGCGTAACTGCGGTGACTTGCCATTATATGATATAATTAATAATAATTAATAATATAAGCATATATACAGGTCGTTGTTTTGGTCAGCGACGAGCGACTCAGGGTCAATTATACAAATGATACTGGTGCTAAAAAAATATAAAAAAATACTTTATTTTTTTTTAATAATAAAAATAAAAAAAAAAAAAATTGAAAATCATGTAATAAGCTATAGTGTAGACATAATACTCAACGGGAGTACGAGGGATTAAAGGGGTGGGGCGATGGCGGCTTGCGCCTAGCTCTAGACTGTGCACGTGCCTAGTAACCATACTTTGCAGTAATTTTATTTTTTATTGAATAAGGTATTTCTCAACATATTTACAGTATTTAATGGAATTAAGTACATTTTTGGGGAATATATATTTTGTACTACCGCTCCTGGGTCGCTTGTCGCCGACCAAAACAACACCTGTATAATATAAGAATATAAGCATTTTTGATTAAAATTAAAACTCAAGTGTGTTTAAGGTTATATCTAAAAGTTACCTTAGCAACACCTTCATCCCAGCCTCGGATGACTTCCCCCTTGCCAATCTTGAACTTGAAAGGTTTGCCGCGGTCACGGGATGAGTCAAACTTCTTTCCATTTGTAAGTGTGCCTGTGTAGTGCACAACTACAGTCTGCCCGGACTTCGGGTAAGTGGAATCTGGAAAAATATTTTTTTTTTCTGAAGAAGTAAGTGCCAATAACAATGGTTAATTACAATTAACCATCAATATTATATAGCTAGGGTTGCCAGATGGACGAGACTTGCCAGAATTCAAGAATATCTTTTTTTTTTAAACTGTCAATTTGTCTGTAGGTCTAATGATACCAATGGAATATTTGTAATAACAGTGATTGCTGATGAGCTGTCAATCTTTACAAAACCTAGTATGCAAATGGCTCTCAAATTCACACACCGGATGGTGCTTAATGACAGATATGTGACTAGAGGAATAATACAATGTATTCAACCACAATGCTACGGTTTCCTGACAATGTTTTCATCACCACAGCTCATCAAAGGCCTCTAACACATAACCTCCATCACACCATGTAATGTACAATAACAATTTCTTTAAATTATCTATTTTATATAATCCTATAAGACAATTGGAAAGGGACCAGTAAACTTCAAAAGTGAACTGAAGTGAAATGGGTCAGGCTATTCGAATTGTGGGCGGGTTAAAATGTAGGTGATTTTATACAGTGCTAGTCAACCGGCAACCCTTGTCAATTATAGCGCGACGGGGGCAAGCCAAGGTGGTGTCAATATTCATCCAATATGAAATCACTATTATCTTCTAAAATATGAGTAGGTAATTTAATATTAGTTTACTATATTCATTTACGCGTCTTACGTACATACGGTATATAAGGACCTAAATGCAATATAGTAAAGCATGTGCAAAGGTAAAATTCCGAAGGCCATTAGTACATCAATAGTTGAAATCTTAAATGTGAAAAACACTTACCATCGCCTGCAGAAATTGTTTCAACATTTACACCCATGGTGCTCGATAGGTATTTTTACAAACTATCCGATAAAGGTTCTTGAAACCACGCGCTGCAGCACAATTTTTTTGCAATGGCGATCAGTGTTGCCAACTCAAATTTTAAAAGAGAGCCAGTTGTATAGAAGTTTTATTATTGTCTTTGAGAAACAATTGTCTATGGTATTGTTGGTAGCTATGGTGTCAGCAATAAAGTCCAAACTCAGGGTTTTCCAGGCTATGGAGATCAAAGAAATTGCATATCTTTAATCTATGATGGAGATAGAAATAATATGATTGTCAGTTTATTATAATAAAGGAAAATTGGGGGAACACATGGACATCCATGTGTGAACCAAGTAAAAAGTAGTTTTATTGAAGAGTATAGGAATGTGGCATCTTCCTAGTATCATTGGAAGTTCTACAAGCAGATCTGAAAAAATGCTAAAAGAAAGCTAGATTTATTTAAAAAAAAAAGAGCCAATACTTTAAGAGCCAATAAAAAAAAACACATAAAATCTACCTAATAATAATTGAGCTATTATTAGGTACTACGTATAGAGAAGCTATCATAAGCAAAGGTTATGTTGTCCCATTTTTTTTTCTTTTCTTCAATGGTCACACGGCTTGTGTATTTTGCCAATTTCCAGTAATATTATAAGTTCTAGTCACAATGAATCACTTTCACATAGTCCTCAGTTAGTCACCGTCCATAATAGTCATGTTTTAGTACAATGGTACAGTAGTACCCAATTAATATGGCTTACCGATGTACCTGCGCAGAAGATACATTTTCAAAGCGCGGGAAACGCTATTGGTCGGCAGCTGCCGCCATGTTAGCGCGCGCCGTGCGGAGGGGCGTCACTTGCGAGTGAGACGGAACTAACAGCTGCAGTGTATTATGAACCTTATAGTAGTGATCTAAGGTTGATTGTAAGTTTTAAGCATTCTTTCGTTAATCTTCGGGGCCATACTTTCTTTTCTGTGCGAACGAAGATTCACGACGCGCCATATAAGTTGGGTAATACTGTAGTCATTTTACTAACACTTTTCACGGACTTCTTGAGACAACTTTTAAAGTCACGATACACATATTCATTTCATTTCACTTCACTGGTGCACATGAATTGATCTTTATTGGATAAAATACCACCGATAATATGCAATAAAACTCAAAATACACGAATTTTTGAAAATAAAAATGAAAACACAACGATACTCTGCAAGTTCCCGCCAAAAAGTCCATGTCCCATTTTATTAGAGTTAACTAAACTGAAACAATAATTCTGCCCCCGATAGTAAAAAAGACGCATCTAACAAAAAGTGAAAACTGAGAAATAAATGTTTTAATAAATGAAACTGGAAATCGTTTCCTGTGTTCGAGTAAATTAACTTGAAAATATTTACATACTTAAAGTTGAAAATAATGCCCACTATAATAGACTTTAACTTGGTTTAATAAATAATATGAATTTACTAAATAAAAAAATAAAAAATAAAATAATGAAAAAACAGTTCAACATCATCTTAGCATACAAAATGAAGAAAATTATTACATACATAATTGAATAGACGTAAATAGCTAGATGCGTCTTTAGTTTATCTATCTAGTATTATGATTTTAACAGAAATGGGCGCATATAGGTATTTCCGCCTTTTTTCTTAAGAATTAGAAAGTATGTAGATAACATGCAGGTTTAGATAAAATGTTTATAAAATTATTTAATAATCCTTTTATCTAAGGTATTATATCTGAAATAGTTCGTGGTTATCATATATGCCATAGCCTAATTTATTATTTGTAAATAAAACACAATTGAAATAGTCAAATATTTTTTTTAAACTCTTTTACCCACGTAAACAAAAATGCTATCCATGGTACAGTAAATTATAATGAAAATCAGAACTAAGTATGTATTAAACTTGAGCAAAGTTCAGCTTATTATTACTTTTATCTTTATACCTTTTCCAGACCAGTTAAGTTTCTTCATGATATTTTGAAGTACGGTTTAAAACAATGTCGGGGATAAAGGATCAAGGGCACCTGCCTTACGCCTCTACAAATATTTATTTCCAGACCTTTTTTATCTAATTTTACACGGCTAACGCTTTTCTTGTAGATGTCTTGTATACATACCCCCCGTTTTTACAGTTTATTTTAACTCCTCTCCATCTAAAGGTTGCCTGGTAGAGATCACTTTTAGTGATAAGGCCGCCCATTGCACTTTCTTTTTGAAGTTCTTGTATTTTAATTTTTTTCATGTGGTGCGTTATCTATCTTGTATAAGTTCGATTATTTCCAATGGTATTTTACTTAAGAAAGTAAAATAGGAGTATGTGGAAAGCTCTACAAGAGAGCTTTCCACATACTACTATGGTATATTGAATAGAACGCTTTGGCGTAGTTGATAAATGCCAGATAGAGCTCGTCCATGCTCTTCATATTTCTCTATAACTTGTTCTAGAGCGTATGGCATATATCATAATTATAAGCTTTTGTGTGTTATTATTTTTTAAGCATTTGTTTTTGTTGTTTGCATACTTTGTAAATTTTCATTTTTGTGATGTCATAATAAACAAAATATCCTGGGACATTCCTCACACACGGTCATCATCCCAAACTAAGTAGAGCTTGTACACACGGCAACACATCAAGCTATACATTTCCAGTATAAGCTGATCTCGCATTGTATAGGATTTCCCTGCAATGAGAGGTCAGCTTATATTGGAAATGTATAGCTTGATCTGTAGCCGTGCGTACTATGGAAACCAGATAACTGATATAATACATACACTACTTTTTTGTTTGTAAATACATACTTAATACAGGGTGGACATTTTAGACGGGTCAGTAAGGGCAACAACCTTAAGGGTTAAAGCTACACGAATATGGTCTTATGTGACTATCCTTTAATTTTAGATTTATTGCAATCGGTATTTACAGATTTTTGAAAAATGGTACAGTCAGCGAGAAATTTGCGATTTTAGAAAAATAATTTTATTAGCTTAATCGATCCAGTTTCTCACAAGGATCAAAAGGCTCTATGGGGCCAAGTTAGGTTAGGGTACTAGAAATGTCACAAATGGAAAAACTTTTCCCATACATTTGTGAGTCCAAAATTTTATTGAAAAGGATCTTTAAAAGTGGTACTAGCAGAAATCTTCCTGTAATAATGATCTCGTTGGGTATCATGTCTGGTACACTGCTTTTTCTCTCTTTAGCGTTTCTATTATCTTTGTGATTTCCGTAAAGTTCAGTATTCATTAAAATATTAGACTTAATGACAAAAATTGCTTACATTTAAGCCCTTACGGGATAGACAGAGAATGTACTTAAGTTCAATTTTATTATTATTTAAAAAAAAATGTGCAGGGCTTTTTAAAGCGTGTTTTTTTAGTTTTTTAAACTGTGCTTAATTAAAAATTGCAGCAAAACAATTTATAGAACGAAAAATCAGAATACTATAAAACCGACGCTAATTGCAAAGACAAATAATCCGCCATGTTGTTACTTTTGTTTGCAATGGCTACCAGCCTAGTGTAATCACATTACTCCTATCTTATTTAGTGAGAAATGAAAGCTAATTCATTTATTTGCCTATATAAAATTATCCTTGTGGCTTTTCAGTGAAATTACGTATCTCCTAATATTCCCGTTGTTTCTACCATGTCATTGAATGCTGGCAACTGTGTGAAAGGGACACGGCGCCTAAAAAGTGAGTCTCTCTAGATCGTTTTTCCTTATACCTAAATTGAATAAAAAAAGTGGACGTTATTTTATAGTGATTTGGTTCAAAATCCTTTGTACATTAAAAGTCGAGTTAGCTATCCAGTTACGTAGTATACAATATCCTTGGTACTTATACGAATATTCGAATAAAAAATTGATTTATAGGTAATGAGTAAAAAAAGAAGTATTTTTACTATTTGGTCTGTATTTAGCCATAATCTCGCGGTGGTCGGTGATGATGTGGCCGAAGGTGGTAAGCACACAAAGCCTGGAAGGAACTGGCTCTCAAGTGCAGCTGTCGGAACACACCAATAGCTGTTTGGTTTGGCAATAGATTTTCAACATGAAGGTAGTAGCGAGTCAGGTGGGTACTACAACTACAAAGTAACCTGCCACAAGTACACACACACTCTGTGTTCATATATGTTTGTGTCTAATACCTCTATTATAAATGCTAATGTGTGATTTATTTGTTACCACTCGACTCTGAAACGGCTGAACGGATTTGTTTGAAACTGGAAACGTAGATACTTAGATCATATCTTGGAATAACATATAGGATATAATGGCCCTGATTCTGTTGTTCACAACTAAACTAATTTTAATCTCACTATGTCTCTTTCTAAAAAAGAACATAAGAAAAGGATGTAAGAAATTTAGTCCTGTCAAATTAGTCCAATGCTTGTTTTCAAAATAAATTTAGTCGCCATCTATCGCGGTTACGCCTAAATACACGCAAAATAAGACGGCAAAGATTAATTTAACAACTTAAAATATGTTTTTTTTTTTTTTTTTTACTGTTTATAGGCCTGTGTTTGACCGCAATCCAATTTTCAATTCAATTCAATTTTTTCTATCCTTTTTCAATAATGTTCGTAAGAAAGAGATGAGATGTGAATAAAATTAGTTTAGTGCGATTTACAACAGAATCGGCACCAATATACTTTATATCCCAAAATAACATAAGATCCCTTCGGAACGCGGGTAAACTCGGTAGTTGAAAGCTAGTTAAAGATAAGGGTAAGGGTGGTAAAAATAAGATACATTTTTTTACAAATATAAACATTTTATAACAAATATTATCGTATTCCAACCTTAACATTAACACATAGTGCCAGGCAATGGGGATAACTAAGACAATTATAAACAATTATATATTTATTCTTAATCATTACCTATTATTGGAGTTTGCGATACAGACAGTTATTTCTTATTTAAATTTAATTGATAATGGTGCCGATTCTTTTGTAAATCGCACTAAACTAATTTTAGTCACATCACATCTCTTTCTTACAAACATTTATGAAAAAGGATAGAACATATTTAAAGCTGTCAAATTAGTCTTTGCCGTCTTCATTTGCGGGTATGGGTATATAGGCGTAACCGCTTTTTTTTTTGAATGGTCATGCGGACCCAAAATTTGGCCTTGGCACCCTTACGCGGACTAATCGGCGAGCAAGCTCTCAAACGAGATGTAACTGCGATAGATGGCGACTATTTATATGGAAAACAAGATTGCACAAAACAAAACTAACAAGACAAAACTAAATTTCTTCCATCTTTTTTTTATGTTCTTTGCAAAGATTTTCATAGGGCATCGTGTCTTGGTTCTTTGTTAGAAAGAGACATAGTGAGACTAAATTAGTTTAGTTGTAAACAAAATAATCAGCACCATTTAAATACATAATTATCTAGATACTCTAATTTATAAAAAATGAAACTTACTTAGGTAAATAAGTAACTTGGATATTTTATTGTAGAAAGTAGATAAAACGTGTCTGAAATAAATCACATGCGTTATGCCCGATTTACACATGCCATAATTGAGAGATTTGTTAGTCAAATTGATAAGTTAATATCAAAAGAAAATAACCTAATCGCAACGACGAGCTAAAATAAATAGTCACTTACATACGAAGATATAAGTAACACTATAACACAACACTCGGTAACAAGGAAAGTTGATTTAAGAAAGAAAGAAAGAATGGGGCCTATTTCAAAAATACTTAGTATTTGGATGAAGATGCTTTGGCATGCTGAAAATACCATTTTCCCTTTTCATTTTAAACAGCTACGTAGTTAAGTTATAAATAGTTAAGAAGTATCGTCGTTAAGTAATTACTTAATTTTCGTCAGTGTATTTAAAGTGTATCAGGCCATAACAGATATTTAGATTCCAGCTCATCGTTAAACAAATAATCAGTAATTGTGGGTTCTTACGGTACCTTAATGGCCCCCAGTTTGAAAATTACTTACGAATACTTTTCAACATGGGGTTCAACAATTTCAAAATGGGGTCCCATACCTTATAAATTGTCTAAGCATTTCAATATTTGCAAAGTAGACATCGTATTTATTGCATACAAAACTATTAAAAAAAAGCACATAAGTGTTATGAAGTTAGTTATGTACTATCATGTGGTGTGTTGTGCTTTAAGTAAGATTTATTAATAAAAAAAAACTTCTTTAGATTATCCAACAGCGATTACCAAATATATATTTTATTTCTTATTCATTAGTTACATTTTTTTAAAGCTAACTAAGTATGATCACAACACATATTCTTAGACCATCCATTGATATACATATATAATAAATAAACATCGATCAATAATGCTATAAGTACCTACACGATGAATACAATATAACGAATATAACATCGACATAAATAAATAGCGCAAATTTTCAGTTTTCAACTGTCTTAAAAGTTCTCTGGGCTCGTTCATAGACTAGAAAATGCATTGCTAATGGCGGGCACACAGCTACCTAATTTATTAATCTCTATGCCTAAAGTTCCATGACCTAGAGGGTCAGTTCACACCATGATGCGACGCGACATGACAGGCTTAGTAGCAATAGAATATAAAACTTTATTTACTACAGAAAAAGGTGCATATTTCAGTGAGAGAATTCGTGCCAAGTGACTCGCGGCGTATCCGAATTATCTCTCTGAAATGTGTACCTTTTTGGTTCGATATTCTATTGTTATTTCAAAAAGTGCGCGCCGCGTCACGTCTCGGTGTGAGCTGAAGCTAAGTCATTAGAGCCCTGGGGTCTAGCTGGACAATAATATTGTACTGAATTTCATTATGACCCGCTGATGCATAATGTGATTTGAATATGGAACATCAATTAAATAATTCGTATGAAAACTTTTACCATATTTTTTTTGTATTAAAGTACAGTAGTGCTATTCTGTAAAGTTCATTTGCAATATCACTTCTGAATCCGCGATGAGATTAGAGTTTCCTATTCTTAAAAATCATTGAATTCGACACTAGCGCCACCGAGTGATAACGGAAGTGAGATGAACTACGACAGGTGAGTATTTTGACGTTTTTCAATAGGATTTGGTATTCTAAAACATAATTCACACGCCAAATCGGGTTGCGAGTTGAGTTGCGAGATGACTTTCGAGATGATTTACCTTTTACAGAATAGCATACCAGCTCTGTAGGTAATTTAATCTTTGATTCTCATTTTAGTTTGCGAATACCCTCACTGTTCCTGCATTGGACTTTGGAATCGATTCAATGAACTAAACAATTGCAACCTAGACTTGGATGTCCTCATTAGCTAAAAACATTATGCCGATTATAAACAGTATTGTGATTGTTTAGTTAAGTATCCAGGGCCAGTAGACAAGATGGTTATCGACAATCGTCATCGTTAGTAAACGATCAACCTTTGTATGGGATTGACATTTCAAATCGAAATATCACGTGATATTTAACAATCTCTTATGTCAGTCCCTTACAAAGGTTGATCGTTTACTAACGATGACGATTGTCGTCAGCCATCTTCTCTGAAACGGCACGTCCAGCCCGCCTCACGCGGGACGGTTGGCAAGCCTAGTCAGATATTCTAGTAACATTAGTAGTCTTGCTAGGATTGGTAAAAAAATCTATATTATAATATTTTTTTCAACACACTCGCTCGTAAAGTGACATTTATTGCAAAATACAAGTCTGTTTTTTCCTCGCAAGTGTGTTGAAAAACGTCGTCTAACACGCGTGTGCACTCTCGGCTCCCTTATCGCTTAATACCGCCTGGAGTGTTAATAACCAACTTTGCACACATGTATCATACATAATATACTATTATTTATTAGGTACCTACATATTCGACATTGAATGCAAAATCAACCAATTACGTAAAATTTTCTAGATATTTAAAAATATATATTAAATAACATTAATTCGCTTAAGTACCTATGTTAAAAAAAACGTTCATAAATTCATTTTTATCATGCGTATTCATTCGAAAATCTTTATGTGTCACAATTACTTTAACAAGACCTTCAATAAACAAACGAGAATATTATAATTCATTTATTCTTTCAAAATACGTATTTTTTGCCGACTTTGCGACGGTGTTTTTGGCTTTTCACATGCTTAGAACAGTTTCCAAAGTTTTAGCTATAGGTAGTAGGTACGCAGTTAGACTAAGATATAATATTATGGTGCAATCCTACTCCCATTTAGTACACCTACTACACACAATATTATTTGAAGCGAAGACATTTATCAAAGAGTAAAAATACATCAAGTATCTAATGTTTTATTATAGATGACATTTTAGTAAGCGATCTATAAAATGTTGAGTTACTTAGTTGACTAACATAAAAAAAAATAACCATACAAACACAGACTACGGAGGACAAATTCTCGCTAACAAAAAACTGTGTCTATGGAGTCGGCCACCTCTCACGCACACCTTAGTTTACACAGAGTCGATTACTCGCGCTCAACTAATGTGTGAATGTGTGCGTGCCGGCTTGTACGTACAGCGTGGTGGCCGACTCGAGTGACACAGTTTTTTGTTAGCGAGAATATATCCGACCTTTTTTAATATCTGTGCATACAAAAAATATGTTCTGTTATTTTCGCGCATGCGGCAAAGAACCGGCATACTCCAGCCCCTCTAGAAGATGGTTATCGACAATCGTCATCGTTAGTAAACGATCAACCTTTGTCCCATACAAAGGTCGTTTACTAACGATGACATAAGAGATTGTTAAAAATCACGTGATACTTCTATTTGAAATATCAATCCCATACAAACGTTGATCGTTTACTAACGATGACGATTGTCTATGACCATCTTGTCTACTGGCCTTCAACTCTAATGAGCGGTTTTCTCATGACACCTCTATGCTCAAAATACCTGTCAAATCGTGAATCGTTAAGGTTCAATAGGTTTTTTTTTCTTCAACGGCTTCACACGGCTTGTGTATTTTGTCAATGTCAAGTAATATTATAAGTTTTAGTCACAATGAATCACTTTCACATAGTCCTCAGTCAGTCACCGTCCATAATAGTCATGTTTTAGTACAATGGTGGTCAAGGGTGGTCATTGTACTAACACTTTTCACGGACTTCTTGAGACAACTTGAAAAGCCACGATACACATAATTCATTTCATTTCACTTCACTGGTGCACATGTATTGATCTTTATTGGATAAAATACCACCGATTATATGCAATAAAACTCATAATACACGAATTTATGAAAATAAAAATGAAAAAGCAACGTCACTGCATGTTCCCGCCAAAAAGTCCGTTCAATAAGTTAAATTGGTTCGAATCAAGGTTCGAAGTATCAACAGTTTTCCAGGTATCATGAGAAATCGGTCATCGATTCATGATAGAGACGAGAATATTCTAAACGTAGGAAAATACTCGAGCATTTTTTTAACTCCGACTGAACCGACTCTTATGAAGCAATATTCAAAGATGAAGTTTCAATCGATTGAAGGCATAAAATTTTATTTGAAAGGTATAATATTTTAGGTACATATATATTTTGATTGAATATCATTCAATAATAATCTTTTTTTTATTAATACTTTGCGGTAGTGTTGTGACCAGTTGAAAAGGTGTCTTTTTTAGGGTAGTAACATTAGTACACACGGCCACAGATCAAGCTATACAAGTCCAATATAAGCTGACCTCTCATTGTACGGAAATCCTATAGAATGCGCGATCCGCTTATACTGGAAATGTATAGCTTGATGTGTTGCCGTGTGTACAACAATATTAAATGCCAAAATAGTGCCTCTGAATGATATGTACGCATTACGTTCTTTACTCAAAAATGGCAATGAATAAATATTTTGTGAAATGTAAATTGATTAAACAATTTATAAAAATAGTCTTTCATTTTGTGACGTGACATACCTCACTATGACAGTCATATGAGTCGTAGCCGTTATCTATAAGAAAAATAGAGGGTTGAATTTATAAATTCATAATTGTGTTAGCGTTCATTAATTGACAATCTATCAACCTGGTTTTCCGATACGATACGCGATAAAGATGTTTTTAACTAAATGACTTGTACTCACGGCTACACATCAAGCTATACATTTCCAGTACCTATAAGCTGATCTCGCATTGTATAGGATTTTCGTACAATGAGAGGTCAGCTTATATTGGAAATGTATAGCTTGATATGTAGCCGTGCGTACGAATGTTGCCGGTTTCGCTCTCATTGTGCGGAAGCCATAGAAAAAATCGCGCGGCTTTTTAAATCGGCGATGTAATATCGGCAATACCGATTCATCGGCCTAGGCTGCCGCTGCCCAATATACATGTATCTATATCATTACAACAACCCTCAGGCCTCAACATTATGGTAGGTATGTATTATATGAACTGTTTTAATCTTGGAAAACAGATACGGCGGTTAGAAGCGTATTCTAATTTCAAACCCAATATTTTTCTACGGCAAGGCAGAGTCAGCATTGCTAGATTAGAAAATACTTATTTGGCATTCGATTTGGCTTAAACATGACCATAGACTAATATTCTATAAACGTTCATCCATGATTTGGATCCCCTGATACATTCACAAATCTATTTACTATGGTAGTTGGGAACCTTGGCTTTATTTTGTGACTTATTCTTATTAAATGTGCATTACACAGCCGTGACATAAAACATACGACTGGAGATGTTAAAACAAACAAACAAAAAGCATCTAAAACGTATGTTCAAATAGTTTTATTTAGTCGAATTTGAGAACTTAAGTTTTCTTGTGTTAACGATGATCTATAGGTATATTGCTAGACTTTCATTCAATACAAATTATTATAGGAACCTATTAGAGTAATCTTAGTGTGGCAACTAATTTGATGAACTACTAAACTGTTTTTTTTTGTAGTCCTGATTTTAATGTTTCCATCCACAAAAAGAATTTAAATACCGAATCATAACATCAATAATCGTGAGAACCCGTATATCATAAACGACAAATAAAATAAACATTCTCACAAAAATTGTTTTGACAAGCACAAAGCGACTAAATAAAATCTATTTATGGCAACACTAGTTTCCACTACGACGCGTCGCTAGAAATTCGTTCGGATAAACGGGACGGAGTGGCGGTTTTTTTTTTAATTTTATGGTGTCGATGGTTCTTCCTCTTGATGATGTTTGGCCAAAGCTAGGAGGATCATTGTGAGCTGTTTTCTGCTGATCTTCCCTTCACTACTGTATTCTACACCTTGAAGTATAGTTTCTTCGAACTCTAGAAGATCTTGGGCATCGTAGTCCTATAAATAAGACACAAAAAGTTACTGCATTAGTAGACTTTATAATTTGCCATTAAATCAATTTAATTAATATGTATTTTTTTATCTAATGTCGCTAAATAATGTAGTTATTACCTTTTTTACTAATTCTAACAAATCTTTAAGGAATCCCCGTAATTCTTCATTTTCGATTGAGCCGTTGTTATCCTGCAAAATAAAATATAAATTTTAAAATTTAACATATAAACATGTTCCGTTAAAAAAATAAACTGTGTTTAAAAAAATACAGGTACGCAATTGGTCAACTTGATGGTAGGCATCCTATGGATAATTAAAATTCCAGTGGTAAAAAAAAACATTTAGCTGTAATAAGGTTTGGTAAATAATATTTATGTCTATGTATTCGAAATGTACCTACTACTAGTGGTTGCTGAAATATACTGCTGTAGCAGACGGACGGACAGACAGACAGACGGAAAGGCACCATGCACCCACAAGGGTTACTTTTATATCTTTTTGGTTCGGATCCCTATAAAACTGTATGTAAATATTAAATGAGACTCACCCTATCATACAGGGAGAAAACCCTTTCAATGTCATCTTTCGTTAGTTTCGTTGCTCCCTGTAAAAGTATATAAGTTTAAAAAAAACAGACGGCGCCAATTGGTTATTTTAACAAATTATAATCCTATCATTTTACCTATAGCTAGTCAGTACCCAAATAATATTTTATATAATACACTGCATATTAATTACTCTATGCTGCAACTGGACCTACTTTAAAATTATTATATAGAATATAATATATTTCAGCTTATTGGAGTGGTTACTATTTTCATTAAGCTTATTATTACTACGTATAGAGAAGACGCCACAAGTGATGCCATCCGGCCACACTTGTTATTGCAGAACGATGAACGAAACTCGTAAGCGCCGTGAAAATCACGGTATTTGCGAGAAAAATACTCGTAAAGCGTTCTGATAGCGCTACGTGTTTCTACTGTCTGCTTAGACGACTAATTATTGTTTCAGAGCTAAAAAGAACTTTAGTGTCTCTAAAAAAATTGGACATAACCTTTGCTTATGATAGCTTCTCTATACGTAGTAATAATAGCTCAATGACTATTTAAAAAAATTATTATTTATTTATTTATTTAGTTAAGATCCAAGCTAGGTCAAACTTATTGAAGCTACCGCTCTTTTCAGAAGCCAGCCTTCATCTGAAGAACCGGCACGTCTCATCATGGTTCATGCCTCTAATGGGATATAGGTATATTTATTTATATTATTATAATAACGAAATATTGCTAAATAATACCTATTAGCTAAAGTGTGGTCTTATTATTATAATAGTTCCTATCTGTCTAAGACGTAAGTGTATTTTTTTGTATGTAAATATTTTTGTTTGACAATGACGCATTTTTAGTATGGTATTTTTTATTAAGTAACATATTTTTTATTTTAGTACTAAAGATTATTGTTTCTGTCTATATATTAATAAAAATTGCATCATTGTAAACCAAAGAGGACTCACCTCTATGCCTTCCTATGTGTGCGGAGTGCGGAACATAAGCATTAGTGTTAAGACAGACAGAAAGACAGGCAAACAAATGATAGTAGCATGCTATTGCAAATATTTGTGTTTATGTTTATATTTAACATTTAATTAATTTATTTATTTTTAATTTAAGTCTTCAGTTTTTTTTATGATTGTCTATGGCTAAATTCAGACGCACTACGAAAACATTGTAGTCGACTTGATATGACATTTGAAGAAAATGGCTTATGTCAATTTAATCTGGATTGGTTGGAACTGGATGAGATAGAGATAAATCAGTGTTAGGCATATTGTTTGTACTTACTTGAGGACTTAAATTGCCTATGATTTGTATCTCTGTTAGTATCCTAGGTTTTACAATTTCAGGTAAGTACATGAATAATTAATTCAATGATTAAAATGTATCGAATTTTCATGAAAGATGTGTTTTAATATGCTTGATTATTAGCGATGATATTATGATGACTTTTAAATAAATATTTTAAAAAATGTAGTCTATTTATTTCATAATTTATTTATTAATTTATTTATTTTCGGAAAGCTAACAGCTATTTATTACATAATTTATGATACATAATGATAGAACTAAAAATAGCCATTTACAAGTTTTCCTTTCGAGATTCTACTAAGTATTTCTATGATCAAGAATCACCATAACATCATAATAATTATTGTTAATTAGGTTTAATGTGTGTAAAACAATTATAAGCCAAAACAAAAGGGAAATGAATGTCAAATTAGGTAATTTTGCGATTCAAGCTTATTTAATGCACTAATGTCTATTGATTTTGAAATAAATACATACCTAAATATATAATCATGCAGAAATAAGCACCATTGAAGATGTTTTATGACCAATCTAATGTTTTAATATTAAAAATATTTTATTACAATAGACCTTCAGGGGCATTGCCAGAGGGGGCAAGAGGGGCAGCTGCCTCCCCTAGAGAAATTCCTTAGTCCACTCACTTGACTCGCTTGACCTTTGTACCATAAGTTTTTATTACAATCGCCGTAAGTAAGCCTTGCAAGTAAGACTACAAGCAAGTGTAAAGCTTCATGTGCTCTGACAGTACCTACAAGTCACACTTTTCAATCCTCCTTATACCAACTTTCCCCCCCCTGGGCCATCGGCTGGCGACGCCCTTACCTTCACAGGCTAATATATATATATATAAGACGGGACTGCGATTATTCCATACATCATTTTTTTTTTCATATAATTAATGTCTGCTTTGGTCGCGTCCCTCTTATTTCCTTTTTTTCAGCAACTAATTAGTAAAGAACCCATGACCCTCCAAAAATTACAATAAATGCCCTATTTTAAATTATTAAAATCGAAAAGTTTTTAACATAAAAAAATAAGAGGAGACACACCAGTTCTTAAATTTTTAATGTAAAGAATAATTGAATCGGCTCAGTTTTCGAGGAGGAAAATGGGGAAAACGAAACGACGATTTCGTCTTTTTGAAAGGCAGATTTGCTGAGAAGAGCCGGAAATTGTAGCAATTTACTCTTTTCAAAACAATCCAAGTTGATCACATAACATTTACATTCTAGTCTCACAAAACAATTATGTGTCCCGGTGGTGGCAAAACGACAATGGACTACATTTAATAAGAAGTAATAGCAAACTCAGGCAGACCGGCTCCCACGAGAGCTAGGCTGTTAACAAATTTATTTGAATGATTTTCTACAAAGAAATAAAGATTACTAATAAAAAAAAAAACTATTGCCTAATCAATAAAAAAAAAAACATTCATGATAACACATTGTGAAATCTACGTGCGCTTACTTAACTACTGAAAATGAAAAACAAAAAGTATTATGTAGGTAGGTACGAACTGGTGGGAAATTAATAAAAATGTAATGTAGTCGGTAGTATGTATCGATATATATATTTCATGTAAGTATTTATTCAAATAATACACTTCGCATTGTTGTTGACAGTAATGAAAGACGGGCCTCATTCTCTGGGATGTGAATTGATGAGCGGCTGCCCTATTACGTATCGTATAATAAAATATAGATAGCAAGTAACATTGTCATCGGAATTATAGTTTTGTCTATGACTAAGGTAAAGTTTTTTTTTTCAAAAACGTTAATTAGGTATAATGACGACGAATCGCAAACAGTTATTTAATTAGTAGACACATATGTAATATCAATTATAAATAATTTTGATCATACCAAATTACCCACTTATAAAAAAAGTTAGTTTCAAATTATGTATTTTTATAGATAACACTTTATTGTTACACCACATATGATTTACAATGTACAAAAACAATATAAAAACGAAAGTGTTACAATGGGCGGCCTTATCACTAAAAGTAATCTCTACCAGGCAACCTTTATAGTCGACTTCTAATCGCCTTTGATACGTAATAGAGCAGTTTAATCGACAAAATTGATGTCGCCTCAATTATCGCGGGAAATGAAGCGTCACTCACCTTAAACACTTGTCTGCAGAGAAAATTTTCTTTAACGGGCAGGAGCCTATAACAGAGGGTAAATGGTTTATATTATTCAATAAAATAACAAACAGGATAATAGCATAGGTAGGTATTAAATAAACAGGAATGAAATTGTTGTCACTAAAATGCATAAATAATAACGATTTGGAAAAATCCAATAAATTAAACCCACATTGGCTACAAAAAGATATTTAGACCGTCGGTTAGAATATCAATTTTTTTGACACGTTTTGTTTTTACGTCTATCAAACAAAAAATTATGAAATATCCCGTAAGTTCCGCGTGACGTCACATTTTTTATTGAAATGTGGCGTCACGCAGAACTTTAGAATAGAATTATACAGGGTGTTGTTTTGATCGGCGACAAGCGACCCAGGAGCGGTAGTACAAAAAATATCTTTCCCATAAATGGACTTAATTCCATTAAATACTGTAAATGCGTTGAGAAATACCTTATTCAATTTGAAATAAAATTACCGCAA
This sequence comes from Polyploca ridens, assembly GCA_951394255.1. Lineage (NCBI taxonomy): Eukaryota > Metazoa > Arthropoda > Insecta > Lepidoptera > Drepanidae > Polyploca > Polyploca ridens. Next base: position 7,038,801 of record OX596265.1, on the reverse strand, counting down.
AGTATGGTCACTCGGCACGTGCACAGACTAGAGCTAGGCGCAAGCCACCATCGCCCCACCCCTTTACTCCCTCGCACTCCTGTTGAGTATTACGTCTACACTTTAGTTTATTACATGATTATCCAATTTTTTTTTTTATTGTTATTATTAAAAATATAAGGTATTTTTTTATATTTTTTTTAGCACCAGTATCATTTGTATTATCGACCCTGAGTCGCTCGTCGCTGACCAAAACAACGACCTGTATATATTTTTTACCCAGGAAAGTACCCAATTAGTTAGGCCCAATTAATCTTCTATACATATAAAATGCTTTGTCCTGAATGACTGACTGACAATCAACGCACAGCCTAAACCGCTGATCGTAGAGACCTGAAACTTGGAGGGTGTGTTCTTTGTATGACGTAGGCATCCGATAAGAAGGGATTTTCCGAAATTCTACCCCTAAGGGGGTGAAAAACGGGGGCAAAGTTTGTATGGGACAACGTGATTCCTTGGTCCGATCTACTTCAAACTTTGCATAAACATTCTTTAACAGAATTGATGGAAGACGTGTTTCATATTTTATTGAAACTCATCGCCTAACGGGTTTAAAAAGGGATAGAAATTTATTTTAGGGGTGATTTGCATCGAAGTTGAAATCAATACTCCTTAGTGCTTTTGATTTAAATATTCTTTTATAATTGATATTCCAATTTTAAAATTTGTATTGCATTGCACCGTAGACGGAGAATTACAGGTAGACGGTCAAGATACGTATATGTCAAAACGTATATGTGTGAGCAGGACTAAGCGTATTTTTGTCCCTATCTCGCGTATAGGTTTTTATTGTTTGACCTCAGTGTCGTTGAGGTCAAAAAAGTTTGTGTAGGTATATATGATATTTATTGATGAGAGGAGTGAAACTGTGTTTAGCCCAAAATTGAATATCCCGCGCGTGACAGGTTCAGTCTCGCTTTTCGAGGATTACTCGACGGTGAAATCATCGTTGGACGTAGAAGTGGAAAATTATAAAGACACCACTGCATAAAAATGGCACCAGCTTTCTCGTGACGCGTCTTAAAGACCACAGTCCCGCACCAATGGGCGCTAAATGTCACTGGGATATACAAAAAACAAACTTCTAAGTCAACGCATTCAAAAGATACGGCCGTATATGTCGCATATTTGACTATAGGGTACTTCCCGTTGACCTAGAATCATACAATTTGGCAAGAAGCAATTCCATGTAGCACAAGTAATGGAAGAAATCCGAAAAGCGTTTTGCAGTTACGTCGCAAAAAGAAAAAAAAATTGCCATTACATTACAACATAATCGAAAAAAAGGGGAAAATCTCCAAGAATCGATTCCCGTGATTATTGAACTATTAATATAGGTACCTAAAACTTTCTACGGAACTCGCGGTGCGTGAGTCCGACTCGCCAAGTGACCGGGATTTTTTTAGTATCTCCCGCTTTCGGCGATAGAATCCAGCAAATTTTTTTTACTCAAGCAATTATAAAATACCGCTTAGACCGAAAAAAAACTGGCAACGCTGCTTTGTATATATTCTCAAAGATATTGCTTGGTGTGTAGTGATAGTGAATTGTTGTGTAATTGGATGTAAAAGCCGTAGTGAACGAAATGAACCAAACATAACCTTTCATCGGTCAGTCGTTTTTTGTAACTGATACAGTAAGTAAATCAAAAGATTACTATACTCAAGTGTATTTTCTGTCAATATCATGCAAGTTTTATAATTTCTTCTAAATACGATAAAAATCCAAATATATATGTAATTATGTCGAACTATCGCTATCTTCTTCGTTATACGCTGACAGCCTATCTACCTACAATTCTCTATATCTCTACGCATTGCACCAAGCTTTTATGTGAGTTCAACTTTTTTTAATAAAATCGGATTGAGTTTTTAAGGGGCGGTCTAAGCTCATATGCACAAAAATGGGTTTCTTTGAGAGTCGAGTATGACGTAACGCAATGAAAATACCTAACACAAAAAAACTGAGGTCAGAAGAGGGTTTTAAGAAAAATGTTAAAAATTGCTTTGATGTTCCCAATAAAAAAATCGTAAGTTACTTCTAAAATAAATCTTTCGCGTCGAAATTCTCCGTATTTTCAGTGATGACAACAATATTATTTTTAAGAATATATAAGATACAGAATTATATAAGAATGTTAACCAGACACTTATCCAATTTAATGTGTATATTCTGTATAATCTAAAGAAACCCTGTAAATAACAGTCCATTTCATAGAGTCGACACATTTATGATTTACCATTTTCAACCTTATTCCAGTGAAGAACGAGTGCTGTCAAAATCGTAGTTAGTCCGCGCCTTAAACATATTTGTCTGTCTGTTCCGGTACATAGTTAATGTTATAAGGAGTAACTAAGCTACTTTTATTTTTGAAAAATAATTAGTGTTCCGCGTAAAAAAATTCAAAACGTTCGCGGGTGAAACCGCGGGGGTCTACTAGTATGTGTAATAAAATTATACCTAAGTAAATTTGGTTGGTAGGTACCTACCTATATCTCAGGATAAGTTAACATAGGAAAAGGGTACCAACGATATAATTATAGACCCGGGGTGGGAAAAAAATGTTTTTAATTCGAATATCATAGCTATAATCAAATTAATGAGCTATAAATAATATTTTGATTAATGAGTATATCTTGCCATTGCAAAACCATCGATAAAATATTTTAATAAAATAATTGAATACCTCGTGAACGACACAATACAAGTATAAAATTAATTAACCTTGACCGAGGCGCTCGTTTCTTGCGAGATTAAAATGGAAAATTCGATATTGATACAACCTTCGATGGATAATAATATATCTACTGAAGGCACGATGCAGTATACAAATAAAATATAACTATAAAAATCTACGACCTTCCCACTTTTTTATCTTTAGTTTAGTTTTATTTTAGCTGGCAAAAAAAGTCAATCAAAGCGCATAGGTACTAGGTACTTTTTTAAGATAATTATTATTAGGTATATTTTTGGAGAATGTAAATAAGTTAGCAAAAAAAGCTTTTGTATTCCAAATTCGTCCATGATTCCAATCAATAAAATACATCACTGAAATACTCGGCATATTTTAGGCTCTAGAGCAGTGATTCTCAAAGTTCCCAAAGTGAACTTTTTGACGAGATTTTTCGGGAATATGGTAGAAATATTTGATATGAGAAAAAGTGTCTGCTATAGAGGGTAGCGTACATTCCTACTATCTGGGAATAGTGCAGAATACATAAACTAGTAGCTCTGTGAGCTGTAGTCCTCGCGAGTCTCGATAATTATAATAATATGGAATTCCCTTGTCGATTCAGGTTTTGGAAAATTTCCGCTATAAAAAAATGACTCGATAATAAAAAAAAACCATGGCACCTAATTACCCCCGAACCTGATCACAATATTTCACGAGAATCGGTTGAGAAATGGGACCTTGTAGATGGTTATCGACAATCGTCATCGTTAGTAAACGTTCAACCTTTGTATGGGACTGACATATGTCAATCCCATAGGTTGATCGTTAACCATCTTGTCTAGGGGGGCTGTAGAGGAGAACTTCTGGACATTTGGGACGTACGAAAGCATTTTTGCCCAATCTGAAACGGAGACGCTTCCCTCGCGCTTCGCAATTGCTCAGCCAATAAATGGTTTTCAAAAAATCTTTTTTTAAGCGGGTCGGTGAATTTCCTTTACGTGAAATGCATCAATGAAAAAGGTCAGCTTCAAACAAAAAGCATAGAAGATGCGAAAAGAAAATAAATAAAGAAAAAAAAGTACTTAAAAAGTTTTCTCTACGATAATTTCCGTCCCGTTCTCAAACTAACGTTAACTCAAGCATTAGGAGAAACAAAAAAAATTAGCGTTGTTACTCACTTCGCCATTTCTGAAAGTTGTAATCTGCCGTCCTTATTCGAGTCGAACACTTGGAGCTGTGGAGAGAAAGAGCTTTGTGGAGTATTATGGTCATTCAAGCAGAGATTTCACAGATTAGAGGTTTTCACACAAGATTTGACAGCTCATACACGGGATGGAGATTTCGAAGTGGCAAATTTTCGAAACCTATGTTGGGTTAGTCATGCTGAACAACTTTTACTATGGGACCAACACAGAATCTTCTCACCACACAAAGAATCATGGCGAGATTTGTACATAATAATAAAGATTTTTAGAGACGTTAGAATGACGTTACAATTCATCCTTGGTGGCTAAGGAGGGATTTAAAATATTTTTACAACCTCTGGATAAAAATGCTAATTTCTATGCCATGCCGTCGAATTGCGACTATTCGCGACCAAAACCGTTATCTTGTTGTTATGTTTTGCGGGGTTTATAAAATATTTCATGTATATATACATGTTGCTGGTAATGTAATCTCAACATTGGAAGTGATTCAAACTCCTCTAAAATGTTTTATAGTTTTGTACAAATCAATGTATGGATCTCGCCATGATTCTTTAAGTTCGAATCCTACTAATAATGATATGCGAAAATGAGTTTATATTTGTTACCCTCTTAACCAATCATGGTGCAATTTGGCACGCAGGGGAGGAATAATTGGCTATTTTTTCTCCCGAACACAGATCCGCGGAGCTAATTTTATGAAGCTAGTAATAAATATTACAATACCATAGTGTCTGTGTACTCAATAAGCTTGTCTTCAGACACGTCGTTGATTTTCTTCGCTTCCTTCAGCAGGTCGCGGAGGAAATTCTGAAAATCGTATCTTTATTAGTTTATAATGCAGAGTGGCTTCTCTTCAAGTCGACCGATCACCAAAGATCACTGGGGACCAGCACAGATGGGGATTTAGAGCAGCCTAGATGAGCAAGTCGTCCGCTCAAATGACGGTAGGGGTAGGTACAGTAGTACCCAACTGATATGGCTTACCGATGTACCTGCGCAGTAGATACTTTTTGCACATTTTCAAAGCGCGGGAAACCGCTATTGGTCGGCAGCTGCCGCCATGTTAGCGCGCGCCGTGCGGAGGGGCGTGACTTGCGAGTGAGACGGAACTAACAGCTGTAGTGTATTATGGACCTTATACTAGTGATCTAAGGTTGTCTGTAAGTTTTAAGCATTCTTTCGTTAAACTTCTGGGCCATACTTTCTTTTCTGTGCGAACGAAGATTCACGACGCGCCTTATCAGTTGGGTAATACTGTACCTACCTACTACACCAACTAGCCGCGTCTCTCCCAAGTTTTGTGTCAAGCTAATACAATTGAATTTGGAACCTGCACTAATGATATTAGATTTATTTTCGATTAATACGATTTATTCTTGATACTTTATCTGAGTTTTGATCTCGATAATATAGGCCAGTGGAAACAGCAATATGCAAGGCGGCACGGGACAGTTCGGCGTTTGTTCCAAATTCAAATTCAAAATCCTATTTCTTTTTCAATGTTTGCTAAACCACAACTAACTGTACACCGGTGCAAACTAAACTCACTTTTATATTAAACAAGTCGAAAGTTTAAATTCGAATGAAAGAAACAATTCTCATCACGAGCGCATTGTTGGTTCAGCAGAAATAATATATCGATGTAGTTCAGTTAGAGGCAAGAGTAGAACCTCTTTAGCAGATAATTGCGTTTTTCTTTCGGGAAATGAGCCCCGACGATGGAAGAGCCATTGTTGCATTGGAAGATAATAGGATTTTACCTTTAACTCATCAGCTTCTATGTAGCCACTGCCATCTGTGTCGTATTCACGCCATATCTAGAAAATATAGATGCAATTTAACTTATATTTATAAGCTTGATTTGAAAACTTAAGGCGGCCCTCTGTGGCCCGCGCAACTTCAACGCAAGCATAGTCTAAAAGCTTGTTGTTTCATCCAACGTAATGTTTGACTGCAAAAAAAGAGAGACAGCATCAGAGCCGTCGGTTATCAGTCGGTAAATTCCGCTGATCACTCGCGGCCGCTTCGCTAGGTCGTCATTCATGATTTCGCATTCATAAAACTTGTTCCAGGCGTATACTTCTTATGAAAAAATCTTACAAGTTTGTGAAAAAAAAGTTAGTTATTTAGAATTTCCAATACATTTGCAAGCCTGGTATCTAAATGTTTTCTTTACTTTCAAAACTTATAGGTGCATTAGATATGGCCAAAGTTCAGGCAAAAACGCTGTTTTTCGGAGGCTTTGACTGAATTTGTTTCACACTTTTATTAAATTACGCCTAGATACACGGCTAGATATAGTGCACAAGATACTAATTTGTTCAAAACATCTAACGAAAAATGTTTAACAACGCCATAATAAGTACAGAGGTTTTGTATGAAAAGTATGACGAATTGAGTCCTCTTAAAGAGCTATATTAGACCCTGTATTAATAATGCGGGAACAAAATAGGCTTGCTATGCCAACACGTGGTTGATAGAAAGTGCCAGCATATGTTGATTTAACCGGGATCTATATTTTAGGCCTAAGGGATTTTCTAAAACAATGTAACATAACATGTCTCATTAAGATCCGGTATGTAGTTTGAAAATACACTCTCTTGGAGTTTATCTAAGTAGGTCATTGAGCTATTATTAGTACGTATAGAGAAGACGCCACACATCACAACTATGTTCCTCTCGTTGTAAAACGATGAACGAAACGCGTAAGCGCCGTGAAAATCATGCTGTTTGCGAGAAAATACACCAAAAAGCGTTCTCATAGCGTGTTTCTACTGTCTGCTTAGACGACTAATTATTGTTCCAGCGCTAAAGAGAACTTTAGTTGACTCAAAAAAAATGGGACATAGATAACCTTTGCTTAGAATAGCTCCTCTATAAGTAGTAATAATAGCTCAATAAGGTACTTTGAGTATGCAAAAAAACTGTTAAAAAATTGGAAATTCTTATGCTGTGGCGAAATTTGACCAACCATAAAGCCGTGTCATGCAATGATAAAAAAACAAAGGTTTTTAATTACAATCAATTTTCCTTGGAATCTCTGAACCTCTGAAACTAGTAATCATAATACACACCTTCATAAATTCGACGCTGGACTCGAGCGGGTTGTCAAATCTGAACAGCAGCAGAAAGTTTTCCTCCATGGGGAGTAGTTGAGCTAACTGCAATGATTCGCTTCATTAGTTTCAACGCCAATTAATTTGTAGGTAATTGTCAGTTAAGTGGGACATTCGACGTAATGAGACGGCACTTTGATTTGATGAAATTTGTTCGTAATGACAGGGTTGGAATGGAAGGGCAATTAGGAATTCATTTAATCAGAGTCTTTGGTTAGAGGTCCGCAAAGGATTAGGTAGGATCGAGTTTTATGCCTAAATGGGAAAGGCTTACGCCCAGCTTTGGATCAATGTGGTGATAATTCAAAATTTAATTTATCCTATCAACCATGTTTCGAGCAATTGAATTTTTTTCATATCTTTAGCAGATCGTCGATAAATTCTATGCTATAAGTATGGTAGAAATTAATGTAATACCACATAAAACATGGATTAAAGTTAAGTTTAGTGTTACCTCTCGTATATCGATCTTGCCGTCCTGATTGTCATCATACGCCTCCATGAAACACGCTTTCAGTTCCACCAGCATTTCATCTGACACCGCCTGATAACAAAATAAAAATATATAGGTATTATTATCATTAATTCAGAAGATTGTAAATTTATTTTTTCAAAGGCTTACTGATACAATGCCAATAGGTACTCGTACCAGAGAGGGACTGAGGCATGTGTATGTGGGCTGTGTTACCACAAAACACAATGCGGGCCATTACGGGACCAATGCGGTTTGATGATTTTGGGTCGCGGCTATGTTGGAGCTTATGTAAAGCTCAAATCGACGAACAATTATTTTATGTATAATCATTTATATGTATTTCCCTTACAATAATGTTATTTTTGTGCTTGATAAGAACTCATTAGTTGCTAGTGTGAACAAATTTGGTAAGCAAGTTAATGAAGGAAACTGGCACTTAAGTATAGCTACTTAAACTCATTGGTCAGTGTTAGTGGCAATTTTACAAACTTTTATTTAACTTGCAATGTATGCATGTATGCTTGTTCGGGTGGAATCTTGCAGGTCGAATTTCACCCACTTCCAGTGGTCGGATTGACTTGATATTTGGTATACATTAGTATATTGGATGACAATGCAAGTACAGTTAACAAAAAGTACAGTCACTCAAAAAAAGCTTGTATAAAAAATTAGATTTTTAACAAATAACTTATTTTAACTTGAGGCTCTCTGTGAAAGCAGTACCCTCAAATTCCTATTTAAACGGAAACATTATAAGTACCTAATAGTAACGTACATTTATCATTCTATATATACCTACATATAAAAACTTTTTTGTTTCCAAGTAAAGTTACAGGAAACGCTCGAGCGCCCCATTGTCGACCAACAGTAGATCCCATTTGAATGGGAAGCAATTTCAAACTTAGAACGCGACCGCAACTAGGGCTACCAACTCATAAATCCGGTTTGGGTCGGTTCTGTAAACTTTTTCTGTGTTGGATTTTATACAAATGGCAAACTCGTTAAATGAGACTCATTTTATTTTTCAATTTATCAATCAGAATTTATTTCATTGAAATTATTGAGTGCGAAAAAATACATACAGAACTCCATGTCACTTAGGACTGTTTAAAATGTTTTTGTGGTAATACTAAGTCAGGTAGTGCTTATTTTGCATAGTTTATAGGTTTGATTTTTACTCCGCAACTCGCGAGTTTTTCGGAATTCATTGTTAGTCGATTGAAACGCGATACTTAATTCTCTAACTCTCTTGGTCCAAAAAAAAATCTTAAGCGTTACAACCCTAGCAGCGACGGACATGTCAACGCGAACTCAGTTTGAATTTCATATTAATTCTAGAATTTAGTCTTGAAATATGAATTCCTTTATACATTGTGTTGGAAATGAAGTCTTCACTGAATAAATTGTATATATGCGGCGGTATAATAGAGAAGATTTCACAAACTTGTGTGAATAAATAAATTCAGCGTAGCGAGCTGGTACTTTTAATTTGTGCCGCGTATTTTTTACATGTCGACTGCCGCGTTTTCTACCTGCCTCTTTGATGACGACATTACTATTGTTTGCACATTTATTGGATGTGTGCTTTTCGAATGCATATAAGCATTGAATAATAAATAGGTAGGTAGGTGCTTATTACTGTTAAACGCTTGGCTCGCGGTTAAAAATATAACAATGACATCGATTGTTATAACAGGACGCGCGTCTCTCGCGAGAACCAACGGGTTAAAATAATTAGAAATAATAAACTCAGATTCCAAAGACGTTTCTTGTATGCTCATCATCATCATCATATCAGCCTATTGATGTCCACTGCTGAACATACGCCTCCCCCATTGACTTCCACTTCGAACGGTTTTGGACCGCTTGCATCCAGCGGCGCCCAGCGACTCTGACCAGGTCGTCGCTCCACCTGGTGGGAGGGCGTCCCACTCGGCTCTTTCCAATACGTGGTCGCCACTCGAGAACCTTTCTTCCCCAGCGGTTATCGGCTCTTCGAGCGATGTGGCCTGCCCATTGCCACTTCAGCTTACTAACTCTACGAGCTATGTCCATCGTTTTCGTTCTCCTACTAATGTCCTCATTGCGAACCCTGTCACGTAGAGAAATTCCGAGCATAGCTCTTTCTTGTATGGTGGCCCTCTTTAATTTTTCATTTCGCTTCTGTTTTATTATTTGTTGTTATAGAGGCACACACACACATTCCATAACAACATATTCTAAGAAAATTTCAACTGTCTACCTTTTACGGTTCATGATATACAGCCAGCTGAAAGACTGACGGACGGACAGACAAGGAGCCTTAGTAATACCCTTACATTGCTATTTGTTATAAATATAAATATTCGATTCGATGTCTAAACTATAAGTAGGTATATTTTTTATCTTTATTCTTTCAGTATACCGCCACTAAATTTTGTATGAAAATATGGTATGTAGGTACCTATACGTGTCTAGGACTGGGGTCCAGATCACGAGGTCCAGCATATTGTGGGGTGGGGCTACTATAAAACTTATGGTTGTACCTACCCCATCTAAGTAGAATAAAAAAACATATTTTTTTAAAATAAATAATCTGTAAGATCTGTGTATCTTAGGTCTTATTTAACTGTCCCCCGCGGTTTCATCCGCGTTCCCGGGATAAAAAGTAGCCTATGCCTTCTCTATACCATAGGCTATCTATATGCCAAATTTCACGATGATCCGTCCTCAACTACTTTGAGGCGTGAAAGCGTAACAATGTATTAGGTTGTCAAATGTTCACGTTGGTATTAGGTACCTACTGATTAACTCACTGAGACAGTCACTACCAAAATCTTCGCCATTTATGTGATTACGAATCACCAATGGAATGCAAATAAAAAGTGAATCATCTTTATCGAAAGATATGACATCCTTACTAGTACCTTTACATTTTATAATACATAATTTAGCCGCTCCTTAACATATCTTCGGTAGTATAGTGGTAAGTATCCCCGCCTGTCACGCGGGAGACCGGGGTTCGATTCCCCGCCGGAGAGAAAACTTTTTGCTGATATATTTTTTGCACATAAATTTCCTGGATCTTGATGACTTTCTTAATGGTTAAAAAACAGAAAAGAAGAACCTAAACAAAAAACAAAACCAATAATAAACTCGACCTTCGAACCTCAAGTTTCAAAAATGTTGCAAAGTTGTAGAGTACCTACATAAAAGACGGCATAAATAAAGCAATTTGTATTGTAACAGCAATGTGTCATAGGGACTAGGGATTTGTATAACAATTGGGTTTATTCAGGTTTATTCAAATGCAAATAGGTAGCCATTATGTCAATAAATGTATGGCACACGATTGGCACGATTGGGAGACAAATTCATAGACCGGACACTAAAATAAATAAATTTTATCAGTCATAATTTGAAGCCGGTTTCTTTTTAGGCCGTATAGAATATTACATTTGGCAAACTTCACAATTTAAAAACAAGTTTAAAATTAAATGTTCCATTTTTTAAATTCAAATCACTGGCCATTCGCAGTTCTAATTTCAAAACTTATGTGCATGCAGAGTTTTAATTACCTATCTCGCTTTTCGGTAAAAAGAAAAGTATGTTAGTACACCTGCTTGTACTGGGCCTGGGTGGTAGAATATGGCTCTGAACTCCTCGTTGCTAGGGAATGCTTCTTCCTTGCATTGGGTATGTTATGTATGATGATATAACATAAAACGTGTACTGTGAGAAAGTCATACTTATTCTAACAGTATTACTCTATACTGTGATTATTATTGAATACCAAAAACTAATACTTCAAAGACAAGAATTTGGTATATATAAAGGACATACCTATGGTAATTTTTATCCCGAGAACGCCGGTGGAACGCGGTGTGGAACTTAGAAATAAAGCTTGAAAGTATACAGATAAAGATTGTGACCTGTCGACGCTTTCCGTGCAAAACATAAACTATTGCCAATAGACATGTCAAGAAATCAAGTTGGCCAACTTAGCGGCGACATTCAAAGTTCCTTTTTTAAAACGCCGATACATATCATCAAATAAATGCTTGCACAACAGTTCCCGATCCAATAAAATTAAATTGTAAACGAGGCTATTGCAATACGTGCCTGTCGTGTTGGCATGCTGCCAAATATTGCCGAGTGTGGGCCCAGCTTTATACTTACGGATGTGACCTGACAAATTGTCTAGGTTATTGCTGTTTGGATGTGTTAGGACTAATATCTTATGTGAGGAAAGTGCTGCCTGCGTACTGGGTTAATCCGTGATCGATGGTTGGCAATCGATCCAGATTAAACTCTTACCCCCTTACTCATAAAACGTTATTTAACTAATAAGCTGATTAAGTGGTCATCTAAATAACGTCAAATTGTTTGACAATGACAGCAAGGTGACGTTATTTATTTGACCATTTATTCAGTTTTAAATAGCGTTTATGAGTAAGGCCGTTATTCAATAAAAAAAAACATTATTTAAGCAATGATAGCTTAGTGATAGTGACGTCGAATGCAGAGACGAAGGTCCCGGGTTCGAATCCTACAATGAACTTGAGCTTTCGGTGAAGAAAATCATCGCGAGGAAACTATAGGATGGTGGTAGGGTACTTTGTAGTACCCATCTGGCTCGCCACCATATACAGGTCGTTGTTTTGGTCAGCGACGAGCGACTCAGGGTCGATAATACAAATGATACTGGTGCTAAAAAAAATATTAAAAAAATACTTTAATTTTTTTTAATAATTAAAACAAAAAAATTAAAATTTTGAAAATCATGTAATAAGCTAAAGTGTAGACATAATACTCGACGGGAGTACGAGGGAGTAAAGGGGTGGGGCGATGGCGGCTTGCGCCTAGCTCTAGTCTGTGCACGAGCCTAGTAACCATACTTTGCGGTAATTTTATTTCAAATTGAATAAGGTATTTCTCGACATATTTACAGTATTTAATGGAATTAAGTCAATTTTTGGGGAATATATATTTTGTACTACCGCTCCTGGGTCGCTTGTCGCCGACCAAAACAACACCCTGTATACGCGTGGTTACTAGCCCGTCTCAAATTTCCTCCTGTATAAGCATAATTCGATTCTACATGCACTCCAATTCGATTGTTCTACGAATTCTACGATGCATGATATTTGGATCGTTCTACGAGCTTGCGATTGAGTTGTTGAGTCGGTAGGTTTTAAAATTTCGACAGGCTACGAGATGGCTACGAGTTCTTGTTCTTCTACGAAGTTCCCTTTCTAAGAGGTCTTGTATATATGTAGTATTAGAGACATTTTTGACATTTGTATGGCCTACGTCGTAGAGGAGATTTTAGAGTCTACAAGCTACGTTCGCATGGGAGTTTAAAAAAGCGTTGAGCTGGACGCTTTTTAATAGAATGTATGAATACTTCCAATATAAAAAAGCGTCAGCGTGCGAACGTAGGCTAAGGCTCTTTTGGTTTAAGTAACTGATTTAAATTCTATTTTATTTAAACAATGTTTGAAATTGTAAGATGTGGTTTATATTTTATGAGTATTTAAATGAAAAATAATAATTTGGTGCCATTACGAAGAGTACGAGTACTTAGATGAATTATTCAAATAGGTTAGATAGATGACATAAAAAATCTATTTAGTCCGTCATTTCCACCATCAAAAATATTAGACACGTATTTTTTATTTTCTCAATTAAACAAAAAATATGAAGATATCCGGCCTTACTCATAAACGCTATTTAACTAAATCTACTGAATAAATGGTCAAATAAATAACGTCACCTTGCTGTCATTGTCAAACAAATTGACGTTATTTAGGTGACCACTTAATCAGCTTATTAGTTAAATAACGTTTTATGAGTAAGGGGGTTAATGTTTTGAAGTTCCGCGTGACGTCACGTTATGGTACAGAAGAAGAAGTCCAAATTAAAATTATGGTGTCTCAACCTAATGTTTACCTACAACATCTTTGTCTTGAGTAATCACGAACGAACAAAGTGTTTTCATCAATCAACTTTTCCAACTTTAACAATAAATACGAACCACATCATTGATTTAAAATATAGTATCAATAAGTATTCGATTTGGGGGTCACTAAACAAGGTCATAATGTCGCTGGGAAAGCCTAAATTCTGTTTTATTTGCAACTGTAACTTTTAATGGATACTCTTGGAGCTAAAATACGACTGTGGTAAACATAATAATGTCTTCTTGAAGTCAGATGTAGAACTAGGGTTTTATGTTGTGGTTACATAATTGGACTGTTTTACAAAAACCTTAAACCGACTTCAAAGTACACTAAGAAGTAATCAAATCCTGATCTGATGACAATGGAAGTGTACCCTTTCAAATAAAAAAAGAATTTTCCAAATCGGTTAATAAATGACGGAGCTATGAGGTAACAAACATAAAAAAAAAAAACTTTCGACTTGAGAACCTCCTCCTTTTTTTGAAGTCGGTTAAAAATGGTAAACAAGTAATTATAGATTTATCAACCTACTAGCTTTCCACCCACGGTTTCACCTGCGCCCCCTTTAGGCTATAAAAAGAACTAATATATCTATACCTATACAAACTTTTGAGTTAGCCTTAAAACGTCAGAGTGCGAACACGTATAGGAGAAGTCATACGTTCTATTCATAACGTTGAAAATAACGCGCTTCAAAATCGTTCGTGCGAACGTTGTCTTAACCGTGAGATGCAGTAAAGTCTTCCCCTTAAAACATTTGCAACCCCTATTGCCTCGTCAGGGTTAGATTTTCGAGAATCCCAAAAATACGTGGTTCTTTATAGTCTACCCGAAGTATTAATACCGAGCTTCAGAAATTATCGTCAGGAATATAGCTTAAAATCATAACCTTGTTTTTTTGCCATGTATTAAATTGTTACGTAAATGTTTCTACTGTTGTTTCCTAGCTAATTCACCAGTTTTAAATACAACTCAGTGAAGTTGCGAAATAGATCTCCCAGTATTATAAATTAATGAGGTGTCCTCTTTGACTAGTATCTAGTCCTCTCTGAATAGACTAGAAAATAGTTTATTAAGACTTTATAGACTCCAGTTAATAAACTGGTTCGTTAGTTGGCGTTCGTTTTGTGAAAAGGTATCATTTTGTTTTACAAATAAATCAGTCTTTGATCTTAGTACTAGATTAAGAAACACGTTACGCAATACGCATGCCACGGCCTTTTTACCAGGGATATTGCTTGTGGGGGTTGGTCTGCTTAAGCTTGCCATTTATTTATTTACTTATTAAATATAGATTCAGTCTACTTTGTTGTTTTGCCGCCGCGCAGGGGCACGCAATTGTTGTCAGTGCGATTAGAATGTAAATATTATGTAATGAATCTAAGCTTGTTTTGAAAAGAGTAATTGTTGAGTTTATTGCCGGCCCTTCTCAGCAAATGCAACCTTCCAAACCGGTATTAGAGTATTAGAGTCAGACTTTTCATAAGTGCCTGCGAAGGACTATTTGAATAAATGATTTTGAATTTTGAATTTTGATATTATGGATATGAAATTTCGGGTCTGGATATAGATACGGATATATAATACTATAACGGTAATTATAATTATTTCAGATAACCCATAGTTTCGGATAGTTTTTAGTTACGAATATTTGTATTTTTAAGGAATTGTATAAGGAAAATACAAATAGGTAACGATTTGACGCGCGCGCCTAGTGTGTGGGCTCTGCCGGGCCAAAACTTGTCCTAAAACGTGTCTCAATTAGACCACCTCTATTCGAAATTATTAGAAACTTTTTTATCAGATTCAGTTAGCGTTTCGGAAAGATTGTTATTTGGGCTATCCGATTGTTTCGTTTACCGTCACGAAACTCCATAACATTCCTGCTTTTTACGTTTGTTATGCTTTGAGTACCTTTCCACGACCAATCAAATCAAATCACATGAACAAGAGGCAAATAAACATGGTTTCTTATATTGAGTTTGTAAACTCCCGCCCACGTGTTTACCTAATACTAATTAGCACCAAAAATGTGAAGTCACTCAGCGCTATAGAATGAGCTATGCTCGGAGTTTCTTTGAAGGATAGAATCCGAAACGAAGTCATCTGACAAAAAACCAAAGTGACCGACATAGCTCAACGAATTAACAAGCTGAAATGGCAATGGGCCGGTCACATCTGCCGCAGAACCGACGGTCGATGGAGCAGACGAGTCTTAGAGTGGAGACCGCGTCTTGACAAACGTAATGTGGGGCGCCCCCAGTCCGATGGGCTGACGACCTCAAAAATGTGGCCGGACTGGGCTGGATGCGGGTGGCAAGAAACCGGAAGGAGTGGCGCGCTCTGGGAGAGGCCTATGTCTAGCAGTGGACTTAAAAAAGGCTGATGATGATGATGAATTAGCACAATAACAAGGAACTTAGGTACATGTTTAGTGGCGCCTTCATTACAAGTTTTTCATTTTAGGAAAGTTTAGGTACATATCAGTACTTCAAAGTACTTCTAGCGGTACTCATGAACTTTATAGTTTATAGCACTGCACATGTTCTGCCACTAGATCACAGCTCACTTAGAATCGGGTGTGGCCACGTATGACTACCTCAACTCAGGTCCTAATACACGAACCTAAATTATAGATAGCATCTTGTTGCCGTGCTTTATGCGGCATTTAAAAAAGGTATCTTTGTCACAATTGTGGTCCCTTGATTTTATGGTACAGCAATAGATGGCCGGGTAATATTGGAAGGACGAAGTGAAGCCGACAAGTAGTCGGCAGAAAACTAGCAAAACAAAACAGTGATGCCGATTCTGTTGTAAATCGCACTAAACTAATTTTAGTCACATCTCATCTCTCTCTTACGAACATTATTGAAAAAGGATAGAATATATTTAAAGCTGTCAAATTAATCTTTGCCGTCTTATTTTGCATGTATTTAGGCGTAACCGCGATAGATGGCGACTTTTATATTGAAAACAAGCATTGGACTAATTTGACAGGACTAAATTCCTTACATCCATTTCTTATGTACTTTGTTAGAAAGAGACATAGTGAGATTAAAATTATTTTAGTTGTAAACAACAGAATCAGGGCCAGTAGGTACTTTACACTAACTTGCCGAGGACACACTCACAAAAATACAGGGCATTCGTACATCTCATTTTCTTTTGCGCCATTTCGAAAGCGAGCCGTTTTTGTTTTATTTTTCGCAGCTGCCCCTGCGACTTTTCAAGTCGCCGGTAAATGAGATGGCGCGAGTGTATCATCACATGTTGGCATCCCACACCAGCGACCTTCCGGCACTCCACGGGAAATGAAAAGTGGTAAATATCTATATGTAGCTTATCAGTTTTTTTTTATCACACTAAGGTGGCAAATAAGCATACGGCCCGCCTGATGGTAAGCAGTTACCGTAGCCTATGGACGCTTGCAACACCAGGGGTATCACTCGCGCGTTGCTGACCCTATCTGGTTATCTGGTTTCCATAGTTATACATACTCCACATTAGTTTAGTATCATCTGATTCTGTGTAATAATAATCGTTCTATTTGATTGACGGGCCAGTTGGCGCAGTTGGTAAAGATTCACCTTACGCGCTGCAGGTCGTGGGTTCGATTCCCACACAGGACATGCATTTGTGTGCATGAACATGTCTGTATGTCCTGAGTCTGGGTGTTATTATGTATATTAAGTATGTATTTACAAACAAAAAGTAGTATATGTATTATATCAGTTATCTGGTTTCCATAGTTCAAGCTCTGCTTAGTTTGGGATCAGATGACCGTGTGTGAGGAATTTCCCAGGATATTTATTTATTTAATGCAATGCACAGATATCATTAATTTGCTAATTTAGAATTCTAAAACAAACATGAAACATAACAAATGGTGTCATGTGTTATTTCCCGCTGAATCACTGATATTGTTATCTTATCTCGTATCAAGAGACGGTAGGATTATAAATAATCATCTCAAGATGTAACACAACTGTCACAGTCTTATACAACTAAATATTATATACAGTTTCAGTTCATTCTTGTAACTATTATTTTATGAAGGTGAGTTGACTTATCCTAATAATATTATAAAAGCGAAAAATGAGCGAAAGTTTATTTGTATGTGTGTATCAGTGTAGAGTGACTTAAATCGGTTTGAAGGTTGCATTTGCTGAAAAGAGATACACAAATAAAACCGGCCAAGTACGAGTCAGACTCGCACACGGAGGGTTCCGTACAATAATAATAATAATGTTACCTTACTCAAAATGACTGTGAAATTAAAAGTAGGCGCAGCAAAAACCCAATAGAAGACGTTTCTTGTATGGTGACCCCATTTAATTTTAAATTTCATTTAATTTTTATTATTTGTTGTTATAGCGGCAATAGAAATACATATTCTGTGAAAATATCAAGTGTCTACTACGGTTCATGAGATACAGCTCACTGACAGAAGGACGGACGGACGGACAGCGGAGTTTTATGAATAGGGTCCCGTTTGGAACCCTAAAAACGACGCGAGCAGTAGCTACCAACTTAGGAACTGTGATGTTATGTTGAAGCTATTATTCTGGGACCATGCTCTAACTGAGCAGAAGTTGGTCTAATTTTATGAATAAATATTTTTTACAGATGAAGGCAGTACTCTTAGTTTTCGTGCTGGCGGTGCTGACTGCGGGCACCAGCGGATCTCTCATCAGGGCCGCAGCTTCGAGAGCCAACCTCAGCGTTGGTTATTATTACAATGGTGATAGACTTTTGCACAGGTATGAACTCCTATTACTTTGTATTAAGATTTAAATTAGCAGAGCCAGAGCTTAGACGCTATAGATGTGATCTCTACCAGGCAACCTTTGGATGGAGAGGAATTGAAATAAACAATGAAATACGGGGGTGTACAATAAAACCAAAACAAATAATAAATGAATAGTAATAAACATTAAGACATAATATTATAAACTAAATAAAATAAACAAATATAAACAGAAATATGCATATAAATATTATATAAAATACAGATAGATAACGCTGTTTACCCCTGGAGAAGGCTAAATTAACAAGTGTTAAGCCAAATCGCTTGCCTTTGAATTTTTAGCAGGTTTTTAGATACACTTTTTTGTCTGTTCGGTACAATCAATTTACAGTTTGCAATCAATTTTAAAATAACTTTCCGATGCGCTAAAGAACTTCGTATGTTGCAAGCGTCTATATGGCTACGGTTACCGCTTACCATCAGGCGGAACGTATGCTTGTTTACCGACTTAGTTGTAAAAAAAAAACTGATGTTTAATACATCAGTTTTTTTTTTCTAGATCTCATCTTCAAGCAAGTTATAATTTTTTTATCTACTGTTGTCAATCCAGACAGTTCACGTTTTCAAGATAAATATTAAAACAATTGATGAACAGTTAAAAAAAACTATTATCAAGCTCACTCTTTCTAAATTTGTTTCTACAACTATTCTGCATAGTTAAAAAAATGCCTACAATCTTTTACCGCCTGTTGCCTAATTTGAGGGCATAATAAAATACATTTTTGTAAACCCATAATTTCTTTCGACAGAGCTTATGTATACCAGCCACCGATACCGAATACCATCCAATACCAAGACGTGGTATATAGGGGGAACCTCACAACTGTAGTGACAGCCATTCAAGCTACTGAACTAGGTAACTCACAGTATGCAAGTGCGTGGCTGCTCTCAGGGGGTGTTGGGTACAACAATGCGACGGTGAGGGTGCAATCAGCGAGAGGCTACGGGTATTACTACCTCGTTGACATCTGGGGTCGTTAAATTGATGACAATAAGAGCTAAAATCGATCTGTTATGTATTTGTATATGTAATAAAGTTTGTTTTTAACCTACTTCAAAAGAGGAGGAGGTTCTCAATTCGTTTGTTTTTTTTACCTCATAACTCCGTCATCACTCAGGCGGGCCGTATGTTTGCCACCTTAGTGGTATAAAAAAAAATATCCGATTTGGAAAATTCATTTTTTTAAATTGAAAGGGTACACTGTCATATTGGTCCCATTGTTATCAGATCAGGATACTTCTTAGTGTACTTTGAAGTCGGTTTAAGTTTTTTGTAAAACAGTCCAATTATGTTTTGTTATTATTTTATTTCTTTTTTTTTCTGCGTCAATCAACGTCTCTCCCCTCAGGAGCAAAATACGGAAACAATTTTTTTTCCTTCGTGGTACTACAAAGGTTAAGGTTTATTCCTTTGTCTCATTTTAATTTATGTTATTTGAAGTCCGAAAAGACTGGCTTTGATCACAATCCCATTGTGATAAATGAATGATGAAGCTAAAATAAGCACAGAAAGCCTAGAAGGGTATAAGAGCTAATTGAAAAAGCAACTGTCGGAACACGGTTGTAGAATATTTTTAATCTATGTTCGGAATCGGAACACACCCAGGTTGGCTCAGACCAAGAAAAAATCAAAGACTGAACGGTCTGTGTTCTTAAGTGACGCAAGTAATAGGAAGCCGGCGTTCTTGTAAATACATGGTCTCTCACACACATATAGACCATAGGAAGCCGATCGGTTGTCATTCCGTATTGAGACGTTGACAGTGACAATAGGCTCAGTACCATTTGTGCCAGTACTGATTTTACTCACGCACACATAGGACACTTTCTTATAAGGTGACACTCCGTCTTGATTTTTTTATATGTCTATGGTGGTTGGTGACAAATTTTCAATTTAGGGTGGTAGCCAGCTGATAGGTTATTAAACTATGGCCATCTTAATAGACGATATTTGACAACCCATATTCAAAAATGTGTCAAAAAGAGACACACATCTATTGTCAAAAGTGATATCTTAGTTCGGCTCGAGAATCATAATATAGGAACAATTTTGAAAGTACCGAGAAATATCAGGAGTGTAAATCCTAACTAATATTATAAATGCGAATGTGAGTTTGTTAATATACCCTATTATATGGAGGAGGACATAGGCGACTTTTTATCCCGGGAACGCGAGTGAAACCGCGGGGGACAGCTAGAAATATAATAAATTCGAAAGTGAGTTGTTTCTTATCTTTTACCTCAACGGAATTGCAAACTCATGAGATATTCATGAAGATTTTATTGCCATGCAATTTCCAATTACGACTGTTATGCAATTCCACAAGTTGCACAATGAAAGTTGTCCAGTTTTGGCACGACTCTTTATATCCGGCAATTTGCTGTAAGGTCACATATGCCATAAAATTGTGCACCCACTTTACAATGCCAATGTTATTCTGTTTTGGAAACTGTTCCTGAACCTTGAACATGTTCAGTTAGACAGTTGGAAACATTAGAATAAATAATAGAAGAGGATATTGCAAGATATTTTTCGAGAAATATAGATAGAGTATTACATACAATTATTTTGAATGACTAGATATTTCCTACGACTTCGTCCGCATAGACTGTAGTCCTACCCCCTTATTCATAATACAGTAATCAAATGTTATATACCCTATGATATGGAGAAGGACATAGGCGACTTTTTATCCCGGGAACGCGGGTGGTGCGGCGTGTGATAGATAGATAGATAGATAATACTTTATTGTTACACCAAAAACATATTATTACAAACAAAACTTAAAACTAACAGTGAAAGTGCTACAATGGGCGGCCTTATCACTAAAAGTGATCTCTACCAGGCAACCTTTGGATGGAGAGGAATTGAAATAAATATTAAAATACGGGGGTGTACAATAAAACCTAAACAAAGAATAAATTAATAGTAATAAACATTAAGACATAATAATATAAACTAAATAAAATAAACTAATATAAACAGAAATATGCATATAAATACATATATACATACAGATAAATAATATATACCTACTTAGAATATACAATGCAAATACAAACAAATACATATACTTATATATATAACAAATACACATATATACAAAACTATAAACAAACATATAAACAGCTAGTGGGACAGATAAAACTTCTTGACCTGGTCTTTAAAAATATTTATGGATTGTGCACGTCTGACTGAAACTGGCAAAGAATTCCATAGACGAACAGCTTTAACAGTAAAGGATTTGTCATAAAAAGTGCTGGTATGTGCAGCGTCGTGTGAAGCGGCTGAAAAAGCTAAGGCATACAAATACAGGGGTTAGGCTCCGAATATGATTTTGTCCCATTCGGTGTCGAGACCCTTGGTCCGTGGGGTCCTAGCGGAATCTTCGGAACCTTGCCTAAAGGGACTCCTTTTAATAATATATTTTAGTTATATTATACTTTTTAATGTTGATTAGCTAAAATTCCGAAGTCTTTATCTGACAGGTGACATTTGGTGATCAAAAGAGTGAGACGGGGCACACTATTACACTGATTTAGTTAAAAAGCGATTATGAATAAGGGGATTTGATTATAAAGATATCAGCTTCACCCGCGTTATGACCACTCAAAACTGAATCTTTTGAAGATACTTGAAATGGGACATCACTTTGAAGGTAGCTCTTAGTTTTTTTTAATTAGGGTTTGTTGTTATATCTCCATCTCCCATCATCTTAGCGAGACATTTTAAAAGTGGAATAATATCTTAAATGTTCAACTTTACATACAGTTTTATAATAGAAGAGATAAAATGCCAAATATCGTAGAATTATAGATTGACAAGGAAATCAACTAATTTTCCATGCCTTCGAAACTCTAAAATCAAGCCGACCACAAAAATCAGAAATAGCCTTAATAATCGAAATAGCGATTTCGGTACTCAATAGTCATCGATAATAGGTACAATTTGAGTAAATAAATAAGTAGGTACTAGTAATGCCGCTAATTAGTGCTAATTAGAATATTGCAGTGTTCACAATTTCACCGTTATTGGCTGCCGTCCAAATATTGTCACTGATAACACTTTGCTGTATAATATTTGGTCAGTGCTAGGTTATATAATTAAGTCCATCCGGAGCTTTATACATCTTCTATACGGTTTCGATTGGCAATTTTATCGAAGAAAAATTTTTGTACCTATCCTTTTACGCGCACGGAGGAGCTAGGAGTGTAAATAGTCAAAAAATAATTATTTATTCAGAATTTAAATAAATATGAATTACGGTTGAAATTCGACCACAATACTGTATTTCACATAGGTCAAGGGATTTTTACCAATATCTAAATGAAATTCCATTTGATTACTCTGAAATAGTACTCACAATATTTCATGAAACCTCGCTCTATCATAGTATTCCTTTATTATATCGAAATTAAATTTAACCATTGAGAAATCTAATAAAATACCATGTGTCACCGAACTCATGCTATTTGAAATCTACTATAGTAAATAGTAACTCATATATACTTTTAAAACAATTATAAAATAATATAGAAAATGTGAAATAAAAATACGAATTGCTCTATTTCTCACGTCATAAAACAACACAAACATGAAATAAACTATTGTCGTAAGATCACATTTTATCCAATATATGCGTAAGTACAAAAACAAAGTTATTGGGCAATTTGTTAGGTCATAAACCAACGCTAACCTTATGAACTTGTTTGTGTTCTTGCCTCTAGGTAAGTCGCAAACATATCACTTAAGAGACTGAACCACATACTAGACTTTTTCTGTGTGCCTTGAGAATAATAAAAGAAGCTTGTGTATTTACATCTTTATTTATTAATAGCTCGTGCCCGGCATCACCCGGGTGAAATTTCCGATTTTTCCGGTGGATTTTCTTTCATTCAAATCTCATCCTGACAATTACGAACACAACAAAACTGCCAAATCGGTCGCGCCGTTCTCAAGTGATGCTCCGTCATTCATGTGGCAATCTCGCAATTGATTTTTATTTATATAATATAGAAGACCCTGGTTCCGTGGAAGATGGGACGAGTCGTGTGGGACATGCGTAGACACGCTGGCGCCGTCACATCTACCACGGACCACGAACAAGGTTGGCGGGGCAGCGGAGGCGGCCGAGACTCGCAAAATTTCAAAATACCAGGGTCTCGGCACCCAATAACATTTCGTGCCGTTCGGCATCGAGACCCTCGGTCGTTAGGGTCCCAATGCCCAGCTCCCTTTTGAAGAGCTTCCGAAGCGGCTCGTCGACTCCACCGGAGACGAAAGGTCTGGCAGCTTCCTCGCCCATCGAATTAGTATTGCCATTCAGCGAGGTAATGCTGCCAGCATCTTTGGGACATTGCCCTTTTTAGACGTAATTTAAATAGTATAGATATTTATTATTAATTTAGTTTTTAGTTAAGAACATTTAGAAACAAGAAATAAATCTTTAACACATTACAAATAAATAAAATTTAATGGTAATATAGAAGATAGATAGATATGATGTTTTTTGATGACCATTATTTACAAACACCATTATCTTTTCGAACTTTTCTATCTATTAATAGAACAATGTTATCTAAATCTTTTTAATAATAAAAACATTGTTTTAGATAAATATAATCAAAATATATTATATCATAATATAAACATGTATACCTGCTTAATAATATGACAATTGAATAATTTTCACAAATATACAAAATTTTGATTTCTTTTAGATTTTCAATTTTTTTATTTTTAAATGCTTGCCATAGATTGTCAGGATAAGCTACATGACAATGCATATTAAGCTCATGTCAATCATACTGATAAGTCCGATTATTTTATTGAACTGGTTTCTTCAAGATAACCAAAGATTTTCATAGGGCATCGTGCCTCTACCCAGATGGATAGTCCGCCTTACTAAAGCATGACATTTAATATCACTCCGCTTGAGGAGCTCCTGAACAAATCGCTCTCTGTTCGTGCTGCGCACGGCTGTCATCGCGTCATACTCGCTGTACTGATTAAATAAAAAATGACAACTTGCGTATTAAAATACTGTCACAACACTTATAAAAACCAAGGAAAAACTAAAAAACTAACCTTCCATGTGTAAGTATTGCGATTTCGTCACTTTTAATTACCTAAACTTATTACTTTTAAATACTGTCAATTATGGCTTGTTTATTTCGTGTTCCCATAGAGGCGACTATCCTTCTGGACGTTTTAAATTCTTTGGAGATAACATATAATTCGTAATCTAACCGATTTCATTTTTCATTTCTATGAGGCGATAATTCCTTGTATCGTATACCAAATTGATCTTCCAGTGCATTCATTTTCAATAGTGCTTCGTTATGCTCCATCTGCATCATTTTCACTGTTTCTTTAAGTTCATTACAGTTTTTCGTACTCTGTTCTAATATTTTTTCAATTTTAGCATTACTTTTTAATATTTCAGTATTTTGTATCTTAAGTACTTTATTTTGAATCTTCAACTCTTCAATCGCTTTATGTAGGTTATTTAAAGCATTCTCGTTTAAATCGTCCTTCTTTCTTATAGTTGTAGATAATTCATTATTAGAATTTTCAGTATCAGATAAATCAGCGAGCGATAACATTGCTTTATCTCTATATTTTATGTATACTATGCAGTTTTATCACTGAATTTTCTTAACACAAAGAAAAACAAACTATATAACTGTTGCATTAAGGTATATTTCAGTAACTGTTGATATTTTATATTATAAAAAAACTATTACGGTACACTGCACACAACCGATTGCTACAGATGCTGAATGGATGAATAATAGATAAAAAATGAGCCATAAAAAATATTATCAGTGAATGAAACTGAATTAATATTAGTCTATGGCCTTACAGAGATACGAATTCGCACACTCAGCTTAACATAATATATTCCAAGTAAACAAGTTAATGCCCCCACTTAAAGGACTAAATGAAGGTCAGGTCACTGTCTATATAATCTAGACTTCAGGTCGAGTAAAGTCTGAGCCTGAACATTTCGAATACATTATGTAATCAAGTCAATTATTTTAAATAAAGCGGCTATAATGCAATAAATACATGAAAAATAATCATTTAGAAATACCAGAATCAGTATTATTATAACCTGTTACAATATAGAATGATTTTGTAAATGGCGGCTTTTTTTTATACGGCTAAGTCGGCAAACAAGCATACGGCCCGCCTGATGGTAAGCGGTTATCGTAGCCATATGGACGCTTGCAAAACGCGAAGGATCGCTCACGCGTTACCAACCTTTCTCCCTCCCCATGAGCTATGGCGACCTTACTCACGCGCAAGAACACAACATAAAGTTATTTGGCTGCGGTATTCTGTAAGGTGGAGGTACTTCCTCAGCCGAGCTGCTCTTTGAGCGATTAAACGCTACGCTCTACCTCTCTGAAAACTACTACCTTGTATTGACAGATTGAATAGTAAGGGGCACGACCACGGAGGAAAGAAAGAAGCACGACGCACGAGTCGTGAGCACAGATTGACACCTACGGAGTAATTAATTTTTCGGTCTGTTTGGCGTCTATTCATCGTCAGCGTCGCGTGTCATTTTGGCTACTGTGGCCAAGTGCGACGAGTGCATTTGGCCAAAAGTGTACATGCGCGAGCTCGCCCCCACTACTGCCTAACTGTGCTTACCACTCGTGCCTCTTACTGTACCACAGATATAAATCTAAATAGATGACGTGAGTGTATGTTCTTCACGTGCGAAAAAGGGAGCTTCTTTTGACGCTGTTTCACCCGGACACGGGGCCACGTACAAGCCGCCATTAACAAATTATTGGTTATAGGTAGGTACAGTTTGAGTTCTAGCTTCTACCCCAGGTTATTCACAGATTTAAGTTAGTCTCTTTCGTCCGTTACACAGAAAAGGAAAATATAATTTAATAACATAACATTACAATTAAATATTCAATACATTTTTTGTTTCGTTAATATTTTCTGGGATGTGCCGATCATGTAATTTCTGTGATTCATATTGAAAATCAAATATTCCAAAATAAAAATAATAACATCATTTTATTCAATTAGACCTTCGTAAGCACTTTTGAAAAGCCTAACTCTAACGCACGATTCGGAAGGATGCATTTGCTGAGAAGAGCGGGCAATAAACTCAGCAATTACTCTTTTCAAAACAAGCTTAGATGAATACATAACATTTAATCTCACTGACAACAATTGCGTGACTTTAACGATACCGTCTAACTATTAACGCACTGTTTGTATCTAAATTACTGTAACATTGTAAAAGTATTTGCTATAAAAAACACCATCTCAAAATAGTTTTTAATCATTTTCAATACAAACTTCATTAAACTTCGTCAGTCCCGTAGCACAATCACCTCCGATAAATGCCGAATACGGCACAATATCTGGTATAAAATCAACATTAAATTTTGTTTCCAGATCATAATAATTATCAAGACTCTTCGCTTCTAATTCTTTCGTTTTCTCTTTTTGTAATCCTCTATCATTTTGTTCTCCATTTATCTTATCTTCTTTTGATTTAATTGTTTTTGCATTACTTAGTGCTTGAATTAAAGATAAACAAATAATAAGAGTGATTTTCATGTTGTCTTTAACTATATTGAAATATGAATGGGCAACATTGTGTGTGTATCTCGTTTTTATTTAATGAGTTATATAATAACTGGTCTTTCTGGTGATAAGTTAAGAGGAAAGGATGGCTGCAAGAAATTTGAAAAATAGGTTTTTAACATATCTATTGCTGTCGCGCTGTGCCCGAGCTATCCCGCCCGAGGGCGATAGAGACAACTACAGCTTGGACCGATTATACCTATTTAAATTAGACGAAATTGGTATTTTGTAATCCCTGGTTTCCTCCGCCAAAACTGGATCGATTTAAAAAAAAAACAAGAATCATAATAAGAAGTGCTTTGGCTATGTCTGTCGGGTTTCCTTTGTTTTATTATATTCGTCAAATTTGTTCTCTGGACGTCTGATAAGGGCGTTAAAAATGGTAAGTTTTTGTGATTTTAGAAGGCTCCTAATTCTTATAATTATTAAGTTATGGAGAAAAAACAACCGAGGGACATACAGTGGTACCTAAAGATTGCATGGTAAAATAATCATTGCTCTAGTGTCATTATCCAGAGAGGAAACTGAGGATTACGTTTGTATGGAACAAACGCCACCAGCATTTCCTCTTAAATGAATTGCTAAAGTTATTATCATGCGTCGATACCCTTTGGCTTGTTTGTGTGATAATAACATACGAAGCCGTTTAGTGAAGCATACTCGTGGACTATAGATTTAGTAGTAGCGGTGATAATAAGGGGCGTATAGGTATACTTTAATAATAAAAAAGTAATTTAAAAAAAAAAACGACTTCAAAATAAACTAAAAAGTATGAAATAATTAATCTAACACTGATGTGAAGTAATTTTTAGTTTTTCTTAAATGCACTAGAATTTGACTAAGGTTTCGAGATGTTTTTCATTTGACACCACACCCGTAGCTCATATCAATGTCACACATATTTGTCCATATCTTGAAAACTACAGATCCGATTTCGATGAACGACGAATATATACCTAATGTTATAAGATGAACGATTGGATATTAATTCATAGTTGTAGTAGTCTAAAACAACTCAAGACAATTTTAATAGAGAATAAAGGTACACTTTCTTCGTATTCCTGTATTCTGTGTATAAATCTATATAGTAGCAAGGTGATTACCACACAAATTACTGTCCAAATTACACATGATTGTTTATAGTAATATCAACTTTAAATTGGGGATATAATTTGATATTAATTTGTCTAACAATTAGACTAAATTGTATCATAATGACATAGCGATAAAATGTTCAATTTGTTATTAGTGTGATTTTTTACTTGAATTTTTTGGGACATTCTAAAATGTTTATATAAGTCACATAAATATAACTACAACATATGTCAACGAATCAGCTTGGTTATACTACAAGGAAACGCTGCCAGCCTGCTGGGAACCTTGCCGTTAAGGCGGCCCTCTGTGGCCAGCGCAACTTCAACGCAAGCATAGTCTAAAAACTTGTTGTTTCATCCAACGTAATGTTTGACTGCGAAAAAAGAGAGCCAGCATCAGAGCCGTCGGTTATCAGTCGGTAAATTCCGCTGATCACTCGCGGCCGCTTCGCTAGGTCGTCATTCATGATTTCGCATATCATAAAACTTGTTCCAGGCGTATACTTCTTGTGAAAAAAAAAGTTAGTTATTTAGAATCTCCAATACATTTGCAAGCCTGGTATCTAAATGTTTCTTTACTTTTAAAATTTATAGGTACATTAGATATGGCCAAAGTTCGGGTAAAATTTGAGCAAAAACGCTGAATTTGTTTCACACTTTTTTTTTATTTCGCCTAGATACACGGCTAGATATAGTGCACAAAATACTAATTTGTTCAAAACATCTAACGAAAAATGTTTAACAACGCCATAATAAGTACAGAGGTTTTGTATGAAAAGTATGGCGAATTGAGTGCTCTTAATCGGAAGCAGCGGCAGTATTGAGGAAATTTTCTATATATAGATTATAATTTGTACATATTTGTTATAAATAACATAATAAAAGATACAACTACAACATAATGCAACAATTAAATGTTAAATTATCATCGGCCATTTATTTTAACCATTGTAGATGCGTTGTCCACACTATATTGCAAAAAATCGGAAATAATAAAATCCTGTATTTATAGACGAGGATAAGGTAACTGTTAAGGAAGGTAGTTCTATGTAGTACGCTGTTTTGTAGTGCAGTAATGTTGGGGCTACGCTTACTTGGGGTAATTTGGTGGGTAAAATTTTTGGACGTGAACCTACGAAGGAGTACTTTTTTACTGACATTTGACTATTCAATGTATTTATTTAAAAAATCTCGAGTCCGCCTCTGCTACAGATTAAAATCAAAATTAAAAAGTGTTTATTCAATTTAGGCCCTGATAAGGCACTTATGAGATTATTAACGTCAAGGCACGGCGAAGTATGTAGGTTTTTTTTACCACTTATAAGTTGGTTATAAGTAAACAACTGTTCATAAGTTAAGTAAGGTTTCAAACGGCCAATCAAAAGACATTGTTTTGTTATTATCCTAACATAATGCCCACTTTAGAACAGAACAGCTCAGCTTAGAACTGTCTGCCAGTAACGACTAGCTTTTAGGTACGTCTTCAAAACTCGCCTTCGGCTTATTGCTGCTACATCCAACCGGTAGGGCTACCACGTTACAAAATAAGTAAAAAAAAATATGTTATTAAAAAAAATATATATTAGTCTAAATTCGTAAAACTGTTGGTCTCGGTTATCACTTAATTGTGATAGTCGTTAAGCTATTTGGAGGCCTCCTAGGCAGTTTGAAAACTCAAACAGTATAGGTTACCACTAGCCTACCTCCACCGATCCGCAGTGGACATGCGTGGCCATAATTTAATAAAATAAAAGTACACAAACAAACATAGTAATGCGGTCTGGTTTTTACAATAGTTATGGCACAAACCAAGAAATATGTAGGTCCATAGAAGGTCGGAACACTCGGTGAGCGAGTCAGATTCAATTCGTAAGTGTCCGGTTTTTTAAATAAAAAGCATCCCAGTATTAATAAGTACCTACCTGTATATTTATTACCAACAAACAAAACTCCAAGAGACAACCCTAAAAGTTACCACTCAAAAGTAACAACTTTGTGGAAATTACGTCGTCGGATCGAGAGAATGAGATTAAAATTAAAATAGGCTCTGAAAGGATAAATCTTTGAAGTCTGTGAAGTGAGATTGCCGTGATTGGCAACCCTATTGCCCGTGTTTCGTCGGGAACTCCGGGATTACTTTCACGCTGTCGCGGTATTACCGATTTGTATCGATAGAAATCTTTTATTTTATAGTTTCATATATTTCGAATGTATTTCTTGGGTTTTATAGTATGTTGAAAATTACTTACAAACATGAAAATTATAAAATAACAAATCAACATCAAAAATATACCTCTATACATAGCCTATACAGGTCGTTGATTTGGTCAGCGACGAGCGACTCAGGGTCGATAATACAAATGATACTGGTGCTAAAAAAAATATTAAAAAAATACTTTATTTTTTTTTAATAATAAAAATAAAAATATTAGAATTTTGAAAATCATGTAATAAGCTAAAGTGTAGACATAATACTCAACGGGAGTACGAGGGAGTAAAGGGGTGGGGCGATGGCGGCTTGCGCCTAGCTCTAGTCTGTGCACGTGCCTAGTAACCATACTTTGCGTTAATTTTATTTCAAATTGAATAAGGTATTTCTCAACATATTTACAGTATTTAATGAAATTAAGTCCATTTTTGGGGAATATATATTTTGTACTACCGCTCCTGGGTCGCTTGTCGCCGACCAAAACAACACCCTGTATATATAAAGTTCCCATATACCTTTGTACTACAGTAGGTATTATTTTAGGCGCGTAGAGTTATAAGCTTGGCTCTACATGAGATCTGATAACTTTTTGTAAGTGCGAGCCATATGGTCTTGTCTTGGCAACATTTAACATGAAAATGTTTTGCTGGGATAATATTATATATGCGAATGTAACTTTGCTTTCACCGATCGCGATGTTTGGCATGCAGATAGCCTATGGTATGGAGAAGGACATATAGGTTACTTTTTACCCCGGGAACGCGGACGTAACCACGGGGGACAACTAGTAAAAAATTAAGGACTCACGTCTGGACTGATATCAGTGAAGTTGGCACTGGATACGAACTCCTTGAGGAAGCCATCCAGCTCTGTACCCTCGATGTAGCCGTTACCTAAAAACAAACATTTTGAGTCAATAACAGATTTCTTCAGGGTCGGCAACGCGCGAGTGATACCCCTGGTGTTGCAAGCGTCCATAGGCTACGGTAACTGCTTACCATCAGGCGGGACGTATGCATGTTTGCCATCTTAGTGGTATAATAAAAAAAAACAAAAAACATCACAAATAATTCAACGCGATTAGAGATGATTTGGCCGAAAGTTAAAGTGAGGTAGAGCGTAATTCCAGAGATCGGAATAGGTAGAGTCACTTCGAGGGAGTGAACACCTCACATAGAGTTGATAATACCTCCTCTAAAATCCCGGAGCATGACGATTAAGTCCCGGGATTTAAGAAAATAAAAATTATTTATTACACTTTGAATACATTCGTAAGAAACTTACTTAAAACAAAACAGTTGAATTTGACACAATATTAGTACGGAAGCCCGAATTTTTTTTAAATTATAATTTGTAAATGTACACTACATACCTATTCCAATTTCTAAATTACGTTCAACAACAGCCCTACTGGGGAAGTACTTCCACCTTCCAAAATACCTTAGCCAAATAATATAAAGTTGTGTTCCTGCGCGTGATTAAGGTTGCCAGAGCTCATCGGGGAGGGGGGAAGAGTCAGTAACACGTGAATGATGCCCCAGGGTGCCCTGGGTGTTGCAAGCGTCCATATTGCTACGGTAACCGCTTACTACCACGCGGGCCGAATGCAATCTTCAAAGTATAAAAAACACACACACAAAGGCATAAGTCAGTAGCTTTCATGTGCTAAGCTGTCAGAATACAACCATTTATGATTATATAGATCATACATGCCTATAATATTTTTTGTAGAAAACAGACTAAGTGCTAGCCTTCAAACAAGACAGTTTTTTTTTAAGTCTCACGACTTGTGTATTTTACCATTTTCCAGTTATATTATAAGTTCTAGTCACAATAAATCACTTTCACATAGTTCTAAGTCAGTCACCGTCCATAAAAGTCATGTTTTAGTACAATGGTGGATGTACTAAAACTTTTCACGGACTTCTTGAGACAACTTGAAAAATCACGATACACATGATACATTTCATTTCACTTCACTGGTGCACATCTTTATTGGATAAAATACCACCGATAATATGCAATAAAACTCAAAATACACGAATTTATGAAAATAAAAATGAAATCGCAACGTCACTCTGCAAGTTCCCGCCAAAAAGTCCTACTAGCAAATTACTAGTTGCTATAGCCATGACTAGAGCCAGATGCCGAGACGGCGACGTTTCTAAGCGAATGAGCTATTTCATTTATTCCCGCTTTCTTACATATTGTAATTTTTCATTTCAATATTAATGGTCTATGGTAAAAGGTCAATTAAACTCGACCCATACCTAAATAAAGGTAATATATCGATTGCGGGTACAATACAATTATACATATTTATAGGTGACTCAAGTTAGCCGTGACCCACTTCTCAAGTTTCCCTACCGTCCCGGACACCGTACGCATACCTCGACCCACAATTATTGGACACATGTTAATTTCAGAGCAGTAGTCAAATAAAAGTAGTAAAAATCTGTAATATAGCACTCTAAAACATTACATTACAGCAAATAAGTTTCGGGAGCTCTTTTTATTTCACTAGAATATTA
This sequence comes from Polyploca ridens, assembly GCA_951394255.1. Classification (NCBI taxonomy): domain Eukaryota; kingdom Metazoa; phylum Arthropoda; class Insecta; order Lepidoptera; family Drepanidae; genus Polyploca; species Polyploca ridens. The sequence goes on along the minus strand of OX596265.1, from coordinate 7,006,083 downwards.
TTTATTATCGAAATAGAATTATCTATTGTGGTTTTTGTTGCTCTATGTATTTATTTGCACGGTTATTTTGTAGTATCCACCTGGCTAGCACCTCAAGTTGAAAATCTGTCGCCAAACACCTATCGGTGTGTTCCGACAGCTCTACTTCAGAGCCAGTTCCTTCTAGGCTTTGTGTGCTTACCACCTTCGGCCAAATTATCACTTATCATGGTGAGATGCGGTCAAACACAGGCCTACACATAAAAAAAAGTTTATTTCTGCACTCCTTTTCCATACAAACTGTAACTACTTATAACAAATCTCAATACGCTTAAATGGATACGAAGTTTTCCCATTAACGTATTTATAGAAGATTCTATTAGAAAAATGGCCGAATAATCAAATCTACATCAGCATAGGGGCTCAAATATCTCAAGTGACGTTTCAGTATTTATTATCACTCTGAAATCATGAAAAACACAAAAATGTGGAAAATAAATAGTCCTTTGATACATTTTGATTGACCAAGATGGTACTTTTTAAATCCAACAGTGAAACTCAAACGGGGGCTCTACCGCGTAACTTTGGTGGTAATCGTAACGAACACCATTAATAAATTTCATCCAATCAGGGCCCACGAATGGTCATCGTCGCGTCATATCGCGTGCGCGTCATTGGATGAAATAATTAATGGTGTTCGTTACGATTACCACCAAAGATACGCAATAGCCCAGCCGGTCTAAGCTGAAAACCAGCGCTGGACGTCAGACTTGTAACCTGAGTTCGTCTCCAGCATAAAGCTGAGCTTGTGTCCCTTGCTGCAGTATTATTATTATTTTTTGTAGATGGTTAACCTTATTATAAATATGTTATGTCAGTAGTAAATTGTAGCAATAAAAGCATTTCTATTTCTACTTTTGTGTAGAAATTTTGTTTTTTTTTTTACTTGCTATTTTATTTTTGCTGGAACAAATATCCCACCAAAAACATTATAATGTAAAATGTTGCCGCCAAGACATATAGCTCGTACTGTCAAAAAGTTATCAAATCTCATGTAGAGCCAAGCTTATAACTCTACATGCACTTACTCTACAAGCCCTAACTTCACAAACTCTACACCCCGTAGTCAAAATATGTGGCTTGGCAAGATACCGCTTGCTGGCGTCACGCAGCAAGGGAGCGGACCGCTCGCTGGAAGCGTGTAGTCAGCAGGACTAGTGGCTTGTAGCGGCAAGCGCGCTTGCCGCGAGGCGTCAACTATTTTATCTAGTAGTTGTAAAATTTACTTTAACGCATACGATTTAAAGGCCTCACTTGCATGGCAAGGTAAATGCCGAGGCGTAGCCGTGCTGTTACAGTGAGCGGTGACTCTAAGTTATTATTCTTTGTCTTGTAGCTACATAGTGTAGATAGAACCATAATAATTTCCCTTATACAAATAATATCTCAAATAACAGGGTCGTCATATTAACAAGCGTTGACGATATAATGTATCTTCACGGTAGCGCAAATGTAATTTATTCGCAACACGAGACCGCGGAATTAAATGAGAATTTATGCGAGGTGTAAACATTAGGTTAACATTCTCGGGTTGGGAACTAAAATTAGACGCAGAATAAAATAAAAAATAAATATCATGAGACATCGAAACTTGATCACACGAAATTTACGGATTTTAGACAAAAAATAATCGATAAAAATTCGAAAAAGTTAACTGCCTCAAAAACCAAGTTTATATAAAAAAGTATACAAAGAAAAAAATTAAAGATGAGAATTTCATTAAAAAAAAAATGCCTTGATTTTTGATAAATTTAGTTCTTCCGATGTTTTTTCCGGATTTTTATCGACACATTGTAGGTACTTGTTTACATAATAATGAATACTGACTTGAAGACAAATCTTCGAACATCTTTTCAGACATATTGCGCGCACGGAGAATGTGTGTGATTTGGCGTAGTAAAATTTGTATGAAGAAGGCATTTTTTTTTTTTTTTTTTTTTTTTTTTTTTTTTTTTTTTTTTTTTTCAAACAACTTTGTTATGTATTTCAGCCACTTTAAGGACCTTACTATTCATTAAATAGAAATAGTTTTCCAATATCATTTACATTGGGGGGTTGGTAATTATGTGTTCTAATATGAATCACTACTTCTCGTAGCACCTCTACGAGATTTTCGCAAGCATTGCTACGGTTGATTTATAAGCGATGAAGCCAATAAAAGGTCACAGAATAGGTGCATTCACAATGAAGCGCGCTTTCAGCTTTATACGCATGCGTTACTAAGTACGCACAATAATACTGTAATATTAGAAATTGAGGAGTTTCTATGTACACACGGCAACACATCAAGCTATACATTTCCAGTATAACCTGATCTCGCATTGTATAGGATTTCTGTACATCGGGAGGTCAGCCTATACTGGAAATATATAGCTTGATGTGTAGCCGTGTGTACGCGCTAAACTCAAGAACAACCAGATCGATTTGAAAAAATCATTCTGATTTAAATGGGCCCTTTTTTATTTGTTATGTAAAATCAAGCTAAAGTACACCAGAATAATGTTGTTAAAAATGCGAAACAATTTTTTTTTTTAGAAAAAATCCTCTTTATATCTGTGTCATAATTTTCAGCTAATCAGTTTTAAAACCCCAAAATAAATGCATATTGAACGCGTATTCCACTTTTATTCAGTACATTGAACGAACCTTAGCCATCGACGTAAGTGAAGTGGGACGATTGGTTTTTATCGTTTGGACCCTTCTTGGATAAGGGAAAGAGTATCTAAAGATATTCAATGCTGTTGGGCCACGAACTTAACGGTTTGGTAACTTGGTCTTTTTTTTATGTTTCTTTAGTGTATAACTCTGGCACCGAGAGGTAGAATATTTCGGAGGATTGTGCAACTCTTTTTTCTCTTAAAATACGACTCAATCGATGAGACGAGAAGCCTAATCATATATGAGACATCTCGACTCACAGGAAACAAAAGCTATAAAGATTTCACAAAGCTAATTTGTTCCTGTTTAAAAAATATCCAATAAATAAACTCATGTATTATTTAACCGGTTAAATTCAGGAGTCTTTTTTATGTCAAATGTTTGACAAACAGGCAGACGGTCCACCTGATGGTAAGTGGTCACCGCCGCCTATGGACATTTGCAATACCAGGGGGATTGGCGATGTGTTGCCGACCTTGAAGAGCTCTTTTTACGCCCCTTTTGAAGAACATCATATCGTAGCGCTGAGGGAAAACCGTAATGGGGAGCTCATTCCACATCCTACTGGTTCGCAGTAGGTACATCCGACTGAACCGTTGTGTGGACGATCGAGGCGGCTCGAGGATATGAGGATGAACTCCACATCGCCGGCGAGCAGTGCGGTGGTAAAAAGGTGATGATGGCACCAGGTCAAAAAGTTCTTGAGAACACTCCCCATTATGCAGACGGTAGAACACACAGAGAGAGCCAATATCTCTCCGAAGGCTGAGAGGTTTCAAACCGCCAGTGAGTTCGGGATCGCCAACTATACGAGTGGCCCGCCTTTGTACCGAAGCAAGTGGATCAAGCTGGTAAGCGGGTGTGCCTGCCCAGAGGTGTGAGCAGTACTCCATATGCGGCCTATGTACTATTTACAACTAAGACTCGTAGATTGTAAAGCATAGACAAACTTAGATTGAAAACTTACGCGATTAAAAACCGCCTGTTCTATGCCCCAACAATTTAAGGTCCCAGGAAATTTACTTTGTGGAATTTGGCAATCATTACCCCCGAAATGAAATCCCTTTTATCTACAGAGAGCTGAGAGCTATTTTAGGATGCATTAAAGTCCTTAATGTTGACCTTTTGTCTTTTCACTGCATTAACTTGGGTAACTTTAATCGAATTCGATTTGCGTCAGAGTGTGTTTTTTTCGTTTTACTTTTCTCTATTATCCATAAACCTAGGAGGGCAATGGCTCGTAAGTCGTAAGTACCATGGTTTCCTTCTCTTCAGATTCATCAGGGCATCATGATGATCAGCAGTAAACGCTTTAATCGACCACGCATTTACTTTTCAGAGCCTATTACAGTAGTACCCAACTGATAAGGCGCATCGTGAATCTTCGTTCGCACAGTAAAGAAAGTATGGCCCCGATTATTAACGAAAGAATGCTTAAAACTTACAATCAACCTTAGATCACTACTATAAGGTTAATAATAGCTCAGAGTATATAAATACTACGTACAAATAATAGCTCAGAGTATATAAATACTACATAATAGGTACACTGCAGCTGTTAGTTCCGTCTCACTCGCAAGTCACGCCCATCCGCACGGCGCGCGCTAACATGGCGGTAGCTGCCGACCAATAGCGTTTCCCGCGCTTTGAAAATGTATCTTCGGCGCAGGTACAGGGACCCAATTCTCAGCCACTCGAATTCATCACTCGTTCGAAATAAAGTTCGAACTCGTACTTTTTTCGAATGTAAATCAAGTTAAGCTATTCTGACAATTTCGAAGCGGCCATTTTCTCTTATTTTTCGAGAGCTAGCGCTCGAACTGCTTCGACTGGTTGGGACCGTTCGAAACGTATTTCGAATGCGAACTATCAAACGTCAAATAGTTAGGTTGTCATTTGGAAACGTAATGACAGATAAGCCTAAGGATTTCCGTTACGCACAGACAATATTTTTTCATATTCATTTATAATTATTATATAAAATTGATTAACTTATGAATTCCGGATATATTAGTAGGATATAAGTAAAAAGTGTAAAACGTTGTTTTAAATATTTTAGAGTGATTAAAATCTTTTTAAATTTTAATTTAAGATATAACATTATCGCATACGTTAACAAAACGCAATTATCAAGTGAAACGAAACGCATTGTGCAATTTGTATCTACTCGTATCATAATGGCAACATTTATTCCTTACACTCGAACATAGTTCGATTAGTGTCGAGAATACAGGAATCGAAAAATAGACTCCGCCCCTCGAAATTTTACGGTCGAACTAACACTCGTAATGCAAGTTCGATTAGAAGGCTAGTTCGAGGGAAGTGAGAATTGGGCCCCAGGTCGGTAAGCCATATCAGTTGGGTAATACTGTACATATTATGAAAAATGGATGTGAATTTCACATGGATGATTTTGTCCCTAAGCTACGGGCACAGCGACTTTTCACATCGATTTCTGGCCGAAGTCGAAGTCGATTAATCGGCTATCATCACGAACTTCGGCCGAAGCCATAGGTTTGATAACCCTAAGAAATTCAGTTCAAGATTACAACAAGTGAACAAAATAATGTTTTCAAAGTTTACAAAGACTGTATAACAACTTATCGAGATGATTGATTTTATTAATTAATTAAAACCTAACTTGCAACTTGTCAAAAATAATAATAATCTCCCGCATTCGTAACAAGTTCATTCAATTTCAGCCTTTGCAAGAAACCTTCAGCTTCGCCCAAAACTTCGGCTGATTTATGCCTAAGCTGACAGTTTGGCCTAAGGTGATTTTTTTGGCCTAAGCCGAAGCTTCGGTCGGGCACTACTCATCACCTTTTTAAGAAGGTTGTAAAGAGAGGGTCGGCAACAACCTTAGTCGGTGGGTCGCCGGCAGAAGAAAAAAGGCAAGGTAGACTTCGCGCAAGCGGGCGTCCAACTTACCTCTTACTTAATTGCAAACCTCTCGCGGCTTCTTGCAGACTAATAAGTAAAGGTATCAAAATAAAGAAAATCATTATCGTAGTCTTTTAATTTATAAATTCTTTGTCTGTCTGACAAGGGGGTCGCCAGAATTTTCCAACCTGTAAGGGTGTCGTGAAACCAATAAGATTGAAAAACACTGGGCTACGATAACTGCTTACCATCAGGCAGGCGGTATATTTGTTTGGTATATAAATAAATAAACAAAGTTCAATATTGAACCTAAGCTAAAAACAATATAAGCTCAAAACACTTTAATAATGTTTACATTAGGATCTTGTTGTAGGTATTTATTTACTTTCGTTCGCAAACAGGTGGCGCTAAAGTCGTTTGTTGTTGTAAATGACTTACTTTCATCTCCTTTAACACCGTTTAATTTAAATACGGCGTTGTAAGTCGTGTTTGTGTTCAAAGCCTGTTCAAAGCAAACATCTTGAATGTAGGTTTTTGCTCAAGATGTTTGGTAGATATAGGTACATATAATATACCTATAAGGATTATCAGGCACCAATTTCATTGCAAAATATTTGCTATACGGGCCAGTTGACGCAGTTGGTTAAGATTCACCTTACGCACCGCAGATTGTGGGTTCGATTCCGACACAGGACATGCATTTGTGTGCATGAACATGTCTGTATATCAGGAGTCTGGATGTAATTATGTATATTAAGTATGTATTTACAAACAAAAAGTAGTATATCAGTTATCTGGTTTCCATAAGCTCTGCTTAGTTTGGGATCAGATGACCGTGTGTGAGGAATGTCCCAGGATATTTATGTATATATAAAAAAAAAACAGTTGGTGCTCTGCGCTTTCACCTGCGTTCTCGTGGGATACAGTATTTTCCCCAGGTGAAAGATGTCCTGTGTGTTAATCCAGAACATATACTATCTAGAGTGGCGGATTTACCACCAGGCTGAGTAGGTTTGAGCCTAGAACGGTAGATTTAAGGGGCGGCAAATTTGGGGACCGTATTTTTTCTCATGTCTTGCAGAAAGAAGCATACATTACCCCGGCTTATTTTTAATCGGTACATGATTGATTTACTCAGAAATATACCCAAAGAAAATCTAATACAATTTCAACCAAATTGTTGGACTGTAAAAATAATCTAGGAGCGAATCTAAACTAATCTCAGATAAATTAAAAGTAGGATCTGCTTTTGAAACTTTTTTCTCAAATATGCCTATGTAGGCTACTAAAAATCTTGCTTCGTCTTCCACGTTAGCAGAATCGATCTAGGAACTGACAATTAGGAAATGTGAATCCACCATTGTCTATCTGTGTGCCAAAGGCATCCAAATCCGTTCAGGGGGCCTAACAAGGTTAAAATAACGGTTGTCTTTTGTCCTGTTTTGACGCTGGATGTCAAAGAAAGACAAAAGTCAAATAAGGTAATAATATTGTTTTATGAGCTTTTGGTTCGCCCTCTGATGTTGAAGCGTGATTGTGTCACAGAAATCTATTTGACTTTTATAATATCAGTGAGAAGAGAGATGAGATTCGTAATTATTTGTGGATTATTACAGTTTAAGGCGCCGTCCAACCACAACTGTAGTTATTTTGAATTTGTATTAAAGTAAAGGTATAAAAATATAAAAACAAAATAAAATCGTGGTGCGATAGATCCTATGATGACTATTATTTTCGTATATTTTTCTTCTGAAAATATTGTTTATTATAGCCATGAAACGCGATAAAAGCAATAAAAGAGGATACATTGGCGATTTTTTTCTATCGAGCTAAATTATTTAAATCGTGTTTTGGAGCTCGCTATACCTTAGGAAATATTGCCAACTATCATATATATTTTTTCCAATCTAAAAATATGTAATTTTCTTTACTTAAAACCGAATCATAGAAATGCATTTTTGCTAATCTGTGAACCCACAGCGCCTTAAAAGTGGATTTCTTACGAAATAAATGTTTTTTATTATAAACTTTGTAATATACACTCAGTTGAATATCCTACTCAATATTATAAACGCGTAAGTTTATGAAGATGTATGGATGTTTGTTACCCTTTCACGCAAGAACGAATTTGTATGAAAGGCACTCATATGGAACAAATGACGCCAGATCCGCTGGATTACTGGATCCGGTTTTCCGGATTGCAATCCCTAACTACCTATCTCTCGCGAATGTACCGAGTTATCTGATATGTACTTACTACTTACTACATGAACTAACTACAGAAGCGCTCGTGGTGTAGCATGATTAGCCGTTCTTAATCGATCGGCAAAGTTAAGCTACGCCTGTCGTGGTCGGTACCTGAATGGGTGACGTTTCCGTGCTTCAGAAGGCACGTAAAGCTGTTGGTCCCCGCTAAGTCGTTAAGCTAGTTGGATGCCTCCTAGGCAGCTTGAAAAATTCCAACAGTAGGTTGACCATTAGCCTACCTCCACCGATCCGCAGTGGGCACGCGTGGTGGAGTATTGCCCATTCCCTTTCACCTTCATTTGTGAAAGGAGACCTGTGCTCAGCAGTGGGACATTATAGGCTGATGATGATGATGATGACTAACTACATACACAGTATTAGCCTGTGCTTTGTCTTTCCCATACAATTCATCACGATTGGTTGTTATTAGATCCAATACCAAGTATGTTTTTTTTTTTTTTATACTACTTTGGTAGCAAACAAGCATTCGGCCCACCTGATGGTAAGCGGTTACCGCAGCCTATGGACGCTTGCATCACCAGGGGTGTTACTCGCGCGTTGCCGACCCTGCAGAAATCTCTTCACACCCTTTTTGAAGAACCCCATGCTGTACTCCATTGGGAAAACTACGGCAGGGAGCTCATTCCACAATCTGTGCGTCCGCGGAAGGAAGCTCCTTTGAGACCGCACAGTTCGAAACAATTTTGGTTCCAATATGTGGGGATGGACTCCCCATCGATGGCGAGAGTTGCGATGGTAGAATGTAGCCGTGGGCATCATCTTAAACAATTCCTGCATTAAAGAAAAAATATTAAAACTAACCAGTGTAAAAACAATCTAAAATACACGGGAACATTGAATGTGTTCTCATTGTATGCTTGTTTACAATATAACTGCAAAGAGTTTTAATAAACAGGGTCTATGTATACATATATGTATACCCCCTAACTCATAAAACGTTATTTCACTAATATACTGTAATAACGTCACTCTATTGGCATTGTCAAATAATGTGACATTATTTACGTGACCATTTAAACAGTATATTAGTTAAATAGCGCTTTATGAGTTAGGGGGTATACATATATGTATACATAGACCCTGTTTATTAAAACTCTTTGCAGTTATATTGTAAACAAGCATACAATGAGAACATAATCAATGTTCCCGTGTATTTTAGATTGTTTTTACACATATTAGTGAAATAACGTTTTATGAGTAAGGGGGATACTGTATTGTGTTATGTTGTGTACATTGTGCAATAAAGAATAAATAAATCATAAAATTATATACCCTGTGAAATTAAAACGTCATAACAAATAGTCCGGTCAAAGTGCAAAAACTCGCATAGAGCTGAAAATTGGTACGAATGTTCAGAACACCATTATAAAGGAAATGTAAAAAGTCCCCATCGATCCCACACTTGCAAGAAAATAACCATTACTCAGGAGAAATACATTAAAATTAATAGTATTTTGTACAAAAACACGAATTAAATATAGGCGTATATTCATACAATAGTCATGGGGATTCTAGGATCAATCGCTTGAAACAAAGAAAAAAAAACTATTGTAACACAAAACAAAACAAATATTACATTCCATCCGGCTGTCTAGCAAAACTTGCCGTTTAATTACAGCTTGCGTTATTTATTATTTTCAAACTTTTAACCTTCATGAGTCGTTCATCCCAGACAGACGTATAATATAATTATACATTATAAAGCTGTCTGGGCACGGACAAAAGGTAATACATATTACAGGCATAACACGTTGAGATGGAAATTTCAATGCTAGAGTGAAAGAATGAACGTGACCTTGAAAAGACGTGCTTACGTCAAGGGCTATTCTCAAAACCCCTCGCGAATGCAGCAACCACTCGAATCGACAAAGCTTAGTACTTTACGACGAGTGAACGACGGCTATTTTTCAAGGGCCATGTATTTTTATCCCAATGATTTTAAAACTAAGGATACGCCCACTGGAACATTTTGCAAAAAACTTCTTTGTATAAAGAAGTTTTAACCGTACCGCCCTTTGTTTAAAATCGAACTACGAAGTGCCGCGTTGCATGAGCGTCTATGATGTAACCTTGTATGTGCGTACAATGCACACATACAAGAAAAAAATAACAATAATCTAACGAACTGTTCCGTCGACCGCAGACGACTGAGTCACATTGGCCCTAAACTCAATTTTTAGGGCCAGCGCGTTGGTGCCATTTCTTCGTGCGGTTGACCCGGTCCTTACGCCATAAGTCAATGTTTTATCCCGAAACCGTTGTTAGGTAAACGTCAAAGGTTTGTGGGATATTTTCTACATCGTAAATAAATAATACTTGCCTACCTATCTGTGCTAACTCTGTATAATACCTATGTCAAAGCCCAAAGCCCACGCTTACCTAATATCGATTAGAGCCGAAAATGGCTTTAATTCTCGTTTAAATGTGACATGCTCTGAGCCGTGTGATGTCAGTTCATTGACATGACACTAATTGCATGTCAGCTGAAAGCGTTAGAATGTGTCAATATCAGGCAAATTAAGAGGAAATGCTGGTCGCGTTTGTTCCATACAAACGTAATCCTCAGTTTCCCCTACACACTTTTTTACTTTCGCTTACACTAGAGCAATGATTATTTTACCATGCAATCTGTAGGTACCACTGTATGTCCCTCGGTTATGTTTTTCTCCATACATTAATTGTTATATGAATTAGGAGCCTTCTAAAATCATAAAAACTTTACATTTTTAACGCCCTTATCAGACTTACAGCGAACAAATTTGACGAATATAATAAAACAAAGGAAAACCGACAGACATAGCCAAAGCCCTTCTTATTATGATTCTTGAATATTTTTTATATCGATCCAGTTTTGGTGGAGGAAACCGGGGATTACGAAATAGCGATTTCGTCTATTTTAAATAGGTATAATCAGTCCAAGCTGTAGCTGTATCTATCGCCCTCGGGCGGGATAGCTCGGGCACAGCGCGACAGCAATAGATATGTTACAAACCTATTTTTTAAATTTCTTGCAGCCATCCTTTCCTCTTAACGCTATTTTACGACAACAAGCAGAATACATTTACTTCTGTAAAATAATCTCTGCTCCTATCACGTATACATATTCACCACTCACGCATATAAACTCTTCAGTCCCAACATTTCATTGCACACATTTATATACATTTATGCGTCTGAACTTCTTTTACACTTGTGCCTTTAGCTACATCATATTAACATTGTGATTTAACACAAGACAAAGTAGAAAAATCCTACTATCCTACTAATACAGGATGTTTTTTTTTTGTCGTAAACCATACATTTTCCAAAAATGGACTTCATCATCATCATCATCAGCCTATAATGTCCCACTGCTGAGCACAGGCCTCCTTTCACAAATGAAGGTGAAAGGGAATGGGCAATACTCCACCACGCGTGCCCACTGTGGATCGGTGGAGGTAGGCTAGTGATCAACCTACTGTTGGAATTTTTCAAGCCGCCTAGGAGGCATCCAACTAGCTTAACGACTATCACAATTAAGTGATAACCGGGACCAACGGCTTTACGTGCCTTCCGAAACACGGAAACGCTCGATTTGAAATACCACTAGGCGGTCACCCATGCAGGTACCGACCACGACAGGTGTAGCTTAACTTTGCCGATCGATTAAGAACGGCTAATCATGCTACACTACGAGCGCTTTAGTTCAGCTAAAATGGACTTAATTCCATTCAATACTGAAAATACCTTATTCAATTTGAAATAAAATTACCGCAAAGTATGGTCACTAGCCACGAGCACTGACTAGAGCTTGCCGCTAGCCGCCAGACCGCTTTACCTACTCCCTCGCACTCCCGTTGAGTATTACGTCTACACCTTAGCTTATTATTTTAATTTTTATTGTTATAAAAAAATTAAGTATTTTTTTATATATTAGCACCAGTATCATTTGTATTATCGACACTGAGTCGCTCGTTCCTGACCAAAACAACGACCTGTATAATAAACGTGAAAGATTATTTGTTTATTCTCTCTTGACGCCTCGACGGCAAAAGTACCCGGAGAAACCCTACATCCCTCGGAAACGCGGGTGTAACCGCAGGGCGAAAGCTAGTAAGAGAACAATTCAATATCATAGAATTTCACTAGAAAACTCTATAAGATATATCTATTATTCGATGGGCCAGTTGGCGCAGGTGGTTATGGTTCACCTTACGCGCCGCAGGTCGTGGGTTCTATTCCCACACAGGACATGCATTTGTGTGCATGAACATGTCTGTATGTCCTGAGTCTGGGTGTAATTATGTATATTAAGTATGTATTTACAAACAAAAAGTAGTAGGGTAGGGGCACCAATAAATGAACGTTTAAGCGTTTTTTCCATCTTTAAATAGCTATAACTCGGTCATTTAATGACATAGGCGCTTGCTGTTTTTTTTCAATAATACCTTAAATCCTTATTAATTGAAGGATTAAAGTATTTATAACCTACATCTTCACATATTTTTTTAAAAATTGAAAATGTAAGAAAATTTAGGTTTTACCCCTATAGTTGAACACTGAGCCCTAATTATGAACGTTTTGTACCCAAAAGTTGAACCAACATTTGAATAGGAGTAGGTTCCATAGTAGTTCGTTCATTTAATGGATTAATGAACCATAAAATGAACGAATAATATTCTAAGTGAATATTATTCGTTCAGCTTGAGGCAAATAAACCCAAAGGTTGAACGAATAAAATGTGAACCGTTCAAATTAAAACCACTGATCTTAATGGTGATTCTATAGGAAAGTTAGATTTAAAATAATCAAAAACTCTAAAATAATTTGTTCAACTTTTGGTAACTAAGTTCATAAATTTAATAAAATTCATTTGAGTATTTTTGTTTTGGTGTTTAATCGTTAACTTATAGGTTTTAATGGGTATAAAAATTAGACCTTTTTCCATTAGTTGAACGCCGTTCATCTATTGGATCAAGTGAACAGAATTTAATCCATTACTTGAACAGTAAATTTCTCTAAAAAACGGTAAATAATGTAATAATATATATTAAGTTATTGAAAGCAGAATATATCAAGATTTTATTCCAACCAAAACTGCTCTAATATGACATTAATTCTTTCTATACGCTGACAATGTTCTTAAATTTGGAGGGACTTACCGTTATAAGGTTTCCATATAAAACCGATTTTTGGCGGGTAACGTAACACATAAAAATTCACCGCAAGCGCGTCTGGGCTGTAATTGTCAATGTTGTTAAGGAATATGGAAGAAAAAATATTGCCTTATGGGGAAAAAAATATTGCAAGCATGTAAATTTAGGGATTATATAATATTTTTTTAATTTTCGGTCGATCGTTCATCTATTGGGGGTCGGTCATCTTTTGGTGCCACTACCCTATATGTATTATATCAGTTATCTGGTTTCCATAGTACAAGCTCTGCTTAGTTTGGGAACAGATGACCGTGTGTGACGAATGTCCCAGGATATTTATTTATTATTAACACTTACATAAGTATTATATATCAATGTAGCTAAGTGAGAATGGAAGACGGTACAAAACGTTATTTTGTTAGTTTCCCATAGGTACCTTCGTCATGTCACTCAAACGTCGCTCGCGATGACGTTTAGACGCGAAATAGACCGAACAGGGGTTCTATTATCAAATCACTCGCACGTGATTTGGTTTATAAAATATGTATGGTATGTACAGTGTACCCAACTGATATGGCTCACCAAGGGCTTACCGATGTACCTGCGCAGAAGATACTTTTTGTACATTTTCAAAGCGCGGGATACCCTTATTGGTCGGCAGCTGCTGCCATGTTAGCGCGCGCCGTGCGGAGGGGCGTTACTTGCGAGTGAGACGGAACTAACAGCTGCAGTGTATTATGAACCTTATAGTAGTGATCTAAGGTTGATTGTAAGTTTTAAGCATTATTTCGTTAATCTTCGGGGCCATACTCTCTTTTCTGTGCGAACAAAGATTCACGACGCGCCTTATCAATTGGGTAATACTTTACTGATTTATCTATAAAACCATTAAATATACTTCGCCAGTATGCGTTGTAAGTGTTGTTACTTATGCCGCATCAAAACTAATGCAATGCAACATGCAATGAAACAATCTACATGATTCGAGTGCGCGATGCGTCTCAAAATGGACGCGTAGCGCGCACGTAGCGCGCACGTACCGCGCATACACTACGAAGTACTACGAACCCTCTACGCGCCCCTACAGCACAGGCAACGGTCGTAGCGTGCGCTACCTAGGCGCACCACGTCTAGATTATGCGAATTTCGTTTCAACCAGCAATACCTTGCGTGTTGCATCAAATAATATTTTTTCAACACACTTGCTCGTAATATGACATTTATTACACCGTTTTTAGTATCTTAATGCAGCTTATTACGTACAAGTGCTTTTTACTTTACATTACCGCACAGTTTTATGATAGGCAGATTGATAGTAAAAAAAAAAACTTGCGAGCCATATTTGTTGACGTTCTCATTGACTATTAACAAAAATCTACTTAATAAAATACAAATCTGTTTTTTCCTCACAAGTATGTTGAAAAACGTCTTATGACACGTGTGTGCTTCCTTATCGCTTAATATCGCCTCGTCTGTAATTACCAACTATGCACACATGTATCATAATGTACTATTTCTTTCTGTCTTTCTAATAGCTTATTGAATTCGAGATTTGAAATTTTTTAATCGAATGGTTTAACACATTAGAAGCTTCGACCATTAACGATGTGTCGCCTCTTCATTCACTAGCCGAAATGGAACGAGGTAAAACTTAAAATAAATAAAATATCATTGTTATTTTTCACCTCTACAAAATGTATTGGGTATAAAAACATTACACTTTTTTGTTTAAAACGATAATTTAGTAAAAAAAAATTGGGTAAGTATTATACTAATTATTCTTTCTTTTGTGTAACAGTATCTTCGCCGCATCACGTTAATGCAATCCTGAGCCTCTTTGTTTAAATAGCTTCCAGCTATTAGTCTAAATTAAGATACGGAAACAGAAAACCTTTTAAGATATTACAAAGTATCGGTAAATAGCCCTCGAGAGAGGAAGACTTTATTAAGTCTTTATTCTTTTACACCTACAGAGCTCCGACCCGGCAAAAGTAGTTGCAAAGTGTCTCTCTGACTGACCCGGAATGGGAGAGTTAAGATTTTTATAGGGGTTAATCAAAAAGCAGGCACAAGAACTGAGTATACACTTTCAAATGTCTAATCCGCATTATTTGAGTTATTTTGCTTTGTAGTAATCTTCTTACAGGCTACCACCCTTAAGAGGAAATGCTGGTGGCGTTTGTTCCATACAAACGTAATCCTCCGTTTCCTCTCTGGATAATGACACTAGAGCAATGATTATTTTACCATGCAATCTGTAGATACCACTGTGTGTGTGTTGTTTTTCTCCATAAATTAATTATTGTAAGATATAGGAGTCTACTAAAATCGCAAAAGCTTACCATTTTTAACGCCCTTATCAGACGTCCAGCGAACAAATTTGACGAATATAAAAAAACAAAGGAAAACCGACAGACATAGCCAAAGCCCTTCTTATTATGATTTTTTTAATCGATCCAGTTTTAAGGAGAAAACCGGGGATTACGAAATAGCGATTTCGTCTAATTTAAATAGGTATAATCGGTCTAAAAGGTGTCTCTATCGCCCTCGGCGATAGCTCGGGCACAGCGTGACAGCAATGCTTGCGTATTTTATTTTGTAAAATAAACAAAAATATATGTTTTGGAAAAAAATAATTGTCAGATTGTCCAAAATAAAAATATTTTTGAATGTAACGTTGCTGAGTTTCTGCACTGTTCTTCTCAGTTAAAGGCCGACTGACGAATATGTCTGTGTGGTAACTTCAGTAGCTTTGACCTTTATAAATGCCCTACTAGGGCCTAAATTGAATACAAGGCTTTGACTTCGACTATTCTCTAGTACCCCTTCTAGGCTTTGCAAAAGTCGGCGCCATATTGGATAACTCTCTTGTATTGGTAAAACATAACATAACGTGTGTGATGAGTATTTGATCGCAAATCGCAGATTGAGCGGACGACTATTTGACAGCAAATTGAGCGACTACTATTTGATAGCAGATTGAGCGGATGACTATTTGATAGCAGATTGAGCGGATGACTATTTGATAGCTAGCAGATTGAGCGGACGGCTATTTGATCGCAGATTGAGTGGATGACTATTTGATAGCAGATTGAGTGGATGACTATTTGATTGCAGATTGAGCGGATGACTATTTGATAGCAGATTGAGCGGACGTCTATTTGAATGCAGATTGAGCGGACGGCTATTTGGTCGCAGATTGAGCGGACGGCTATTTGATCGCAGATTGAGCGGGCGGCTATTTGATCGCAGATTGAGCGGAGTCAAAGAAGACTAGGTATTTGGCATTCAAAGCGATGGCAATGTGTTGTATTTTGACAAAAAGTGAGCTTTTTAAAGGAGGAAAGAACCCTCGATAGGTACTACTAGTACTTCGATCACAGGGCAGTTTTGTTTCACCCAGACCTAAACGTCCATGATTCAAATGTCAAGTCGATGTAATTGTCATGTATCAGACGATGCTATTCCTATACAAGGCCGCTGAAACACGTCGGTTCATACAGCGCCCTGAATAATGTAGCGAAGAGATTATTTCAGTTACATAAGTTTTAGGTATCATATGATTTACGTGATTCTAGTATATATTTGAGATATCCTTTGAAATATTTATTTGGCTATATTGTAGTTTATATCTCGTTATAAAACGTGTAACAGACAGGATATATCTGCCTGAAAGGGATGAAGACTACATAAGGTAGGTATAGACTATAAAAAGTTTCAGCTCAAAATGTATTACTCATAAATTCATACCAAATATTTCCTTCCAAGTTATTGAATAACCAACCTGTCTCACCGCTCAATGAGGGTATACTATACATTTCTCTTTCGCGATCTTTGCGCCTAGTACCAAAAAAGTCGTACTTTTATGGATATACTCTTTCCGTACACACAAACACATACACTTACACATACACTTTGCGCGCGATTCGTATTTTTATATCTTAGTTAAATATTGTTTCTAAAAAACCTTTCAACTTATCACGAAATGTCTTGGAAGAGCGGAATCTTCTAACACAAGCAAATCTTTGCTTAAAAGGAGATTCCAAAAATATATTGTAACCTAAGATAAGTTATTGGAAATAAATTTATTTATTATTTAAATTTATTTTATTATTTATTTCCGGTACACTTATATTTATGTATATCTAGACATATACATATGTTGTCTCTTTCTAATTAGGATAAAAAGAAATATTTTTGGACCTGTTCTAATTATATTGATGATGTTGTTTTCCAAGATAAAGCCTAGCAGGAAAAAGCTACCAGATCAAGCTCCCACTGTTGAAGAGTTTAATTCAAAATATCCCAATTTAAAAATTGTTCAATGATTGGAAACAGGGCAGGTAGATGCTGAAGAAGTTTTTGATCCAAAACTCAAAATAATATCCAACTTTCAAAATGTAGCTATAAATGTTCAGTTAATTATAAGCCATTTGCGCACAAAGGGGCTGATGAAATGGAGTTGTCTAAAAGCTTTTACTTATCGTGTCAACTCGCCCGGCAAATTGAAGCGAAGTGGAATACACAATGCTTCGCTACTGGGTGAGATTGTCAGGTCTATATGACATAAGCATGTAAGCTCCTTGAGAGCTCTGAATCTGTTTGGAGGTGGTTATTTTAACGTTACAAAGACCCAGCCATAAGAGAAGAGGGTACAATTTGAGTTGGTTGTATGAAAGCTGCGTCATTTGAATTTTGAAATTTGAAAATGTTATGAAGTGTTTTGTCACAGTAAAAGATCTTGAAACTTTCAAAGGTGAACGGTCCCCATTTAGAATTTTTTAAATTATGCAAAAATGATTTGGAGTTATTCGCAAAAAACTGTTTTTGCGCACCATTTTTCCAATATGCTGGCGCTAGCGAAAGAGATACGAGGTAGCAGAGTAAAAATACGAAAAGAGCACGTCGAAATCTATATAACCACCAATTTTCAAAACTCCCGGAAAACTTTCCATGCAAAACTATCTGTTCAGAAACCACATAGTCTACGGTCCATAGACCAACGCGCACCGAAATTTAAAAGAAAAAACTGTCGACCAATCACAAGCGTTCTTTGAGCGTTCATTATAATTTTGTATTTTCTGCTTTGCTGTAACCGTCGAATAAACGAGTACGCAAGATCTCTCTTCTTTTAATTATAAATTCGCAACACTACCAATTGATTGGACTATACACTTCATTTTAGGATTCAAACCCTTCATGACGGCATTTGACATCACTAACCAATCATCGAGGAAAAATACCTTTAGAGTAGTAAATACCGGGCAATCAAACTCCGCAACTAACAAGTGATTTTGCACTGATAAATATCAGTACCAACCAATCACTGCATTTAAATGCTTCCATGACTTAGCCAATCAGAGCGCATTGCCGATAGTGGCGGCTTGACGGAAAAGATTTCAACAAAATAATAAATAAATAAATATCCTGGGACATTCCTCACACACGGTCATCTGTACTATGGAAACCAGATAACTGATATAATTACATATACTACTTTTTGTTTGCAAATTCATACATACATGTTCATGCACACAAATGCATGTCCTGTGTGGGAATTGAACCCACGACCTGCGGCGCGTAAGTTGAACCTTAACCAACTGCGCCAACTGACCCGTCAACTTCAAATGAACGTGTAAAATGCGCTTCTTCGGGTTAATTGTTCAATCATTGTTCAATACTATCAATAATAAGGTATCGTCGCATGGCACTAAATAGGTGCATGTTTATGCTACATTTAGTGTATTACAGGATTAACTAAAGCTGGCACGTTCAACACATTTACACGTGTAGTGTCTGTAAATAAGCCCGCGCCGTGATATCGCACTGCATGCGCACCTTAAGTCTGTCCGTCTCTCTCGCGCGCTGTCAAGCTTATGAGTATGAAGGAGACAGTTATTGTTTTTATTTTGCTACTGCTCATAAATATAGAACGGTCTTTTTATTGACTGACTGTATCGCGAAATTGCATATGCGTGAGTACCTAAGTGCCAGCTTTCGTTATTGCCTCCCAGCGATTCGAATCTGCAATTTTTAAAAATAGAATAAATTATTTATTCAAGTTCCATTTTTTTATCTTACAACAGTGAAGCCTTCACGAGAGCAGTTCGTTAGACTAACCACGTTTCAACTGTAACTCGGTCAAGACCGTTGGTTTAGGATTCAACCACAAACTGTCTTCCACTGAGAGAATTTAGTTATTGTATAGAGTGCTCTTCAAAAGAGAATTTTTATCTAGAATTCTTGCATAACTCAATGGGATAAGGTTTACTTTAGCTTTTTTTTGTTTTGGAAGCGAAGTAGAAACTGTTCGCTATAATGAAGGATGATTTAATTTAATAATTTTACTTAAAAAAAAAATTATTATACAGTCTGTTGTTTTGGTCGGCGACAAGCGGCCCAGGAGCGGTAGTACAAAAAATACATTTCCCAAAAATGGACTTATTTCCATTAAATACTGTAAATGCGTTGAGAAATACCTTATTCAATTTGAAAAAAAATTACCGCAAAGTACGTTCACTAGGCACGTGCACAGACTAGAGCTAGGTGCAAGCCGCCATCGCCCCACCCCTTTACTTCCGCGCATTCCCGTTGAGTATTACGTCTACAATTTAGCTTATTACATGACTTTCCAATATTTTTTTTTTTTAATTTTATTATTATAAAAAAATAAAGTTTTTTTAAATATTTTTTTTAGCACCAGTATCACATGTATTATCGACCCTGAGTCGTTCGTCGTTGACCAAACCAACGACCTGTATATTTTTACGTTAGATATTTTTTTATGTTTGGTACTTAGGTATGTATGTAGCTTAATTTTACCTTAGTGCATGGAGCTTTTTTGCTCAATGAAAATCAAAAATAAGCGCATAAAGAAAACTATATGGTTTATATACTGGCAAAAGCATAATTTAAACTTGTAAAAGTTATCGCTAAGTTAACCAACATTGAAATAGCCTTCCCCACGGAGCTTAAAAATATCATATGAAGAAAAATGATTCTCTAGGGATGTACCCTGTATGAGAAATATTTTATTTACGAGTCGAAAGGCAACATCACAAAAGGTTTTATAGCTGACAAGGCTATAGATCATACTATTGCGCCCCGCAGTTTCATCCGCGTTCCCGAGGAATATATTGTTTTCCCGGGATCAAAAGTATCCTTTGTGTTAATCTAGAACACATTCTATCTGTATGCCAAATTTCATCCAAATCAGTTTAGTTGTTGAAGCGTAATTGAGGGACAAACATAGAAACTCACAAACATCCAAACTTTTGTATTCATAATATTAATGAGATTCGAACAATCGAAAATTTTTACCCAAAGAAGCGCGATGCATTTTGCTTGAAATCTATTCCGAAAATGCGCTCTTTTCGGCAAGTCAAGGACATATACGCTTTGATTGGCCAAATCAAGTACACACGATGCAGTGATTGGTCCTTACTGTTCAAAATCACTGCAAAATAACTATTATAACGCGCGCGTATACAAGGACACGTCGCCGCGAAACGTCAAATCAAAGTTACCGCGCCCGGCGTCCTCCATGTTTTTCAAGTCAGTCGCGTGATGAGTCGTGTCGATAATCAACTGTCAAGAAACTGTGTACCTACTTATTATTCATTGCTAAAGATAGTTTTGATTGTTAATAGATCGTTATAAAACGTGAGTTTTATAGTGGCAGCCCAACTAGTGGCCCGAAGTTACGGAAAAAGTTCATAGACAGTGAAATACCTACTTACAATAAACTTTCGTGCAAAACCTAACCTTTCTGTGTCCGTCGCCGGCTACCAAAAATGCCGAGAGCGACGCGTAAGAAGAAGGAAGATAACGATACCGACGATTCTAACAGTGAACGTGAGATAGTCATGGAAGGGGGCAACGCGAATACCACCGGATCCAGTACCGTATTGATGACCGATACCCAAATGACGGCAATCATCGCGGCAGTATCCAGGAGCCAGGCAGAAACCAACCGGCAAATGTTCGAGAGCTTCCTCACCTGCACACGTTTATCATCACCGGACGTCGCCGCTACATCATCAGCGACGCCTGACGACACGCCCCGCCTGCACTCCGGCAACTTCGCAAAGTGCACGGCGCGCTTTGATGGCGCGGGCGGTGGTGCGACACACAGTGACGAAGTGCTTGAAGCCTTCATAGATTCGATAGAGATTTTTAAGGAATGCTCGAATATAAGCGACGAGCACGCACTTCGAGGATTACCGATGCTGTTAACCGGCGAAGCCGCCGTGTGGTGGAAAGGAGTACGATCTGCAGTCACTACTTGGCAAGAGGCATTACAAAGATTGCGAGGCCGATTCGGAGCACCCCGGCCTGCGTACAGAATACTTCGTGATATCTTCTCGAACGAGCAAGGAACCGAGCGCGTCGATACTTTCGTGTCCAGACTACGCGCGCTTTTGTGCAAACTGCCTTACGACGTACCGGAGGAGATGAAGATCGACATTATATACGCACTTTTAGATAGGAAAATACGTAAACATATGCCGCGTGATTCTGTTACAAATCTCGATGTATTCTTAGAAAAGGCTAGGAATGTGGAGGAATCGCGAGCCGAGTTCAATGACCGTAAGGAACCCATATTGGTAAGTCGAGACTCATTACCTTTACCTAATTCGAACGATGCGACTCCGCTCGATAGCAAATTATCACAATATAAGCGTATTAGACCGCGATGTACGTACTGTAAAATGTTTGGCCACTCGATGGAAGAATGTCGTAATCGCGAAAATCATAAAAAAAATGATGTAGGTAAAGTTGACGTGAGTAAATGCGATAATCGTCTTAATGAATCTTATCATGTAAAAGAACGTCGTAACCGCCTAAATTCGGACAGTAAGCCTTCTACGTCTACTTTCAATAACAGTCTTAAGTGTTATGGTTGTGGCCAACCGGGGGTCGTGCGTTCGAAATGCGAATCATGTAAACCGAAGAAAGACGCCTCCCCCACTCCGTCAAAACATGTAGACTTTAATAGTGCAGTTATAACTAATAGTTCGGAGTTACCTATGGTAGGAATCTCTGTTATGGATAAAGTAGGAGTTGCTATACTGGACACCGGGGCTACGCACTGTATAGCGAGCCCTGCGCTTTACAACATTTTTCTCGATCAGGGAGTCGAGTTTTCAGAGATGGAACGTAGCTTTACTTTAGCTGACGGCTCGAACCAAGTTCGTAATATACTCTCTGCAAATGTTGATGTGATATTACAGGAGCGAGTAGTACCTACAATTTTTTTAGTTCTTCCCGGCGCCAGCACGAAGACTTTGTTGGGCCGTGACTTCATTATCAGCGCAGGCGTCACTCTAGACATACCGCAGGGAACTTGGTGCTTCGCCGATAACCCTGAAGAGCATCATAGCTTCGTGCGTGAGTACAGCTTACCTACCGATAGTTCTGAGATCATGAACCTAGATACCGCTGACGTCAGCCTGAGAGACGATGAGGCATCCAAGCTTACTTCAGAGCAGAAGGATGTGCTTAATGCGTTCATCCTGAGCAGATCAGACCAATTCGCGCAGACTGGTCCCGCGACTGAATTTGCAACTCATCGTATTAAGGTTAGTGATAATCAAGAGCCTATCGCGTCTCCTCTTTATAGGATGTCTCCAAGTAAGAAAGAAGCCCTTAAGAAGGAGTTAGAGAAACTGCTCGATGCTGACGTAATTGAGGAATGTGAGTCACCTTGGGCAGCGAACGTGGTTCTAGTCACCAAAAAAGATGGAGGAACTAGGCTTTGCATCGATTACCGCAAATTGAATGCAGTTACCGAGGCCGACCGCTACCCTCTCCCGCGCATAGAAGATGTTCTTCATGCAGCGAAGACCACAGTCTTCATGACTACCCTCGACCTCCGAGCTGGCTATTTTCAAGTGAACGTACACCCCGACGATCGTGACAAAACAGCGTTTGTTACACCCCTCGGGACATTCCGGTTTAAACGAATGCCGATGGGTCTGAGGAACTCAGGTGCGACCTTTCAACGCCTGATCGACCGTTTCAGGTCTAATCTACCAGAGCAAACGTCCATCTTTTCTTATCTGGACGATCTGATCCTGCTTTCTGGCTCATTTTCAAGACACCTGCAAGACCTGGAGGTGGTTTTCAACAGGCTGAAGCTATTTGGCTTACGCGTGAACCGTGAAAAGAGTCATTTCGCACGAGATTCCGTAAAATTTTTAGGGCATGTCATTGTTCCTGGTGGAATTCACATGGATCCCGATAAAGTGAGTGCCATCAGAGATATGGCACCACCACAAAATGTTAAGCAGTTAAAAAGCTTTCTGCAAACATCCAGCTGGTTTCGACGTTTTATACCTGCTTATGCTGACGTTGCTCAACCATTGACTGACTTGTTGAAGAAGGCAAGTACATGGCGTTGGGAGGATTCGCAGCAGAAGGCATTTGAGCAAATTAAAGACCTGCTGACTTCGGCCCCGATACTCAGACAAGCTGATGAGTCGAAACCGTTCATTCTGCGGACCGACAGCAGCGGCTACGCTCTCGGAGCTGTTTTATTGCAGGGGGAGAACGCCGATGAACGCCCGATTGAATATGCCAGTCGCTTATTGAGCGGAGCCGAGAAGAATTATAGCACGACGGAACGTGAAGCTCTCGCAGTCGTCTGGGCCGTCTCGAAGTTCAGAGGTTACATCGACGGAGGCGAAGTCGTGGTAAGATCTGACCATCAACCGCTACGCTGGCTCATGAGCTTAAAGTCGCCGAGCGGCCGTCTAGCCAGGTGGGCCCTTACATTACAGGAGTATAACCTGCGCATCGAATATACACCTGGAAAGGTGAACGTCATTGCCGATACCTTGTCTCGGCCAAATAGCAGCGAGGATTCCGACCTTTGCCTGACTACCATTGACTTGCCGACGAGGTCACCCAGCGACATCAGAGACAATCAGCTGAAAGATCCTGAAATCGGTAAAATAATAAAGGACATGGAATCTCACGAACCCTTTAGGGGGAGACCTTGGTCTGATCGCGGCTACGTGCTTTCCGATGGCATCTTATATAGGTACAGACCCGAAGATGATAATGATGAGGAGAACGCGTGTCTTGTTGTTCCAATAAACGAGCGCTCGAAAGTTTTAGAGGACTTTCACGACGCTCCGACTGCCGGACACTTCGGCGTCGAGCGAACGCTCGCACGTATCTGCTCCCGGTACTACTGGCCGGGGATGAGATCCTACATAGCCAAGTACATCAAAGAATGTCCGGCATGTCAGAGATATAAGGTAGATACTAGGAAACCGTCAGGCCTACTGCAGACCCCTGCAACCGCCAGGAGGTTTGAAGTAATAGCAGTGGACCTGTTCGGCCCTTTACCCGACACCGCTTCTGGAAATAAGTGGGTCTTAATCATAGAAGACGTAAGTACGCGTTGGGTAGAACTATTTTCACTCAAAAACGCAACCAGTGCGGAGTGTGCCAAGGTTTTGATAGATGAAGTTTTCCTGAGGTTCGGCGTTCCGCGTCGCATCCTGAGTGACAATGGGGTCCAGTTCATCAGCGCAGTCATGCAGCAGGCATGCCACTGTATGAGTATTGACCAGTCGCTGACTCCATTATATCACCCGGAGGCCAATCCAGTGGAGAGGAAAAACCGCGACTTAAAACCTCAATTAGCCATTCTCGTCGGCCGTGACCACAGTACTTGGGACCAGCACTTGCCTGCAATAAGGTTCGCGATGAACTCTGCCGTAACAGCCAGTACAGGGTTTTCGCCCGCCTACCTTACCTTTGGCAGAGAACTACGTGCACCCGCTGACGCTGCCGTGGACATGCGCCGCATTCTGGAAGGCGACAACTTCATACCGGCTATAACTCCTTATTTGGAAAAACTTTCTACCGTCCTCGTAGAAGCCAGGGACGTGCACGAGAAAGCTCAAGCTATCCAGAAGAAGAATGCCGATGAAGGTAGCCGACCGGCGCCAGATTATGAAGTAGGTGATTTGGTACTCTTGAAAACCCAAGGAGCCAACGACACCAGTCGAGGACAGACACCGAAATTCATTCCAAGACGTGATGGACCGTACCGCGTGAAGAAAGCCGTTAGCCCCACCACTTACCTGCTGGAGCGCATTGCTGATAAGGAGGTATTAGGTAAGTACCATGTTACCCAACTCACACCTTTCGTTGGCCACGTCCAAGCACCGGTACAAGAAAAGCGTAAACGAGGTAGGCCGCGCAAGAAGATTGCTAACCCGAACGCGGGGTCGCATTGTTCGGATTAGAGGGGGAGTTTATAACGCGCGCGTATACAAGGACACGTCGCCGCGAAACGTCAAATCAAAGTTACCGCGCCCGGCGTCCTCCATGTTTTTCAAGTCAGTCGCGTGATGAGTCGTGTCGATAATCAACTGTCAAGAAACTGTGTACCTACTTATTATTCATTGCTAAAGATAGTTTTGATTGTTAATAGATCGTTATAAAACGTGAGTTTTATACTATTTAGTTGCGGAATTGGATTGTTCGGTATTACTACTCGAAAGGGATAAGTCGGAGTGTTATGATTATAGAAATGAACCGTATTACAAACCCATAAGGTTAATTTAATTTTATTAAATCTACGGCTAAATATATCGTGATCCAAATAAACCTTATTGCAATAACATTATCATATCTATTTTTGGTAAATAATTTCATCCATCATAGAAAAGTGATTGTTATTTTTTCTAAATAATGAAATTACTATGCGATATAAAGCGTCAAACACAATATCAGAAATATCGATATCGATACTGTGCCACATCACTAAGCAAGCACGTTGAAGTTTCGCTCCATTCTTGTTGAGTGCGTTTTCCTGTTGCAAACAAGGTTAGGCGTCTATTTCTATTTTGTGATAAAGATACATTATTACTTATTTTATTATCCACGGAGTAGACGTTTTATAAAAGAAATGAGGAACATTGATTTATGTGCTTGCTTTTGATGATTATGTAGATTGATAATTTGACCTACCTACACCTAGGTATTGTTAGATTATCAAGCTATATTTACATCAAAAGATACCATCATTGTATTAAATAAAACAAACTATCGATGAAACAGATTTTATCATACCAATACCAGTGCAATCGAATCTCATTGTAATATTTTTACCATTTCTATTTTTGTAACCAAGGTCATTCTGACGTTAATACATTCTGTAGCATTATAACTGTAATTTCGTTACCAGTAATCACATCTTCGGTAGTATAGTGGTAAGTATCCCCGCCTGTCACGCGGGAGACCGGGGTTCGATTCCCCGCCGGAGAGAAACACTTTTTGCCATAAATATGTTAATCTTCATTATTTTTTCTTAATTCTCTTGCGGCCCTTTATAACCTACACTACAAAACGCTCATAGAAACAATATTTTGATATAAGCTCCGTCATTGTATGAAAACCTAATAGGTATAAAACTTTGTATCAAAGTCAAATGTGAACGTGTGACCTAGTTAAGGTTCCACAAGGATCTACCTTTTGAAGATTTGAGGCTTACATCACTAGCATCTTTTAAAATGTACTTATTTTATAGATGTATGCTCTTGTTCGATACCTCTAGGTATCCACATCAGTTCTTTGGATCCGGTTGTCACGTAATCACAAAAACAAATTTTTAATTAAAAAAAAATTAGTCATGCCTATTTCTGTCGGAAATTTACATTTTATTTTTATTATACCAGAGGTCGGTTGTACTACTTGTACTCCACACATGGTTATTATTCACAAAATGTGACAGGTATCTAATAGTAAAGCCTTGTTACAAGCTTTTATTTAACTTGCAATGTATGTAAAGTAGGTAATTAAATTAAAGTAGGTATATCCTAAAAACTGTAATTTAGTGATTTTTAGTGATTGTAACTATATATTTTTTCTTTTCTTCTTAAAAATATGATTGTCTTGTGTATCAGCTAGTATTTAATCATTTTATAAGCTACTCTGTCCAACTATATATTTTGTTAAATATTGGCGAAAACTTGTTATTGGCCTCATTACTATCTATTTAAGCAGTTTGATGTATTATAGCCGTAAGTTTTCCAATAAAAAATAAAATAAAATAAAATGTAACTAGGTTTGTTAGTGGAATCTTGCAAGACGAATTTCATCCGCTTCCAGTGGTCGGATTGACTTGAGATTTGGTATACATTCATGGAGGAACTTCCTTCTTTCCTCCATGTATACATTAGTGTATTGAAAGACAATGCAAGTACAGTCAACAAAAAGTATCTCACCAAAAAAGCTTTTTGCTTTTTTATAAATATTTTTTTTAACAAAAACATATATATTTTCAAAACAGAGAAAAAGTACACGGCTCGCCTCGTATGATACTTGATATAATATATACTTGATATAATATCGAGATTATCATTTTAGCCTGTATACAAGGTGTAGGCGTAACGATCACGAGACGATCCATGAATATCATCACATATATTACTTTAGTGTCGAACCCTGAAGCGCTGAATTTATATAACAGCGTAATGAAAACTCGTAAAAATAAATTATCCTTTTCAAAATCCTAAATAATGTGTGCGTCAGATAGTTATATGAAGGTACAGGTGATTTTTGATCTGTTCAGCTAATTTTGTTTCTGACTGTACTTTGAGGACACAAATATACTGGTCACGTAAATAACGTCACAAGGTAAGTATAGTGTTCGAAAAATATAGTATGGTAATTTAAATTGTGTTTTTTTGTATTACTTACCATCTCCATCATAATGACTCCAGACCTCCATAAACTGATTGGCCGATAATTTCTTCAGTTCTCTCGAATCTGGATCTCGGTACTGCCGCATAAAATTTGATGCCCTTTCCAGATTCAGCTTCTTGGCTGAACAAGTCGAGTCTATGCTCATTTTAAAAAAGCTTTTGAATATGGCAATAATAAAATATAAATCTTTGAATTTAGAATCGACAAATATAAAAATAGATGATTGCTTCAATCACAAAATGTTGATCTAATTTTTGAAATTAGAATTATGTTTGTATATATATAGATTTATTTGGCTCTGAATTATTGTCAGTGAATGTATACAATTTTATAGTAATTTACGTATATTTATATATTTGTGAGGGTACGTATGTATGGGATATTATTTGTAGCTAAGTTTTCTTGGATTTCATCTCATCTGAAACAAAATAAATATGATTAGGTATACAAAAAGAAACATTAAAGCTAAAATAAAAACCACATCTAAAAGTTATAAAAATTCAAATATTCTTGCGTAGATAACCTTTCGTGAAGATCATCTGCGCCTCTTTGAAGTTATTGTGAGATAATAAATATTCAAATACTATTTTAATATTTTTCCATTTTTATTACGATGTAAATTCTCAAATTTCCTTTCCAAGTCAAAGAAAAGTAATTTGTAAACTGGCAATATTATCAGCACATATTTGTCAAACGAAATTATTACCGCCAGGTGGCGCTTATACGATAACACGAACTGAATATAAAGGTTTTATTCATTGCGTAACATCTATTTTCACAAAAATAGATTTCACTGCATGGAAAATGCATCGATTTTTACCATACTGACTGATGCATTAGCTAACAGGTTTTCTAAAATATTGTATCTACTATATATTTGTTATGTGACTGATCGAACTCAATTTATATTTGATTTTGAGTGTTTATGTCTTTTTGGAATTTGAGATGATGAAGCCCAAGTATGCCGAGTGGTCTTAAAAATACAAGAAAAGGTGACAGTGACATCTCAACATCGATTTCGACATAAGCTCAGTACTACTAATTTCAAAGTTAACAAGTTCTTAGTTAGAAATGTCATTTTTAAGACAAGCTTTTTTTTAAGTGACTGTACTTTTTGTTAACTGTACTTGCGACAAACTACTCATCACGACGAATCAAACGAGCCCAAACTCGATGGGGTTATGTGGTTTTATTACGGAGTTCTTGTGGCCACCTTCCAGCTCCATCATCAGATCAGCTCCACGTCATCATAATATTGCATTGTCATGCGATTTGCATATTCCTGCAAATTTTCAGATCAATCGGAAATCGGAAAGTGGGTCAAATTTAACATGCAAAATTCCATTACAGACAACGGGACAGGATTAAAAGCTTGTAAAAATGCATAGCTCCGGCCCAAATGTTATGGCAGTAAAAAAATTCAATGATACCCGAATATTATTATTAATGACATAGAAAAAGACATACATTTCGAGAAGAATTTCAATTAGAATGCCCTAGACGGGGCCACATGTACCTAGCAACATTAAACTGTGTTCGTATATAATGTGACGCAATAAATGTTTGAATTTGATTTTTTTTATCTGTCACGACTTAACAGAACAAGGTTGAAGGGAGGGGGGAATATAAAATCAGTTCCGCATTCCGTTTTACAAAAATACCACCCTTAATCCGTAATCGACGTATCGACTTCGCAACTGGCACGCGAGCTCGGAAATCAACTGACAGAATTCATTGAAGCTGTCTGTCTGTATGTAGGCATGACTATTGAATAGATAATAAGGTTTATTATTGGAATAAACTGGTTTAAACCTAAGGGGAAGATATGATACCCAGTTAATGGGTCAAAACGCACTATAACAATTAAGCCGGCCAAGAGTCTGAGTCCGACTCGAGCAACGCGGGTTCCGATCTTCCTCAGACGTAGCATTTCTTGGTTTGAGCCATAACTGTAGAAAATACCGGACCGCATAACTATATTTTTGAAATGCATATGTGTGAGTACTGTGAACGTGCCAACTATCGTTAACCGACCTGTATACAAGTGTTTTGTAAAGGACCTGTTGAGCTTGTTATGTTGCTGACTGTACAGAGTAAATTTTTTAAAGGTAGACAAATTATCAGAGGTTATTGTACTCATCATAATGAAAAAAATTACTACTAAAGTCGAACACACACTTATCCGAGCCGAACGCGTCGAACGAATCGAAGTCAAGGACGCCTCGCACACATATTCGCACCGAAAGAATCGACCGCGCCGGAAGAATCGACCGCGCGAAAGAAGAAAAACAACTCACATGTTGCTCTGTCGTATGCAACTAACAGAATGCGAGCGCATTGGTCGAGTCGACCGCATAAGCCGCGCTGAATCTGATGAAGTCATTGTCTAGGATTTCTGGGGTTCTTCCAGATTCGGACGATTCGTCGCGGGCAAGTGCTTGCGAGCTTTCAAAAGATTTCATATTAGACTAGGAGGGCATGACAGAAATGGTAACGATAAGGAAAATGGATGAAATCGGGTTCATCGGATAGAGGATACCTCTCTGATGCCAAATAAGTCGGTCTGCCTGCGCCAATTGATTGCGTTATCTAGATATGGCGCCTGAAAAACGGTTTATCGTGACCGAAAAAAAATGATAAGGTAAATGGCTGAGCTCGACGTAGAAAGTAAGTAGTACTTGTACTGATGTCATTATAAAAAAAACTGACCAAATATTCGGTTGCGTTATCTAGATATGGCGGCTGAAAAACTGTTTATCGTGACCGAAAAAAAATGATAAGGTAAATGGCTGAGCTCGATGAATCATGGAAGTATTAGTGCATACTAGCTTAGTAATAAAAAAACTGACAAAAATTTTGGTTGCGTTTCGTAGTTATAAGCGATCTACGTAATAATTATCAATATGGATAATTTTAGTGTTTTACGGTTTCGCGGAATTTACATTGTCAAAAATATGAAAATGTTATTAGTGCCACCCCCTCCCTTTATATCCCCTACTACTCCGCCTGCACTGAGCGGCATTCACGAGTCAACAGACATATTATAAGATTATAACATTGTTGTGAAAGATATTTTGCACAAGTTACCTGCACGAGCTTACAAGCAAGTTCAGGCAACGCTTACTCGCGCTGTTCACGAGTTGACAAAAGTGTTTTATTATAAATATGTCAGAATTAATGTACCAGATTAGTGAAAATAGTGTAAAAATGAAAAAGTTGTGTTGTTAAATGAGAACTCTTTAAAAAATCATCATCATCATCAGCCTATCCCACTGCTGACCCTCCTTTCACAAGTGAGGGTGAAAGGGTCTGGGCAATACTCCACTACGCATGCCTACTGCGAATTGGTGGAGAAGGCTAGTGGTCAAACTACTGTTGGAATTTTTCAAGCCGCCTTGGAGGCATCCTACTAGCTTAACGACTATCATAATTATGTTATAATCGGGACCAACGGCTTGACGTGCCTTCCGAAGCACATAAACGCTCGATTCGAAATACCACTAGGCCCATCTAGGTACTAACAACGACGGTGGTAGCCGATCGATTAAAAACGGCTAATCATGCTACACCACGAGCGCATTAAAAAAAGTGTTACAAATTCGAGGTAATCGTATCTGAAGTACGCAAACATATAATTACCAAATAACATAGATTGTCATTGTAGTTATCATTTATCATGTTATAAAAAGAAAGAATAAATATGTAAGAAGCGCTCGTGGTGTAGCATGATTAGCCGTTCTTAATCGATCGGCAAAGTTAAGCTACCACCGTCGTGGTCGGTACCTGGATGGGTGACCGCCTAGTGGTATTTCAAATCGAGCGTTTCCGTGCTTCGGAAGGCACGTAAAGCCGTTGGTCCCGGTTATCACTTAATTGTGATAGTCGTTAAGCTAGTTGGATGCCTCCTAGGCGGCTTGAAAAATTCCAACAGTAGGTTGACCACTAGCCTACCTCCACCGATCCGCAGTGGGCATGCGTGGTGGAGTATTGCCCATTCCCTTTTACCTTCATTTTGTGAAAGGAGGCCTGTGCTCAGCAGTGGGACATTATAGGCTGATGATGATGATGTTATAAAAAGTTTACAGTAGTTAAAAGTTCGTCCACTTTATTTCATAAATTTACTAAGAAAAACGCAGTACCAGATACACATAATTGATTACCAATTACACAGTTGAAGAAATTCTACTTACAGTGCCTAATATACCGAGCACACCTTAATATTTATATTATATAATATACTTGCTAAAAACAAAGATTATCAAGATGCACTAATAGAGTTATATGACGATGAGCCATTGAACAATAAAACATGAGAAAAATTAGAACAAAATAAAAAAAAAAAAAAAAATCCTGGGACATTCCTCACACACGGTCATCTGATCCCAAACTAAGCAAAGCTTGTACTATGGAAACCAGATAACTGATATAATACATATACTACTTTTTGTTTGTAAATACATACTTATTATACATAATTACACCCAGACTCAGGACATACAGACATGTTCATGCACACAAATGCATGTCCTGTGTGGGAATCGAACCCACGACCTGCGGCGCTATAGGTTAAGACGCCACGTCTTAACCAACTGCGCCAACTGGCCCGTTAAGAACAATTTGTTTGCGACATGGATTATGATCCTGTGTCCCCTAGATGGGGCAGAGGGCGTCTACAGAAACTCTGGAAACTCTGAAGACTTCCCGATCTTCTTCGCTTCGTCAAGCACAGTGCGTCGCCAGGTTTGTTTGGGACGGCCACGCTTTCGTTTCCCCTGCGGATTCCAGTCCATTGCCTGTTTGGGTATATGGTCGGGGTCCCTTCGGAGAGTGTGGCCAATCCAGTTCCATTTGCGACGCTTGATCTGTTGGTCGATCGGTGTTTCGTGGCTGCGTTCTCGGAGCTCTACGTTCTAGATTTTCTCGGGCCAGTGGATAACGAGAATTTGGCGAAGGCATCGGTTGACAAAAACCTGGAGCTGGTGCCAGATGGCCTTGGTTACTTTCCATGATTCACACCCGTACAGAAGAAGTACAGACTTCACATTGGACCCGAATATCTTGAGCTTAACTCTGGGTCAGCTTCCGAGACTGCCATAAGGGGCGCAAATGCACGAAAGTTGCTCGGGCCTTGGAAATCCGATTGTTTGCGACATGTATGGCTGCAAAACTATGTCAATTCAGTCAACGAAGATCGCCATAAGATGCTTTAAAAAAAACAAACCTAATAAAAAAAATAAGAAATTTTATAAGAGTCATGAATTTTGATGCTTCTTCAATGCCACCTTCAAAAGTAGAATTGGATCAGCATATTACGCGCAAGATATGTATAGAACATATGGAGCAATGCCTGTTGATAAACTCCCAGTAGTCTTTCGCCAGTCAATAAAGTAAATTTTTGATTCTATAATAATTGTAAAACTATCGACACGTTACAATAAAAATCTAAATTCATAAATATTATGGGAAAGTCCGAATAAAATTTTTAATGTCTTAAATAACTAATATATTGATTTCAAAATTCCAAACAGCAGTTATTTTTTGCGTACGGTAGATGGAAAATAATTGTTGGCGTGTTGCCGCTAACAACATCACTATAGGTTCACGCCTACCAGACAACTAAGCATTTATTTCATATAATACTCGAACTATAAAAGAAGATGAATATAACCGCTCACTGCTGGCGGGGCGGCGGGAGGTATAAAGGAGGGCGCCCCCTCCCTCACCGATATCATTTTCATATTTTTGACAATGCAAATTCCGAGAAAACCGTAAAACACTCAAATTATCCATAGTGATAACTGTTACGTAGATTGCTTATAACTACGAAACGCAACCAAAATTTTTGTCAGTTTTTTTATTACTAAGCTAGTATTCACTAATACTTCCATGATTCATCGAGCTCAGCCATTTACCTTATCATTTTTTGACGGTCACGATAAACAGTTTTTCAGCCGCCATATCTAAATAACGCAACCGAATATTTGGTCAGTTTTTTTTAAATTGACATCAGTACAACTAGTACTTACTTTCTACGTCGAGTTCAGCCATTTACCTTATCGTTTTTTTTTGGTCACGATAAACAGTTTTTCAGGCGCCATATCTAGACAACGCAACCACTTGGTGCAGGCAGACCGACTTATATGACATCAGAGAGGTATCCTCTATCCGATGAACCAGAGTTCACCCATTTACCTTATCGTTACCATTTTTGTCGTCACCTCCTAGTATATATACAGAATTCCAAAATTCCTTTCGTTCGATGCGTTCGGCGCATTCGGCTCGGATAAGTGTGCGTTCACCTGAACTCGGAAAATTCGAAAAACAAAAACTTTTTTCTAACATTTTGATGGTGCAGCGTTGATCTTTAGTATTCTGTGATATGACATTAATTGTTTTTTCGCTCTGAAAAGTACTTGAAAGTTTAATGAATGTGAAGTTATAGCCACATCTACTGCTAGCAATGATTTTGGAAACACCCTGTTCTAAATGGTTTCTTTTTCCCAAGTAAACATGTAGACAAACCCGCGGCCAGGCAGAAAGTGAATTCATAAATTCACAGGAAAATATTCGATTATAGGTAAGGACGTCTGCGCCATATAATTCAATATTCAGCTCTCGTATTGAGTAGGTACAAATTGAAAAAGTTCCTCCGTCCATGTTTACACGGTATGTAAATACATGGAAAATTTCGTAATCCGGTAAATAGACATGACATAATAATACACGTATGTATATGACAATGTATGAGTCATATCTTTGTACCTCTTCTCAGTTCCAAACCGGTCGTAGAGTCAATGAGTACTACCGTTTCTATGGCCACCAGATGGCGCCACTAGCCAGTAAGGTCCTATAGCTATCGTTGAAACAATGTCATTAAAAAACTCAAACACAAGTTTTTAAAGTTTTTTGGCGCGTCGTGAATCTTCGTTCGCACAGAAAAGAAAGTATGTCCCCGAAGATTAACGAAATAATACTTAAAACTTACAATCAACCTTAGATCACTAATATAAGGTTCTTAATACACTCACATACCACAGAGGATTTATGGTAATCTCTGCTGATACACTGATACCATGATACACTGCAGCTGTTAGTTCCGTCTCACTCGCAAGTCACGGCCCTCCGCACGGCGCGCGCTAACATGGCGGCAGCTGCCGACCAATAGCGTTTCCCGCGCTTTGAAAATGTATATTTCCGAAACGGCTGAATAAATTTTAAGGGGAATTTCATTGGCAGATAGTTGACTTTTAAGAGAGTAATCCAAGCTATTATTCATATCAAAACTTAGTTGAAACCGCGGGGGCCAGCTAGTTGATAATTTAAAGAACCGCTGCACGCTGGTAATTTAAATAAATAAGATAATTGGGAAATTCTTTGCAAGAAAACCGGTTTTCAGTGACGAAATAATGGGTTATTTAATATTCCAACCTTGATATCTGCTATTTTACAACGGAACCCCAATAAAAGTAGGATTTATGAGAGCCGTCGGATAAAAAGTTTGTAGCGGCCTCGAAGATACGTGAGGGTACACAATATAACTGTTATTTATTGAAGTCTCGTGGAAGCCATGTTCAACAATATTCTTTTTACGCGGCCCTAAATATACATTCGCTACGCCCAATTTAATAGGGTTTAATCTAAAATATAGTCTAAAATTCAAATTTCTCACAAAATTCTGATAATGCAAAATAACCGTGTCAGTTGAGTAGGTTTTACACTTTTCGCGATTTTATTAAAAGTTTTTTTTTTTAACTGTTTATAGGCCTGTGTTTGACCACAATCACACCATGGTAAGTGATGATGCGGCCGAAGGTGGTAAGCACACAAAGCCTAGAAGGAAAGCTCTCAACTGCAGCTATCGGAACACACCGATAGCATGGCGATAGATTTTCAACTTGAGAGTGGTAGCGAGCCAGGCGGGTACTACAAAGTACCCTACCACCGTGTTATGGTTTCCTCATGATGTTTTCCTTCAACGAAAACTCAAGCTCAGTGTAGGATTCGAACCCGGGACCTTGGTCTCGGTATCCGACGTCACTACCACTGAGCTATCATCGCCTTCGCCAATTCCCGACCAACTGCTTTGTAAGTATATTTCTATGTTTTTGTATGTATTTGTATTTCTATGGTTTCGGATGATAATATTATGTACTGTTTGTATGTATGATGCATTGAGCTATTATTACTACGTATATAGAGAAGCTATCATAAGCAAAGGTTATGTCCCATTTTTTTTTAGTCGACTATAGTTCTCTTTAGCGCTAAAACAATAATTAGTCGTCCAAGCAGACAGTAGAAACACGTAGCGCTATCAGAACGCTTTTAGGAGTTTTTTTCTCGCAAACTCAGTGAGTTTCGTTCATCGTTCTACAACAACAAGTGTGAAAAACTACGAACAAATCAAAGCAGTTTCTTTATCACATTCGGACTAAAATTGTGGCTTGTGAATATTTAACTGATTCATACAATCACAAAAACATACGTAATGGCTGTTATCGAATTGCTACTCTAGTCTACTCCAATTTATTTAGTAGTTTTATGTCGAAACTCGTTTTAAAACAATGAAAAGTTCTAAATGATTCAATTGGTCTTCAAAATCATAATACTTTGGCAAGCGGTTAAAAAAATTACAATGACATCAAATGTTATAATAGGACGCGCGTCCGTCGCGAGAACCAACAACATACTTACCTATATTTTCCATAGCTAGCTTCGGGTAAATATTTTAAAATTAACAGCCAGATACCGCTTATCTGGCCATTGGAAAATCAGCCTTAAATAATTCATGCCGATAGAGAGGTACCTACTATCATTTTCCTACAACAGTATTACAGGTTTAAACACAATGTTCGCACAAAATAGGTTTTTCAAAGACTATTCGTATTCAGATTACACTTCAATCAGCTGTAACGCGAGGCAATAATTGCTCTATGCAATGTAATTTACCCCGATAGACGGAGTATGATGCCTCGTTTAGGCTGTTTTAAAAATTACTGGACTCGCTTATGATTTTTAATATTAGGTAATTGATATTGAAAACAGGCGATATTTGGTTACAGACAACCAATATGAGCTCAATCCCGTTTGAAATTCCCGTTACATTCCTTGACAAATCATGGATGGATGGATGGAAGAAAATCATAGATGATATTAGATCATTCATGATTTTCTCAACATGAGATTAGGTGGAAATCTTAAGCTGATGAGAATAAGTACTGCCAGTGCAGTGGTACATCTCTCATTGCTATGCTGGATGTAAGTGCCAAGGAATGTACTCGAGGAAGTAAATTAACTTTTAATAAATTAATTATACCAACATCGAATTGGTTTGCGATAAAACGCTTAAAATGATGAGAGAGTTAAGCCATCTATGAGTCGGTAGAGGAATTGTTACCTAAATCAAGTATTTTTGTTTATTTAAATCACTTTTTAATAATTAGTCCGTTTTTATAGCACTATAAATAAAGTATTTTTAAAACCTTTACTAAGAATACATAGTAGTTATCGTAACTGGAAAGTATGTAGTCAAGTAACTTGAACATTCCTTATATGAAACGAGGCACAACCTCTCATTCCATCAGCGTGCCATCGCTTTTTTTCAGGAATCAGGTTCAGTCGGGGCCACTAGTTGCTCCCCACTCCCACCTAATAGCCGTTTAGGCAGCCAATGGCTTGGACCTTTTTACTCTTTATTAGGTCCAATTGGTTCTTTATTAGATTTGGTAACGGCGACGCCAGTGAAGAATTTATTTTTACATTTATAAAATTTATAAGTTGAGTAATGTGTCGTTGAATTCATTCAACCTTTTTTTTGTTCAATTTAGGACAAAAGGCCTTTATATAGGTTCTCGCTTAGGCTTTAATAAAGCTTAAAGATTCCGCATTTTCATTTTATCAGCGTGATGTGATATTAGTGTCGAAGAACATCTAATAATTATTTTCGGGTTTTTAGACCGAGATAAAAGATTAACAATTTGTGATGCGTAAAATGTCTATTTACTATATTTGACGGGCCAGTTGGCGCAGTTGGTTAAGGTTCGCCTTACGCGCCGTAGGTCGTGGGTTCGATTCCCACACAGGAAATGCATTTGTGTGCATGAACATGTCTGTATGTCCTGAGTCTGGGTGTAATTATGTATATTAAGTATGTATTTACAAACAAAAAGTAGTATATGTATTATATCAGTTATCTGGTCTCCATATTACAAGCTCTGCTTAGTTTGGGATCAGATGACCGTGTGTGAGGAATGTCCCAGGATATTTATTTATTTATTTATTATTTATTATAATATTACTCAATAAAGCAGCGATTAAAAGTGCGTACCAAGCCAGAAAAATATGGCAATGTCAGATGAAACAAACTTATGTCTAATCTTCGCGTGGAGATGAGATGGAGATAGCGTGTTTCGCGGAATAAAAATGAACAATGAGGTTAGGCCGCATATGGAGTACTGCTCGCACCTCTGAGCAGGCGCACCCGCTTATCAGCTTGATCCAATTGCCTCGGTGCAAAGGCGGGCCATTCGTATCGTTGACGATCCCATACTCACTGACGGTTTAGAACCTCTCAGCCTTCGGAGAGATATAGGCTCGCTCTGTGTGTTCTACCGTATGTATAATGGGGAGTGTTCGCAAGAACTTTTTGACCTGGTGCCATCATCACCTTTCTAACATCGCACTGCTCGCCGGCGATGTGGAGTTCATCCTCACATCCTCGAGCCGCCTCGATCGTCCACACAACGTTTTAGTCGGACGTTCTTACTGCGGACCATTAGGATGTGGAATGAACTCCCCGTTACGGTTTTCCCTCAGCGCTACGATATGGGGTTCTTCAAAAAAGGCGTAAATAGAGCTCTACAAGGTCGGCAACACATCGGCAATCCCCCTGGTATTGCAAATGTTCATAGGCGGCGATGACCACTTACCATCAGGAGGCCCGTCTGCCTGTTTGTCAACCTATTGACATAAAAAAAAAAAAAAAAAAAATGAACTAAGCGCTTTTTATCTAAATAACTCGTAAAGTATAGAATATTTTAAAAAATCGTTAGTAGCAGCCCTAGGTCATATGTTAGTGATATTATTTATCGAATTTTTATCTTAATTAGATACACCATGACCGAATAAAACCAAAAATTCATTATTTTTAGAGGTAGCTTTGTAATTTTTTTCTATAGAGGAAATTTCATTCCATTATATTTTTGCTCAGATAGAACCCTCGCGTATATAATGAAAATACCCATATAAAAATATTTTTTTCATTTAAATACTATTTACTTGGGTAAATTTCAATTCTGAGATTGTTATTTTGCTTTATACGCACTTATGTAAGCGATTTAAAGCTTTATGGGTATTGCCGTCTCTTTAGCTGAATGGTACAGTTGTAATGATGTGTTAATAGAATTTATTTTTATGAGAGAGATGAATAAACGTAAACAGTTTATGTTTCGTTTTATGACCGTATTAGGAATGAAAAGAAGTGAAACACATTACAGATTTATGTATATTTTTTATTTAAATTAACGTAGTTAATGGTGCTAATTCTGTTGTAAATCGCACTAAACTAATTTTAGTCACATCACATCTCTTTTTTACAAACATTATTGAAAAAGGATAGAACATATTTAAAGCTGTCAAATTAATCTTTGCCGTCTTCATTTGCGGGTATTTAGACGTAACCGCGATAAATGGCGACTAAATTTATATTGTAAACAAGCATTGGACTAATTTGACAGGACAACATTTCTTACATCCTTTTCTTATGTTCTTTGTTAGAAAGAGACAGAGTGAGATTAAAATTAGTTTAGTTGTAAACAACAGAATCAGGGCCATTGATAGTTTGTTAAGCTTAGAGAATTTAAAATAATGTTAGTGTATTTTGCAGTTTCCTTGTTGAACTCATTGAGCTATTATTACTACGTATAGAGAAGCTATCATAAGCAAAAGTTATGTCCCATTTTGTTCTCTTTAGCGCTGAAACAATAATTAGTCGTCTAAGCAGACAGTAGAAACACGTAGCGCTATCAGAACGCTTTTAGGAGTATTTTTCTCGCAAACACCGTGATTTTGTCCGGCGTATTCGCGTTTCGTTCATCGTTATATAACAACAAGTATGGCCGGATGGCCTCACTTGAACGGAACATAGTTTTGATGTGTGGCGTCTTCTCTATATGTAGTAATAATAGCTCAATGGTTGAACATCAGTAAAAGAGTCAATCTAAAAGAACATCCTGTATATACTATAGACTTTTCGTCGTAACTTTTTAACTTTGGGATATAAAATATTTTACTTGCCTCAAATTATTCCTTAGTACCTACATTAAAATGCTACCACGATTCTTTACTCTTCCAAATTCAAGAGCTATCTTATATAGACATTTCAGCCACTACCAACACAATATTTTACCTTCTAAACAGACTGTTTCGCAAGAACAAACAAAAATAAGCTATATAGTTCCACTGAATTGTGTTATTTGTTTTCCCTTGGTGTCTGAATAAGTTAACAGTAACCAAGTACGACCAGACAAATAGACTACAAATGGCGTAATATAAACCTTAACACATTGTTATAAAGGTCTTGTTTCAGCTCTTTTATATTGGATATTGTTTTCTGGAATCCAAATCCCAATAACATTTTCTACCGAGGTGTCGATGCTTATAGTTTAGTCGATTATTTGCAGTCGCATTTCATTCGATTTCTTTGTATTCATTGTACCTAATAGAATTCTCATTGAGTGAATTAAATGCACGTATCGAACGAAATCCGCTCTAGGGAATATTCAATTGAAGAGAATGTATTGAACCATCTGTTAAGGTAGCTTGGAGAACATTTATAAATACCCAGCTAAAATATAAACCGCTATCAATCTTCTGTACTGCAGTTTACCCATAGATTTAGAATGTTAATAGATTGATAGCGATAGCAACACATACCTTGCGACAAGTGTGTGCAGTTTGCATATAGATGCATTCACAGATATATCGTAAACTTGTTGATTTTCTATAAAAAAAATGACGAAATGAGTTTCTAGTATTTTATTCTCGGTAAAAGTATCGAAATAAACACTATCTCTATGGGTTTACCATGTTCCAAAGAGATCTTATGGTGCGTCTATGCTACGCGAACTGAGCAAGAGCTGCTTTGGTATTCTGAAACGTTTTTGACAGCAACCGACGACGACTCCGTTGTGACGGTTAGTCCGGGAGGTAGCGTTGCAAACACAAAAGTCATAGTAAGCCGGCTGACGTTGAAATGTATAGTTGATCTTATATGACTAATAAGTGAACCGACCGTCTGCTCAAGTAAGTGCTCAAATCTTCTACATCCGTCATCAGCCACTACCAGTAAAAAAAAAGACATAGTACGCCGGCTCAAACTTGTTTCATAAGTATTTGACATAATACTGAGCTGAAAAAAATCGTCTGCTGCATGGTGGAGGGGGGAACACGCGTCAGCTGCTCGCATGAATTTGTAAAAAAAAAGTTTACCCCTGCCGTAACCTTCCAATCCTAAACCCACCGCGGGTGCATCGCTGATGCGTGGTTCACATATTAGTCATTCAAGATCTATTGAAAAAGATGGCCATAGATCGGCGTATTAATACTACCTAAAATGCATCAGTACCTCCCGGACTATTGCATGTCGAAACAATTGAATACTTGAATAGGTCAAAAGAATTAAAATGGGCTGGAAGGTGTATTGTAAACATCAACTGCGCTCTGCGAGTGGATTTCATTTATTTTAATGATCTGAGTCGTAATCCCAAGCTAAGCAAACTTATGATATGGAAACTAGATAAAGGCTAATTTTATTTCATATTTTAGTAAAACTTTAATGTACTGAATATACCAATTTTAAAGGTTTAATATGAAGGCTATTCATTGGTTTAACTTTATCTTAATATTACGACTTAAACTTCACAAAAAGAAAGCTAGATATAGCACCCATATTTTGAAAATATTGAAACAATTAACATTTTTTCACAAATAATGTTTAATAACATACTCGTATGTAAGTACATACTACTAAATTGACGAGGTATTTTTTTATAAGGAATAATAAAAATAAGCCAGATATCAAAGACTTCTATATAGAATTTGGAAGAATTTTAGCATTTCCAGTAAATAAAAATGCATTGACTTTGTAGTGCTGTGCACAATTTAATCAATGTTTATTTCAACAAGAACAGTTAAAGAATTACTCGCCAAAAGTCTCAACTGTTGAGCTTGACGACGTTTTTCCAAGATATCTTCATCATTGGCTGATTTAAGGATGCCCATAATATGACTTATCCGAGCTGCAGATATCTGAAATATGTATACCAACTCTGTAACCACTATAAAATTAGTATCATCATCATATTCTGTCACGAGATGTCCTCTGCTGAACTGGGCCTTTGTTTTTGACTGATTTCGACAAAGAACAGTCTTGGATTTATAATAAATAATTTGTAATAAAACATACTTACTTCAAATATCATAACATTACACAGAAACTATCATAAATGAAAGTGATCCACAAAGTGACAGGTTTTTTTTATAATGGATACATAATACGACCTTAATAGGAGCTTCCTAAAATTAAACATTAATTAATTGACCAATTGAAAAATGTAGCACCGCACTACGAATGTATAGAGAATAGACCGCGACGACGGACGTCGTCGTCGTCAGCTGTCAAAAAAGAACAGAATTGCACTACTGAGCACACGTGGAGCACGTATTCGCGTAGCGTAGACGTACATGTGAGCATCGAACGAGCGTTCGCCTCGCGCTTGACTGCGCTCCGCCAATTGACAGTTTTTTGACAAACACACATTCGCATCGCGCTCGTATTGTAGCCTCGTTGTACGTCTATACTCTTGACATTGCGAGCGACGAACGAATAGGCTCGTGTTTGGTTCGCATAGCGTAGACGCACCATTATGTTTTCCCTAGGACTCAGTATGTTAAACTCAGATTCCACAAAATCAAAAAAGCCTTGAATTAAGAAGAGCATAAAACTTGGTAGCATCAGAAAATTTAAGTCAGATTGGTTATCAATAATTTTCAAGTACTCGATAACACTTATGAAAGACACAGAAACTGAGTACATAAACCCGTCAACCTACGGGCGATAGTCCCAAATCAAATAAAATTCAATTGGCATGGCATTATGGAAGATTATGACCCTAAGTGCGGGCCTGCGCCGATAACACGAGTAAAGCCTCAATGAAGAGTAATCCCCTGGGGCGATCTCATGCGGTCTTGGTGATTAGGGACGTTGGAATACTGATTCCGGGCTTTTGGAATCGGGTCTGTATAGAATGTATCATATGATGTTGGCTTAGATCTAACATATAAATGGCATATCTAAATATATCGTTGTTCAATTATTTTGGCACTTGTGGTTTGGATGGGCTTAGGTAGTCAGTTGATTTCTATTGCCACAATAACTTGAAATATCAAATTAAAAATGTATGCGAGCCCCGATACGTCCTTTTTTGTGGACTTTAGTTAGTTAATATTATTATTATTGTACGGACGGAACCCTCCGTGTGCGCTCCACGTCACACTTGGGCCAGTTTTTTAAATATATCTTATTCGTTTATAATTATGTTCACAAAATATTATAACCTGCTGTTCTCTGTTGCTCTTGGCGACTATGCAGTTGGAATGGGAAACTCGTTTCCGTAACTCTGTGAGATTTCAATCCGAATTGAGCATTCAGGTAATGTATGAATGTTATGTATTTCATTTGCATGGAGTTAAAATTGAATAAATTTTTGAATTACGTATAATTGATATACGAATGTCAGTACAGAGTCGTGTTCATATTCGTTGTTCTGTGGTGGAGTACCTACTTAAATTCAAATTCAAAAAGCATTTATTCAATTTAGGCCCTGGTAAGGCACTTATGAACGTTAACAAATGGCTCTACACCGGTTCCAAATACAACTTGAACTGAGAAGACTCCGGAGAGACATTAATTTTATTTAAAAAATACTGCAGATTTTTTTACAGAATCCACCGAAATTTTACGCGTTCTGCGGCCATAGCAAATTATCTGATGTTTCAGAACCATACTTAGGAGATTTTAAAGATGCTTTGAGCCCAACTAAGTTATCTGATAAAGATGGAGTCAAGGATTAAATCCAGTGTATTACATCGGCCCAGACTGAAGGGCACGAAGCCCTACTATTACATAATGGAGAATTTGCGGTGGCGTTCACTAATTATAAGGGATTCCGTTAATATGGGTCTTTTGAACTATGTCGGGTTATATGAGGGTTATGTTATAATGAATATCGGGCTTGATTACTGTAATGGAGGTTGTTAACTCAATCGAGATACATGCTCATTTAAAAAGACAAATTGGAACGTAAGGACATTTGTTTAAATGTGGTAGAGCTTAGCGCAAAGAGCAGCTCAACTGGGGAAGTTCGTCCATCCACCTTACAGGAATCCGCAGC
The DNA here is from genome assembly GCA_951394255.1 of Polyploca ridens. Classification (NCBI taxonomy): domain Eukaryota; kingdom Metazoa; phylum Arthropoda; class Insecta; order Lepidoptera; family Drepanidae; genus Polyploca; species Polyploca ridens. The sequence continues at coordinate 6,961,925 of OX596265.1, read as the reverse complement.
CAAATAACTTTGTGTTGTGTTTCTGCGCGTGAGTCGAATTTCACCCACTTCCAGTGGTCGGATCGACTTGAAATTTGGTATGCATTAGTATATTGGATGACAATTCAAGTACAGTCAACAAAAAGTACAGTCACCAACAAAAAGCTTGTAAGTATTGAAAATGAAATTTTTAACAAAAACTTATCTCACAAATTCACGCAATCAACGGCTTAACAGATTAAAATTGGCGCGTAGATAGATTAAAATATGGAATAGCATATAGGATAATTTTTATCCCGGGCAAAAACATAATACGGATATCAGCAACTTTGTAAATGATCAGTATATAATCATCATGAGTTTCTGAATTGTATCAAATATCCTCGAATGCCACTTACTACGGTTGCTTTTTTCTAACCCGACGGCCGCTCGCACTCAGTTATGCGATATTCACAAAACACGGGGTACGAGTATTGTCATTGTTTTTCAGGGCCGCCCTAAGCGAGCGCGCAAAGCGTGCACCGCACACGGGCGGCACGCCCAGGGGGCGGCAAATCGATCGACTCATACCTAATTCAAGTCATTGTACCCCTGGTCGGTCGACTCCTACGCAGAGGGCGCGCATAGAATACCAACATGGGGCGCCTAGCCCGCAGCGGGCTACCCGGTCACCGGCTAACGGCGCGCGAGTCGCGCGACGAAATCCACCAATAGGCATAGTGAGGAAACATTAATTATCCTTTTTTTTAATAAAACTCAGAGTAAGTAGTCGAAGGGCGGCATAATCGGTATTGCACGCGGGCGACGAAACAGCTAGCGGCGGGCCTGTTGATTTTGTCTCTATTACTTAATAGTCGCGTGGGACTCCGGGCTCTATGCTTTTACCTAGCTGGTTGGCTACCATCCACAAGTTGAAAATCAAGACAAGCCTGCCAGTGTAGTTAGCAGCTGCACTTGAGAGCCAGTTACATTCTAAACTATGTGTGCTCATCACTGTCGGCCATCAAAGAAAATATCTAAAGACAGTTTCATCATACATAACTAAATAACGGGTCATATTATTTAACGGGTATTATGGAGTCTAAACACAAATATATTTGAGTATCTAACACTATCCCGGATTATCCTGGGATATGCATAAGTGGTGAATAGCGTAGTCAAACTATATGGGTCACCCTTCTGGGCCTGTTTTCAAGATAGCTTTGTGTTTGTCACTAAAATAACCCGGGGTCTTAAAATAGTTTCGTCTCTTTTTGTTATATGACCTTAAAAAGTGACTGAATTTACTAAACTTAATTAAAAAAAAAAAAAAAGAGGGCCAAAGGTTTCTTTAACTTTATAAAAAAAATACGTCTGCTAAGATTCATGCCCATTGTATCTATCTAAAGTTTGTGACAAACATCACCACACACAGTACAGCAACTGAAATCAGTTTATCCGGAACGGTAGTCGGGTCGTATTTCACTTTATACCCGTCAACCGGATCAAGATAGAGGGTGTTTTATTGTACAAGTTTCGTTGTGATTCACACATAATTTAGACAATAAACAAAAGGTTTTTTACAACTCTGCATTGTTTTTGTAATTAACGAATAAAGGTTTGGTTTACCTTACTTACGTTCGTAAAATTTTGACAGTGACGTACGGTATTTATCGTCTATTAATCACATTGCGTTGTTTTATCAAATAAAGAACGAAAGAGAAAAGAGAACTGTTAATTCGAGAAATAACACAAAGTTTGTGTTACCGATGGTTAACGGCATCTTTAACATTAATTTACTCGAACGTCAAACGAACGGCAAAGTGTGTTAAAACAATTCACCCTTGTTGTTTTTAATTAGCTACAGTAATTTGTCTGGCGTTCAAAATGTCGTAAAAAGACTCAAAAGCTAGACAAAGAGATTATAAAATGGGACTCTTGAATTTTGAGAACATATCGATGTATAAACTCGATAACGCTGTTTTGCAAAGACAATTTAAAAAGATTGCCTGAAACGTCTTGGAATCTTCAAACGTAATGTTCATCGACTTCAAAACGTCAGATCGAAACTTTGCAAACTTATCAAGTACCGATTAACAATACAATAATATGTGTTATCTCAGATTATGAACTACCTGTGTTTCAAATTTCATCACGATTAAGTGTCGTTGAGTCCTCAACAAACAAACTCACATTCGCGTTTATAATGTTACGTAGGTAATTTATTTAAATTCAATTGTTCTTTTTAAATGTACTCGATTCGCGTTTTGTACTAAGCTATTGCTGTGTAATATTTATTATTCAGACTATTCATAAGTGCCTGCGAAGGTCTGATTGAATAAACGATTTGAAATTGAATGTATTAAGCAACGCAAGAATTAAAATAACTTGCTTGTCGGAAATCATGAGGCATTTCACTTCTACATAATTTCTTTATTATATGACGTATAATTTCAACACAAAAAGCCTGAAAGTCACTGAAGTTTGACCACTTACTTTATGTAACAGCCACTTTTTAGGGATGTGATGCGGTTTTGTTATGCGGATATTTTAAATTCTTTTATAATTAATTTATTATAACAATAAAAAAACTGTTTTACAAAAAAAACTTAAACCACTTCAAAGTACACTAAAAAGCTATCAAATCCTGATCTGAAACAAAACGGGAAGTGTACCCTTTCAAACAAAAAAAGAGTTTTCCGAATCGGTTAATAAATGACAGAGTTATGAGATAACAAACATAAATAAAAAAAAACACCCAAATTGAGAACCTCCTCCTTTTTTGAAGATGGTTGAAAATTCTCCCCTGACTGCGTAAGTATCGCCAACCAATCATTTAACCTTTTTGCAAATGTTGCTATAAGTAATAATAATTAAGGAAAAATAAATATAGTGATAAATTATATCCAAGCTTAAGAGCACATAGGTAAAATAAACATATACTTAAAATAAACGAAAGTTTTGTTGCCAATATAAGGAAATGCAGTTATTTAAGCGGAGTTCAGCTTGCATAAGCCTCAAACAAACACCGCAAACGTGCTTCGCACGTTTTGTCAGAGCTTATGTCAGTAATATTATTTAGTTGGCAACCACGGTTGGTACTTTAAACGGTGTATCTTCTCATCTCATCTCACTAATATAATAAACTAGTTGTGCCCCGCGGTTTCACCCGCGTACCCGAGATATATATTGCTTTCCCGGGATAAAAAGTGCCCCAAGTGTTTTATTTGATTTAGCTCCTGACAGTTAGGGGGTATTCTTTTCAACACGTGAATAGCTTCGACACTTTATCTGGATATATTATTAATCAAAGCAAAAAATTAAATTTAATTAAAAAAAATACAAGATCAAAGCTCACTTGTATAAGTAAATAGAAAGGTGTTGCAATATTAAACCACAGATGAAGTACTTATAGGTATTAAAATAAATAGTGACCTGTTAAAAGTTTCGGATATCATAAAACATAGTTTTCGGATATCCTTATATTTTTCGGATATGCTAAAACATCAATAGTACCTAAGTGCGAGCGAAGGCGCCGCCAAGTCACGATTACACGACATTTCTTTAGTAATAAGAAAATAATTTGAAATAAAGACACACACATCCCGTCCTTTCGGAAAAAAGCCGAACAAGTAAAAAGAATACCGAATAGGTACCATTTAGTAAATTGGTTTTCTCAGCATCTAAACTTGGAATTGCTTTAAAACTGTTGATTCGGCTATATGGTTCCAAATTCAATTTAGTTTAAATGGAAAAGTCAAACAAAAAATTTAAGGTTTTTAAACTTTCATTATTTTCCAGTCATTTAAATCCACAAACATTATAATAAGGTAAAGGGGATAGAACCTTTGTGGCATAGCTAGCCGCCGCCATTTTAGTTTTTTTTTCAATGTCGCGGCGCACGATGTAGCTGGTATATATGGGTAGAGGACACTTATACAAACAAAAAATGTTAATCAATATGGTGGCCTAAAGTGTCACGTTTCCGAGATATTTGGAGGTAAAGATCGCCATATGAGAATTATGACAATCATTAAAAATTTACTTATTACGTGTTTATATGCATTCGATTGTATTCAAATAATAGTTCCCAGGTTGATTTATATTTTTTTTTGAATAGAGTAAGACTAGGAGCACGAAAAACAATATTTTTAATTACTTACCTACTAAACAGCATCGTAATATTCGTTATGAACCACAATGTTGTCAAAGAAGCTCGGATCGTGACTTATTTTTCATCTTGTCATTATTATACAAACAAAAATGACAATACTTATCCTAAAATCTATGTTACTAAGTTAATTGGAACTAAAGATCGCTAAGTAATGCTCCCTGGGCGCTAAAATTACAATAGCGTCGTAAATAAATAAAAAAAACCCGGTCCCGCGGCCGGCCCGACCTAATAAAACTTTCACCTAAATGAATGTGGAAGACTGCTTACGTGCATACAATGCCAAAAAGGGCGATGAGGGCGAAAGAGGGCAACCCGACGTATTACAGGCCTATTGCCATCACCTCCCATTCTCTCCAATGTCATGTAGCGAGTGATCAACACGCAAGTCTTGAGATACCTAGAGGATCACGATTTGTTGAATGACCGACAATATGGCTTCCGCCAAAGTCTCTTGGCTGTGATGTGTCTATGTATACACTAGAAGGTCACCAGCCGAGTGGTCACATGCCTTCGAGAGTCAAGGTGGCGAAGGCGTTCGAACGGGTCTGGCACCGGTGTCTTCTAACGAAGTTAACAGCATATGGGCTTCCCGAGGGACTATGCAAATGGACCGCCGATTTTCTATCCAGCAAATGCATAAGAGCTGAGAGATATAAATGCTGGCGCCCCGCAAGGGTCTGTACTGTTCCAATACTGTTCCTGCGGCATATCAATGAAATCTCTGAAATCATTGTACAGAGGACGCGCATTGCCCGCGCCGCACCAACTACCCGGCCCACTGACCCACTGCCTGTGTCTACTACGTCAGCACCTTTTTACGAAGCCCATGCCTGAAAAGGAATCGAAGCGGGCTTGTGATGATGGTTTTGAGATAGTGCAAAGCAGGAAGCACCGTCAGAAAACGAATAAGAACCGATGCGGCACAGCTCCTGTGGAGCCCAAGCAAACCATGCGTGCTGCCATGCCAAACACTCCGGTGTATTTTGCTCGTCTATACTACGCCACTAAGGCGGAGGACATCGTGGAGTACATTCGCCAAAGAATCAAGTACTCGCTGAGGGTGCAGCTGTTGGAATCGAGCCGCAACGTCAACTTCAAGGCGTTCGTGGTGCGCGTATCAACATGTTTTCTACACCTCATCATGGAAGAGGACTTTTGGCCGCAGAACGTGGTGTTCCGTCGCTTTCGCGGACAAGTGCCACATGATCGCGCGAAGACATAGTGCAGTGCAGTAGTGTTAACTAACATAGGCTTAAGTGTTTTATACTATCAAAAATCTTTTATTATAATGTTTATGTTAGTTTGTAAGGTATTTATCTATAGGCCACAGTAGCTTGATAATAAAGATTTATTATTATTATTGCAAATATTCCTCGTTTCGTGGTGGAGGAAAGCCGCGAACGGCTTGTGTCTGAAATCGAGAGCTCACTAACTAGTGTCTCCGATTACGGTCGACTAAACCAGTCCATTTCAACCCCACTAATCCAAGTCTGCGCGTTCATCGCTAAGAAACCCCCATTTACTGTGGCTTTACAATTCCAGAATACGGACATCAGTGAAAGCATCGGGATCCTCGGCATCGACATTTCTAACGAACGACGTCAATGGGCCGTCTAGAAGACAAGGTTAAGCTAGCATCCAAAAAACTCGAAGTGCTCAACAGAGCGAAGCAGTACTTCACATCGGGGCAAAGGCTGCAACTTTACAAGTCGCCAATCCGGCCTTATATGGAGTACTGCTTACCTGGATACCAGTTTGGGCCTTTAGACTCGGTTCAGCGACGTGCCATTAGAATCGTCGACGATCCCACGACGAGCTCACAAGCGGCTTAGGGCCCCTCAATCTGAAGAGAGACTTTGCCTCCTTATGTGTGTTCTACCGCTTGTACGTGACAGTGTTCTGTAGAATTGTTTAACCTGATGCCTACGGCTACCTTCTACCATCGCAAGTCTCGCCATTGACATTCTCACACATTGGACCCAAAATAGTTTCGAACTATGCGGTCTCAAAGGAGCTTTCTTCGCTTACAATCAGGCGGGCCGTATGTTTGTTTGCTACCTAAGTAGTTAAAAAAACCTTTTATTTAAAGGTTTGAGGTCACGGCTTGTTTCTATTATATGTTTTATTTTATTTTTAAAACCGTGATGCTATATTATTTGACAACTATTGCTTAAAAACAAGAACATAAATTGTACTTAACCAACATTAAACTATTGTTATTCGTTTCATATTATATATTCCAATATCTCGGTAACTTGATATTTTAAGACAAGTATTGTCATTTTTGGTTAATAACGGCGACATGGAAAACAAGTTAACACTACGATCCGAGCTACTTGACAACATTGTGTTTCATTGCGAATATTGCGATGCGGTTTAGTAGGTAACCAATTAATGAATATTGTTTTTTCGTGCTCCTTGTTTACTATATTCTAATAAATAGTTAAATCAACCTGGGAACTATTATTTGAATACAATCTAATGCATATAAACACGTAATAAGTCCATTTTTAATGATTGTCGTAATTCACATATGGCGATCTTTACCTCCAAATATCACGGAAACGTGACACTTTAGGTCACCATATTGCTTAACATTTTTTGTTTGTATAAGTGTCCTCTACCCAAATATACCACTTACACCGTGCGCCGCGACATTGAAAAAAAATCAAAATGGCGGCGGGTGGCTATGCCAGCTCCCATACAAAAATGTTCGTACCCCTTTGTATGTTTGGATATAGGAGGTAATCTCCGGAACTATACTTATACGATTCTGAAAATTGTTTTACTAATAGGAAGGTCATTATTTTATTCTATGGTCATTATTCCCGAGTGCTTCCCTTTAGGATGAGAGAGGTGAAACCGAAGATGTCGACCTCTATGGCGGTAAGCAGTGTTTCTTACAGGTACCTACTTCCAAACGCCCCGGAGTAGCCTTACGCCCTCCCCCAGGAGGTTAGAACTTAGTCAATAGCAATAGGTTGCCGCTCGCTCACTTTCGCGCGTCTACAGCAGATTTACGTATATTCGCGACGAATATCCCTACAATTTGGCAAATTATTTAAACCTGGTATCATATTAGAGCTGGAAACCCTTTATTGACGTGACGTGGCACTCAATCAGCCAATCAGAAACCAGAATAGCGCCTAGAAAGAACGACACACTTTCGAGAATATCGCATCTTTTATACATTAACATATTAATAATAATTGGAATTGATTTTAAATATTACTTTGTTTCCTTTATTTACTCCGCCCCCCAGATCTCTTAACCGAATTAAACCCTGGAGAATTTTGCCTGAAAGAAACACTGACGGTAAGTGCAAGATGGTAAAACTTTATTAGAAGTCACAAAAACAATAGCATTAGCATGAATGGCACAAGTCTACAAAAGCTTATCTAAACTTTCTAATAAAAGCTTAAGCTATAATCTAAGCTTTCGCGAACTAAATTCATTGTAATATTAATGTATCGGGTCTATTCGCGCATAGATTATTATCAAAATTTGATTTTGACTGACCACGATCAATGCAACTTGATCGAAACGTCGAGGTTAGTCAAAATTAGACGCGATAATGAGCTTATCTAAATAAATGATATCTGTTATCTGGAAGAGACCGTTTCTTAGCGATTGTAACTTACAGTAATTTTTAACTTTAAGCATCTATGTTTATACTTTGTTTGTACAATAAAGAGTTATCTATCGAGGTATCTATCTATAACAAATATGCTGTGGCTAGCACCATCAACACCATATAACACTGATCTTCAGTGAAGCTCCTTGCAAAGTTGAGATGGGATCGCAGGGAGCTCCTTACACATTTTTTTTTTTTTTTTTTTTTTTTTACTGTTTATTGGCCTGTGTTTGACCGCTATCTCACCATGGTAAGTGATGATGCGGCCGAAGGTGGTAAGCACACAAAGCCTAGAAGGAACTGGCTCTCAAATGCAGCTGTTGGAACACAGACGACAGATTTTCAACTTGAGGGTGGTAAGCCAGCCAGGCGGGTACTACAAAGTACCCTACCACCGTGCTATGGTTTCCTAACGATGTTTTCCTTCACCCAAAGATCAAGGTCATTGTAGGATTCGAACCCGGGACCTTCGTCTCGGTATCCGACGTCACTACCACTGAGCTATCATCGCCTTGCATTAATGGCTTATACTAGTGTAGTGTAAAATAAATATCTTGCGCGTGAGTAAGGTCGCCAGAGCTCATTGGGGAGGGGGAAAAGTTGGTAACGCGTGAGTTCTCGTGGCATATGGCTACATTCGCTTACCATCAGGCGGGCCTTATGCTTATTTACAGACTTCATCGTATATAATAAGGAAATAAAACTTCCTCCCCCTTATTACAAAACAGGGTTCAAAGTAAACCCAGGTTTTAAAGAGTCTCGTCTCTTTTTCTTTCGTTGGAAAGTGACCGAGTGAGTTTTAATAAACTTACTTTAAACCTTTTGTAATAAAGAAGATTATGTTCATCTATACTAATCTATACTAATACTAACACTAATATACTTAATAACTCATTACTATATACTATACTATACTTATACTTACTTAGTGTTTTGTTTGTTTGTTTAAACGGGCTAACCTCTGGAACTACGAGTCGGATTCTAATAATTCTTTCACGAATAGGAAGCTAAATTATCATCGAGTATTATAGGCTACTTTTTATCACGGTAAAACCACGGGGGGCAGCTATTATTAAATATTACACATATTTTTTCAATTAGTAGCGAATACAATGCGTTTCGAGAGCCTACCGAATGTATACATTCCTATATGAGGAAATAATAGTCACTCGTTTGTTTTTTGTTCTACTGTTTTAATCTCAGTGCAATACAAATTTCCCATGGGAATTACCTGTGAATAGACTTTATTTACAACCTTTTCTACTACCTTTCTATTAACTATTGATATTCTCATTATTCGCTTACTGACTTCTTAGTTTAGTTTCTCGTTCCTTATAGATTAAATTCAAATTCAAATTCAAAAAGTATTTATTCAATTTAGGCCCTGATGAGGCACTTATGAACGTTAACAAAATGACTCCCAACTATGACAAATCAAATCAAAATCTCATTTATTGAGGCACAGACAAGACAACGTTATGTTGACTTCTAATTTAGAAAAAAACATACGGCTCGCCTGATGGTAAGCGGTCACCGTAGCCTATAGACGCTTGCAACACCAGGGGTATCATTCGCGCATTGTCGACCCTGCAAAAATCTCTTCACTACCTTTTTGAATAACCCCATGATGCTTCCTTGGGAAAACCACGGCTCTCCCATCGGTGCGGAATACGCTAGCATTGCTACAAACCTTTTGTGGTTTTCAAATGCTGTGATGTATTAATTAAATATAAAAAAAACTTTATCTGAAACTACTGACAAGAACCTCGGAGCAAAATACTCATACAACAGTTATTTAGCCAGGGGGATGCAAGTACAGAGAGAAATTACTACCGTATATATACTTCGTAATGTATGATATAAAGACCAAGCAATTATGCTGAGCAGCAGGATTGACATAAGTGCTGCCCAGAGCTTATTTACAAAAACCCCGGGTAAATGGTTAAACTTCTGACTGGAAATCACCTGACACAAAAAAGTGTGAGCGTCAGTATTCGGTGAAAGAAAAATATTGGTAGGAAACCATAGCACGGTGGTAGGGTACTTTATAGTACCCTCCTGGACCAGCTTCCATTTTAAATTGAGAATTTGGTGTCGATCAACTTTTTTAAAACTTTTTAAACGTTTGCGTTTGGCCGCTGACCCGCCCATAAAGATCGATGACGAAGCCCACACGAAGCCTAAGATAGAGCACGCGTACCTAGAAGAAACTTATTCAATCTGGCCTTGAGAGTCCTTAGCCTAGATTGTAAGTTAGCCGTAAGCAAGTTCCACTCTCTTGCTGTCTGTATTATATTATGCAAAATGCAGTGTCCATGTTTTCGGTATGTCAACAACGTACGGGTGAAAATTTTCCAGGCGTCTTGTACCAACATCCTGTATTTTACGGCAGCTGTTCGATTCTATGCTTTAAATTGTGTGTTGAACATCAACACTTATCGTTGTGAACTAGTCAAATACAAGCCTTTATTAAAAAAGTGTTGCCATTATTCATTACCAAAATTACCACGCCATTATTCAGAGGACATTTTTGAGCTGACAAATTGTGTAAAAAAATGGTAAATAGCCTCAAAGTTTCCTAATAAATTACGTCAGGTCCGATGCGTCTACCACCCCAGGGATTAGAGGCCCACAATTTATCTCCAACGAAACAGACGCTGTAAAACATGGGAATATCTTAATTGGTATCAGAAGGTGAATAATTAAGCTTGTCACCTTTATTTTTTATTTGGCAAGTATTATTTTAATTTTCATGGTGAGTAAACCTACTAACGACTTTTTGTGAACTTGCAGTGACGTTGCGTTTTCGTTTTTATTTTCTTAATCTCGTGTATTTTGAGTTTTATTGCATATTATCGGTGGTTTTTCATCCAATAAAGATCAATCCATGCGCACCAGTGAAGTGAAATGAAATGAATTATGTGTATCGTGACTTTTCAAGTTGTCTCAAACAGTTCGTGAAGAGTTTTAGTACAATGATCACCATTGTAGTAAAACATGACTTTTATGGACGTGAGTGACTGAAGACAATATTTGTAAGTGATGAAAATTATAATATAACTCGATACTGGCAGAAATAAGTCCTAATTTGGTTTTGGTTGCCAAACTTAAAATTAAAAAGACGAAGAAACCTGCTATGAAAACGAGACAACTACAACCAGACTCAAAACAAACATACATACATCACTGTTTATACTGCATGGAAATCGAACCTACCACCCGAGTCATACAGTCAAGGTAACGACCAACCAATGAGCCCGTCAAATACCTTCATGTAAAAAAAAAACAATAAGGGATCTGTTATTAAACAGAACTCTACAAGTTGTAGTAACAAATATCTCAACACCCCCATTTTATCTGAAGAGGTTTTAGCAGGGACGGCAAAGCACGAGCGATATCCCTGGTGTTGCAAGCGTCAATAGGCTACAGTAACCGTTCACCATCAGGCAATCCGTAATATATAAAAAAAAACTGAATAAAAAAAAGTTAATTTTATTATCAGATTCTAGCGAACGATGGCGTGAAGGCAAACTAAAGCGGTTATTATTTATTAACCGGCCTATCGATCGACAACAGTCTTGATGAGGCCATGGAGGTTCGGTCATGTTCAAGAATATGGCATTATTCAATAAATAATTATCGCAATGTAAACATGCTACGACGAGCTACGAGGGAGCTACGACCTGCTACGAGGCGGACCTCTACGAACGACGCGTAGTATACTGTCGCAGATTCTTTTGGGTGAATTTATTGAATAGACTGTCCTGTTTTTGCGAAATTTTATCGATTTTAAAAGGACTTTTTTAGTTTTGTTATTTTTCACGTACGATCTTCCATCTGCCGCCGGATACGTTTTTAACTGTTCAAGTTTTTTTTTTTTTTTTTTTTTACTGTTTATAGGCCTGTGTTTGATCGCAATATCACCATGGTAAGTGATGATGCGGCCGAAGATGGTAAGCACACAAAGCCTAGAAGGAACTGGCTCTCAAGTGCAGCTGTCGGAACACACCGAAAGGTGCTTGGCGACAGATTTTCAACTTGAGGGTGGTAGCCAGCCAGGCGGGTACCACCCTCAAGTTGAAGTCGGGGCCTCACACACGGTCATCTGATCCCAAACTAAGCAGAGCTTGTACTATGGAAACCAGATAACTGATATAATACATATACTACTTTTTGTTTGTAAATACATACTTAATATACATAATTACACCCAGACTCAGGACATACAGACATGTTCATGCACACAATGTATGTCCTGTGTGGGAATCGAACCCACGACCTGCGGCGCGTAAGGTGAACCTTAACCAACTGCGCCAACTGGCCCGTCAAACGAAAGCTCAAGCTCATTGTAGGATTCGAACCCGGGACCTTCGTCTCGGTATCCGACGTCACTACCACTGAGCTACCATCGCCGTAACCATAACGCATAACGCTAGTTTACCATAAGAGCTTTAGGTTTTATTATCAGATGCTCGAAAGAATTTCGATCTATTAAAACCATAAAAATTTTATACTGTGCATATGTTAGAAGCCATCTTGAGTATGCCAGCCAAATTTGGAACCCTCAATACTTAATTTATAGAGATCGTATAGAAGCAATTCAAAAACGATTCTTACATTATATTTCCTTCAAAAGTAACTTACAAGAAGATAACTATGAATCTCGATGTCGTAGGTTTCATATCCTACCCTTACATTATCGACGTAACGTAGCTGATATACTCTTACTCTCACGAATAGTCCGAGGCGATATCAACTGTCCTGCTATTCTAAGTAAGTTTTCACTGTCTGTTCCAAATCGGTCCCGACGTAAGTGGCCTCTCTTGTGTGCTCCCAAAGTCTCCACTAAGTATCGTCAAAATTCTTATGTAGTCAGAGTGTGCAATTTTTACAATAGCTTAGATGTAAAGACTGACATTGACATATTTAACGATAGTTTAACTAATATTAAGAATTCGTTTTCAAGGTTGTTTTTTCATCCTAAATAACTGTTTTTTAAAAGTGTTAACATTATATTCGCTCCTAAGTATAAATTTTATTTTTTCTTAATTCTTAGTTCTTGTGAATTTAGATTTTTAGTTTTGTTTGTTGAAATGCTATTTGTTTTTTGAATTACCTACTCTTACTCGGCAATCCCTTAGCAAGATCTTCATTATTCTAAATTTATCTATATATTTGAAGAAACTTTTAATTGGCTTATGTTAAACTATGTGTATTATTATTGTAAAAATAGCTGTAAGTTTCTCTTAAAAATGTTAAAATAAAATAACGCAATAACTTTATGTTCAAAGTAAGACGCTTAAATTACCTAACGATTTGATGGTGTTACTTAACACCTTATCAACATACTGCAGTAATAACCTTATGAATATTTTATAACCTACTTGTGAAGCAATAAGCTGTCGTCAAGTTATGTTCTGTTTGCTTGAAGTTCGCGTGTAAAGCCATCGCAAACCTTGACCGCGAATAAAATCTTTACTTACGAATTGATATCACAAAACGCAACCTTAATAACTTAATAATTTTATTAATATTTTATCGCCTTAAACATAAAAGCTTGGTACAAATATTGTCGCAAGTTAAATAGTTATTTAAAGACTATGTATTAGAAATCATTGTTGTTTGGCAATGAAAAAACCCTATGTAGCTAAAAACGTAATTTAATTCAAGGCTAAATAAAGAATGCGTGACGAAACAAAAACCAAATTCAATTTTGAAATTAGAACTCGTTCCATAATTCCGATTTCAAAGCTTATAATAAAATTATACATATTTAAAAATAAAATGACAGGCTTCAAAGAGAGGATAGATACGAAGGCCTCCGGGCTTACCCGAAGTCCAACGAATACTGTGACATATGTGAAAGTTTGTACAAAAGAACTCATTAGCTAAGCAAACTTGGCTCAGCAAACGTGCTCTCAAGAGAACCTGGCCATTGCTCCCTTTTATTCATAATATATTGTCTATTCATTCTTTATTCATTTCAAATACGCTAAGACTGGCAATATTTCTTGTTTATTCTATTTAAACGTTACATCATAATACACTGACGAGCAATATAAAAAAGCCACTAACATTACTAGCTGTCTCGCGCGGTTTCACCCGCGTTCCCGTAAAATTTTTTTTTTTTTTTAAATCGATTGTATTTTTGTTTTGTATGATTGTTTGTAACCTCATAACTCCGTCATCGCGTCATTAATTAACCGATTTGGAATATTCTTTTTTTTATTTTACTTCCCGTTTGGTCCCATTGTCATCAGATCAGGATTTGATTACTTCTTAGTGTACTTTGAAGTCGGTTTAAGTTTTTTGTAAAACAGTTCAATTATTTTCGATAATGTATTTTTTTGCGATGTAACTCCAATTACTGTTTTCGGATTTCTTCCTTTACTTGTGCTACATGGCATTGCTTCTTGCTAAATTTTATGATTCTAGGTCAACTACTCTATAGATGTGATTCCCTTGCCAGCGTCAAAATATGCGGCATAGACGGCCGTATCTCTTTATTGCGTTGACTTAGAAGTTTGATTTTTTCACTGCACCAAGGGATTGCAAAGCTAAGTATTTGATATTAATCACAGCTTGATACCTTTTCGCGTTCCTGAGAAAATGAGTCTTGACAGACGGACAACAAAGTGATCCTATAAAGGTTCCGTTTTTTATTTGAAGTACGGAACCCTAAAAAACACCAAATTGATACAAGAAAAGGAATCTAGCGCCATTTGGACAAAAGGTGGGTTAACAAAACAGTTTTTTTTATCCTACAATAATTTTATAATTATTTTGTCGTAAACCCACTTGTTTATTCATCTAAATGGCCCTATTTAAAAAGTTCTTTTAAATGCGTCATTAATTACATTTGAATGTTGCTTTTAACTTCAAGAAGCTCTCATGCGTAGTTTCAGAAATATTTGATGATAAGTATCTTTTTTATATTGCTCGTCTGTGTTCCAACACGCAGGTAAGCTAAGCCAGATTGACTCGCTGAGCATTTATCTATGTTTATAAAAGTAGGACGGACGCGTGTAAATGTATGTAATCCAATTAGTCTGTGATTCCGCGATAGCGTGACAATTTTGTTAATTAGAAATAAAATTGTTTTGGATACTCTCTAATGTGTCTATTTATTTTAAGCATGTTTTGTTTGACTTCAAAATGACTTTACACTAAGATTTCGACGGGCCAGTTGGCGCAGTTGGTTAAGGTTCACCTTACGCGCCGCAGGTCGTGGGTTCGATTCCCACACAGGACATGCATTTGTGTGCATGAACATGACTGTATGTCCTGAGTCTGGGTGTAATTATGTATATTAAGTATGTATTTACAAACAAGAAGTAGTATATGTAATTATATCAGTTATCTGGTTTCCATAGTACAAGCTCTGCTTAGTTTGGGATCAGATGACCGTGTGTGAGGAATGTCCCAGGATATTTATATTTATTTTTAGTAGGTACTTAAATTATAGGGGCCTATAGTTTTCCGGGATAAAAAGTACCCTATGTATTAAACCTGAATATATTCTACCTGTGTGCCAAGTTTTATCTAAATCCGTTTAGAGAGCGAACCACAAGCTCTTAAAACAATATTATTATAACCTTATTTGACTTTTGTCTTTCTTTGACATCCGGCGTCAAAACGGGACAAAAGACAAATAAGGTTATTTTAACCTTGTTTTAAGAGCTTGTGGTAGGCCCCAAGTAGTTTTGACGTAAAAGAGTATCATACATTTATCCTTACAATACATTGGACGTAACGAGGCAAGGATCAAAGCATGAAGCAAATACTACTTCATGGGTGAAAGTGATATATTTTTTCTTTCACTTTTGTTTCACTTTGACGGGTTTATACTTCTTACGTCCGTTGTTAAGTTAGGTACAGTCGAGGACATAAATAAAAATAAATGTATACACTTTGTGAAATTTGAAATAAAGTGCCTCGCACTGTATAGATTAAAATGTTGAAATATTACACAAATCACAATAGTATAAGTTAAAAGGTTTTGCCTGCATAATATCACATAATTTCAATCAATATTTATGTCTTCTACTGTACCATAGACAATAAACAATATCAACAACGTATCCTGCTCTTCCATATATAGAAATTCATTAGAAAGCATCAGCTAACAATAGCTATGACGACACAGTATCCGATTGATTCGCTGTTTACCTTCCGTTCACACAACAGGCTTTGAAACCATAGAATCAGGAGTGATTGAGCAAAGCTTATAAATGAGCGACATTTGTACGCATAGATTTTTCTATATAAATATTCTCAGACCTAGGGGTATTTTTAGGAAATTTTATGGATGTATCTACTAGCTGTGTACCGCGGTTTGACCCGCGTTCTTGCGATAAAAAGAAGCCTATAATACTCCAGAATAATGTAGCTTCCCATTAGTGAAAGATTTTTTCGAATACGACTGGCAGTTCCAGAGACCTTTAAACAAACAATAAAACAAGAAAACTTTTCAGCTTTTTTATATTATACTAGCTGTCCCCCGATGTCCTTCTCCATACCATAGGCTATCTGCATTGCCAAATTTCATGATGATCCATTGAGTAGTTGAGGCGTGAAGGCGTAACAAACAAACAAACTCACTTTCGCATATATTATAGTGGAAGAAGATTATGTAAAAAAAGAACAGCAATTTAATTCTTTTTTTATAGTATGTGATTATTTTATAATACTGTATTGTTGGCTGTTCTAAAAGACCTTGAAGGCTTTCTTACAGGTGTTTTCATACATGGCGACTCATAGAAATGAAATATTTATTTCTATGTGGCGACTATTCTATTTATTATATAATATATTAGATGGGATTCGACTTTGGTAACATATAAATACCTATATACCGAGTGGGGCTCTGTATATATTTATTCCAAAATGATAAATTTGATTGGTCCCTTTCTAACGAGAATAGTTTCAAAGTTACGATTTGGGTTATTGCCGAGGTTTGTTAATCCGAACATTATTGGTGCCTACCATTAAACTTAAAAGCATTTTAACGATGTTCTCGGAATAGGCCCATATTGTTTTGGTGGCACTTTAAATAATATTCATTAGAAATTGAAATACAAATGTTTTTAATTAGTACCCATTTAAAAATTATTTATATTTTAGATAGTAGATACTAGTGCCTCTAATGTTTGAAGAGCTTATTTTATTAACATTATAAAATGATGTAGCTATATTTAGAAAAAACAGATTAATGATAAAAAACCCTCCTGTAATCAAAATTTCATCAGCCATAATAAAAATCCACAGTAACAACTTGACTGTCCAAACACAGACGGCCAGACACGCCGCTTCGTTACACGTGGGAGTGTCAACAACAAAAACAAAACAATAAATACACTTACCTTTTAAACACGCCAATCTTCACTCGCCATCATGTGGATTAACAGAACTGTTATGGAATTGTTTTTATTTGATTCTGACACGTCAACGCGAAATAGCGGGATATAGAACGTGTACCCAGCGCGGGCGACGGGCCACGAATGTAGAATGAATGAACCGGGGGTAGCTCCCGGAGGGCGGGGCTGCTCTAGCGATCGCACCCCGCCGGCTTGGAAAGCACCTGAAAAGTTTCACGGGGCGCCCTAGAAAAATACCAACGGTTTTTGGCCGGGTTACGGAAAACTCTCCGTGATTCTGTGTACGGATCAGGCTGCATATAACAGAAGTTACAATTTGCTAAGGCTCGGGGTGCGTTGGATTGATTTTTTATTTTGGCCGGGTGCTCTCTTGTTTATTGTGCTGGAGAGGCGTTTATTGAAATATTCTTTGTGGAATTATGATCACAATAAAACATGACCTCATAGTTGCGGCACATTCTAGGAAATAATGCCCAAATAAGTAAATTGCTCGTTGGCTCGTAAGATGTGGGTATGCGAGGAATTTTTAATAAAACTGAAAATATTTTTGCTTGTGAAAAGCGTTCAGAAAATACTGCCCACGGATTTTTTATGAACTAGCTTAGAAATGTAGTTTCAGTTGGGTATTTTTAATAAATTAAATAAATCTTGCCTGTTTTTGCAATCATTTTAGGTTTGCCCTAATCGTAAACCCCTATGGTACCATGATGGTAAGGGGAAGGTCGTCAGTCACCTAATTCGAGGCCAACCTCCTACATTTCTATTAATTTCACATGAACACTGAATTTAGCAAACGACGTCATATTTGTCAAACAACGGAAACCGCAAGATTTATGTGCAGTAAACATGATCCATGTACCGGTATCCCAATATTATTTAACCTATTTACAGTTTTATTTACCTATGTAGCTAGAATAAAGATTATAGAAAGATTCACCATTTCTGCGGAATCACAAAATTCCTTTCCATGAGGCACGGGAAAAAGGCATTTTAAAATTATGTCTATAATAAGGAATTCAGTTTCTAAATCTGAGATTCTTCAAGGTTTTATTATAAC
The DNA here is from genome assembly GCA_951394255.1 of Polyploca ridens. Lineage (NCBI taxonomy): Eukaryota > Metazoa > Arthropoda > Insecta > Lepidoptera > Drepanidae > Polyploca > Polyploca ridens. The sequence continues at coordinate 6,943,725 of OX596265.1, read as the reverse complement.
CTGGACAAATAGTTGTAACTAGCCTTCTCCCGCGGTTTCACATTCCCGTTATAGATTAAAAAATCCATGCTGTGAGTCGGGTGTTATGGAGAAAAGAACATGATGAAACATGAACTATGTACTTTACTACACACAGTATTGTTAAGATTATAATTATGAAAACTATAGAAAAAATAACCAGCCAAGTGCGATTCGGACTCACACACCGAGGATTCCGTACAAACCTGTAGGTATATAAGTAAAAGGTATTAAAGACTTGAGTATTTGATATGAATTTCAAATCAATTCATCACGCGTTCATGAGGAAAGGGGTGGTAAGTTTAAAATTATTTTTATTATACGATGTAACTAAAAATTTAAGCTTTTCGCAATTATTCCTTTATCTGTGCTATAAGACGTTGCTTCGTACCAAGTTTCAAGATTCTGAGCTCACGGGAAGTACCCTGTAGGTTTTGATTCCCTTGCGAGTGTCGAAAATTTGCAGCATAAACGGCTGTATATCTTTTGATTGCGTTGGCTTAGAAGTTTGATTTTTTCACAGCTCAAAGGGACATAGACCTGAGTATTTGATATGAATTTCAGCTGAATACCTCCAAGCGTTCCTGAGAAAAGGGTCTGACAGACAGACAACTAAATGATCCTATAAGGATTCCTCTTGAGGTACGGAATCCTAAAAACAGAACATCTTTTTTGTAGGTATAATATACAATAATTTACCCTCAGATTACAGAATTAATCTAAGAACGTACGTATATCATTATCAAGATTACGTAGTAGTCCATTTCATTATGACAATGTGTTATGACGCAAGAAGATAGAATATTTTCTAATATCTATATACCGATCGTTATTTAATGCTGTGTCACTATATTGGATTGTTTTTTCTTGAGTAATGTATTAGCTTTCTATTCACTTATCCTAACTGAAATATGATTGTCTGTTTCATAGTTTTTATGTCCAAATTCTAACCAAATCTATTTTGTTTTTGATTTCAGCTCTTCGCAAGACCTTGTTATTTAGTGCGTCAGAAGGCAAGCAAAGGTACAGTCATACGCAACAAGCTTTGTCTTATTTGAAATTGTAGAGGTAGAAGTCTGGCAAACGAAAGTTGAGCCTGGCTGCAATTGAAACTCTTTACATGGCAACATTATATTTCGTCACCCGGCATAAAAAGTGTCAACTTGTTTACCAGAACCAGTTTTGATACTATCCCTGTATTCATAATGGCTTTATAGCTAAATCAGTGTTTAGTGACCACCTTCTCATTCTTTCGATCACATTAATGTTCTACAATATGCTGAATGAACTTCTACGGTCGCTAATCACTGAAACATGTATCCATATTGTTCTACGAAGGTAAATAAATATAAACTAAAAAATAATAATATTACAAACAGTGGTTCATTAGAAATGGAACCATTTCCGATATTTCTACCGATTCAGAGGTTATTTCAATCTGAATTTCATTGAAATAAAGTTACGTAATCTACGTACAGATAACCGTTTGTGAGGAATATCCCAGGATATTTATATATTTATTAAAACCATTCTATATAAAAATGAATATAACGATTTTATGTAAAATTTTAACAAATATTACTTAGGAAAATCAAACATAATTTTATATTTATATATTTTTTTGTAAAGTATCAAAACAATTTATTCCTACTATACTTAGTGATACCACATCTAGTTTTTTTAAATTTGCCGCGCTTTTTCAGGTTCTACTTTCGTATGCCAGACTATAATATTATAAATGATATTAAAAAAAACACTAACTGCCAGTTTCTGAAAGCCAAGTCAATATAATCAAAACTGTTGTTGTTGTCGTCTTTGTCATTTCAGACGTCATGGATAATGAGTTATACTTTCAACACGAGATTAACTTTGATCTGGCTTTCAGAAACTGGCAGTTAGTCAGTCACCGGCCGAACAATTCACGTCAGACTTAAGTAAAATTGTGGCCATACTTCTAAAACTTTTCACGGACTTTTACAAAATGTGTTCCAATTTGGTTGAAATACTAGTTCTACAGTTTTTTCAAACGAGCCGGTGTCTCGTAAGTAATTCGAGTTAATATTAATTTCGTTTGAGTAGCTACGTGAATAGGGTCTTAGAGTAGGTACAGTATTACCCAACTAATATGGCTTACTAGGCTTACCGATGTACCTGCGCAGAACATTTTCAAAGCGCGGGAAACGCTATTGGTCGGCAGCTGCCGCCATGTTAGCGCGCGCCGTGCGGAGGGGCGTGACTTGCGAGTGAGACGGAACTAACAGCTACGGTGTATTATGAACCTTATAGTTTATTGATTGTAAGTTTGAAGCATTCGTTAATCTTCGGGGCCATACTTTCTTTTCTGTGCGAACGAAGATTCACGACGCGCCATATCAGTTGCGTAATACTGTAAACGTCAAAAATATTTATTAGTAATATTTAAGATTACAAGTCATAATTTTTACATTTCGTTACATAATTTCAAATTTAAATAATAATCAATCAAAATAGTAACTACTCATATTATTATTCATACTGTTTTAGCAACCCTATTTTGGACTCTGCATTTTTTTTGTTAAGAGTTGTTTTCATAGATACTGACATGCATACTGCAATATCATCTTCTATTCTTGAACTCCGCTTGACAGATGGCTACAGTAAAAATAAAAAAAACCTCTTTGATCGACCGGCGAAAAGAGCTTTGATGTTGCTCATGTAAAAACGTGATTTTCAATCGATATTGACGAGTCTGGCCTATTTAAGTTTGTCGTATATTATTAAATTATCCCAGAATTTGTATATTTTACTCTACTCGTGTTCACGAGAGATCTAATATACCGGGATAAACATTATTCACGAATATTGTCATGTAAAATTGATCTATCTAGACGTCGGTAATAAACAAGAATACATTATTTCACTTCACTGTATGTACAGGTATGTACAGGCCCGCCGCTAGGTGTTTCGTCGCCCTCGTGAAATACCGATTCTGCCGCCCTACGACTACTTACTCTGAGTTTTGTCAAAAAAAGGATAATTAATGTTTTCTCCAAATGCCTATTGGTCGCGCGACTCGCGCGCCGGCTAGCCGGTGACCGGCTAGCCCGCTGCGGGCTAGGCGCCCCAAATTGGTATTCTATGTGCGCCCTCTGCGTAGAAGTCGACCGACCAGGGGTACAATGACTTGAATTAGGTATGAGTTGCTCGATTTGCCGCCCCCTGGGCGTGCCGCCCGTGTGCAGTGCACCTCTGTATACCCCAGCTATTCCAATCCGAAATACAGGCATGGCGTGTAAAAATAAGAGCTAATTTTCCGCTACACTGGTACGGAATGGGGCACAAATCTTAAGCCACGTTTATGGTGGCCCGCGGGCGAATCGACAACGTTTTATAGTGATTGGTTTACAATTTGATATCGGAGATATTTTTCAGGGAAATCATTTTCGTGGATAGGCGAAGGGTAAAGAATAATATTCTATCCACGAAAATGATTTGAATCCCAACATGCATTCACAAGGCCATTGATAAGCAGTTTTTTTTTTGATGACCAAATATTCCATACACATTGTTTTACATTCTGACGAAGCCTAGAAACGAACTGGCTCTCAAGTGCAACTGTTGGAACACACCCCTAGGTGTTTGACGACAGATTAACATAAGGGTGGTCACCAGCCAGGCGGGTACTGCAAATACCCTACCACGATGCTATGGTACTTCAAAAAGGCGTAAATGGAACTCTTCAAGGTCGGCGACACCACGTTCGATCATCAGTCCGTTAACCCTGACATAATAAAAAAAACATTATATATTTTCAATAGGTAGCCACAATTACGCGTCTTGCTTTCAAAATTCTAAATTCTAAATCATTTATTCAAATAGACCTTCGCAGGCAATTATGAAAAGTCTGACTCTAATACCGGTTCGGAAGGTTGCATTTGCTGAGAAGAGCTGGCAATTAACTTAGCAATTACTCTTTTCAAAACAAGCTTACATAATATTTACATTCTAATCGCACTGGCAACAATTGCGTGCTCCAGAATCCAGAATCTATAATAAGTAAATAACAAACCAGTTCCATAACTCGTAGTCCTTATTCAAATTATTATAGTAAGCATCATTAACCTCGATCCCCGAGACATCGGACACCAGCATGATCCAATTAGGGGCCTTTTCATTTCATTCAGTCCTCATGAATGCACTTAATTTGCGGAGAATTCCTTCATCGTCAATATTGCTATCATATTTGGTTTAATGAATAGACGGTATTCCAAAGGGAATACCTTCCATAGATATCATATATCAAAATTATGATTAAGTACATACTAAAACAAAACTATACTAAATAACTTAAACTAAAAAATAATATACTATTAACTAACCCCCTTACTCATAAAGCGCTATTTAACTATAGTCTGGCATACGAAAGTAGAACCTGAAAAAGCGCGGCAAATTTAAAAAAAACTAGATGTGGTATCACTAAGTATAGTAAGAATAAATTGTTTTGATACTTTACAAAAAATATATATAAATATTAAATTATTTTTTATTTTCCTAAGTAATATTTGCATGTAAATGAGTTAAAATTTTACATAAACTCGTTATATTCTATTTTTATATAGAATGCTTTTAAATAAATAAATAAATATCCTGGGATATTCCTCACAAACGGATATCTGATCCCAAACTAAGCGTTCTATATATATTCAAATTCAAAAATTGTGGTAATTTTAATTGTTTCTAATTTATATTTATTTTACCTTTGTAGATCAATATGGATAGATGTTTCAGTGATTTGCGACCGTAGGAGTCAATTTAGCATATTGTAGAACATTAAGGTGATCGAAAGAATGACAAGGTGGACACTATAACACTGATTTAGCTATAAAGCCATTATGAATACAGGGTTAGTATCAAAACTGGTTCTGGTAAACTAGTTGACACTTTTTATGCCGGGTGATGAAATAGAATGTTGCCATGTAAAGAGTTACAATTGCAGCCAGGCTCAACTTTCGTTTGCCAGACTCTAATATACTGTTTAAATGGTCACGTAAATAATGTCACATTATTTGACACTGACAATAGAGTGGCGTTATTTACGTGACCCTTTAAACAGTATATTAATTTTATGAGTAAGGGGGTAAAACTATATCATATAGATTCTATACGATAACCCAATCTAGATTTAATCACGTCATGTCTCCTAAACAACCGAGCGTGTCTAAAATGTCTAGAATAGCGAGTATATCATACAATTACCAAATTGAGAAGCAGTTTCAATTATAATATTATATGAGAGCGGAGTACGAAAGCAAATTAGCAGCATAACTAACCGCACAAGTGCTTCGTACTGCCGCTGCAAATTGTATTTGCTTTGTAGAGATGTTTTCTTGATTTTCTTTCAGTTGAACTTATTTATTTCCTTCGCTATATTTCTATACAGTTTGGGGCTAATTTTGCCATGTTTGCAATTTCATATATGTTTTTGGGGACGTGAATAATTATGATCTTCTTGTCTGAATTTTACTTTGTCAAAATTCCGTTCAGCCATAATTTTATGCGGGTACGCCTGATGGTAAGCGGTTACCGTAGCCATATGGACGCTCAAAACACAAGGCATCACTCACGCGTCACCGACCTTTCCCCCTCCCTAATGAGCACTGGCGACCTTACTCACGCACAGGAACACAACAAAGTTATTTGGATGCGGTATTAAAGGTGGAGGTACTTCCCCAGTCGAGCTGCTCTTTGAGCGAATAAATGCTATGCTCTACCTAAAATAAAATTCTACTCTACTAATATGACAAAAAATCGAAAAATTGTGCGTATGTTCTCGTTACTTGGCACTTTTTCTGAAACTCAGGTACAAATAGTAATAAATAGAAGGCAGTAAAATTGTACTGCATATCAATACAATTCCGAACACCAAAACAATCAGGTCATTGTTGACAAGTTACAGTTCGCCTTCCGTCTTCCAGTAGTTAAACCAATACAAATATATCGTAAATGTGCCGCGTTTTGTAATCAAACATACATACATTCCCCAGAGCGTTGGTAAACCTTCTGCTGTTATTGACTTATATTATGGTACATGTGTTTTATTGAACATGCCTGTGTATCCGCAATATAAAATTGAAATTAAATAGCGGCATAAAAAGTAGCCTATATATAGGGTGACTGGTAATTAGTAAACTAAGACACATGATTGTACTCATGATACCAAACAACTTTCCCAAAGAAACAAATAGGGATAAATAACTAAATTAAATAAAAGCTGATGGTGTATTCTTATTCTTGTTAGGTACTAAATATTATGGGCTCATGTGCTAAGTAAATAAAAAGAAATTGCTTTGGGAATGTTATTGTTATCATGAGTACAATCATGTGTCTAAGTATCGTTTACTAATTACCTTTATTAAATATGCATTGGAACCTTAAAAACAAAGGGTGAGGTTCTCAATACAAAATAATGTCATTTACCTACTTGTACATTTTTTTCCCTTTCAAATACTATACCTACAGAGTCCTAACAATACACATACAAACTAAAGAAAGACTAACCCCCTTATTCATAATAAAGTTATCAAACGTTGATTAGCTAAAATTCCGAAGTCTTTATCTGAGAGGTGACATTTGGTGATCGAAAGAGCGAGACGGGGCACACTATTACACTGATTTAGTTAAAAAGCGATTATAAATAAGGGTTATACTACAAACACCTTAAAACACAACTGAAGTCATTTTGCTAACCCATTTCCTTAACTTATAAAGAAATTCCAAAGCGGCAATTTTCGCAGTATAAATACAAGAAGGGTTCACTCAGTAAGCTTATTATAATTTCAGTGAGCGTTTATTTTCATTTCCCCCAATTTACATAACGGTAGAGGTCCGATGGCATTGCTTGAGATGACACACAGTATATTGTCAAACAGAGGGTGAATTGAGTAAACTTTTATTTTCAATTTTTTATCTTTATAATATCAGCCCATGGATGTCCACTGCTCAACATAGGCCTTCCCCATTGATTTCCACTTCGAACGGCTCTGGGCCGCTTGCATCCAGCGGCACCCAGCGACTCTGACGTCGTCGCTCCACCTAGTGGGAAGTCGTCCCGCTCGGCACTTTCCAGTACGTGGTCGCCACTCGAGAACCTTCCACTCGAGATTTTTTTATCTTACTTCGCCTTAATTGTCTCAATCAATACAATCGTGAATGCTGTACACGCCAATTACCTATACGTGTACATACACAGATGCGAGTCATTGGTGCTGATTCTGTTGTTTACAACTAAACTAATTTTAATCTCACTATATCTCTTTTTAACAAATAACATAAAAAAGTATGTAAGAAAAGTCCTGTCAAATTAGTCCAATGCTTGTTTTCAATATAAATTTAAATACACGCATATAGTCTGGCATACGAAAGTAGAAACTGAAAAAGCGCGGCAAATTTAAAAAAACTAGATGTTGTATCACTCAGTATAGTAGGAATAACTTGTTTTGATACTTTACAAAAAAATCATGTAAATATTAAGTTATGTTTGATTTTCCTAAGTCATATTTGCATGTAAATGAGTTAAAATTTTACATAAACTCGGTATATTTTATTTTTATATAGAATGCTTCTTAATAAATATAACTCGTTATATTATATTTTTATATAGAATGCTTTTAAATAAATAAATAAATATCCTGGGATATTCCTCACAAACGGTTATCTGATCTTAAACTAAGTGTCAAATTAGTCCAATGCTTGTTTTCAATATAAATTTAAATACACGCATATAGTCTGGCATACGAAAGTAGAAACTGAAAAAGCGCGGCAAATTTAAAAAAACTAGATGTTGTATCACTCAGTATAGTAGGAATAACTTGTTTTGATACTTTACAAAAAAATCATGTAAATATTAAGTTATGTTTGATTTTCCTAAGTCATATTTGCATGTAAATGAGTTAAAATTTTACATAAACTCGGTATATTTTATTTTTATATAGAATGCTTCTTAATAAATATAACTCGTTATATTATATTTTTATATAGAATGCTTTTTAATAAATAAATAAATATCCTGGGATATTCCTCACAAACGGTTATCTGATCTTAAACTAAGTGTACAGGATGTTTTTTTTTTCAAAAATTCAATATCTTCGAAAATACTATTTTTTTTAAATAAATTTTAATGGCATTTTAATTTTCTTCAAAATTCAGCTCGGGGTTCCTTTCAGCGTTTTTCTCTAAGACCTTGAGTTCAGAAGTTGCCCACACTGGCTAGAAATAAAAATTCGTCCTGTATATTTCAAATTAAAAAAATGTGGTTAATTTTTTTCTAGTTTATATTTTTTTACCGTCGTAGAACAATATGGATAGATGTTTCAGTGATTAGCGACCGTAGAAGTTCATTTAGCATATTGTAGAACATTAAGGTGATCGAAAGAATGAGAAGGTGGACACTATAACACTGATTTAGTTATAAAGCCATTATGAATAAAGGGCTAGTATCAAAACTGGTTCTAGTAAACTTTTTATGCCAGCTGACGAAAGTGACATAAATATAATGTTGCCATGTCAAGAGTTTCAATTACAGCCAGGCTCAATTTTCGTTTGCCAGACTCTAATAAGACTAATTTGACAGCTTTAAATATATTCTATTCTTTTTCAATAATGTTCGTAAGAAAGAGATGAGATGTGATAAAAAATAGTTTAGTGCGATTTACAACAGAATCGACACCATTGTGTACCTATTTTGTAGTTTTAATGTTTTAATGTGTATAATATCGGCGTAAAATAAATAAATCATGTCAATAATAACTAATAATATAAGAAAATGCTTCGTTCTTAACACCAGCATCTTTACATAGCTATTTAGATCCCACATAGTACAGTAGTACCCAACTGATATGGCTTACCGATGTACCTGCGCAGAAGATACATTTTCAAAGCGCGGGAAACGCTATTGGTCAGCAGCTGCCGCCATGTTAGCGCGCGCCATGCGGAGGGGCGTGACTTGCGAGTGAGACGGAACTAATGGCTGCAGTGTATTATGAACCTTATAGTAGTGATCTAAGGTTGATTGTAAGTTTTAAGCATTCTTTCGTTAATCTTCGGGGCCATACTTTCTTTTCTGTGCGAACGCAGATTCACGACGCCTTATCAGTTGGGTAATACTGTACCCGCATATACTGGCATTTTAGTATAAACGAAACTATAAAACATTTGAAATGTTCTTAGTAACATAACCAACATATATGTTTTTTATTTTCAATATAACCTGAGTTTTTACTACTGCAGGCGTACCTTATACTGTGAACATCCGCAAAGGTTGTTTTGTGAAACCATATCCCCCTGTAATGTGAGTTTTATTGGTGGAAAACAACCATAAGTTATTGGCTGAAGCGAACCAGAAAACTGTTGAAATATGACTGTGTTGTGCTACTGATAATACATGAACAACCTATCAATGCGTATTAAGTTGAATTTAATGTAGAATAACATAACATGAATATAAGATTAGCTACTTTAAATTAGTGTATGTCCCTCTCCATAGTACAGGCTATCTACGTTCCAAATTGTATCGCAATCGCTTCACAGGTTTTTGCGTGAAAAGGACAGACAGACAGAGTTACTTTCAAAATTAAAATATTGGTATGGATTTTAAACCCCGTATTTTGTAGTGGTATTGCTCAGAGGTCTGGGGGCCTACCACAAGGTTAAAATAACCTTATTTGTCTTTTGTCCCGTTTTTAAGTCGGATGTCAAATAAAGACAAAAGTCAAATAAGGTTATTTTAAGCTTGTGGTTCGCCTTCTCAGGTGCTAATTTCGTCACTTTTACAACTTCATAAAATAATATGCTTCATATTTGATTTCGATTGAAATGGATGAAAATGAGAGCTTCTTAAATATGAATAGAATGTAAATATTATGTAATGAATCTAAGCTTGTTTTGAAAAGAATAATTGCTGATTTTATTGCAGGCTCTTCTCAGCAAATGCAACCTTCCGAACCGGTATTAGAGTCAGACTATTCATAACTGACTGCGAAGGTCTATTTTAAATAAAATGAATTTGATTTTAAGTCGTGTAGCGATTCTTCTTAATACAGAGCAAGAAATGTCACCTTCAAACTTTGGTTCCATTAGTCCTTGCGTTTTATTTCCACCATCTAAGGAATCCTGTCTGACACTAAGAAGTCATATCGTTGGAAAACTATCAAAATTGACCTTGACTTACAAACGCGCAGACACACAAAAAAACTACAGTTTTATTGTTATTATAGTTTGGCCCAATAAAAACTGGTTTCCTGTAAACAATTTTATTATTCACATCTCTACCAGACTAGAAATCATTAGTGTTTGTCGTCCCAAGTTTGGCAACACCGTGTTTATTTACACCATAGTTAAAGTGGAAGTAACACAAATATTGGACATTTAGCGTATTTTGTATGTTTGATATTGGTGCCGATTCTCTTGTAAATCGCACTTAACTAATTTTAGTCACATCTCATCTCTTTCTTACGAACATTATTGAAAAAGGATAGAACATATTTTAAGTTGTCAAATTAATCTTTGCCGTCTTATTTTGCGTGTATTAAGGCGTAACCGCGATAGATGGCGTGGCGACTAAATTTATATTGAAACAAGCATTGAACTAATTTTGACAGGACTAAATTTCTTACATCCTTTTCTTGTTCTTTGTTAGAAAGTGACTTAGTGAGATTAAAATTAGTTTTGTTGTGAACAACAGAATCAGGGCCAGTAGCTACTATCTTTAACTAGGTATAGTATAACACTACTATCGCGTCGTCATTCTAAGTTATATATATTTATCCGATTTCAAAAATCAGTAGGGCGTTTTTAAGAACAGGGGGCCAAGTCTGCATAAATGTCATACTGACACGATACTTTTGCAATTTCATTATCATTGAGCTTGCATTGAGGCGATGTGCGCTGTCTACTAATTTATAATGATCTCATAATTAATGAAAAGAATTTTAGTACCTACAAAAACTGACAACTAAAAGATCATTGTGGCACGATTGTAGTTTTAGTGGAAAATCATCGGAAAGCTATTATGGCGCCATTATGACATGTATATTATTGTGTTAGCAGACTACCAAAACTGTAAAATGTGTCAATTTTAACACCACTGATAATTCATCAGAACACAATAAAATTGTAATAGCAACCTTGGGCCCCTGGTTACGTCAACTCATGGTTGGGACGCGCGTCCTTCTATGTATAAATTTCATCCAAACCCGTTCAGTAGTTTTTGTGTGAAAGAGAAACAAACATCCATTTCATCCATTCTCACAAACTTTCACACCATACTTGTACTCTCTCATTTCTAAAAGTAGTATACATTTGAATTCTGATGGGTTCTGAATATGAGAATCAAATAATTGGAACAGATCCCCAGCTACCAATTATCTGATGCTAACGAAGGTCAATACCTATATACAGCAGATTTTAAATCCACCCAAAAGTATACAAATCAAATATTCAGCACCCTTGACCTACCTAGGTCGCGCGCCAGTGAAAAATTTGTTTATACAATAGCGAGCGTAATACCATTCGTCATTTTCCTGGTTCCGTACTGTTTTACTGGATACTAAATGTTATATATTTAGAGTTATGGTTTTCTTTTTGGTAAAGTTATAAGTTTGCAAATATTCTGCATAACAATAGGGATGATTCCTAGGTAAAATAAAAATAGTATAATATATAATTGTAATTAGTCCGTCAGTTAGATTATCAAAATATATCGGACAAGTATTTTTTTGCTTCACCAAATAATAAGATAAAACGAGTCAAAGTTCGTTTGTTTAATTGACAAAAGAAAAAATACATGTCTAATATTTTTTTGATAATGTAAGAGACGGACTAAATAGTATTTTTCTGTCATCTAGCCCATTGCGTAACTACCTACCTAGTGTGAGGATCGCAAGACTTACTCATGTCTTCTTAATTTCCAGATATTACCCAGTTATCCATGAAGAGGTATCCTGTCACGCTGTCAAAAAAAAACGTTGTTTTTAGTATTTATATACTCTGAGGTTTTAGGTTTATGTTGTTTATGCATTTTCATTTTCATCTACAAATTAAGTCAAAATTATTTATTTCGAATTTTTGATAACGCCAGAACAGAGAATCATGTTGGAACCATTTGGATTTTTGTTGATGGCAGTTTGTATCAAAATTTAAATGTCGCATTATCCAATCTATAGTTCCCCATGAAATCCCTTTAGATTCTTTAGTTGAATAAAAAGTTTTTCTTATGTTACAAGTACTTGAAGTAGTCGAAAAACCACTTTTTCAGGCTTAGGTTCCAGAAGCGATCGGCGCAAAAACTTAGAGTACCTAATAAATCAAGTAAAACTGATCCGGGTGACTGAATAATGGGTACGGGTAAGTTTTTCTCCAATAAACCAACGGACCCCTAAAGCGCAAATAAATAACAGCGCAGAACGGGCAACATAATAAAGTGCCCAGTTGTGCCTAGTTGCTACTAGCCGGGACTGCGCGCCCGCGACACATTGACGGCCTATTAATATTTATGGACTAGCCAAGCTTATTTGTGCCTGTAAGCAGGGCCGCCTCAGCCCATGCCGGGACCCTTGGGCACACACTTTGGGGCTCCGTTGGAAAGTCAAAAATAATAGAATAGAATAACAAAAATCATTTTACCTACCCTACCCCACCCTACCCTACCATGTAAGGTGTGTATATTTTAAAGGAGCTATATACTATAACGGAAAATATACAAACACTGTTTATAAATTAACTGATGTTATTAATTGTAGTGTAGAATATAATGTAGTCACTTTTTACCCCGGGATCGTGGGTTAAACCGCAGGGGACAGCTACATATTTACATACCGCACTTGGCCGGTTTTTGCAGTATTTATCTCAAAAGTCATAACCCTTGAAGGGAGGTGAATCGATATTATTATCTTTTGATCGGTGGTAAAAATTACCTGATGGATAAAGGTAAAGTCAAATTCACTTCAATTCTTATTTAAATCATGGTACAATACAAATGTTTTCGTGGATTATGATTTAAACATGAATGTATAAAAAAAGATTTAAATGACGTATATTTTACACAATTCCGCCAATGACAGGATATAAGAGACCTTTTTGCACAAAAATTAAGAGGTTTGACACAAAACATTTCCGCGACATCATTTTGACAGCACTCGTATTTTACATGGATTTTTTATGAAATTCGCGTTTATTATTTTATTTATTAGATTGTGATGATGAACGTTCTCAGAACCATGTTTGGGGTCTGCAGTAGCTCTGGTGAAAAGGGCGAGGTCCACGACACGGTCCGTAAGATATTCGGCAACGAAATGGTGATGAAAGAGAACACCGATAAGCGTATTCAGTAAGTACTTCATGCGGCATCTTTGCTATATATGCGCAGATATGCGCATCTGTGTCTCAGAAATTGGTAATGTAATCGAGAAATAACGACGCAGCTCTTAGACCAGGAGATACTGACACAAATTTCCTGTACATTCGTACTAGTATGGTGACTCTTCAGGGTTTTAATTACGTAATGACGAAAAGGAAAATGATGGTCATAGCGGATTCTAATTACCTGCATAATGACGAAAAGGAAAATGATGGTGATAGCGCTGGTACGGGCGGCCCAATCGCGTGGGCGTTAATCGCACCTTTGCGGTGGTATGGCGGCCATTTGGAATCGTCGGAAAAGTATGGCATGGTGATTTTCATGAATGAATGAATGATGAAACTCGACGATGATTAGCTATGCAAAAATAAGCATTAACATAATAATAATAATACTTTATTGAAACCAACTTAATAACTAGCTTAAGTCTACAACATTTCATTTTAATACGCGCAACCGCCTATTTCTTTTTCATCGACTATCGGAAAATACAAAAATTTTGTGGAATAAATAGTTCGACACTCGTAATTTATCCGACACGTTCGATTAACGCCCACGCGATTGGGCCGCCGCGCTGGTACCAGCGCTATGACCATCATTTTCCATTTCGTCATTACGTAATTAGACCACTGAAGGGTCGCCATACTGGTACAAATGACCAGGATATTTATGCCAGTATCTCCCGGTCTATCTCTACCTGTTTTGTAAATATTTTCGATGTAAACGAGCCCATTTCCACGTGTCCCTGAATTCGGAGATATATTATACTCGTACTATATTACGCATTACATTTGTAGCGGGTAAAAATAGCAAGAATCATGCTTTGTGGGATGTATGTAACTTAATAAAGCTGTTTTGGTGAACGGATGCATACATTATCATACTAAATATAATATAATACTTGTACCTCGAGAATACATTAACCTCTCTTCGCATCGTCGCTCGCGCGTAAATGTGGACTTACAACGAGCCTAGCCTTACGTACAGACGCCGCGATCGGCGACGCGCAGGGCTACTCGGCTCGTACTCGGTTCGCCTAGCGTAGACGCACCTTTAGATATCTGGGGAACGTAGGAAGACCCGAAAATACGTTGAGTTCTAATTTCCTACAAGCTTTTTGTACAAAACCACTTAATCTTAAGAGCATTTATTAATTAAAAATAATACAAATTCTGCTTTAAGATTGAACGGTTTAATTACTCTAGAAAACAAGCATATGATAGCAAGCGGTTACCGTAGCCTTTCAATACACGCTTGCAACACCTGGTGGTTTGCGCGCTGCCGACCCAGGAAAAATATCTTTACACCCCTTGCTGAACCCCAAGCAAACTGTATACTCTCTTGGGAAAACTATCGCTACATATATATTTATTTTACAGACGAAGTAAATACGTGAGCCACATTCGCGACAATCTCACTAAAATGCTTGATACCAAAGTGAATACGCAGAAATCCAAATCCAGTAAGAAACATACCCCAATAGTGACGGAGGTAAGATACATTTTCATCATCATAGGGTCTACTAACCCGTGAATTGTATACCTGTAGCAGGTACGTTCAAAATCTATAAGAGTGTAGGCAATAAAGTATAAAATCATGTCTGTAACTAGAAATGAAGCTACATAAATACCTACCATAAATAATCAAAACAGGTATGGTAAAAGGCGCTCGCTTACTCATTACGTACATTGCTTGAGATGAAATTGCAAAAATGAGTAGAAGCACGGTTGCCACAAGCTCGTGAATATCATGTCCCATCTTTAATATAATAATCTTTGCCCAAAGCAAATAACAGTGTCGCTTCGTTCACCTATTACTTACTCCATGCGACACTACGACCGCCTCGGCAGAGTTTTTTTTTTATTTATTTTTATAATACTAAATCGGTAAACAAGCATACGGCCGCCTGACGGTAAGCGGTTACCGTAGCCATATGGACGCTTGCAACACCAGAAGTATCGCTCACGCGTTACCGACCTTTCACCCCTCCCCTACGAGCTCTGGCGACCTTACTCACGCGCAGGAACACAACTTTACACAACTTAAAGTTATTTGGCTGCGGTATTCTGTAAGGTGGAGGTACTTCCCCAGTCGAGCTGCTCTTTGAGCGAATAAACGCTATGCTCTACCTCTCTCAAAACAATAAACAAGTTCTTTGTTAAAAATGACATTTTTAATACAAGCTTTTTTTGAGTGACTGTATTTTTCTTGACTGTACTTGCGACAAAGTACTCATCAAGACGAATCAAACGAGCCCAAACTCGATGGGGTTATGTGGTTTTATTACGGAGTTCCTATGGCCACTTTCCATCTCCATCATCAGATCAGCTCCACGTCATTATAATATTGCATTGTCACGCGATTTGCATATTCGTGCACAATTTCAGCTCAATCGGAAACCGGAAAGCGGATCAAATTTAACTTGCAAAATTCCATTACAGACAACGGGACAGGTGAAACTAAATAAAAGCTTGTACTTAATAGTTTAATTTTTCAGATTTCTGACGCAACAGACGATCGACCGGGACGTATTGGACCAAAGATCGTAGTTTTTGATGCTACTACAGGTAAGTTTTTTGTAAAATTGACACATCCATCACGCCACAGGTACCTCACTGTCCAGTCAAAAATTGCCACGTATATAAATAGAAATTACGTCACTACACGGCGACCAAGCCCGGCATCGGCATATCAGGCATACACACATTTTTTTTTACGACGATGTCGGCTTAAAACCGTACGGCTCGCCTGATGTTAAGCGGTACCGTAGCCATATGGACCCTTGCAATACAAGGGGCAACACTCACGCGTTACCGGCTCTTCCCCCGTCTCCAATGAGCTCTGTCAACCTTACTCACGAGCAGTAAGGAACACAACATAGTTACGTAGTAATGTTTATAGTATTTTTTGACATTATTATTTAATTTAGGTACAGGTCGTCTGGTGCTGGTGGGTGATGAAAGAGTCAGCGTCCAGGGTCTGTCCAGTTTCTCAACGATCAGGGCAACAGCGTGCATCTTCTCTGGCAAGTGGATGTACGAAGTACAGCTTGGCACCAAAGGCATAATGCAGGTGTTTATTTATCAATTTGCCAAAATAGAGAGAGAGAGAGAGAGTCAGGGAGACATAAAGTCCTCTCAAGCCCATTTTCAGTTAAGAGATGCCTAACGCTTAAGAGACCCTAACTCAAAATTACAGCTTTTTATCCAAATTTTTAAGTAGACCAATACCGAATTAAATAGTGAAAATGGCGTCTTGTTTATCATCCCTTAAACTAAGTCAACTGATCTTTCAATTACCTCCAGCGAGATAATATTGCATTGAAATCCAATTCTGAGTTATATTAAAAGTTTCAAGGCTATAAGCTCATCGGGAAGTTATTTTAATATCGACTGCGCAATTTTTACCGAACAGACACAAACAGAGAGTTAATAAAAACCTACTAATTAGAAAAAATAACTTTCGTCCTACCTTATTAAGCCGGCTTTTTACTATGGGATATAATATAATACATATATTCCATCTTGAGATATAATATTTTATCACTCGTCCAATTTTTTTTTATACACCTTATTCGGTAAACAAGCATACGGCCCACCTGATGGTAAGCGGTTACCGTAGCCATATGGACGCTTGCAACACACGAAGCATCGCTCACGCGTTACCGACCTTTCCCGCCTCCCCTATGAGCCCTGGCGACCTTACTCACGCGCAGGAACACAACTTTACACAACATAAAGTTATTTGGCTGTCGCATTCTGTAAGGTGGAGGAACTTCTCAATTCAATTCAATTCAATCATTTATTGCATCACATTAATATATACACAACACACACAGTTAAAAGTAGGTAGGTATACACATGTGGCCTCATCTAGGGCATTGCAATATAATCATACAGATAAATAACCTAAGGTAATATAATATAATAATAATTACTTAGATGCACCGCTACATTCCAAGAAATCTGTCTGAAAAAAAATCATCTAACGAATAATAACATTTTTTTATCAATATGTCTTTTAAGTTCTTCTCAAAATGTATATCTTTATTTATGTCTTTTATGATATTTGGGATATGATTGTAAATTTTTACTGCCATAATATTTGGGCCATTTGTTTCTCCAGTCGAGATGTCGTAAAATATTTTGGGATGTAATACCTATATGTATATTGCACAGTGTGTACATAATGTATGACGAGTGATAAAATATTATATCTGAAGATGTAAATTATATTATATCCCATACTGAAAAGCTGGTTTTACTCTTCCCAACTATCTTTCAGATTGGTTGGTGCACAACAACATGTACATTCTCAATGGACACCGGAGTGGGAGACACTGCCCACTCGTACGCGTACGATGGTGGTAGAGTCCGCAAGTGGAACGTGGCCACGACACAGTACGGGCAGGCTTGGCTGCCTGGTGACGTCATCGGCACTTGCATTGACCTGGACAAGGGAACTTTGGAGTATTTTAGGTGAGCTGATGACAACTGTAAAGCATAAACTGCCTTAAGAGAGGTAGAGCATAGCGATATTTCGCTCAAAGAGCAGCTCGACTGACGGGAACTAACTCCACCTTACAGAATACCGCAGCCAAATAATTTTATGTTGTGTTCCTGCGCGTGAGTAAGTAAAATAATATACACACACAACTCAAACCTTCTTTCAATATAGGCATCCAATAAAAAAATGATTTTCAAAATTCGAACTCAATTAGGGGTAAAGTAATGTGTGCGTGGGACTTTTTGGCGGGAACTTGCAGAGTGACATTGCGTTTTCATTTTAATTTTCATAAATTCGTGTATTTTGAGTTTTATTGCATATTATCGGTGGTATTTTATCCAATAAAGATCAATACATGGGCACCAGTGAAGTGAAAAGAAATGAAGCATGAATATCGTGTCTTTTCAAGTTGTCTCAAGAAGTCCGTGAAAAGTTTAAGTACAACCACCATTGTACTAAAACTTTTATGGACGATGACTGACTGAGGACTATGTGAAAGTGATTTATTGTGGCTAGAACTTATAATATAATTGGAAAATGGCAAAATACACAACAAGTGTGACACCAACATATAAAAAAAAATGTGTGAGTAATGGAAGTGAATGAAATGTCGATGAGGACAGTCCCCTCATCGACATTTCGTTTACATGAACTCACAAACCTGCAATACCGTACCTTATCACTACAGGAATGGAACATCATTGGGTATGGCGTTTGACAAGGTGACACATGGAGCAGGACTCGCTTACTTTCCGGCGGTGTCTTTGGCTATGCAGGAGCATCTTTACGCGAATTTTGGACATGTGCCATTTGTGTAAGTTGTCTTTATGTTTGCAGATTAAGAAGCCGGTGGTCCATCTAACTTATTACATCATCTATGGAGATTAGCAATACCTACCAAGGGGATTAGCTTGTGTTGACGACTTTAAGAAAGTGAAAAAAATAGCCATTAGCGGTTTTGCTGTTATTTTTTTATATTTCGAAAAAAAAAAACCTTTCAAAATTTCTTGCCGGGGTTTTTTCAGTAGAAGGTAGAGTAATATTAATAAAATAATTTATTCACTCCCACATATAAACTAAAGAACAAATTTTTAATGTATAACCAGATAAGTAAATTTAACCGTGGGAGACAGGAGCTCAAACTAGGTTTCCCTGTGCTATGTTATAACAAAATACCACTTGCGGTGACCAAGATGACTGATTTTAAATTTAAATCACATATAAAAGAAGTTCTGAAAGAAAGAGCTTATTACAAAGTAGCTGATTATATTGAGGATAAAGATGTCTGGAAGTAGGTAGCTGCACTCTGCACAAGTGCACCTTGCTCATGCTTATACAAAAGCCAGTAGGTCAATAATTGTGTGTTTTATATTTTTAAGGTTA
This sequence comes from Polyploca ridens, assembly GCA_951394255.1. Lineage (NCBI taxonomy): Eukaryota > Metazoa > Arthropoda > Insecta > Lepidoptera > Drepanidae > Polyploca > Polyploca ridens. The sequence goes on along the minus strand of OX596265.1, from coordinate 6,924,428 downwards.
TTATTTTTTATTTATTTTCTTGTTCTTTTTTCGTATGTATCTATGCTTAGGTATATCTTTTTTATTGTTAATTATTTGGAAAAAAAAAGCCAAACATAGTCAGATTGTCCAAAAAATATATAAAAATGTAACCTTGCTGAGTTTCTTGCCGGATTCTTCTCTTGATCTTCTACTGAAAAAATCCCGGCAAGAAATTCTGAAAGGTATTTTTTTTCGGACATTTAAAAAGAGACCAACAAATTTACTCTATTGGCAATTTTTTTTTAAATGTTAAAACACTCATCCTATACTTCTTTACGTAGTACCTATCTTTCTTCCCGGATTCTTCTCAGTTGAAAGCTGACTTCCGAATGGCCTTCCGGGGCCTAAATTGAATAAATGCCTTTACCTTTGACTTCTAATGGCATAATACTGCAGTTTCCCCGTGGACGGTTTCGCGCCACTGCAAGCGGCGCCGGTGAAGGAATGCACTCGCGCCAGTATCCTGTTCAAGTCGCTGGACGCGCTGCTCGACGAGATCACCCGCCTCACGGATCTCAAGTCCACAGTCCCTGCTAAAAGTAGTAAGGTATTGTTTTTGTCACTGTATAATTTAACAACTGATTTAAATACCAAATGAGAATAATTGAACTTCCGACTTCAAAGTACACTAAGAAGTAATCAAATCCTGATCTGATGACATTGGGACCAAACGGGAAGTGTTTCAAGTAAAAAAAGATTTTTTCAAATTGTTTAATAAATGACGGAGTTATGAGTTTATGAGGTAACAAAGATAAAAAAAAAATACATCCGAATTAAGAACCTCCTCCTTTTTTTGAAGGCGGTTAAAAATAAAAGGTGTTGTAGTGCAGTGTGCTACGATATTAAAAGTTGCAACGCGACTTTATGATACACGCTGCTCTACATGGGCAAAAGTTGTAATTAACTTAGAGTTACATTTTTAAGCCACTGTTTTGTAAATTATTTTAATTAATTAGTTGCCAATTGGCGCGGTTGGTTAAGATTCCACCTATAGCGCCGCAGGTCGTGGCTTTGATTCCCACACAGGACATGCATTTGTGTGCATGTATATGTCTGCGTATCCGCGAGTCTGGGTGTATTTACAAACAAAAAGTAGTAGGTACCTATATGTAGTAGGTATATCAATTATCTTAGACCGGGAGATGATGACGCAAATTTCCCAGTAATTTGTACCAGTATGGCGACCCTTCAGGGGTCTAATTACGTACTGACGAAAAGGAAAATGGTGGTCATAGCGCTGGTACCGGGCGGCGCCGGCGGCCCAATCGCGTGGGCGTTAATCGAACGTGTCGGACAAATTACGAGTGTCGAACAGTTTGTTCCACAAAAATTCTTGTATTTTCCGATAAAAAAAGAAGTAGGCGATAGCGTAATGCCATACTTCTCGGGTGTGACTTACATCCCGCCATACCGATGAGAAAACATTAATAAAAAATAAGAAACAACCATTTGTACCAGGCTAATTTTTGCACAGCTAGTCATTCACGAAAATCACCATGCCATACTTTTCCAACGATTCCAAATTGCCAGCAACGGTGTAATTTATATATCTATACTCCACCACACGTGCTGTGGATCGGTGGAGGTGGGCTAGTGATCAACCTAGTATCTGCCCATTATCTTTCACTCTAATTTGTGAAAGGAGGCCTGTGATCAGCAGTGAGACATTATAGGCTGATGATGATCCCCTCATGATGTTAAACCTCAAACCTCATTTGACAATTATTTTCCAGGCCAAATCCGAGTCGTCAAAAGTGGGTGAAGATGAAGTGGCGCTACGAATCCACAGCTCAGGTTCCGTGTACAGTCCACGAGCCTCCCCGCATTCCATGGTGACACCGCAAAACGACGAGATAAAAAAAATGTCTAAAAAAGTACGTGTTCATGATATAAATAGCTTTAGGTACTGTAAATACAAACTACGTATTAAGTACTAGATGTCTCCCGCGGTTTTACCCGCGTTCCAAGGATAAAATAGCTATAATACTCGGGGATAATGTAACTTCCTAATAGTGAAAGAATTTTTCGAAAGCGGCTGGTAGTTCAAGAGGATAGCCCGTTTAAACAAACAAAGGAGCCCTTCCGCTTTATAATATTAGTAGAGATGCACGATTTACAAGAAAACAAATGAGTATATGGTATATCAGTTATCTGGTTTCCATAGTACAAACTCTGCTTAGTTGAGTATAGCCGTGTGTGACAAATTTTCCAAGATATTTATCCCGAAAGCGCAGGTGAAAAGACAATGGATTTCTAAATCGATAAATGTTCACGTAGCTTATAATAAAAAATGATTTTATTGCTCAATCAAATTACATAATAACCATAATCCCTGTCTTCTAAGCTAGCGTAAGCTGCGTGTCAGAAGACAGTTCCCTCCCAACACTTACCTTATTCTATTTGATTTAACAAAGAAAAAAAAGTAAATTAACATTTCATACCAACAATATCTTATTAATTAACATTTGTGTGTGTGTCTTTGTGTGTGGGGGGGTGTGTTGTCTGTGAGTACGTGTATATGTATGTGTTAGTATGTGTTTATATAAAAATAAAACTTTTCTCATCACACTCAACCAACAGGCTTTCTTAATGTCCATCGGCCGCCTGGTTGTGGTGGAACTGTCCGGGGTCCTGAGACTCTCATACGTGGTGGTGACAGAGCTGCTGCCAAGACTGAGAGGGTCTCTCGGCCTCAAGTCCAGGGGAATACATGTCGATCAACACGCTTCCGAGTTCTACATCAAGGTCAAGGAGGAGGGATTTGTATGTGAAACATTTTGAAGTACATTTTGAAGCACATGATGAGTACAGTAATACTCAACTTATATGGCGCGCCGTGAATCTTCGTTCGCACAGAAAAGAAAGTATGGCCCCGAAGATTAACGAAAGAATGCTTACAACTTACAATCAACCTTAGATCACTACTATAAGGTTCATAATACACTGCAGCTGTTAGTTCCGTCTCACTCACAAGTCACGCCCCTCCGCACGGCGCGCGCTAACATGGCGGCAGCTGCCGACCAATAGGATTTCCCGCTCTTTGAAAATATATCTTCTGCGCAGGTACATCGGTAAGCCTTATCAGTTGGGTACTACTGTACATGGTTAAAAAATTGTCTTTCCTCTATTGTCTAATTTCTGTTCCCATATTTTATATTTTTTAACTCATTTCGGAATCAGGAGATAAGTTAGCAATCAATCTGGACCAGCAAGCCTTGTTTTGAACAAGCTGTTCGTGCCCGGAGTCGCCCGAGTGAAATTACCGATGATACCACGAATCGAAAATACAAAAAAAAGCCTAAACAAGTTCAGAATAAGACACTGTAGCGACACATATGTATTAGGAGCTACATCAGCAAAAAATATTGTGAGACTGTTTGCCTGCCCGTTGCCCTCCGCGGGAAGTGCATCCAGTCATCTCCAGGGCTTGCTCGTACGCCCACGTTTGTAAACAGTTAATAAATGCGGTAACTTTCGTGCCCTAAGAGGAACTGGCCAAGTATTTACACTGGTGACCCCGACGTGATACTGGCTTTCGTGAAGGTTCTGTGATCAAATAATGGCACAGAACATGGTTTGCAGAACGACCTCTCGTACAAACTACTTGCGCAACCGCAGCCCCGGCTGTGCACGTTGCTGGACATGCTGTGGACGTTCCTCGACGAGGCGGCGCTGTGCGACGTGCTCGAGCACTGCATCGTTCGGGAGTGCTTGCTCTTTGATTTGGTATCGCCGGTAAGAACTTACGATTAAATTTATGTTTATGTACAGGTTGGGTTGATAATTTGTCACTACATTTGGGAGCCTTCAACTTTTATAGTAAATCCACATTTTTCGCGCGTGTGACAGGTGGAAGAAACCTCTTATATGGCATGGAGAGGGACATAGGCTTAATATCCTCAGTTGTAAAAGATTATGAGCTTGTAGTTATAGTAACCACGAATGATGAGCATAGATAGGCAGTAGTGGGGGCAAATTCGCGCATGTACACTTTTGGCCTAATCACAGTAGCCAAATGACACGCGAGAATCCAATAGACGACGAGCATCGACTGACGAACCAATCGTGTGCAGCTCGGCGCTCCCCCCTTCTTCATTCCGCCAAACAGACCGAAAAATTAACTAAGCTATAAGCTGTCAATCTGTGCTCACGACTCGTGGAGTTTACTATACTATGGATGAAACATCATCATCATCATCCACATGCCTTGTTCCCGATCACTTGTGGTCGGCGAAATATGTACGCTTCTTCCTTTCGTCTCTGCTATCCGTCATACCAGCATTCACTCCTTTCTTACCCATGTCATCTTTCACACAATCCATCTCTATTTCGGTCTTCCTTTTCTCATATATCCATCCACTTTCATATTCATAACTCACGTGAATCATTACTCCTCATAACATGTCTATACCACGATAAACTGTTCGCTCAGAATTCACTATGTCTTCCTTCCTAATTGGTACGAATGTTTATTCGTTTGTTTTTTCTCTTCAGGATATGAATTTCTCTCAACAAATAGAAGGACTCTATGTGCTGTGTGGTTTAATGCAGCATCGCGCGACACGGCATCATCTCGTTAAATATGTCTTCTTCAATAAAATCACGTGCGTAAATACGGTCCCAAAAGGTCAAAAAAATTAAATACAGTTGCATTAAGAATTTTGATATACCGCTTGCACACAAACATTATACTTATACTTGTATAGATGTTTGAAACTAGTTAGTGTTTGATTCTTTTTTTTTTTTTGATTTATTTTGAATTCTAGCAAATATCGAATTTGGAAAATCCTTAAACTACTCAACCGATCATCATGAAATTTGGCATGAACCATGAACGCGGGTGAAACTGCGGGGGACAGCTAGTACTTATATAAAACAAAGTCCCCTGCTGTATACCTGAACTCGATAAACTCAAAAACTACTGAACGGATTTTCATACTGTTTTCACAGATTCGTGGGGAAAGTTTAGGTGACGTGAGGGTAATATGACGAAGATGTCGGAAAAAATCATGCGCGTGGATAAAACTACGCTTCTCTATGCAAAGCCGGGGCGGATCGCTACTATAGTCTAAAGAAATATGTTACATGTCTTCTTTGTTCACTGTTAACATGATTTATCACATGGATATCCACCACTTATGTACCCAGGTTCGATAACTTCCTCAATATCAAATGCCCAGACGAGAGTGTACTGCGGACTGTGATCCGTAAAGCGTGGTGGCAGCGTCCTACTTCTGTGCAAGGCGAAAGCGACCCTAGGGTTGCTGGTAAGCGCATCTTTTTAAATAAACTTGACTTAGACCAGGCGTATATAGTAGATATATCTGAAAGTCACCTAATCCACACGAAATTGAGGTAAGCTAATAAAAAAAAACGCCTTCAAAGAAATACACTAACCGTCTTATTAATAAATAAGGTGTGTAAGTGAAGTACTATTATTTATTCTGTGGTCAAGTATAATTAAACCTAGGATTGAAATATATCCGTCACTTTCTAATGTCATATAAACAAAAAGGAATGAGGCTATCTTAATACCTGGTTAATACAAGACTGACTTACGATTTACTAATAAGGGGGTAAAGGTTTTATACCTTTAGTGTAATTCTAACTCATAACTTCATAACTATGTAGGAACATGGTAGGAACTCTACTCAGATACTGTTTTGAAGTCGAACTGACATTATACCGAACTCTCTAATATAAATGCTAGATTCATCAAAACCTGGCTTGTATGAACTTAATGTCATTTACTTACAGATTCTGTAGGCTGTTTCTATTTACAGAGATGGCTGAAAAGGGCACAATACGTCAACCATCATTTGCACCAAAAGACGCAGGTTCGTTAAGACGCCGTTTCTATTATAAAAATAAATATCCTGGGATTAATTACTAGTTATTACGAGACCTTGTTCATTTCTACATCATTTGTGCCTGCCTCACAGTTTCTGTCAGCGCTCAAATTATACCTACGTCTAATAAATTGCTAGACTAATCGATCGATTAGTTTATCTAATAAAAACGAGTCTCGAGGCCATTATGTTGCATTCTTGGAAACGACATCCAGCTAAACTATAGATAATGATTACATTTCAGATAAGATGTCTAAGCTTCTGCCAACAATGCAGAACGATTCCACTTTAGAGGCTCGGTACAAGGAAGATTGCAACAAAATAACCAAGGCTATAGAGCCTTTGGAACAAATTCAGGTTATTGCACAATTTTCGGGCGAATGCCAAATGTATATTTTAAAGATGCCACAAACACAGCATCAAGAAGTTTACTTTGTAGAAAAAAAAAATATTATGTTTTGATAGAACTACCCTATCTTTCCCGTCTTCTCTCTTCCTTCCTTCAATTGCACACAAACTTTGTACACAAAATATAGTTGTACATTAATTGTATTAGGATATAAGTAAGACGTCTTGCCATTTCAAGCGTTTTACTTTGGCCATGTCTACCAATTTGACCAAAACTAAGCTTGAATCAGAAATGTCGCCAATACACCGATAATTTGTCAGATCTCCATCTTGGGGGTCTACAGTCGAGACAAATTATTTGTCTGCAAATTATCCTAGAACTATGAGGAATTTTATACAAGCGAACTAATACAATACTATCAGGAGTACAGTCACGCCATTACGTTGAGGGTGACTAAGTCGCTCGACGATTAATTTGCGGGGGGATGTGAGTGTCCTTTCCTTTTAATTCTTTGACGATACTTTATGAGGTCTTCCCATAAAACCTAAATCTAGTTATTTTCTCTAGTTGGAGTTCCTGCTAATGCTGTTAGACAATACGGACGGCACTAATATGGTACCATCTACTCGTAAAATCTTCCTGGAGAAGTTCCGCAGATATATCATGGATAACTGCATTTTGGATATGGTAATATATCTCAACTAGTCCTCTTTTAGATGATATTCACTCAATATTCATTTGCATAAAGTTCATTCTAGAATCTCAGACTATAATTGTGTGCAAAACAGTAAAACTGTTGCGTAAGCAAGCAAGTTATCTAAATATAAATTAAAATCGATCGAGCCGCATGTATGAAATATCATTTGAGAACGGCTCGACAAACTTGGGAGTTGTTTTCTTTGTTTTTTGTTTTCGTAATTGGAAAATCTGAAAGTACTTTTTTCAATTAGATTTTTGACAGTACAGGTCGGTTAACTAAATCTGGCACGCTCAACATATTTACACGTTGCGTTTGTGTAGTGTATGTGAAGAAGCGCGCGGCATGCAGCGTACTGCATGCGCATCATGAAAAGTCTGTCCGTCTCTCTCGCGCGCGGTCAGGCTTATGAGTATGAAAGAGACAGTTATTGTTTTGCTTTTGCTACAGCTCATAAATATAGAATGGTCTTTTTTGCATTTGTCCATTAAAATTGACTGACTAATTAGAAGCAATAATATAATAAAACATATTATATCTTGGAATTGCATATGTGTGAGTACTGTGCCAGCTTTCGTTAACCGACATGTCCTTTTTTTTTACTGTTTGGTCAGCTGGTCTCTTTATATATAGATCATCCAAATGAAAGCGTGTAATTTTCAAGTTGTTTCAAAATGTCAATTAATTTATAGTAGAACGGCCAACGGCCACCATTTTACTAAAATCAGGTTTTCCATATCGCAGCGACTGTTCAACATATCCCGTAACTCTCCCGCCATCTCGTGGTGCTGCCACGCGCGTCTTCTTACTGCTGTACTCAAGTTATGGAACGAGAATCCTATTGGAAATCCGTTAGTTAATTAAATAAGTATATATCTCAGGACCTGTACCAATCCCATGCTACTGAACTGCTGATGATTCTGAACAAAGAAATGTCACTAGCACCTAACCGCATCATACTGCGAACCGCGCCGCGTTTCTAGCTGACGTATACTTACTTTATCTCCAAAGTTCCCAAAGCGAAAAATCTGAAATAATTTCATCTGATAAACATTATTGTAAATATTACAGGAAAAATAGAACGTTTCTATCTTCCTTCACAAATAAATTTAGCTATGCAATCCGGTTTTTTATTTTATTATAACAACAGTTATGGTTCAAACCAAGAAATACGTCCAAGGAAAGTTGAACGCCTCGGTGCGCGTGTCAGACTCAGACTCGCACTTGGCCGATAATTTTTTAAACATGCATTTAAAATAATAGGTATTCAATATGTTTTCAGACACATGCCACCACATTTGCCAGCCAGGACGTTTATCGACGGCGAACTAGACTTCTACAATGTGGACCGTTTAGGTGGTGTTCTACCTTTTCTAGTTAGAACTTTAAGGTAATTCGAACTATATGTTTTATGACGTAAAGTTTAAATCCCTAGGGTTTAAAATCTCCTCTGTTTGCAGACAAGACCTCCTACACGTGCTTGGAGAAGATAATCCGTTCATACAAAGTTTCGAGCCAAATTATAATCGTGCCGGCGGAATTGATACAGGTTGAGATTTTAATTAAATTGTATCAAAATTGTGTGTATTTTTACCAAAACTCTTCGTGATATTACAAGATATATGAACTAGATTAGGGACGTAGATATTAAATGACATCTCTAAAATATCTCTAAGGAACACGGACATAATATGTTACGCAGATGATACAGCACTCATATTCCACGACACCTCATGGAAAAATGTCCAGAAAACTGCGGAAATTGGGTTGAACATAGTTGGACAATGGTTGAACTCAAATCTCTTATCCTTGAATATAACGAAGACGAAGTTCCTGTGCTTTCATAAAACTTTAGCTTCTGCTCCTGTACCATCTCCTGCAATAACTATTCACTACTGTACTACATACCAAAATTCCAATGCACCGTCAAATTGTAGCTGTGATGAGATCCAGAGAGCCCCAAATGTTAAGTACCTAGGCGTCATAATAGACGAAAACCTTTCTTTTGGTAAACATATAGATACAATGTCATCCAGAATAAGAAAACTCACTCATGCTTTCAAACTGCTAAGAGATGCTATTGATCTTACACTATTAAAAACAATATACTTTGCCCTCTGTGAATCTGTGCTCTCGTACTGCATATTGGCCTGGGGTGGATCCACAACTTCAAACCTAATAAAATTAGAAAGAGCTCAAAGATCCCTACTCAAGGTAATGATGAAAAAACCCTATAGGTATCCGACCGCAGACCTTTTTAGTGAAGTAAAAGTACTTAGTGTAAGGCGTCTATACATCCTTAAAATATCAATTCACGCACATAAAGCTGCTCTGAAAAGCGAGGTTTTATTGGATAGGCTCAAGAAACGGGTTTACAAGGTTGACGTTCCTAGCATACAAACCACTTTTGCGAGACGCTTCTGTTTTTTCGCTTCGCCCTATTTATATAATAAAATAACAAGTATTTGTAAATTTAAGTTATGCTCCACCAGAGAGGCAAAGCTAAAAATAACAAATGAAATTATACACTGGCGTTATGAAGAGACCGAAACATTCTTACGGATATAAGAGTAGCATAAAATCCCTTTCTTAATCACACTATACGTATACTTACATACCACCCACACACAAGAACACTCCCTCACATACACATACATACACACACTCATAGTAGCATTTTCCAGTTCAGATTCGTTTTTAATGATTGTTTTATATAATTTAATTTAATTTTAATTTTCAATTATTATTATTATTGTAACTTATTTATTATTGTAACTAAATTTTAGCCGCTTCGTAATTCTGTTGACGGGATAGTAATAGAACCTCACAGGACAGGCCCAGCCTAGTGTGAGGTTCGCAAGAAAATATGTAATGGTATTGTGCTTGATTATTAATAAATTATTATTATGTCGGTCCTTTTCGGGTTTCTCAGCATTATGCTGGTATTAAGGAGCCAAGCACGGGCTTATGCCAAGTCACTTGGTTCCTGGTCTATTGTGTTTTGTATCTGGGTGGTCGAGGTTAGGAATCGCAAACGAGCGATAGAAGTCACAATTGAGCAGGTATCTAAGATAACTGATTTCTGCAATGCTATGTAAATAGTGTTTGGGATATTTATCTCCTTTAAGGCTATGGATAAAGTTTTAGGAATAACTCCAGTGGATGATAATATTATTGGTATTATGATAACACGGTTCTGATGCCACATCTGTTTTATTTCATCTGCTAATTGAGTGTATTTGTGTACTTTTTCGCTATGTTTTTGTCTGAGATTATTTGTATTCGGTATTGATATATCTATTAAGTATGTGATTTTAGATGATTTTATAGTAAGTGTTATGTCTGGTCTATTATTTAATGTAGTTTTATCGGTGACTATCTCTCTATCCCAGTATAATTTGGCACTACTATTTTCTAAGACGCTATCTGGTTTATACTTATAGTAAGGTTCAATTTTTTCAATAAGTTGATGGTTTTTGGCTAACTGCATATGAATTTGTTTAGCTACATTATTGTGTCGTTCGGTATATTGTTTGCTAGCTAGAAAAGTACATCCACCTGTTATATGGTCTATTGTCTCCTGTTGTCTATGGCACAATCTACATATATCTGATGCTACGTTTGGGTCTTTTATTATGTATTTCTGGTAATTTCTAGTATTAATTATTTGATCCTGTATCGCCAGCATAAAGCCTTCAGTTTCTGCGTATATATTCCCTTTAACAAGCCATGTGTGTGAAGCAGTCGTGTCAATGTGATCCTGGTGTAATTGTTGTGGATATTTACCGTGTAGTGCTTTGGCTTTCCATTTTTGTTTCTTCATCTCATCTGTAACTATTGCATCTGTAGGATTATAATCATCATCACTTAATTTTAATGGGTTTCCTGAGGTGTTTATATATGAAATTGCTTTATGTAGCGGGCTGTCTATGGCTCTATCTTTAAAGTAGTTTCTAAGATTAACTACTTGGCTATAATGTAGGTTCTTAATGTCTACAATTCCTCTACCTCCTTCTTTTCTCTTAAGTGTAAATCTTTCAACTGCTGAGTGAATGTGGTGTATGTTGTGTTTATTGCATGTTGTTCTTGTGACTGTGTTGAGTGCATCTAAATCTGTGTTGGACCAATTTATTATTCCAAATGAGTATGTCAAAACTGGTATAGCATATGTGTTGATAGCTTTTACTTTATTTCGCGCTGATAGTTGTGTTTTTAATATTTGTTTTAATCTGTGTTTGTATTTATTTTTTAGATCCTGTTTTATTTTACTATGGTTAATTTCATTACTTTGGTGGAATCCTAGATATTTGTATGTGTCATTTTCACCAATCCCTTGGATATCCTCCGCTTGATATTGTAGATAATATGGTTCTTGGTTGGCGTGTTTACCTTTAATTATGCTATTAAGCTAAAATAAATAAAAATATGTAATGGTATTGTGCTTGATTATTAATAAATTATTATTATTATTATTATATAATAATAATTTCTCAGAAATTGAATTCTTCGCCAACTCACCTGGTTCGTTCAAGCTCAGAGTATATAAATACTACGTACAAGTTCAAGAAAATGATATACAAAATTATGAACAAATGATTGAATATTAATAATTGTTAAAGATAGATAATGATGGTAGTGTGCACTTACCTATCAATTGTTCTGTAATTATACAAGAATTAAACTTATCTAATCTTATGTAGGTATTTCTCTTTTAAATTGTTATTTTTTCATACAAAATAAAAAAAAAAAAAAAAAAAAAAAAAAAAAATTGCATGGAATAGCACTTTGAAGGCATTAATTACATTTGAAATACATATAAACAGGGGCCTTATGGTCGAGACTTCGACATTTGCCGAAACTTATGACAGATATCTTATATATTATCTTCTATACATTTTGATAGAAGTGCGCCATCTTTTTCCCATAATGAGGACTTGGTCGAATGAAACTAAATATGTGGCTTAATCATCATCCAGCTGCCAATTACTTTCGAAAACGAAAAGAAATGGTAATACATGGTAGTAGGGATTTTTTAGTAACCGCCCAGAACCCCCTTAATTTGAAAATCTATCCCCACATCATCTTTATCACAGTGAGATTGGAGATATAGGTATAGGAGTAAGTACTCCGCTTTTGAGCAGCCGTTAAAAAAGCTACCGTGAATGTCTAAGGAAACAGTTTTCAAGAGCATTTGAGCAGCAGAGCAGGAAGACAACTGAAATAGCAGACTTGGACCCCAGCAGGGCTATTTTAAAACGTCGGATTCGATATCGGAAACGGATTCAAAAATTTCCGAGGCGAATTTAAGCAATTGCTATTTTAATTTCCGAAAACTTTTCGATGAATCCAATTGATATTTCCGTAAAGAAACGTCAAAAATATTCGAATTCGAAAATTTAAATAGCAATTGCGGAAAATCGCTTCGGTCGTTTTTGAATCCGTTTCCGATATCGAATCCGAGCGTTTTAAAATAGCCCTGCAGAAGTGAATATGGTACAGCATAATATAAAATAATAACAACTGGCAGGTGTAAGTGACATGGCAGCTGGCTCACCTGGTCTGGCCACTCTACCTCAGGTCATATCCTCAATGGCACGCTTCATGCATCCTCCAATGCCCATGATACCCAACAGGTAATAAAATCTCTCATTTTAGTAGCTTCGGCTTTATTTAGTTAACGGGATGGTCCAACCTCAAAAGACCTCAAAAGAGGTTCTGAAGGTTGGGACAAATGTTGACATTGGTGACCACTAACTGCCGCTTTCTGTATTCGATCTATCCTTGGTTTTGCGATCGAGGATTGATATTTTGACACTATTTATATGAAATATTATGTCATATATCGATCCCCACATTAACCAAGGATAGGTCGAACATAAAAAGCGGCATAAAGAAGTATAAATAAGATGAGCCTCCTCAAATTCTGTTTGTCAAACTCTGAATTCTTTTTGGACCAACATCCAGAACCACAGGAGAGACAGCTCTAGCCCTGAAAGGCACACGTTCAATGATGCCCGGAGCAGGTGCCATTGACAACAGAACAGCTCATCTTAGGCTGATCGATGGTCTCCTAGCGTTGTACCATGGAGCTGGTATAAAGTATGCTGAAAAGGTAAGACATTTCATTAGAAAAACATTAAGAAGAACTATCAGCATTTCAGAGGCTCGCCCTTCTCTGAAATGTTCTTTCGTATAGTGAGCTTCGATCAAAGACATATAGCTACTTGATTTTTATAAGATCATAAAATATTTTCTGTGAGACATTGTATATATTTATAAATAATTCGGATTCAGAAACATCCTAAGGTATGACAAAGCAACAAAAATATAATATGGTGACTTTGAGATGACGACTTACGCTGAACAACTCTTAGCCCGTGAGTTACGTAGTAACTATTTAGTAATCTGTGCTGCGAGCCAGATAGTATATTTTGTCAGTCATTTCCTCTCAAGCGATAACTCGTTAAATGGTTCAGAGAGTTGTATTAAACAGCATGATGAACGTCAGCTGCCGCTCCGAGGGTCGGTGGGGCAGCGGCAGCCTCTAATTCATGTAAAAAAAAAAATGTTTTCAATAATTTCCTTCCGACTGAAAATTTGAAGATAAAAAAGTCAGCTGTTCGTACCGTGGTGGATTATACGTAAGCTGGTCACACGAACATGCAAAAAAAATTTTGTCCTTGCTTCAGCTGACGACCTTTCCACCAACATAGAGCCAGTTGACGTTTTTATTTATTCAAAATAGCATGTAAACTATCATCTGACATATTTTCAAGTAGAGGACATCACTGAACAAAAATTTTAACATGTTTGTTGAGAGGAAATTGGTCCGAAAAACCTGTTTCTGCCTCACGGACCAATCCTGAAATTGAGCAAAATATTTTTTTAACAATCGTTATAGTACAAATTAACAAATTGCTTAACATCATAAACCCGATATAAGTTTAATTTCAAATATCCACCTATCTAATAATAACATTTATAGTTGTGTGAGATCAGAGACAATCAATTGGACATGGCTGATTGTCTTCACGACATCGATCAAAGGATATACACCATCACAACAGAACTGCATCCTGTAAAAGGTAAGATGAGTAACGTAGCCATTCCTAAAAAATGACAACACCATGGGCCTAATTCCGCAACAAAACTCAAATTAATAAAAGATTTTTATATTTTAGTTAATGAATTAAGTGAATAAATTGTATTGCATTAACTAGGTAGCGTCATCTGTGATCAATCAGATAAGGATGATATAAAAAGGCAATTGATGGAAAAGATGTTAAAAGAACTGGAAAGGTCCAAGAGTGTTTACGAGGTAACTATTCAGAAGTACTACATGATTACTACCATTCATTGATTAACTTTACGGGTCCTCTCGGAAGCTGATCTTGGAACCGGAAAAGGTGAGTCCAGTAGCTATTCCTTAATAGAACAAATAGCAATTTATTTAGGTGTTCGTAGTTCCTTAAAAAATAAAGTGGTTGTGCCTATAGAAATACATACAGTAGTACCCAACTGATATGGCGTGTCGTTAATCTTCGTTCGCACAGAAAAGAAAGTATGGCCCCGAAGATTAACGGAAGAATGCTTAAAACTTACAATCAACCTTAGATCACGAATTTAAGGTTCATAATACACTGCAGCTGTTAGTTCCGTCTCACTCGCAAGTCACGCCCCTCCGCACGGCGCGCGCTAACATGGCGGCAGCTGTCGACCAATAGCGTTTCTCGCGCTTTGAAAATGTATCTTCTGCGCAGGTACATCGGTAAGCCATATTAGTTGGATACTACTGTACCAGGATATTCGAAAAAGGGTACCCGTTACCATTATTCTGATTTCTGTGCTGCTTTCCCCTATTAATCCACAGGAGACGTGATGATTGATAGCAGATGAAATAGAAAGTGCAATTTTTCAACATATTTTTACAGGAAAAGCTAGAAGCCGGTGCTCTTCAAATGGCTTGGGTTATAGGTGCGATATGGACGAAGAAAAGGCAGTTGGAACTGGCAAAGCATTTTACAGGGACACTGCATTCATTGAGAATGTCTTCTGACCCTGACTATGCAGTTCATGTTCAGGTATATTAAATAATAAAAATAATTATATTTCTGGAAATGCACCTAACCTACATAATAGACACCTTTATGATACTAATATTGTATATTCATTTCTTGAATTCGGCCTTCACAAAGAAGAAACCTGCTCCTTGTGAACAGTGACGTAGAAATGTTTTATTCAATAAAATTACTCTCGTGGGCCTTACCCCAGTTCGTGTATCAAATAAACTAAAACGAACATAGCTACCGATGTGATTCAAGAGCTGCACTTAAAAACCTGTTCCTTTCTAGGCATTGCATTACTTATTGCACCTTCGACCACATCACTTGAAATTGAGGTTTAATACTAGTTGTTTAATAATTAATAGTAAAACAAATTAGCAAAAGACTAACAATTATAGGCGATGATAGCTCAGTGGTAGTGACGTAGGATACCGAGACGAAGGTCGGTTCGAATCCTACAATGAGCTTGAGCTTTCGGTGAAGAAAAACATCGCGAGGAAACCATAGCACGGTCGCAGCCTACTTTGCAGTCCCCTCTGGCAGCTACTACCCTCAAGTTGAAAATCTGTCGCCAAGCACCTATCGGTGTGTTCAGCTGCACTTGAAAGCCAGTTCCTTCTAGGTTTTGTGTGCTTACCACCTTCGGCCACATCATCACTTACCATGGTGAGACTGTGGTCAAACACAGGCCTATACAAAGTAAAAGAAAAATAAAAACAAATTGGTGGCAACACTTTGGCAATCCCCCTTGTATTGCATAAGTCCAATGGTGATGGTGGTTTTCAGGTGGACCACTGGTCTGCTGACATAAAAAACTTACTTTTATACTTATAAGGTGGCCAGTAAAGAAATTCTACCGGGAAAGAGTTCACTTTTAGGCGGCACAAGCTATGCGTCATTACAATTAGAATACACTTCAAGCTCTGACCAGAGGTATGTAACTATCATGTTGCTACTCAATATACTTGCAATACCAGCTAATGAACTGCAAAGTTGAGTGGAGTCGAGAGAAACAATCATGATCTGATGGATTTATTTTTGCCGCTCTTCGCTTATCAGCTCTAATTTTGAAAAACAAAGAGAGAGAAAAATAAGCTAAAAGAATCATAGCGAGATTTGTACAAAAAAATTAAGATTTTTAGAGACGTTATAATAATGTTACAATTGATTTTTGGGGCCTACGGAATAACTTGAGGCATTTAATATATTTTTACAACCCCGGGATAAAAATGCGAATTTGTATGCCATGCCGGCGAATCGCGACTATTCGCGACCAAAACCGTTATGTTGTTGTTATGTTTTGCGGGGTTTATAAAATATTTCATATATATTAAGATGTTGCTGGTAATATAATCTCAACATTGGAAGTGATTCAAAACCCTCTAAAATGTTTTATATTTTTTTACAAATCACTGTATGGATGTCGCCCTGATTAGTTGTTTCATAGTTGATCTGATAGGCTCATCAGAAAAAAAAAATACAGAGAAAATTTTAAAATATTGATAAAACTATACAGGTTGTTTTTTTGGTCAGCGACGAGCGACTCAGGGTCGATAATACAACTGATACTAATGCAAAAAAAAAATTAAAAAAATACTTTATTTTTTTATAATAATAAAAATAAAAATAATATTATTTTGAAAATCATGTAATAAGCTAAAATATAGACGTAATACTCAACGGGAGTACGAGGGAGTAAAGGGGTGGGGCGATGGCGGCTTGCGCTTAGCTCTAGTTAGTGCACGTGGCTAGTGGCCATACTTTGCGGTAATTTTATTTCAAATTGAATAAGGTATTTCTCAGCGCATTTACAGTATTTAATGGGATTAAGTCCATTTTTGGAAAACGTATTTATTGTACTACCGCTCCTGGGTCGCTTGTCACTGACCAAAACAACACTCTGTATAACTAATTACATAGACAACAATATTTAACCTCATAAGGCCCAACCTAAATTTAGGTCAATATAAATTATGACCCAATGTACTAAAAATAGGTTCAAGTAGTTTGTGGCTCAGGCCTTTGATTTACAGAAAACAACTGCGGCAGTTTTAAATTGGCGGGTTTATTTAAACCATTGTGTCTAATATAACCATGTTCATCATCATCATCATCAATTTATGCAGTCCCCAGAGTCCGACATCAAGAGCTCCAACGCCACGAGTCGCATCTACTACACAAATGGGCTCGTCAAATCGTAAGTGGAAATCTGTGGGGCGATTACGTAACTAAATTTCATCATTATTCATTTTCGAATTGAAATCGGTTCAATATAGCGGTTTTCTGATATTTTTTTTACGTTCTCATAACTGCAAATACAAACAATAGTTCATTAGAAATAGAACCATTTCCGATTTTGTAATATTTCTACCGATTCAGAGGTTATGTCAATCTTAATTTCATTGAAATAAAGTTACTTAATCCACGTACTGATACTAGTTGCGCAGTAATTTGTGCTTGCACCCTTTAAGTAATAAAATATTTGAAGAGCCTTACTAGATTTTTATAAAATCTTCATAACTTTATTATTCTTAAAGTACATCTATGATGTTTGTATTCTCAGCGCCTAGTGGTCAAGAATTTACTGAATCATTATTCGCTTTCGTGCCTGAGTACCATGTAGATGCCATGTTGGAGCTGTGCAACACCTTGAGACTCTACATGCATCCCACAATTGCTGTGCAGGAGATTCCAGGTAGGCTTTTATACGACTAAGTCGGTAAACAAGCATACGGCCCGCCTGATGGTAAGCAGTTACCGTAGCCATATGGACGCTTGCAACACACGAAGCATTGCTCACGCGTTACCGACCTTTCCCCCCTCCCCTATGAGCCCTGGCGACCTTACTCACGCGCAGGAACACAACTTTACACAACATAAAGTTATGTGGCAGCGGTATTCTGTAAGGTGGAGGTACTTCTCCAGACGAGCTGCTCTTTGAGCGAATAAACGCTATGCTCTACCTCTCTTACTTCTTACCTTGTTTACTTTTACTAAAGCTTAAACTTTCTGCGTTATACTTTAACTATTTCTGATTTAAATTATTCAAGATATCCAACACAGTCAATAACAGTATTTCTGTATCTATGCAAACATCTATAGAAATTAAAACCCATGCAAATAAAGAAACTATGACCGCTGCCATTTGCATAGTTTCCTTTTTTTTGCACGGGATATCTTCCACTAAACATAACTTATTTGGTAACTCGTTTGAGCTTCTTTGATGTCATGCAAAATTTCATTCTCACTAAAAACATGCATTTCTTCTTCTTTTGTTAATCATAATTCTTCTTTAGAATGGGAACAGCTAGTAATATCGTGTGCGGCATTCCTCTGTACTGAATTTGCCGATCAACGAATAATTCTAGCAAGTACGAGAGAGTCTCTCGTTCAGACGTTGGCATCTTTCGCGACACAGCCAACCACGATGAGAGCTATCGAAAGAGTACCGATAAAGCAGTAAGTAATTGATTTATTCATATATCTGTATTATGTCATGTCCCACAAGGAATGTATGTGAGAAGAATAGATCCGATCCTAAAAGCAGAGCTTGTACTATGAAAAGTTATAACTTATTTACTGCATACTACATAAATAACGAAACATTAATAATTATAAAAAATACGACTGTCTTTACTTAAAGATCTAAATAAGTTGTATTAGTTCTGAATGTTGACTGCAAATTGTAGGATAGTTTGGTTTAGTAGAAAGACTCTAGACTATAGTAACAATTCTGAACTGTTTTGAACTTTCTGATAATAAATTGATCTTTATTGCCGTTGACCCAATATCGGTAGTCGTGTGAAAAGACTTGTTTATACCGAGAAATAATGCTTGGAGCATCCAGGGTATAGCAACAGGAATGAACATAATCAAAAGAATGTCAGGAGAAGAAAATTTTGACATCAATTTCAGTAAAGTAGGAGAAAAAATTGATTTAGAAATAGTTAATCGAAGTGATAAGCATTAAAGTTATACATTTTGCAGACAGATGTGTATGATAGAGGAACTAGTACGGCCTTATCAAAATCGTGCGTGGGCGCAGTCTAACTGGGTGCTAGTGAGGTTCTGGCATGGATCTGGCTTCGGGTTCAGGCATAGGCAATGGCCACATCTTGCCGCTAGGTAAGTAGAGATTAACAATAATCTAGAAATTAATAAAAAAAATACATATGGTATGTAAATTCTTGAAATTCGAATATTTTAGGATCATGTCAATAGCTTACATTTGTTAGTATTTTTGTCGATGGAAAAAAAAATTGGGGTATAGCACGGTGGTAGAGTACTTTGTAGCTATACTTTAGAGCCGCCGTTTCATGTTATATTAATTGCCCCATTCGGCAATATCATCACTTACCATGGTAATACTGTGGCCAAACAAATGCCTTTCTATACTAATATAATAAAACTGGAGAGTTATGCGTTAGTTTTTTTTTTGTTTATTTAAACGCGCTAATCTCTGTAACTGTCAGTTGGATTCGAAAAATTCTTTCACCGATATTTAGGTTCATTATCCCTGAGTGTTATGTATTGCAGCTAGTCCTTAAATAAACATTAAACTGAAACAAATTCTTCAAAATGAAACACTTCAGTTAATCAATCAAAATTCATATCCGTGTTAAAAGTCAACAGATGGAGCGCAATCAACATTCGATGACGAGTAATTGATCACTGAATCTGTCATCTAATAGATCATCTCGATTTATTGTTTTAATATCAGAGTGGCCGCCATAAACCATTACGACTGAGTGCTCCTTATAAATTAGATGGCCAATATTGATAAGGTACTGTCCGAAGCACGTGAAATATTGTCTATGAGGTCAGTGTGACAGTATGTGACAGAATTGGATTGCTCGGTATTACTTAAAGGGGTTTATATCCTTGATGCCTTAATACAACAGTTTATTATGTGTTATCGTATCAGATATGGCGACAGAGAACCGACTGTCAATAATTTGGGAGCGAAAGTTGACGCTGGTCTTATGAGCCAATGTTTTGGTAAGTACAATCATTGTTCTATAATATGAATAGTTTCCAACATTACAGTATTACCCAACTAATAAGGCGCGTCGTGAATCTTCTTTCGCACAGAAATTTGCTTTCTTAAAATTTACAATCAACCTTAGATCACTAGTATAAGGTTCATAATACAGTGCAGCTGTTAGTTCCGTCTCACTCGCAAGTCACGGCGCGCGCTAACATGGCGGCAGCTGCCAACCAATAGCATTTCCCGCGCTTTGAAAATGTATCTTCTGCGCAGGTACCTACATCGGTAAGCCATATGGGTACTACTGTACTGTACAGTACAGTTGGGTACTACTGTACTGTACAGTACAGTTGGGTACTACTGTACTGTGCTATCTTCTTAAACTTTCATCGTCAACGAATTGATATTACTTGGGAAATGGCTTAACCACGTCGTATGAATGCTACGAATATTATTTAGAGTGTTTTAACTATAAGTTTCTTATCTTTTTATATCAACAGGGCCATGTCCATCAGAAGTTATTCAAAGCCGCATCAGAGACTATTTGACAGCACATCCTAAAGCAGCAGCCTCCTTTCTCAACTCCTTATTGAGTCAGCTGAATTGGTCATTCTCTGAATTTATCACCATGATGCAAGAGGTAATAAAGATAAGAATAAAATTTTATTAGTGAAACTTACACTATTTTAAATTATTACATTTGAAACGATGATATTTGCAAGAGTAGGAAACTAGGTACGTCGCAGAATAGGGTGGATCTACAGTTGGGATAGGATATGTTACACAGCTCATTAATATAAATATGGAAAAGGAAAGGTCAAAAGACTACCTTGTGGGACACCAAAATAAAGGGATTCTAATAAACGTTTGATACTACCTATCACGTCAGCTTTAGCAACAGTTCATGTCCCAATGCTGGGGTATGCACCATTAAGTCTCTTGTACCAATTAAATCTGAATTTCCTTCCAAAATACAGATGGACAGGGTAAATATAGACGCACACCTAGAGTCTCGTCAGATCAAGCTATGTGCGACTTGCTTCGACCTGTACCACGGGCTCGCTCGCGCTCTCGAAATGACGCTGTATTTGAATCCGTTCCTACTATCTAAACCTGAAACATGTGAAAATCAAAATGACCTGCTTTTGGGGAGGACCTGTCAGGTAAAGTGGAAATGATTTTTATCTGCACCTGTGTATGTTTTGTATTGAAATAGCTCTTAGGGCAATAGGTCTTTCTTAGGGTCAAAAAGAAATGTTGATGAATTATAAGCTATTGTGAAATTTTAGTTTGTGAATATAAATCCGTATTTTACCATTACGGCAAGTTCTTAACCGGTAGTAACTTCAGAGGCTTTGACTGGTATTTCACAAACATATGCTAGAAGTAATACAAACAAACTAGCAAGAGTATTTTTCTAGCTACTTTTGGTTCCAGATTCTCATGGCAGTAGTATCCCGAGTTTGTGTCCGCTGTGGCGGAGGAGTAGGCTTCGCTCATTTAGTAGCGAGGGGTCTACCAGATACTGATAGAGTTCATTATTACGTGGCATTAGCTCCAGTTGCCGGCTGCCTGATTCAGATGTTGAACCCAAAGCTACCAACGGAGGTACGTATGAATGTAGCAGCCAAAAATCAGTAAGCACCCTCAACTACTACTGATTTTTCACAAAAGTAGTAGACAAACATATTGCCCGCCCTGAGTAAGTGGCCCTTAGTTGCCCGCAAGTTCTATTTTTATATAAGTAACAATTTTTTTTATAAAAACGAATTATTGTCTATTATCGAAGTAGCCGTAAATATTGTGTAAAAATTATAGAAAATTATCGATAGAAGCAGTAATAAATTGAACTTGACGTTTCGGTGAGCAAACCATAGCACGGTAGTAGGGACTTTGTAGTACCCATCTGGCTGGCTACCACCCTCAAGTTGCAAATCTGCCAAGCATCTATCGGTGTGTGCAGTTGCACGGTATCGACAGGTGCAGTCGAGAGCCAGTTCCTTCTAGATTTCTTATGCTTGCCACCTTCGGCCACACCATCACTTATTATGGTGAGATTGCGGTCAAACAGAGGCCTATACGCAGTAACAAAAACTCACTGGAAGAGATGTTTGTATCAAAATCGTAATTTTTCAGCATCTAGATAAAGTATCAAAGGCTATGGTGACAGAACCGCTGTTCCGTGTAGACGGACTTGAGTTCATGTTGGGAAAAACTAAAGACAAGCGATTCTCCTTTTATAAATGTTAGTATTTATATTGTTACTGTATCTGAATTGTAATTCTCTGTTGCTATTCAGAATAAAACCCCTTTTTCTCAAAATTGTTTCATGCAAAATTGCTGTTACCAGTTCTTTGTGTACAAAGGTCCTTTGATATTCTGTGAAAAAGCAATTTTCCCTTTTACATGGAATTAGGTGTTCATTTGCGAGCAAAAATTGGGTGTTTCTACTAATGTACACAGTATTTCTATAGTTTTCATAGCTATTCTCTTAGATTTAAGCGTAAACTTTTTAATGGTTACCGTAGAGACTTTTATTATGGTCTAACGTTTGGCCATCGACTCACTCTCAAAGAGTCAGGGTATCCCATCGGCTCGTTTTTTATGTCGAGATACATGAACTCAGTTGTTTTATGTTAATAGACCCAGACGACGTCACAGAAGAAGAGTTGAAAGCATTAGAAATAGTAACAAGCAGATTGTTAACTGCGAGAGACATTTTCGCTAAGACGAAATCTCCAGATGGTTCGTGCGGCGCGCAGTCAGAATTATTGTGCACCATTTGTTACGCAAGACCTGCGGATACTGCATTTGTACCTTGTGAACATCATTCTTGCAGGTATGAAGTCCTAATATTGTAACAAACGTCTACATAAATAAGTTCACACTCAAATAGATAGATGGCGTGACAAAATGCTGCATTGCACTAACGAAGTTCGAACATACATACCCCCTCTTTTCTACTGAGATTTTCTATAGTGGCCACCTTCACCAACCTCTCGGTCATAAAAGACGAGGCGTCTGGGACCATCTGCGGTAGGTCACGCCGCCAGAGTACTCGCCACAGAGTTCGAACATACAGTAGTACCCAACTGATTTGGCTTACCGATGTACCTGCACAGAAGATACATTTTCAAAGCACGGGAATCGCTATTGGTCGGCAGCTGCCGCCATGTTAGCGCTCGCCGTGCGGAGGGGCGTGACTTGCGAGTGAGACGGAACTAACGGCTGCAATGTATTATGAACCTTATAGTAGTGATCTAAGGTTGATTGTAAGTTTCAAGCATTCTTTCGTTAATCTTCGGGGCCATACTTTCTTTTCTGTGCGAGCGAAGATTCACGACGCGCCTTATCAGTTGGGTACAGTAGTACAATCATATATACAACTGTCCAAAATCTACAGTTGGACCGCGGTTCCAAGATTCGATGGAGGCATTTTCAATGGAAGAGTCATCCAACCTTGCTCCACCATACTATTATTATTTAGGTTAGGTGGCTAGTTCATGTCTATCCATAGATTGTATTACTGCGAACAGACTAGGTCATACGTAAGGAGCGTATAAAACGCGAATGATTGGGATTAGAGTGATGATTCTTTCGCAATATCGAATTATAAATTGCTTATTGCCTTACTAAGTTTCTAACCGGAGTGTCCTTAGCTTAAAAATATTCCGAACCGGGGTGGTAGAGTGTCCGGTGTGCCTTATCAGAATGAGTTTATAAAACTTACAAAAAAAATGTGCAAAACTGTTTTATGCATTTTGATTTCGCAAAAAAGTTGATTGATGCACAGAACTATGATTAAAATTGCACCTCGCATTTGTCACGCTCGCTCTCGCTTGCCGCCATATTTTCATTTCGAAATACGAAGATAGCCGAGATATTTAAATACTTTTCCAATGTTTATTATACAACTATAGTACAAAGGCTTCTATTTCCTCTGACAACGGGAATTTTAATATTACAGAGCATGCATAATGCAGCACCTACTGAATAGCAAGCAGTGTTTCTTTTGCAAAGCAGAAATTCAATCTACGAGAGATATCAACCCAGCTATCAATTGAATGGGATATTGGTACTGGAAAATTAATTAATGAGGTACTTTTAGAACGTCTTTGGTTGGAATTATACCTTATTTATATAACGTATACGTATCATTTTGAAATAACTATATTTTATTAATTGAAAGTTACGACCAGTTTAATGATATCAAAATAATTATGTACGCCTCTATTTTTGTGAAATCATTAATTAATTTATTAATAAATCGCTTGACGGTTTGTAAATAAAAAAGGAGTTTTTATTTATTAATTGTTTATTAATTTAAGTACATTTCTACTATTATATATAAATGCATTGAATACGCTAATGGGGCCAGATTATGGGCCCTTATTGTTTCCTTGTGGTGAATACGCGTAGAACGCTGCGGGGCACTCGCATGTGCCTCGTGGACCCGGGACGCCTCTGGGCCCTATTACTCCTGGGGAAATATACACTTCATGCTATATCAAAGCCGAATAATCTGTACAAAGACGTAATCAGTTGAACAAAATCCAAAAGGTCATATGAGCCTAGAACATTGATGCAGATTGGTCATACTTTGGACGCAAATCATTATGTGTTGTTGATGACCAAAATACGCGTAACAACCCATAACCAACGCATACTACGAGTATGTAAAGATTCCGCAGTGCTCCGGCAGTAGCTAATCTCAACCAGGTTAGTCAAAAAAGTTAGTTTTACCTTCTCGCCCTGGGTCACCACGCTCCCCTCTCCTGCCTTCTGGACCTGGTGGACCTACAGGCCCTGGAACCAACAAAGTATACTTTAACCATATTTTCTAGTAATTCATGTCTTCATTTAGTGCTTGTTCACGTTGAACTCGCGGCCGCGCTACTTCCACCGCACATGCGTTTTGTACGTAAACACTTGCATACAATACTATGTGTTTGATATTTCGTAAATGCGCCCGCGAGTATTCGTGAACAAGCACTTTACAGTTTTTGAAAAATTTTAAGGTCGCTGATAGGAAGAGCTGTATTCACGTTAAAAAATTTAAACCAATGTACTGTTTTTTTTTTTTTTGTTTATTCATTATTGTGTAAAAAACACACTGGATAAAACAAAATAAAAACTTTTCATAACCTTCATTTTCCACTTACCTATAAGACCCCGTGGTCCCTCCGGCCCCTGCACCCCCACGCCCTCAAGTCCCCTCTCCCCCTTGTCTCCCTTCTCCCCGCTGGTGCCCGGGTTGCCCGGCCGGCCCGGCTCGCCCGTCTCACCCGGGTAACCGCGAGGCCCCAGTTCACCTGACTCGCCTTGTATTCCTAAGTAAGTTACGATGATTAAGAAATGTTTTACAGCAGCACAACTAAAAATAATAATGAAGCCTCTTAAAAAATATTAACCTGGTTGTCCTGGAGGGCCAGGTTTTCCCGGTGGGCCTCGTCTACCGGTCACAGATTGTGTTGGAGCCGCCACTAGAGACGCTTGTAACTCCCGCAATCGATCTGTTGAATTAACATAATAGTACCTATGTGGAAAATTATCTTTATAAAAAAGAAAATTATATTGTCTATGCTTACCTCTAATTATATCTTCACAAATATTTCTCACTTCAGTTTCTGATATCGATGGCTGCTGCGAAATACCAAAGAAGCATTTAATATCAAAATACCTTCATTGCTTTGAAAACCATTGACTAAAAACGTAACGTACCTGTTCCACAATAGAATGCGGCGCCGGTAATCCAGGCGGTCCTCTTTGCCCGGGTGCCCCAGGTATACCATCCAGCCCATCCTTGCCGGGCATCCCCGGGTAGCCTGCCTGCCCCTTCTGCCCTGATTCACCTGGGGGGCCGGGTGGACCCGGGTATGTAGTGCCTGTAGAGGTTGTAGCGGGACCGGGTGGACCCGGGGGACCTGTGTGACCCGGAGAACCATCTGCACCCTAAGGATTATAAGATGATCATGACGTAACCTGCTCTAAAGAGAACTATTTATCTATATCATATTATCCACTTTTAGTAATAAAGGGATTATCATCGATTTCAGAATAAGAAAATAAAGAAAGATCATATATCGAGCCAATTAACGGTCGCTCTCCGTATTCTATATTATATCCTTGATTTTACGATTGAGGATTGATATTTTGATACTATTTATATGAAATGTTATGTCAAATATCAATCAACAATCGTAAAATCAAGAATAGATCGAATATAGGAAGCGGCAGTAAATATTTTAATCTTCAAACTATACTGCGTAATTTACAGGGCTAATTTTAAATGGGTAGTCTTTTCAAGGGTTATGTTTAGTCATTATTATGAACAACTTTTAGTATTGGACAAACACTGAAATCGCAAATATCTAACTAACATTTCATCTTAAATATCGACGCTGCGCAATGAATGTATGATAAAAAAAAAAACGAGATTTCAGAGTAAGGTTTGGTTTCATAGTAAACGTTCAAAATGATTATTTTACTTATCATTTTGAAATTTTTTACTATTCAAATTAAAATTCAAAACTTTATTGCAGTCATGTGGATAGAAGATGACAAATATATGTAATGTACAACATGAAACCCTGTTAGGGCAAATAAATAAAATAAAATATAAACATTAAAAAAAACTAAAACTAAAAATATTAGGTAACGTAAATATATCTATGACTAAAATTGAATTACATTGATTACTATTCATCCTAAATAGGATGAAATTTTAGATATATGCGATTTCAGTGTTTGTCCCATTGTAAAAGTTGTTCATAATGATGACTAAAATAACCTCTGGTAATTTGGCTATCTTTGGAAAGTAACCCTTTATTACCTGTGGTCCTTCGGGTCCTCGTTCACCGGCCGGACCCGGCACTCCCGGTTGTCCTCTGCCACCTGGAATACCTGGTACTCCTATTGGACCTAAAGGTCCTGGTGAACCCTGAACATTTACCATAATATAAATACAAATTCCTTTATTTCCTTCACCCCCTTGAAAAATACCTGTCAAAATATCGTCGACCCAGTGGTTTGGGATGTGTATGCAACTGTGTTTCTCCTTACATAACAGACCCACCCCGGCTTCGGGTACAACATCTTCAACCATCATCGTCATATTTCAGACAATTTACACAACCACACCTAAACGTTCCTCATGAATCACTCATTTTATTGGTGAAAACCGTATGAAAATCCGTTCAGTAGATTTGGGTTTATCGCGTTCAGACTATAGTAGATTTCAAATAGCGTGAGTTCGGTGACACATGGTATTTTATTAGATTTCTCAATGGTTAATGTTCATTTCGATATTATAAAGGAATACTATGATAGAGCGAGGTTTCATGAAATATTGTGAGTACTATTTCAAAGTAATCAAATGGAATTTCACTAGATATTGGTAAAAAACCCTTGACCTTGACGACTCATCCTATGTGAAATAGAGTATAACAGACGTGGCGGAGGGACTTTGTTTTATAATATGTAATTAATAGTATTTAGCTATAGACCAGCCCATTTTATGAAATGTATTTTATATCTAAGAAATGATAGACATTGGTGCCGATTCTGTTGGCACAAACTAAACTATTCCTAACTTAAATTTAGTTAAGTCCTGTCAAATCGACGTTTCCTATTCAGTTGGCGTACGATTAAACTAAAATTTAGTTTGACAGCACTAATATCGTTTTAGTTACTCAATTTAGTTAGGTGTGTAATTTTTCTATTCTGTTGGTCACGTTTTACGTCAAATTATGTCTAAAATTAGAAATGTCAAACTAAAATTAGTCGTCATCTAATTAGATGTGGATTAAATTTAGTCCTATAGAAATGGTGTTGGAAAGTGGATATTTTGATCTGGATTATTCATAATTCTAAATAATTACATATTAGAAAAAGGACGAAGCAAGATAGGGATATGTTACATACGTAACGGAACTACAAAACGTGAACATCGAAGTTTTATTTTTATTTTTTTGTACTTCCAACGATATACCACTATAGTGCCACAAGCTTATCTGGCCCGGTGAGAAAATCGCTGTTATAGGGCGAGAAGCGTATCTGGCCCGGTGAGAGAGTCGCTGTTATCGCATTTGGTGGAGCAAACAACCAATGAAAGTAGTGTTTGTATTCTCTTTGACCAATGGCGATTGACCTTTCGAAATGGCGTCGTTAGTTCTTCTTTTGACCACCGGGTCAGATAAGTTTGTAAAATCGGTATTTCAATGTCATCACAAATTCACAAAGCGAATTATAAAAAATGGACTTGATAAAACTTGCCTTGCATTTATTTTGCATTAGTGGTTGCGGCTATCGCTGATTCGTCGCAAAGGTAAACAACTTTTTCGCGAGAGCTTGTAGAGTGACGTTGCGTTTTTATTTTTATTTTTATGAATTCGTGTATTTTGTTTTATTGTGTATTTTCGGTGATATTTCACCCAATAAAGATCATCCATGTGTACCAGTGAAGTGAAATGAAATGAATTATGTGTATCATGACTTTTCAAGTTGTCTCAATAAGTCTATGAAGGGTTTTAGTATAATTACTACCATTATAGTAAAACATAACTTTATTGGACGGTGACTGACTGAGGACTGTGAAAGTGATAATTGTTGTGACTGGAAATTATAATATAACTCGACACTGGCAGAAATAAGTCTTAATTTGGATTTGGTTGCGAAACTTAAAACTAAGAAGAAGAAACAACTAAAACTCGACCACCATACGATCGGAATCGACAAGACAGAATATTCAAAGAAATAACATTATATGAAAAGGCTGTATGGTTGAATACCCTTGCCTATCCTTTTAAGGGTAAAAAAACTACTATACTAGGTACTAAACTCGCCAGGCTAAAAATATATTTATTATGCCTGTATTCCACAGGTAATCAAGATATTCAACATACTTTATTACGCGTTATTGGAAAAGAACACAAATATATACTCTTTTCTTGCCATAATTATACATTTTTTAATGATATTTATGAACTAAATGTTTATTTTTAATTATTCTTCCATTAAAATTTATATCATTCGTTCATTATTTTTCTGTGCTGGTAACACTCATCAATTCAATTTAAGAGCTGTCAAAATCAAAATTAATCCTGTCATTTCTAAATTTAAATTTAGTTCGATGTGACAACAGAATAGCTCTTAAAAAATCCTTAATTAAAATAAGGTGAATTTTAATTTAGTTTAGTTTAGTTCGGTGTACAACAGAATCGGCACCTATGGTGCCGATTCTGTTGTAAATCGCACTAAACTAATTTTAGTCACATCTCATCTCTTTCTTATGAACATTATTGAAAAAGGATAGAACATATTTTAAATTGTCAAATTAATCCTTGCCGTCTTATTTTGCGTGTATTTAGGCGTAACCGCGATATATGGCGACTAAATTTATATTGAAAACAAGCCTTGGACTAATTTGACAGGACTCAATTTCTTACATCCTTTTTTTTTGGTAGAAAGAGAGATAGTGTGACTTAAATTAGTTTAATTGTAAACAACAGAATCATCTATCCTTTTTCAATAATGTTCGTAAGAAAGAGATGAGATGTGACTAATATTAGTATAGTGCGATTTACAACAGAATCGGCACCATTGTCTATGTTAACGACTAAAATATTTTGTGAAACAGCAAAATATCTAACTAACATTTCATCTTAAATGTCGACGCTGCGCAATGAATATGTATGATAAAATGTTTTTTTTTTCGAGATTTCAGAGATTTTGTCGACAGAACATTATTATGTAGGTAACTCTATAATTACCGTAGCTCCATTCAATCCTGGAGGCCCTCTTTCACCAGGGCTGCCATCCCTCCCCGGCCTCCCTGCAGCACCTTTTTCACCCTTAGCGCCTGAAAATAGCAATCAGTTTTAAGGAAAATGTTATGTTAAGACTTAAAAATATACTCTTCATTAGTCAAAGTCAAAGTCAAAGCCCTTATGAAGTGCCTAGTAGGGCACTTATGAAGGTCAAAGCTACTGAAGTCACCACCAGTTCGTAAGTCGGCCTTCAACTGAGAAGAACAGGCAAGAAACTCAGCAAAGTTACATTTATTTTTTTAACAAACTGACTTTGATATGGCTTTTTTTCCAAAACATTATACATTACATACATACTTTTTATTACATTACGTTACCTTGTATGAGTGATGCGTTGACATTAGCAACTGGTCCCGGTGGACCTTGAGGTCCAACATCGCCCTTTGGACCCGCGGGACCTGGGAGACCTGGAGTCCCCTGAAATATACATTATAAAAAAACGCTGAACTATATTGTGGGGGCGATTGTTGATGGAATGTTAGAGTAGTTTTAGTTCAATAAAGAGATTTGGATCATTTAAGATAACTTCTATTTGTTGGCAACATTAAATTTAATATGTAAACTATTACATCTAAGAAAATATTGATTGGCAACACTAAAGCCAAGAGAGTATATTTGTCTGTCGTGTTACGTTTAAGGAATTGAAATACAGTGTTCAAAATAATACGGCATTTTATTGGACCACATAAACCCACCAAACTGCAAATGCAATCTTCCTTCATGGTCCTTCGAGCCGGATACTAACGGAACTTTAGACCTATAGTTGCTTAATTAATGCTCATTCGAGTGTCCATCCTTAGACAGTTGTCAAGTTATAAAATGATTTGCCAACTGGCAACCCAAGAAACGAATGAAATTTTCGAATGAACAGTTGAAGATTTTAAAAAATAAATATAAGACAGTAATGTCTGCTTATAACAAAAAAATACTTACATCTGTTCCATCGGGTCCTGGGAAACCTTGTAGACCAACTAAACCTGGCTCACCAGGTTCACCTTAAATGAAGCCGTGCATTAGCATTGATACTTTTAAAGAAATTCTTAATATAAATCCTAAGAAATTGGTTATTTAGAAAAAAACTACCTTTTTGTCCAGTATCTCCTTTCTCCCCTCTCGATCCCCGTCGACCTGGTTCTCCAGGGGGACCAACTATGCCTATACCAGAAGCCTGTAAGAAATATTTTTTTTTGTTTTGATTGGATTTCTCATACAATATTAGCTTGAAATAAGTTATCAGAAAAATGCCATATTCAACCGGTTTCAAAATGGAACTGATTGCAACAAAGTTACCCAATCGCCGCGCAAATGATGTTAGGTGACAGATTATTAATGTACCACCACTTTTACCATAGCATATCTGACGTCACTATACCAATGAACTACGGTGTGATAAGTCTAGAAAATACCATTTTGCATTTAAGAATGTCTTAGCAAAATTAACCTTATAGCGTCACCATAAGGCTTATGTGTTAAATCTATGGTTATTTATATAGTATAGATGAACCTTATAGTAAAGGAATAATGACTTTTCTTTGTATTTATAAACGTCAAAATGTAAAACTAAATAAATAAATATCCCGGGACATTCATCACACACGGTCATCTGATCCCAAACTAAGCAAGAATAATTAAAATTTCTAAGAATTATTATTTAATCTCATTTGGCAAATTTCACAGGAATACCTAGACGAAGTTGTATGAAACAATACTTACGTTAACAACTCTCCCCGGCTCACCCGCCTCTCCTTTATCGCCCTTAGGTCCAAGTAGTCCATTCAACCCCGGTATACCTTCTATCCCTCTGATACCCTGAAAATATTTATTTGATAAACTTTGACATCATGGTCCAATCCAACCCACAATAGCATTAATAACTAAACGTTTTAGTCAATTTTAACTTAATTAAATAATTCTGAGTTTATTGTAGCCTGTTATTAGCATAAGCAACCTTATGTACCGTGCTATAGAGTCACAGATATCGTCTCTGTGGTTAATGAGTCCATAAGGAAACTAAAAAGCTGATGCCCTTACTGACCGGTCTCAAATCATCCTATATAACTACTAACCATTTACAGTATTACCCAACTGATATGGCGCGTCGTGAATCTTCGTTCGCACAGAAAAAAAAGTATGGCCCGAAGATTAACTAAAGAATGCTTAAAACTTACAATGAACCTTAGATCACTATTATAAGGTTCATAATAAACTGCAGCTGTTAATTCCGTCTCACTCGCAAGTCACGCCCCTCCGCACGGCGCGCGCTAACATGGCGGCAGCTGCCGACCAATAGCATTTCCTGCGCTTTGAAAATGTATCATCTGCGCAGGTACATCGGTAAGCCATATTAATTGGGTACTACTGTACTAAACGTTAAATTCCAAAAGTAGTACTCGTAAAGCCTTTACCGGTAATCCTCTGTCTCCTCGGTCTCCCTGAAGACCTGGTGGTCCTTCGGGGCCCTGGAAATGTTATAACTTATTCAATGTCTTTTATTGTATTTTAATTCTTGTCCATCCAAAGTGTGGAAGAGAGCCTGATGAGCAATATTTACAGAATGAGGTATCGAAGGAACTTACAGGTGGACAAGTCGTGCTGCAGACACCTAATGATGGTATGTTGTTTGATGAAGGGTCCACTGCATACTGAAAACATACTCATTATTACTTACTCAACTATAATAGTACATTATGATACATGTGTGCAAAGTTGATTATTAAGGCGCGGACTGACTACGATTTTGACAGCACTCGTTCTTCACTGAAATAGGGTTGAAAATGGTAAATCATAAATGTGTCGACTCTATGAAATGGACTGTTATTTACGGGTTTTCGATTATACAGAATATACACATTAAATTGAATAAGTGTCCGGTTAACATTCTAATATAATTCTGTAACTTATATATTCTTAAAAATTAAATAGTTGTCATCGCTGAAAATACGGAGAATTTCGACGCGAAAGATTTTTTTAGACGTAACGTTTTTAATATTCTATTCGGTTAACATTTCACAAAACCCTCTTCTATCCACAGTATTTTTTTGTTAGGTATTTCATTGCGTTACGTCATACTCGACTCTCAAAGAAACCCATTTTTGAGAGTTGAGCTTAGACCTGGCCTTAACACTCCAGGCGCGATAAGGGAGCCGAGAGTGTAATAATCAATGGACACGCGTGTCATACGACGTTTTTCAACACACTTGCGAGTATTTTGCAATAAATGTCAGTTTACGAGCGAGTGTTTTGAAAAATAACTTAATATTAGTTGAATTGAATTGTGATTTCATAAAATATTTACGTAAATAAAAAAATATATGTAGTTCGTTGTATACACGCCTTCTGTTATATCCAAAATCCGCAGAACTCGACTCGTCCTCAGCGAGCCAGGACGACCTATTCACCTTAGCTCAAAGCTACAGCTAACGAAGCTCGCAAAACCAACACAACACACAACCGATCACCACGGTACGCGTCGCGACGTCCCACTCGGTCTCGTCCCGTTCAAGCGGCCCGAGCCGCCATGATGAGCAATCCGACCGTCCCTAATTAGACTTAACTTTCAAAAGTCTGTCCCCTCGCTGCCCGGTAACGCCCTAAGCCGAGGATCGTGCCCCACCTGGGGCGCCCTCAAGCGTTTTTGATATTGAAAGCATGCTCCCCGCATTGTCCGTGTAAGGGTGACAAGATTTCGAGGTTCAAAGACACACATAGAAATTTAAAAAAAAAGAATAGCTGTTCGTTAGACAATGGAGACCTAGAAAACAGCTAAACTAACTATGTGGTTTTTGCCATGGCATTTTGACGAGAATAGAGTCTGTCGAGTTAACTATTATAAATATAAAATACTAATTTAAAAAAAAATCTAGTGTTCTAAATTTCTAACTATATTGTAGCTGACTGTACTTACTGGAGGTGGTGGGGTGTCGACGTAGTTTTCTATCCGGTCCTGAAATTAAACAACATAACCATAAAACTTTACTATTATTTTTAACAATGCCTTTGGAATCTACACTACAGGTTTATAATACTCGTAGATAAATAAACCTATAAATTCTATAGCATAAAGAATATTTTCAATTAACAAAATCTATTCTTGTGACCTGACTTTGTTTTGATTGAATCGTTCTCATACAGGCCTTAGACAAACATCATCAAGGCTAGTGGATGGACACGGATTACGTAACTTCGAAGAAATGTTACAAAAATGGTCCCATTTGCAATTAAACACGAAAAAAATAGATAACCGGTATATTAAACCCAAGAATCTTATCTTGATTAAACCGGATGAACAAAGTTACGTAATATCTTCGCCGATATGGATAGAAATTGAATCCAAGACCTGTAGCGCGGAAACCAGGGAATCGTCAACACCTAGCTCATGTACAAATAATACAAATACTTTATTTGAAGAAGAAGAAGAAGAAAATGAATTTATTTATCCAGAAACACATAAATAACAAGAATAACAGAACAATAAATTAAAATATAAATAAATATCCAATCTGTGCGTATCTGAAGAAAAAGGCGGCCGACTCAGCCTAATGTTGAGGTGGGGTACCTCATAACGCTAATAATTCTAACGCTGATATTCTGACGGCGCCTCGCAAGTGTGCGTCAAAAATATCAGTGGGAAACGATTTAAACGGATTTAAAAAAAGTTATCTACTTCAGGATACACTAAAAAGTATGAAATAACTCTAATCTGACACTGATTTGAAGTCAGCGAAATATTTTCAATGGAATACGTCGTGCTCTTTCGCTGACTTAAAATGAGTGTCAGATAATATTATTACATACATACGTGTCGAATTGATCTCCTTTTTTTTGAAGTCGTTTAAAAAGAACCTAATCAATCAACCGCTTTACTTTTAAGGAATAATAAATATCCACGTTCATCCGATCCCAAACTAAGTAGAGCTTATACTATGAAATATTATGTATACTACTTTTTTGTTCGTAAATACATACTTAATATTCATAATTACACCCAGACTGAGGACATACAGACATATTCATGCACACAAATGCAAGTCCTGTGTAGGAATCGAAATCGGTATTAATCGACAGCACCAACTGGCCCGTCAAGTATATAATACTTCATGTAAAAGTGAACTTACGATATCTTCACAGGAGTCAGGCGTAAGTTTATATCGGTTGCAGCTTAGAGACAGCCATTGTAGATCTATCTGAAAACAACAATATATTGGATTTGGGTACAATCGTAAAGTTAAGTTTGCAATTTCCAAATGCGTATAAAAATTAAAGGAGAAGAATCATTATCTTTTCATAGTGGATTCCTGCTGTGATTTTAAAACGCTCGGATTCGATATCGGAAACGGATTCAAAAACTACCGAGGCGATTTTCCGCAATTACTATTTTAATTTCCGAATTCGAATATTTTTGATGTTTCTTTATGGAAATATCAATTCGATTCATCGAAAAGTTTTCGGAAATTGAAATAGCAATTCCTGAAATTCGCCTCGAAATTTTTTGAATCCGTTTCCGATTTCGAATCCGACGTTTTAAAATAGCCCTGGAGCGGTGCCATGCCTCCGGCCTTCTAATAGATATCAGGAGATTTTTACGCACACTTTCTCAGAGATTATGAAATAATGACTAGCCTTTAGCTGTGTCACAAGTAAACTAATAGCTTTCGTGGAATAAAAAAAATATTCCATGTTCGACTCTACATTGCGAGATACTCCCACATCGATACTTGACTCTCAGGAGGCAATACTCTGTTTTGCTAGATAATAAATAATAATAATAAATTCTTTATTTAGAGAAAAAAGGTAGGTA
The DNA here is from genome assembly GCA_951394255.1 of Polyploca ridens. Taxonomy (NCBI): domain Eukaryota; kingdom Metazoa; phylum Arthropoda; class Insecta; order Lepidoptera; family Drepanidae; genus Polyploca; species Polyploca ridens. Next base: position 6,888,838 of record OX596265.1, on the reverse strand, counting down.
CATACATTAAGATATAACTAATTGGTAAGTACTATAAAAACTTGTTCACAATTACAAAACTTAATGTAATTTGAAGTGAGTTCTAGCCCCTCAAACTAGGATTCCCTGTGCTATGAGGGGCTAGGTCATCTCGCCTTAAATGATACTTAATGATTGTGAATGTGTGTTTAATTGTGTACTGATGTGCAGGTACTACATTCTTTTAATGTACCTGTTTTATTTATTTATATATATATATATATACAAGTAATATACTTAGTGAGCTAATATTTGTTATTGTAGCTTTTAAAAGCATACTATATTCTAGAACTTTTTCTTAATTTATTTAGTTTATATTTATTAGGTACTAATGGAATCGAGCGCCATAGATTGTATGAACAATGAGACTTACATTAATAGATTTCATTATAAAAAAGGGGGTTATAATATAATATTAGATATAAAACTACACGACATCATTTAACACTTTAAATGTCTAGTATATCCTCAGTCTTTTCGAAATTTAGTCCATTTAACCAGGCTTTAATCTCAAACTTGACTTTAAATTTTGATTACTGCCACATCGATACTTAACTCTCATGAGGCAATACTCTGTATTGCTAGATACTGCCACATCGATACCTGACTCTCAGGAGGCAATACTCTGTATTGCTAGATACTGCCACATCGATACTTGAGTCTTAGGAGGCAATACTCTGTATTGCTAGATACTGCCACATCGATACTTGAGTCTCAGGAGGCAATACTCTGTATTGCTAAATACTGCCACATTGATACTTGACTCTCAGGAGGCAATACTCTGTATTGCTAGATACTGCTACATCGATACTTGACTCTCAGGAGGCAATACTCTGCATTGCGAGATACTGCCACATCGATACTTGACTCTCAGGAGTCAATACTCTGTATTGGTAGATACTGCCACATCGATACTTGACTCTCAGGAGGCAATACTCTGCATTGCTAGATACTGCCATCGATACTTCACTCTCAGGAGGTATAATACTCGCAGTTTAACGTAAACAAGTGTCGTTTCTAGTCTCTAATTCTCTGTACCTCTGCTAAACATGATGACGATCAATTATGTACCTAGAAAAGGAATAAATTAAGTATAAAATTGTGTGTAGTGACTTACAGGAGCGGGTGTTCCGTCGTCATTGGAGACGATGGTCACAGTGGTGGCGTTGATGAAGTCATGGTCGCTGATCTTCTCTGGTGTTAGCTGAATACAAACAACAGATTATAAAATAAAACAAGTTATATATGCATATCTATATCTCAATATATAATTATTAAAAGACACAAAAAACCCGACCGCGTAAAACAAAAAATTACTGAAATGAGAAAAATAAGCTCTTTAATTTAAGAATTTGAATAGAACATGAATTTTGTAAGGTATTGTGTAAGGTTGCAGTACCAAAGAAAATTTTAAAAAAAGATGGATGAAATCGGTAAAGTCGTTCTAAAGTTAAGGCGTGACCAAGGGAAATAGGGATTCATTTTTATAGATAGATAGAGAAGAAGAAGATATATAGAGATAGATAAGAGAAAAGAGTGATATCATGAATGGATCTGGATATTTGCTTCATGAATGGATCTTACCTCGACGCAATCAACAGCTACATGGACGGTGTGGTTGACAACAGCCACGTGCAGCTTATGCCAGCCAGGGGAGAACAACTGCAGGGAGAACAATTATACAAATAAAATATACGACACGTAGGACATCGGATTCTCCCGTTCAACACAAGGAGAAGACTGGGGAAGTATCTCCACCTCACAGAAGATCGACGCCAAAAGTAGGTCCTGCGGTAAGGTCGCCAGAGCTATATTACTAATTACTTCAGTCAGATTTCAAGATAGGTAGAGCGTAGCGTTTCTTCGCTCTAAGAGGTTGAGCGTAGCATTTATTCCCTCAAAGAGCAACTGTTCTGGAGAAGTACCTTCACCTTACAGAATACCGCGGACATATAACTTAATGTTATGTTCCTGCGCGTGAGTAAGATCGCCAATGTGGCTCTTGGGAGGGCGAAGGGTCGGTAACCTACCTACAGTCCATTCCAACACACATGCTTTATTATAAAAGACAGCGTCTCAAGATAATAATGTAGGTAAGTCTAATATCTCACCTCTCGACTATCAAAAGCGACTCTATTGCCCTGCACGAAGACAGCTAATCTCTTGGCATTGGGCAGCAGCGTCAATGAGAACTGAAGTGTCTTGGCACGAGCCTTGATCAGGCTCCATGGTCTCCGCTGTCCGCGGGCGTTGAAAGTTCCTACTACACTGAAGTGAGTCGGTAGGCCGTTGGGGAACACTTGTCTAGAAGAATTTACGGTCTTTTTATTACGGAATCTATTAAGATGATGTTTTTTTTTAAGTAGATTCAGGTGATTTTTTCAAGTGGGCATGGATGAGTAAATCCTGAAGTACCTATTTATTTATAAGCATCAATTTTTAATCGCCATTTTCTGTGCCATTTCTGCAATCCAAATTTTTATGGAACGTCAAGTGAAATGCAATAATTATTCGTAAATAATTGGAATGTTTTACAAAAAACTTAAACCGACTTCAAAGTACACTAAGACGTAATCAAATCCTGATCTGATGACAATGGGACCAGACGGGAAGTGTACCCTTTCAAATAAAAAAAGAATTTTCCAAATCGGTTAATAAATGACGGAGTTATGAGGTAATATAAAAAAAAAATACATTTGAATTGAGAACCTCCTCCTTTTTTTGAAGTCGGTTAAAAACCTGTTGAACGTTAGTATTGGCCCGCGGTCTAGCTTATTCATCTTCATCTACATCTCATAATTTTTTTTTATAATTTAGAACTTACTTCAACGGCAATGTAAGTTCAGTTCTATTTCCAATTCTATAAGCTCTTTGCAAGTCCTGGGATCCCTGCACCATGGTCACTCCCCTGGTGCCAGGCTTGTCTATCTTATATACCGCTATGAGGTCTACTGTCTGGAAGTCCACGTCGCCAGGCCTCAGGGAGGAGCATGCCGATGTGTTCCTGAATGGGAATTCTGTTGATATATCTGGAAGAACAGAAATTATAGAATGTTTTTACATAGAGCGTGGGTTATGGAACATATCTTGAGTAAAATAGTTTCCTATATACAGGGCTATTGGTAAAACACTAACAACCCAGCAGACTGTATTACTAACAACAACTTTTGTTCTATGATTTTCATTGTTATTACTTCGTATAGAGAAGCTATCATAAGTAAAGGTTATGTCCCCTTTTTTTAGAGTCAACTAAAGTTCTCTTTAGCGCTGAAATAATAATTAGTCGTCTAAGCAGACAGTAGAAACACGTTGCGCTATCAGAATGCTTTTAGGAGTGTTTTTCTCGCAAACACCGTGATTTTTCACGGCGCTTACTCGTTTCGTTCATCGTTCTACAACAAGTGTGGCCGGATGGCCTCACTTGAATGGAACATAGTTGTGATATATGGCGTCTTCTCTATACGTAGTAATAATAGATCAATGATGACTTTTTCCAAAAAAAAATACCAAAGACTTACTTACGCCTCCATTGCATCGTCACTCAGTCTTGCTACACGAAAAGCTGGTAAAATGTTGAGCGTTTTATTTTTCAATTAAACTCTGATGAATTATTAAAAATCATGGAACAAAAGTTGTTGTTTATGATGTTAGTAATATATTCCTGAGAGGTTGTTAATGTTTTACCGATAATCCTGTAGTGATATAGAGTCCGGACGTTTGTACGGTACTTTGTACTACCTGCCTGCCTGGCTACCACCCTTAAGTTAAAAACTTGTGCCAAAGTACCAACAGTTAGTTAGTTCCGATAGCTGCACTTGAGAGTCAATTCTCTTCAAGACTTTGTGTGCTTACCACCTTCGGCCGCAACATCGCTTAATGTGAGATTATCGTCAAACACAGGAGTACATACAGTAATTTAAAAAACTGATGCCCAGTGAATTAAGAATTTAATAAGTTTTTGTTAAAAATTTCATTTTTAATACAAGCTTTTATTGTTGACTGCACTTTTTGTTGACTGTACTTGCTTTGTCTTCCAATATACTAATGTACACCATATATCAAGCCAATCCGGCCACTGGAAGTGGGTGAAATTCGACTTGCAAGATTCCACCCGAACGAACAAACATACATACATATATTGCAAGTTAAATAAAAGCTTGTAAAAAGCCTTGACCTAGTTGCCGATGTAGCTGAGCTGAAGACTTACCATATAAATCTGTTGATTGTCCATTGCAGGTGTGTGCTATTACAATCGTGAGGAATGTCAACCTGAAAATAATACAAATATCACCGTTTAAGTTGGTAAAAAAAAAACATTTTCAATACAACCTTTTTATGGTGATTGTACTTTTTGTTATCCGTACTTGCATTGTCATCTAATATACTAATTTATACCAAACTTCAGCTCAATCGGACAGTGGGAAGTGTGTCTTTAACTTGCAAGATTCGATTACAGACATCGGACACGTGATACTAGATAAAAGCTTGTAAAAAAATATCCCATCAAAAACATTCTGTAAAAAACTAGCCAAGTCTCGATGGAGCTGCTTGTTTATTTCTAAAAAGTAATGAAATCTAGACAAAGTCGTGCCAAGTCTAAGGTTCCATACTGCGATTTCTTTATTATTATAGTTAATGTTGTGTGACTTGGCCGTTGAACATTCTTTATACGTTAGTGGGTACAAGTACAGATTGGTGCAATGGTGTCATGGAACACCTGGTTTTGTACCCTTGTGTTCTTCAACGGCCAAGTCACACAACATTAACTATAATAATAAAGAAATCGCAGTAAGCAACCTTAGACTTGGCACGACTTTGTCTAGATTTCATTACTTTTTAGAGATAAACAAGCAGCTCCATCGAGACTTGGCTAGTTTTTTACAGAATGTTTTTGATGGGATTTCACTTCTTTTTGTAGAAAATGAAGCGGCTCACCAAGTTGAATATTTTTTGTAAAGGCGGTATGTCGATCTCTAATAGTTTGGTTGGGCTCTTGTGTTTTCTAATCAGGGTCACCAGGTACTCCAGATCTTTGATTATCCTAGTTTTTATAGTTTTCCCTTTATGTGGTCATTAAACCCTAACTCTGTACCAAATTTCAGTTCTCTGAGTTTATGGGAAGTACTAGTTCTATTTTGATGATCATGAGTGAGTGAGTGAGTGAGTGAGTGAGTTTCATAAATGTGAAACTTTGCTTTCGGTTAACTTCGGAACTAAATGACCTACAGACATGAAATTTTGGATTTTAAGTATGTGATTATAGCTTACTGGATGACGAAAATTTCTGCGTTCGGGTCTTATCCAGACGTTCTCAAATAGGGGCCTGAAAATGCGGCGAAATGGTTCCAGTAAAGGATGGTACGGCAGTGTTTGCTTCGCGCTCGACTCGTCGGGGGCACTGCCGTGCCCCCCGATAGATTACAACAATCTATAAAAAGTGATGTTTTGATGCTGTTCATTAAATTTCGATCCAGCCAGGGGTAGTAAATTTCGATCCAGGGGTAAGTAAAAGTCTCCAACCAAGTTATAAAACATGAACAAGAAGGCCATGACGGGTTCTCTCGTTCGACATTAGGAGCTTCTTGATCGCATCCACCTTACGTAGCCAAATAACGAAGTGTGAATAGATTTTTGCAGGGTTGGCAACGCGCGATTGATAACTACCCCTGGTTTTGCAAGTGTCTATAGGTTACGGTAACCGTTTACCATCTTATTTACTACCTTATTAGTTTAATAAAAATACGTTTAGTTTAGTTGTACTAATGTCATTTTCAGCGTCGCCATTTCAACTAACATTGACCTCAACAATATCAATCGATGCATCAATAAGTGGAAGCACAGACGCCCCAGTTTCTTTGGGGCATCAAATCTCGATACAAGTAACGGGTCAACAAATAATTGATCTTGCACAAAGTACGCTTGTGCGGCCCACTTCGGTACGACCTTCAACATTCAATCAGCTAGTTAGCCGACCAATTTGATGGATTCTTTAACGGGAGCTCTGACGTACGAGATTGATTCGCGTTGGTATGGGCGCTTCCGCCCCGCAGTTCAAGATAAAAATCAGCCTATGTATCTCCGGCCTATCATAACTAACTGCAAATGTCAGTTTGTTTGTTACGCTTTCACGCCTAAACCGCTGAACCGATCACGATGAATTTGGATGAAATTTAGCACACAGAATATATGCTGGATTAACACATAGAATACTTTTTATCTCGGTAAAACATGCGATCCCTCGGGAATGTGGGTCAAACCGCGCGAGACAGTAATATTAGTAATATTATAAAGAAAAGCAAAGTTTGTTAATTTGTATGAAGGAGGTCATCTCCGGAACTAATGAACCGATTCAAAAAATTCTTTCACTGATAGGAAGCTACATTATCCCAGAATGCTATAGGCTACTTTTCATCGTGGGTGAAACCGCGGGACGTAGCTAGTTTAAAATAATTTAAATATTCTATCACAAGACACCAAGATTGTCCACAAACTCAAATGACTGAATACTTAACGAACTAACATTTCATGTTACAATTTAGCAAGCCTAAAAGGATCATTAAATCGTTTGTCTCGTTTAGCTCATAAAATACTACTATATGTATGTCTATATATAAATAATGTATATGTATAAATCTTTGAATGTTTCTTACATTCAAAGATTTATTACATTCGTAGATTACTCTGTAAGCAGTGTTCTGATGAAGATGGACATGTCTACGATTTCCTGTTAAATCTAGGTCTAGCTGCTTTCTGTCAGCGTCCGTGACTATCTGCGGAAAGTTTATTTTGTGGGACCTATTATGTTCCCGGGATAAAAAAAAGTACCCTATTCCCCTTATTACAAAAGATGGTTTAAGTCGAACCTTGGTTTTAAGATAGCCCCAGGTCTTTTTGTAATGTAATATTTTTGTTATAGTGACGGATATATTTTGGGTTTTACACACGTTTTACTAGACTACTTAACTTTCTTTTGTAATAAGGGGGTATGTGTTTTAAGAGAGGTAGAGCATAGCGTTTATTCTCTCAAACAGTAGCGCTCGACTGATCAAGAACTTATTTACGGACGTCGTAAAATAATGAACATATACGGTAATATTTCTGCTTATTGCACCGTTTTTAGTATTATAATGCAGCTTATTAAGCACTAGTGCTTTTTACTTTACAATACCGCACAGTTTTATGATAGGTATAATCCCGATTAGGATTATGTTAAGTTTGTACCTCATTGCAAGTGATATGTGTGTAGACGAAGCATTCTTAATTTAAACGGGTCTGACAGCGCGTCGCTGTAAAAAAACCTGCGCGTCATATTTGTTAACGTTCTCATTGTGTGGTTGATGATTATCACAAAAACTACTTCAATAAATATAAGGCAGTATTTTACACTCCCGGCTCACTTATCGCGTTCGCCTGCGGCTCACGAGCTTTAATACCGCCTCGTGTGTAATGAACAATTTTGCACACATGTAGCATAAAGTACTAAAGTACAAGATATCCAGTCTACCTATTTAGAAAGATTACGGCATAAGCCTTTAACGCGGGTAAACTTGCAGGGCACAGCTTATGTGACATTAGTTCCTGAGATAAGCGCATTCATTTATTATCGAGAGAACAGTCATCATCATCATCATCATCAGCCTATAATGTCCCACTGCTGAGCACAGGCCTCTTTTCACAAATGTGGGTGAATGGGAATGGGTAATACTTTACCACGAATGCCCACTGCGGATTGGTAGAAGAAGGCTAGTGGTCAACTGTAACAATTAAGCGATAACCAGGGACCAACGGCTTTACGTGCCTGCCGAAGCACGCAATCGCCCGATTTGAAATATCACTAGGCGGTCACCCATCTAGGTACAATCATTCTACACCACGAGAGAACAAGCCTTAATTTCCTGAAGCTTTAAGTTTCTTGCAGAGAAAATATTTATTTATGATCTAAGTACTGATTATTAAATTCTCAGAATAGGGTTATTTGATCTTCGATCTTCAGATGCTAACTAATTTCCCTTCTCAGAAAATTATCCGTTAATTTTCCGCTCTAAGCTTTGACTTGTAATGAGGTTACTAATTGGTAGGTGATATTGAGGAATATTAGGAATACTTCTGGATCTACATTTACTAGTTTAGCCAACTATAACGTAGATTTATAATAAATAAATATAGGTACTAATTTAATAGAGTTGATGATTGTGCTTCAGGAACTATTTTTTTTTTTTTTTTTCAAATTAATTAAGCAATTATTCAATTTAGGCCTTGATAAGGCACTTATGAACGTTAACAAATGGCTCTACACCGGTTCCAAAATATCGAGTCCGATAACATTATTTTTGTGTTAGATAGCCCATTTAGCGACGACTTTTGACAATTCGTTCGTTTTCTCCCTCACTCAACCTTGATAATCCAAGTTCTTTGTTTAGAACTATCCATTTTATTATTGGCGGTTGATAATTAAAATTTGAAAACTGAATGAAATTATTAAATAAATATTTTAAAAAAAAATAAAGAAACTTACCGATAAAACGCCATACTTCTAAATAACTAAATTAATTCCAACTATATTAAAACAAAAACAAAATAAATAACAAAACCAAAAATAAATGACATTATTCAAAAATATGTTTTCATAACTACGCGCGCGCGTCATAGACCAAGAGCCGTGCGTAAAAGCACAAAACGACCCGGGAGCCCGACTGACTGGCTGATTAAAACACTGAGATTTGTCTGGCTTCTCCGTACCCTGTGGTATATATCAATTAATTATGTGCATGACAACGTTTTTAACGTTCCACAATTGTTCGCCATTACGTTGTGGACGCATAACTAATAATAAGCCGTAATATGAAGTCAGATGACGCTATTGTATATTTAAGACTGATGCATGGGGTGTGAATTACATTGCATCTGCGGGGTGTTGATTTCATTTAATTTAGAGGATATTTGTTTATGTATGTAATCTATACTAATACTAGGAAGAATATTTTGTTTGTTTAAACGGGCTAATCTCTGGAACTACCAGTCGGATTCTAAAAATTCTTACACTAATAGGAAGCTATATTATCCACAAATATCATAGGCCACTGTTTATCACGGGAACGTGGGTGAAACTTGGGGAACGGCTAGTAATAAAGCGGAAGAAATTTTACGGGCTAATATCTGGAACTACCAGTCAGATTCGAAAAAAAATTCATTAATAGGAAGCTACATTATCCCCGAGTATTATAGGCTTTTTATTCCGGGAACGCGGGTGAAACCGTGCGGGACAGGTATAAGAGCTTAAAACTTAGAAGCGATGATAGCTCAATGGAAGCAGGGGTGTAGCTACCGCCGTATCAAAGATACGGGGGGGCTACAGGGGCCCCGAACATGTGTAAGCAAACATTCATAAAAATCTATACCCTCCATTTGGGCTTCGCCAGTCAGGTAGAAGGGCCTCAAACACATTTTGATACAGTACCCCGAGAGTAAAGAATTGAAGTTATTAAACGCTTCCTAATGCGTTTTCGTTTACGACACTTCTCTATAGGAATTGGCACAGCGCCTCTAGCGGAATACTCATGGTACTAATTCCTCCCATACAAATTTATAGTTAACACAACAATTCTTTACACTCGGGGAACAGGGCTCGTCTAAGGCAAGCTACGCCACTGAATGGAAGTGACGTCGAATTTTGTGACGAAGCTATCGGTGACGGAAAGCATCACATTGGTGGTAGCTAAGGTACCTTGTAGTACCCCGCCCTCCAGTTGATTAACCGCCGCCAATCTCCTAACGTTGTGAACCGGCAGCTGCTCTTCAGTATCAGTTCCATTCAAGACTCTATCCCCCTTATTACAAAACATGGTATAAAGTAAAACCAGGTTTTAAAATAGCCTCATCTCTTTTTATTATATGATGTTAGAAAGTGACCGAAAACCTGGGTTTGCTTGTTTTGTATTAAGGGGGTATGTGATTATTTATTTGTACCGTGTTATATAACTTACCATGGTTTTTAACCCAATAAAAAGAGTGTTTAAAAAGAAGATTAAACGTTTCTTTATTCATCAGCAATCACCTTTGTTCTCAAGTGTACGAGATATCCATAGGTCCACAACGCAAACCCAGTGCGGATTGCACGAGTAAATCATTATGAATATAGGACAACTTCCTGGAAGATGGATGCGTGACGTCGCATCGCGCGGTCTACGGAATGCAATAGATTCTAATAGATACTAATGACTTATGAAGATAAATTCAAGCAAAGAACGACTTATTAATGGTATGATAGCTATAAATAGAAAAGTACAAAGTACCTACCTGTTCTTTCATATTGTTTCCGTAATTCAAAAACCTTTTTATGGTTTTTAACTGAAATCAAAAAATTCGTCACGTATGAATATATTATTGGAACTGCAATATATTCACATAAGATAATCTATTGCTTAGGGCTTTCAAACAAAATATTTTTGTATTGGTGTACTAAGTATCTATGTACCTATGCATGTTTGTATGTATGTTTGGCCACGCATTTCTCCGAAACTATTAATTGGATTGTAACCATTCTTTTCTTAATGGCTTACAACACCAACATCAACTTAGGGAACAGTGCATTTGCACCACAAAAATGAACTTTACTCTCTTGTTGCTCATATAACTATTTCAACGACTGTGAGGGGACCTTACTTAGACTTACTCACTAATGGCCCAACTAGTGGCCACAGAAACGATAGCCCTCATTAGTTTAAAAAACACTGATAAAGAATAGGTACCTACAATTTAAAAACATACATGTATTTTTAAAAGAGCGTGTAAGAGTACCTGTACATATATACACTATAAAATAAAGTGAATTTATGTAAATGTTATCTTCAATATTTTTGGTAATTGCTGAAATCGTAGATTGAAGATTAGGGCTGAAATTAATATTATATGGCAACATTTTCAACGTTCCGTTTTACGTAATATAATCCACTGCTTTTTGTAGCTGTCAAGTCTGTCATTCAAACTAAACTTGTTCGTAAAACGAAACGTCAAAGCTGTCTTTCATCAACGTGAACGAGTGTATTATTTCATCATTCTAATAATTATTAACTGTAAATTATAACACTGCAATTAAAACCACACATCCAAGGTAACGTATTTATGCATGTCCGATTCAATTCAATTCGATTTACTCATAATTTTCGACTTAATAGGTTATGACTGTAATTTTTTAGATGCCGTTGTCGTGTCGGTTTTACCAAGAAAAATATCCTGAAGTCGAGGATGTGGTGATGGTAAACGTACGATCTATCGCCGAGATGGGCGCGTACGTGCACCTGTTGGAATACAACAATATAGAGGGCATGATCTTGCTATCTGAATTGTCAAGAAGGCGTATCAGGTCTATCAACAAATTGATCAGAGTTGGTAAAACTGAGCCGGTCGTTGTCATCAGGGTTGATAAAGAGAAGGGTGAGTAGTGTCTTTGTTTTATTTCACTAGGATGTGTAATGAATGAAAAATGCCCAATTTTATGTTGACAAGCTTTAGAGAAGCTATATACTTATGAAATACTCTTCTTACACCAGTTGTTTCTCGCGAGGGACGTGCGTCCTATTATAACAATTATTGATGCCATTGTAATTTTTTTAACCGCGAGCCAAAGTATGACTATGTCTGTAACCTCTTTTTTTACATGCGTCAGCATAATTTATAAGCAGTCAGGAACCTGGACTTTTGGACAAGCTCGTCTTAAATATTTATTTAATCAGAGTTCCATTATTATCCTTAATATTTTGTGTTACTTTAATCCTTAGGATCATGGTTTAAAAAATAACAATGACATCAATGGTTACTGTAGTTTGCGCATCCCTCGCGTTTTCCAACATGTACACATGTAACTTAAGGCATACATTATATTTAAAAACAAAACAATAATTTATTGCCAGTCATAAATAAGAGAACATAGTAATTTTACAAAATTATTAAACAATTTCAGGTTACATTGACTTGTCAAAACGTCGTGTCTCCGCAGAAGATATAGACAAATGCACAGAGAGGTACGCCAAGGCGAAAGCAGTGAACTCAATCCTGCGCCACGTTGCAGAGTTGCTACATTACGAGAACTCAGAACAACTTGAGGAGTTGTACAAAAGGACTGCATGGCTCTTTGAAGAGAAATATAAGAAAAAAGCTTCTGCTTATGATTTCTTTAAACAGGCTGCTGTGTAAGTGTATTTAATTCATGCTGTATTATGACGCTATTAATATACATCTCTCAATGCGCTGCGAGACTAACTAAAAAGAGTATTTTTCTTATACTATAAAGTTGGTAAACAAGCATACAGCCCGCCTGATGGAAAGTGGTTACTTGCAACATACGAGGCATCGTCACTCATGCGTTACCCCTTCCCCCTCACCAATGAGCATAAGACATAAAATATTTTAATGTTTTAACAATATTTCACTTAGAAAACTAGCACTAGCATATAGCAAAATAGGGTCTGTTTCACATTAGAGAAAATATGAACAAACTCCCCATTTATGTATTTTTATGTTATGTTTTTTGTGGCCAAAAGTGGTAAGCCCACAAAGCCTAGAAGGAACTGGCTCTCATGTCCAGCTGTCGGAACACACCGATAGGTGCTTGGCGATAGATTTACAACTGAGGGTGGTAGCCTGCTATTGTTTTCTCACAATCTTTTCCTTCGCTGAAAGCTCAAACTCATTGTAGGATTTTAATCCGTGACCATCATCTCGGCATCCAACGTCATTACCACTAAGCTATCATCCTCTTAAATCTAGGTTCCATTTCCAATTAAGCAGGTTTGCATTTGCAGTACCTTAAAAACATTAAAAAGTTATGGTTTCAATTGATGAAACGATTTAAAACTTATTGCAACAAAGTTATATCGCCCTGCATGAACTAATTGTAGTATTCCTCCTTATCTGAGACAAATTAATAAAAATGTATACACTACTATCCAAGATAGCGACATAAATAAGTTAGGCAACAGTAACAAAACATTCCTGACAATAATTATGTAAATACATATTCCGCAGAGACCCTTCAGTACTAAATGAATGTGGTCTTGATGAGAAGACCAAGGAGGTTCTCCTGGCCAACATCAAGAGGAAGCTCACGTCCCAAGCTGTCAAGATCCGCGCTGACATTGAGTGTGCATGCTACGGATATGAAGGCATTGATGCAGTACGGACTGCCTTGAAATCTGGTCTTGCACTATCTACAGTAGATTTGCCTATTAAGATCAATCTTATTGCACCTCCTCTGTATGGTAAGGAATATTTTACTAACTCCCAGAATGTTTTGCAACACCTCTTTTTAGGGTTCCGAACCAAAAAGGTGATATCACAAGCTGTCGCAACGCTACATTTAAGCAACCACTAATGCTATTGATTTGGAATAGTTTTTAAACTTGTTTACGTGGAGTATTAGTTCGCGATTTTTTCGAAATCATCAAGATAAAGGCGAAAAGTTTATTCGAAGGTCGGAAAGCCGGACTCAGACTCGCACTTGGCTTATATAAACAATACATAAAATCAATCAAAATAATATAAATATATAAGAACCGACTAGTTTATTATATTTTATAAATATTTTCAGTGATGACCACCTCAACACCCGAAAAGACTGATGGTCTAAAAGCATTACAAGACGCCATAGATAAAATCAAGGAGACAATCACTGAAGCTGGTGGCGTTTTCAACGTACAAATGGCGGTATGTATATAAATGGCTAATATTGAAAAGGCCAACTTCTTTTTTTTTATTAAATGGGCTTGCGTTTGGCCACTGACCCGCCCATAAGAGACGATGACGAAGCCTAAGATGAAACACGCTTACCCAGAAGAAATCTATTCACTCTGGCCTTGAAAGTTCCCAGATTGTAAGCGTCAGGAAACACAGACGCCGGAAGCAAGTTCCACTCCCTTCCGCATCATCTTCATGTCATCGAAAAAAGTGACTAAGGGTGTAATAATTTATGAAATTTAAAAAATGGCCAAAATCTCGAAAACCATGGCACTTTTACTAAACATAATTACGCCACACCCTGTATACTACCAGCTGTGCCCCGCGGTTTCACTCTCGTACTCGAGGGATATATTGCTTTCCCGGGATAAAAAGTATCCTATCAGCGTGCTAAATTTCATCCAAATCCGTTCAGATTTCGAAGCGTGAATGAGTACAGATGGTACCACGAGTGGTGAGCACTGATAGGCAGTAGTAGGGGCAAGCTCGCGCATGTACACTTTTGACCAAATCACAGTAGCCAAATGACACGCTAGAATCCAATAGACGACGAGCATCGACTGACGAGCCAATCGTGCGCAGCTCGGCACTCCCTCATGCCGCCAAACACACCGAAAAATTAACTACTGCGCAGCTGTCAATCTGTGCTCACGACTCGTGAACCTTACTATAACAAACATCCATCCATCCAAACTTTCGCATTTATAATATTAGTTAGATAGATAGGTATTTATTATCCACCAACAAGCATAAAACAAAAAATAACAATAAATTCTTAATATTAAAATGAATTACAATAGGCGGTCTTATCGCTAAGAAGCGATTTCTTCCAGACAACCATTGGACAGAGGGGAATTAAAACACGTTAGAGAAGTAAAATAACCGTTGTATGTTGTGTGTACAGCCTAAGGTGGTGACAGCTACAGACGAGGCGGAGCTGGCGCGGCAGATGGAGCGCGCGGAGGCCGAGAACGCCGAGATCGCCGGAGACTCCGCCGAGGAGGATGAAGACCACGGTCAGTAAACGCCTATTTTAATTAAAAAAAAACTTTTTGGGGATGTTCCAATTCACCAGTACATGAGAAGCAGAACTAAATGTGGGCTATCGTTTCTGTGGCCACCATTAGCGAGGAAGGACTTGGGTATTTTTGTGCTGTAGGGCCGATAAAATATTGATTATGCCTCAGTGTTTAGCAGTCCCGTTTTGTTCCGAAAAAAGGGAGGAAACACGTTTCCGAAAGACAAAACTCGCCTAGAACAATTATTTCTTAATTAATCAGTGATGGCACAATTTTCGTAACAATCATGAATACTTAGCTTGAAAAAAGTAAACGTTCAGTACATTTGATGTTTCTAGACACCTTACTCTACACTAATGCCTCTCACGTCGAATTCAAGCGCGTTAGCCCCATTACCTACCTCCGCTGTAGTGACTGTCACTCTTATGTTATGTTTTTGAATTATTTATTGGATATTATTTATAGAATGTCGAAGTTTCACTCTCTATTCCGTCCATATTGAATTTATTTAATTCCGTTATCATATTTATTTTGAGGATTTACGGATTTAATGATGTAGCGGGTTAGAACAAGTCATTTGTTGATCTATAGTTCAATCAGTAATGTCCCTTGTATATGTGTAGGTATGGGAGATGCCGGTGCTATTGATGACGTACCGCAACAAAATGGCGCGTCGGATGAAGAAGACGAAAACTGAACACCTACATAATATTATGTATCGATACACCTATATATATATATAATAATGACGCCCGTCATGTTACTTCTAAAATATACAAATGTTTTATACAAATATATTGAGTTTTACTTATCATTTTTGCTAGATTTTGCGGTCCCGAGAAATAAAAACCCTATATGTTATTCCAGAGTATGGTGTTTCTTTGTGCCAAGTTTTATCAAATTCTGTCCATCCGTTACGGAACTAAATGGTATCAACACAAACGTTCACATCTGGTATTTGAGATGTACCTAATAAATATCCTAGAGCATTCTTGACACGCATCTGATCCCAAACTAAGCATTGCTTGTCCTATGGAATCCAGATAACTAATTACTAATGGCGTAATTTACAGTTCTTGTAAATTACACCGAAACTGAATCTCAGTACAAACTATAGTATTTTATGTTAGGTTATCCATAGTATGCCAATGGTGCCGATTCTGTTGTAAATCGCACTAAACCAATTTAAGTCACATCACATCTCTTTCTTACGAACATTATTGAAAAAGGATAGAACATATTTAAGCTGTCAAATTAGTCTTTGCCGTCATATTTGCGGGTATTTAGACGTAACCGCGATAGATGGCGACTAAATTTACATTGAAAACAAGCATTGGACTAATTTAACAGGACTAAATTTCTTACATCCTTATATTCTTTGTTAGAAAGAGACATAGTGAGACTAAAATTAGTTTAGTTGTAAACAACAGAATCAACACCATTGTGTAACCGCCCCTGATTATCATAATCATGTTTTGATGTCCTGTTGATTCTCCTGAAATAAATATTTTCTAATAACTGTTTGTATGGTAATTTTTTCCACAATCAGCACCTTCACAAGTTCGCGCTTTGTAGTTGTATAAAATATCTGATTTACCTACTTCAAACTATTCTATTTTTTAAGAAACAATACAAATGGTCATTTATTCAACTAAAAATAAGTATATACAATTGTCGTAAAATCTAATAAAACTATAATTGTACTATTCATTCACTATATCACACAAACAACAAATATTGTTGACGTTATTAATTTCAATAAAATACTAGTTTTTATGGTTTTCGTCCATTAATTCTACTAAGTTTACTCCTCTGTAGTTTGTCGAAGAACAGAAGACCGGCTGCTTTTTCTATAGTCTCCGGAGGAACCTGAGAAATAAATTAAATGATTAAAGAACTGAATAAACCTAATCTCACACAAGCTTTTGTCTTCACTACACTTGAAAATATTTTTATAAGGTTGTCAGCAGTTGATTTGAATACCTAAACAACTAAAATATAAAATAAATTCATCATCAGCCCCAAAATGTGAATTTCTATTGCTGCTATAACAACAAATAAAAAAAACCGGCCAAGTGCGAGTCGGACTCGCAAAAGGAGGGTTCCGTACAATATTAACTAACTCATTGTGCTATGAAAACAAAATAGTGGTCTTCGTAATAGGGTCCCGTTTGGCACCCTTCTGATACGGAACTCTAAAAAAAACAAAATTGAAGGGGGTCTCCCTTTTTCCCCCTGTCAAAAGCCCATTAATTCTCTCCAAAGCAGATTAGTAGCATATACCGGGTGGAGATTTCGAGAAGGCATATTTTCGAAACCTATGTTGGGTAAGTCATTCAAAACAACTTTTACTATGGTAAAAACCACATACTATTATGATCGAGCAAGGTTGATCGTTACTATGGAAATTAAAGTATTTTTTTAGAGAATTCAGTGTTTTACCCATAGTAAAAGTTGTTCAGCATGACTAACCCAACCTAGGTTTCGAAAATATGCCATCTCGAAATCTCCACCCAGTACTTATAATAACTGTTTTTTTTAAGAAACTCGGTCACTATTGTCTCTTGGACAACGGCACAGAATGACAAACAAGAAAAAGTTGATTAACCCAATTTAATATAGCCGAAGCATTTATTTGGTATATCAGTTTGGGCTGATCGTTGATGGATCAGTCAGTCAGACAGGACAAATCATTTTATATGTATAGACGTACCATAAAAGCCGAGACAGGCGTTTCATCCGGTATCCTCTGGTTGGGCATCACGTAGGCCTCCATGTCGAGGGAGCCGTCGGGCGCCTCGCACACAACTACCTTATAAAAGTGTGTCGGTACTGCCACAGTATTCGCTCCTATCACTTGGTACCTCACGTACGACTTGCCGTCTGATTCCTTTCTGAAAATATAAATAGTGCAGGATATGTTCTTGGGTCTATATTGGCCCTGATTCTGTTGTTTACAACTAAACTAATTTTAGTCTCACTATGTCTCTTTCTATCAAAGAATATAAGAAAAGGATGTAAGAAATTTAGTCCTGTCAAATTAGTCCAATGCTTTTTTTCATGCGTCTAAATACCCGCAAATGAAAACGGCAGACTAATTTGAAAACTTTAAATATGTTCTATCCTTTTTCAATAATGTTTGTAACAAAGAGATGTGACGTGACTAAAATTAGTTTAGTGCGATTTACAACAGAATCGGCACCATTGACGTGAATTTTACTTTTATGCAGGGATTTTATAGAGCAAAGTAAACACAACCGCAACTATCGAATATCCGAAATAAAAATCTGTCCGGAACCGTAACCGAATCTGATATAAAAGTTGTGAATCATTTCGGATAGGGGCGGAGTCTTACTGAGATCCGTTATGAGAAGTTTTGCCGCGGGTTTTCCAGATTAACTAATATCCGTAACTGACACTATCCGAAATATCGGATATCCGAAATAGCTTCATATATCCGTATCTGAAACCGGTTATATTATTCATATATCTAGATCCGAAATTTCATATCCATAACATCCCTGATTAATAGTCTGACTCTAATACCGGTTAAGAAGGATGCATTTGCTGAGAAAAGCCACCAATTATTATGTACAAAAAAAAACTTGCGATTCATTACATAACATTTACATTCTAGTCTCACTGACTTTACTTGACATTATTTGCGTGACCCAGTGGCAAAACTACTACTTAAAATGCTTACCTCGGTAGATAAAGTGGTCCCGTACAGCAGTACACATTATCATAAACCTTAGTCAGTTTCCTCACATGCTTCTCAAGATTATTCCATGCGTGTCTATTGAATCCTTCGCCTACCTGAAAAAATAATTTATAATACTAACAATGATCATCTAAAACTCAGGATAAGCAGTCATGTTCATAAACATGGTGGAAATGTTTAAGATATATACCACCTTACAGAATACCGCAGCCAAATAACTTTATGTTGTGTTCCTGCGCGTGAGTAAGGTCGCCAGAGCTCATTGGGAGAGGGCCGTGTGTTGCAAGCGTCCATATGGCTATGGCAACCGCTTACCATCAGGAGAAACGTATGCATCTTTACCGCCATCGATACAATTAGCCCACGACCTGCGGCGTATTAGGTGTGTCATGCCGGCTTGACTGCGCATAGTAAAATTTTTAGGTATCTTTAGCAGGCCGATGCGGGAAAGAAGTGTACTTTGCATCTCTGTCTGTCGCATGGAGTGGTGCACGCAATGCTTCTGTCTCTCAAATTTTTTATAATATTATTAAGATTATAACCTGGGGAGCCATATTGGTAAGATAGAATGTTTGTTCCACATGTCTCTGAGCCAGGCGGTGGTTGCCGGCAGCGGCCATGTGTCCGCGATCAAAACCTGAGCCTTTATAGTCACTGTTCAGGGACCTGAAATATTGAAATGAAGTGTAAGCACCTGCACTTGAGATCCAGATTCTTTCAGCAATTGATCATTATCCCAAGAGCAGGGGCATTATTTAGCCAACTTAAGGTGGTCTCATTTTATAAAATAAGCACCTAGCTACAGTAGTACCCAACTAATATGGCTTACCGATGTACCTGCGCAGAAGATAGGTACATTTTCAAAGCGCGGGAAATTGCTATTGGTCGGCAGCTGCCGCCATGTTAGCGCGCGCCGTGCGGAGGGACGTGACTTGCGAGTGAGACGGAACTAACAGCTGCAGTGTATTATGAACCTTATACTAGTGATCTAAGGTTGATTGTAGATTTTAAGTATTCTTTCGTTAATCTTCGGGGCAATACTTTCTTTTCTGTGCGAACGAAGATTCACGACGCGCCATTTCAGTTGGGTATTACTGTACTAGTCTGTATGGCAAATGACAATACATTATTCTATGCATAATAATAAGAATAATAAATTTTATTTCACATAATAAGCGTACAAAACTACATTTATGGCCCTATCTCCTAAACTAGAAGTATATTCTGTATTTTAGGAGAAAGTTAAGTGCTTTTAAAACAACTTATTGTTGGTACCATCATATCTATAGCAATATAATAAAGTTGAAAAGATTTTTTGTTTGATTGCTTGTTAAAACGTGCAAATAACTGGAAGCACCAGTCAGATTCCATTTTTTTATATAGGCTACTTTTTATCTCGGGAATACGGGTTAAACTGTAGGGGATAGCTAGTCAATCAATAAGTGATGTCTTCAATTATGGAACCAATGCATAGTAAAGTTCTATAACATTCTAAAATGCAAAATTAATACACACATAAATCTATTGTCATATGCACAAATCATAAAATTACTCTCATATATGCGTGAAATATATGAAATTTCATATAAACAGGAAATATTTGTTTATTATCACCTAGTACAGTAACCGGCATGAGTCGTGAGCACAAACTGACACCGTAGTACATTTTTCGGTCTATTTGGCGGAATGAAGCAGGGGGAGTGCCGCGCTGCACACGATTGGTTCGTCAGTCGATGCTCGTCGTCTATTGGATTCTTGCGTATCATTTGGCCGAAGTGTACATGCGCGAGCTTGCCCCCACTACTGCCTATCTGTGCTCAAGACTCGTGCCTTATACTGTATCATGCTTAACTTAGCATTGATGATAAAATAGCCGTAAAAATAATATTTTTAATATGTACCTAAAGAATGGATGTATACTTTCATCAGGTTTGAAATCACACTTGCTCCTATCAACTTGATCATTTTTAGCAATATGCGCCTTAGTTATATGTTCAAACACCCAGTGCGGAACCCGTGTGCGGCGGTCATATGACAGTACAAAGTCATCATATGATCGTACATTGTCCAAGCCAGGGAAGCCGTATTTCATTATTTGTGATATCTGAAATAAATTTAAACATGATCTTTCAGTTATTGTTCATTGGTTTACTGTTCATAATTAATAGACTAGATCAGTGTTTTTCAATCTGTCGATCGCGACCCCTTAGGGGGGTCACGAAACCTTAGTCGGGGGGCCGCCGGCAGAAGGAAAAAGGCAAGGTAGACTTCGTGCAATCGGGCTCCAACTTACCTCTTACTGACTTGCAAACCTCTCATGGCTTCTTGTAGACTAATAAGTAAAGGTATCAAAATAAAGAAAATCATTATCGTAGTCTTTTATTTTATTTTATTATTGTCTGTCTGACAAGGGGGTCGCCAGAATTTTTCAACCTGTAAGGGGGTAGCAAAATCAATAAGATTGAAAAACACTGGACTAGATGACTGAAAAATTATATTTAGTCCATCATTTCACATTATATGTTGAAGTTCCTTGTTCACGTTCTGGTACAGTTTTTACTCTAAAGTGACGTCACAAGCCCCCACTCCCGACCTTTCATTTGCTTTATCTTTGTATTTTTTTATAACTTAGTAAAGCAAAAAATATGCATCCAAATTTTAAAAAGTTATGTAAGGGTACTGTTAGATTTTGGTTATGTACAAGACAAGGATGCATTTGATTGAATGTAACTGAATAAATATGTTTTGAGATTTTCAAATATAAATAAATAAATATCCTGGGACATTCCTCACACATGGTCATCTGATCCCAAACTAAGCAGAGCTTGTACTTTGGAAACCAGATAACTGATATAATACATATCATACATTTGTTTGTAAATACATATTTAATATACATAATTACACCCAAACTCAGGACATACAGACATGTCATGCACACAAATGCAAGTCCTGTGCAGGAATCGAACCCACGACCTGCGGCGCAATAGGTGGAGTCAGAAGATCTTAACCAACTGCGCCAACTGGCCCGTCAATATGGACATGATAGAAATCAAAAATGAGCATAATATGGGTAGAAATGTCAGAATTTCAAATGCCTGTTCAAATCATTATTACCTTCTAAATAAAGATGTACCTATATCGAAGATAATCATTAAACTTGCCAATTTCAATATCAAAAAAGGTCCTTCTAGGCTTTGTGTGCTTACCACCTTCGGCCGCATCATCACTTACCATGGTGATTGCGGTCAAACACAGGCCTATAAAGAGTGAAAAAATAAAAAAGTAATTTCAGTGAGAAAATAAGAAGAAAGCTGATATTTGGATGCTCATACCCGATCTTTGCCACTTCCACTTTCTGTAAAAGGTGTCGCCGCAGACACAGTTCCAAAGACTGGGAGACCCGGCAGACTCTTCAACAGCCTCCCATTTACGATCAAAGTACCTTCTGCATCATTATTTTCCCTAAATTGTCCTACATAATACCCCGCTAGACCGACAGCGCTTAGTTGAGCTAAATGTAACAATCTTTTACGAAACATGTTCGTATGTTACTACTGAATAGTTGATTGGTTTTTATTCAATATTTTATTGATAAAGAAAGAACAGCCAGATTAGGAATTTCAAGAATGTTTAGCTAGTTTTAGGTTATCTAACTATCTCTCACATTTATTGAGAGAATCAGCTAGAGATGGGTAGCTATTATAATAACTAGTCAAATAGCTAACCACAAAATAGCCACGGCTATGATATCTATCAAGACGTTAATTAGCTATTGGCTACTGGATGGCTACTGGCTACCTAGAATAGCTAGCTAGAATGAGGAGTTTTCTCTGTGTGAGTGAAGTTGTCGTAATGAGGAGGATTTCTTTATGTTAACTTCTATGCTCAAAAAAAACCTGTCAAGCTGTTGATAATTCGAACCAATTTGAATATTAAGTGCATGATTTGACAGGTATTTTGACCATAGAAGTTAACATAAAGAAATCCTCCTCATTACGATAACTTCACTCACACACAACGGGTAGCCGCCTAGCCGCCACAGAACATTAGCCGGTAGCTAGTTGGCTACAGCTAGTGATACTAGCCAAGTAGCCGATAGCTGTGTGTGCGTGCGCTCACTGCGAAACAGTGTGCGAGTGCCGAACGAGTGAAATTCGAGTGCATGTCGTTATTATTATTTCGAATTTGAAAGGTACTTATTATACGAATTTGAACTAATTTAGTCTGTAATGTAATTGGGTTTTTTTTTTTTTTTTTTTTTATACCACTAAGTTGGCAAACAAGCATTCAGCCCGCCTGATGGTAAGCAGTTACCGTAGCCTATGAACGCTTGCAACACCAGGGGCATCACTCGCGCGTTGCCGACCCTGAAGAAATCTCTTCACACCCTTTTTGAAGAACCCCATGCTGTACTCCAATGGGAAAACCAAGGCGGGGAGCTCATTCCACAATCTGAGCGTCCGCGGAAGAAAACTCCTTTGAGCCCGCACAGTTCGAAACAATTCTGGTTTCAATATGTGAGGATGGACTCCCCGTCGATGGCGAGAGTTGCGATGGTGGAAAGTAGCTGTGGGCATCAAGTCGAACAATTCTTTAGAACACTCTCCGTTATACAAGCGGTAGAACACGCATAAGGAGGCAAAGTCTCTCCTCAGACTAAGGGGCTCTAAACCACTTGTAAGCTTGGGATCGTCAACAATTCTGATGGCACGTCGCTGAACCGAGTCTAGAGGCCCAAGCTGGTATCCAGGTGCTCCCGCCCATAGATGACAACAGTACTCCATATGAGGCCGGACCTGCGACTTATAAAGTTGCAGCCTTTGCCCCGATGTGAAGTACTGCCTCGCTCTATTGAGCACTCCAAGCTTTTTGGATGCCAGCTTAACCTTGTCTTCCAAGTGACTTCGGAACAAAACGTCGCTAGAAATGTCGACGCCAAGGATCCCGATGCTTTGACTGATGTTCAAGGAGGTGTTCTGGAATTGTGGAGCCACAGACCATGGGGTTTTCTTAGCGGTGAACGCGCAGGCTTGAGTCTTGGTGGGGTTGAAATGGACTAGGTTTAGTCGACCCCAATCGGAGACACTAGTTAGTGTACTCTCGATTTCAGACATCAGCCGTTCGCGGCTTTCCTCCACCTCGGAACGAGGGATATTTGCACGGCCCGTGTAATAAGCGTCCCCTGTACTGTCGTCCGCATAGCAATGAATGCCGTCAATAGACAGCATATCATTGATATGCAGTAGGAACAGTGTTGGGGACAACACAGAGCCTTGCGGGACGCCAGCATTTATGTCCATGCTATCGGAGCAGCTACCATCCATACTGGTACTATCCATAGGTTTAAATAAATCGTTTTAATCATTTGAAGGAGCGCGTCATCTATGGTTTACTTGCCTACAAATAAAGACTGAGTCGATGTACTGTCACAGTATTACCATCTTACAGTAGGAAATCGCCTTTGATGTCGGGCCGTGCCGCCGTTCGTATGAGTACCAACGTTGTCACGAGCAAATACGCAAGGGTTGTCACAAAAAAGAAAATAAAATAATTATATTGTTATGATAATGTCATCATTTATTTATGAGTAATAAACATTTACATGTCTAGCACTGGACTTATCTAAGCGCACGGCAGTGCGCACGCCAAGTTCCTACACCACCGCCGCACGTATTAGTCAGATTTTCCATGAGTGCGTGCGAAGATCTATTTGAATAAATGATCCCACCAAAAACATTAATGTGAAAATTGGAGCCAAGTTCAATATTATGATAATTATGGTATAATTGTCGACTTCACCGACAAAAGACTAGCTATCTAAATGGGTCTAATAAATCTGAAATTGATTTATAAGAACGTATAAAATTCTTTAAACCTTAACATTTGATTTGGCTTGTTTTCATCAGATCCCGAAAACCATATATGGTCAAAATGCATCTCAAGACAATTCCGACAAGTTCAAACACGGCTAACATACGTTATTCCGTTACCGAGTTCCAGTGCCTACCTTCCTTCCGAATCAATCATCAGGTCAGCTTGATTGTACCATATTATTGTATTGTCATTGGTACTTGATAATTGTGCAAAGTTTCAATTTAATTTGCCATTTTAAAGTCGGTCGATGAAAATTACGTTTGATTAAAGATTCTCCACCATTACATACATACATAGATGATATGATACAATGTATTTAATTTGATTACATTGGTACAACACACGTTCAATATACATAAATACAGGTGAAGCTAACAAATTTGGCGTTTGGCCACTGACTCGCCCACAAGGGACGATGACGAAGATGGAACATGCTTACCCAGAAGAAACCTATTCGCTCTGTCCTTGAAAGGCATCTTGCCTAGATTGTTAGAGTCGGGAAACACAGACGCCGGAAGCCACTCCCTTGCTGTACGCATTATACATGAGGATGCAAAATGCTGTGTCCGTATTTTCGGTATGACTACAACGTACTGCTGAAAATTTTCCCGGCGTCTAGTGGTTCGGTGTATAAAAAGGGATGGTGGAATAAGGTTTAACAATTCATTTAGTACAAACTTAACATAATAATCGGGATTTATCATAAAACTGTGCAGTAATGTAAAGTAAAAAGCACTAGTGTGTAATAATTTGCATTATAATAGAAGTGTGCAATAAATGTCACTTTACGAGATAGTGTGTTTTAAACGATTTTTTAACTTTTATTAAATGCCGAGCTACCAGCAAAATTGATCCCAATGAAAAGCGGCTTAAAACCCGTGTGGCCGGTGTTGTGGGAACTTGGCCTACGCACTGTCGTGCGCTTAGATTATCGGGATGGGTAAACGTACGAAACACTCACTGCGCTAGTTCTATTCGCCCTTCAATCAGCATAAACTATAAACTTCCTCACTGCCGGGGCACACTTCTATACAAGGCCAAATGGGCCATCCATACTCTGATCACGAGGGTCCAATGCAGGTTAGTGACTGACTTCACAACCGTAAGGAATACTTACTACTTTATTAAAGTTATCAAGATTTTGATATCATACGATTATTGTAATCAATAATCAGATTACTTTTTGGACAACACTGCTTATAGGTCAATGGTTTTTTCAGACAAATTCAAACCACTCTCACTTTAGGTAGATACTATTTACTACGACAAGGTACCTACAATATTAAGCTACTTCTGCGTTCGTCGACTGAACACGCAGAATAAATTATATAGGTCTAACTACAACAGTATAATTTAAATCAAACATATTTTAGACTACATATTGCATATAGCAGGTGGGAACTCATCTTACGAAATTATAGGAATAAATCACCTCGCGTCACGGGGAAATCTATGAAATTTTAAATCTCTATTATATTTCGTCGTTGATTTACAGCCGTATACAGAACAGTTTGTCTGCGGCATTATAATATAGGTACACTGAACCCTGAGCACTGAACAGTACCTACAACATTCACAAACAGGAACGCGTCAGCCTTTCGCGGACGATCGAGCTAACTAAGCGGTGTTAGCTTGCCGCGGCCGGGCCGTCCCGACACCCCGCGAGTTCCCCTCCGTTGCTCTGCGTAAGTACATTCGTTGCGCAACTGTATGTGGTAAAACTGTGGTACTGTGAAAGCTTTTAGTTCATATCCATATAGAGTTGACGTTATTGTTGATTTTCGATGTTTATTTAGTAATACGTATGACCTATGAGAGAAAGTCATTTCTTTTCAAAAGAGTATATAATAAATTATAAAGTAAATTAAAAAAAATATCATTATATTAATTAATTATATTATCATCTAGACTAGACTTGTTGCAGCGGCGAGGATCGAACTCGGATCGCAGTTGAACGTTATTCAACTAGCTAACCCGCCGCCGCTCTAGCCTAATAGCCAAAATAGCTGTTTGGGTAGCTGACTTTTACACCACATACAGCCGGCTAGCTAAGCTATTGAAACAGCTAGTTACCCATCGCTACTGAGGAGCGGGACGAAAGGACGAAGCTTCGCAATGACACTTCGAGCGCGTTTCGTTTTACCAATATAAACCGCTACTGTTGCCGCTAATGATGATGGGCTCGATTGCTTCTTTTTTATTAATTTATAAAGTAGAATAAAGATGTTTCGTTCCAAAATTCTTTAACATTGAAAAGTATTATGCTAAGACATCAATTGTGGGTCTCTGAAATATTTGCGCAAATAGAGTAGGTACCAACCAAAAGGAAGCGGTAATATGTTATCATATGTAGGCGCATATCCTTAATCTAAGTATGTAGGTAATGCAGTGCTGCCAACTTAGCGCTTTCGGCGCCAGATCTAGCGCTTTTTTTTTGTGTACGGCTCGTTTTAGCGCCTAGCGCTAAATCTAACGCTTTTTCCACAATCCAAAATTATGTCGAAAACTGACGCAGTGCGACTTACTGCTACATTTGGAGTAATCGAAATAGTATCACAGATTAATGAACAAGTTCTAAGAATCAGATGATGATAAAATTACAATTACATTAACTGCCTATACTGAAAAATTAAATAAAGTTTGTTTAATTTGATATTTTTGTATCTCAGTCGTGCTAACTCATACGAAATATTATAAAAAATGCACGGTAGTCTTTCAACTTCAATTTATTGGGTGTTATGTTTCATTTAGAATTTGGTGCTGAATATAGGGTTTCTCCCAACAGCTGTATATTTTTGTCAATTATTTATCATCTAAACAGTATTTAGCTCGATCTAGCGCTTTTTCAAGGGACTGACAGCTCCTTTGCGGTTAGAAAAGTTGTGAGGACTTTTTGGCGGGAACTTGCAGAGTGACGTTGCATTTTAATTGTTATTTTCATAAATTCGTGTATTTTGAGTTTTATTGGTGGTATTTTATCGAATAAAGATCAATCCATGTGCACTAGTGAAGTGAAATGAAATGAATTATGTGTATCGTGTTGACTTTACAAGTTGTCTCAAAAAGTCCGTGAATAGTTTTAGCACAATAACCACCATTTTACTAAAACATGACTTGACGGTGACTGATCATGCGGACTATGTGAAAGTTAATGTGCGGACTATATTAAAGTGATATTATAAATAAAATGTATGCGACTGAAGGACTTCTATCCATGGTCATGAACAAAATAACAAAAAAAAAACTGTGATTAGCCCTTAGGATTAGCCAGTATACCACAGTTAGCGATGGGATCGAATTATCAACAGTTAAACAGGTAAGAAAACTCCTAATTCTTTCTAGCTAGCCAGTAGCCAGTATCCATCCAGTAGCCAGTAGCCATCCAGTAGCCAATAGCCAATTATCGTGTTAACAGATAACATAGCCGTGTCTATTTTGTGAATAGCTACCCACCTCTAACCACAGTCAAGAATCATAAATTAGCGATGGGTAACTAGCCGAAATTTCAATAGCTTAGCTAGCCGGCTATATGTGGTGTAAAAGCCAGCTAGCTAGTCAGCTATTTTGGCTATTTGGCTAGAGCGGCGGCGGCTTAGCTAGTTGAATAACGTTCAACTGCGATCCGAGTTCGATCCTCGCCGCTGCAACAAGTATAGTCTAGATGATAATAATAATAAATTAATGTAATGATATTGTTTTTTAATTTTATATTTTGTTGTATACTCTTTTGAAAAGAAACTTTTGAAGACTTTCTCTCATAGGTCATACGTATTACTAATAAAAACATCGAAAATCAACAATAACGTCATCTTTATATATGGATATGAACTAAAAGCTTTCGCAGTACATAGACTCAGTCTTTAGTTGTAGGCAAGTAAACCATAGATGTCGCGCTGTTTCAGATGATTAAAACGATTTATTTAAACCCAGTTATATTACAGACTAATTGAAATTAAATTTAAAAAATAGGTTTGAATTCGTTTTAAATTCGAAATAATAATAACGACATGCACTCGAATTTTACACTTTCGGGACTCGCACTACTACTCAGTTTCGCAGTAAGCGCACGCACACACAGCTACCGGCTACTCGGCTAGATTGGCTTTGGCTAGCCAGCCAGCTACCAGCTAGCGGCGGCTAGAATGGCTTTGGGTAGCCGGCCAGCTACCCGCTAGTGGCGGCTTGTGACCTGTAGCGGCTAGACGGCTACGCTGTGTGTGACGTAAACTTCTCGTAATGAGGAGGATTTCTTATGATACCTCTATGGTCAAAATACCTGTCAATACGTGCACTTAAGGTTCAAATTGGTTCGAATTATCAACAGTTAGACAGGTAAGAAAACTCGTCATTCTTTCTAGCTAGCCAGTAGCCAGTAGCCATCCAGTAGCCAGTAGCCATCCAGTAGCCAATAGCCAATAATCGTGTTGACAGATAACATAGCCGTGGCTATTTTGTGTATAGCCGTTTTTTGGCTAGTTATTAGAATAGCTACCCACCTCTATCATAAATACTACAGTATACTATAGGGATGTTGCCTAGGTAAAAATATAATAATTCTAATTAGTCCGTCAGTGGGGTTAAAAACTCAAAGCTAAAAGCAGATGTCGCCACTGTTGGGTGTTCCACTACTCCGCCATTAGTGTTATTTTGTTTTGGTTTCGGGAGATTAAATCTTTCAAATATTACATGAAAATGTATTCAATGTGGAGTGTAACCGAGCTAAAGGTGAATTAAGGATACGAAATATTTCTTTGGACGGTAAAAAAGCGGCTCTAATTGAAAGGTAATGGAAATAAAAGCCTTGATGTGATAAAAGGTTATGTTATTGTTGTTCTTTTTAAAAACCTCAATCTCTTGTTCCTTATGGGAAGTTTACGAAAGAAATGATATTCATGGCATAGAAGACGAGCTGGAGGACCAAATATCTAACATTCGAACCTTGGAAACATTCAGAAATCTGAATACCAGTACGAAACTTCATCACATCATATTCAAGAATTTTCCCAAAGGAGTTTCGTAAATTTTCTGGTTTTATAGTAATTTCACATCAGTTGCCAAATAAACTACATACATATTTCAAACTAAACTTAATATTTTTTCAATCTTTTGTTGTAGGTTTCAAACTCAAGCTAAGGGAAAAGTTTCATATGAAAAAAGAAACTTAGTAACTTAGCGTACTGCTGCAGTACATGTATATTTGTGCCCAGTGTAAAGCCCAGATGAAAAGAATTGTATATGTTTACACTACATATCTGTGGTATTATAGAAGAGAGCCATTGAGAATTCGCTGCTGGAAGTGGCTTACAAGCACATTGTAAACAGTTCTTCATGGCATTGAAGAAATTGTTGGATGCTTAACAATAATACTATAAAGATTTTTTAGAACCAGTGATTATTGATAGGTTTCATCATAAGTTTGTAAATTATTTTTTTACCGACTACAATAAAACCAAAAGATTAAACTATTGTTTTATTTCCTTATACTATAATACATGTATATTTAATATAAAATCTCTACAATAATAGTATAACCATTGTCATTTATGTATTTAACATAAATATAACTTTTTACATTATAAAATCTAGGTAGAATGAATGTAGAAAATACAAAATGATACATTTTATATGATTCAAAGCCAGTATATAGTAGTATAAAATGCAACGGTGCTGGCAGTCTTTGTATCTGTCTAAAGAGCCATACATCTGTTCAAAGTTCACTTAATTGCTTTTCAACTTTGACAGCACCACAGGCATTATTTGATTTTTCAATTTTAGGATTCTCCGGTGGAATATTGTGAACATCTATTTCATTTTGCACTGAGTTATTAGACAGCATACTGGTGGAATATTGTGAACATCTATTTTATTCATTTTGCACTGAGTTATTAGACAGCATACCAGCCCAGGACGGGTCAGAATTTTCTAATCTGCATGAGCTTTCGATAGAGTCAAAGGAAAATTTCTTCTGGCTTCTATTCACAAGTCGATTTTGGCGTTCTTAAGCAGATTGATTGACTTTTTTGGCTTAGGTGAAAGAAAATATAGACGGCAAGGCAGTTTTTTTAGTGATTTCATCACCTGAAATAGAAAAAATACTAAGTCAACATTCCACAAAACTTGGCTAATAGTTGTTATTACTTTTCAAGTTTTTGGTATACATACATAGTAGATAAGCAAAGATATATATAGGCATTTAACCTACCAGTGTTAGAGTTTTTTCCATAATAATCCTCGGGTTAAAAATGATTAGCACATAACCTCTACGAATTTGTAGTCTTCCAGTTTTTCCTTCAAAGAGCCTTCTCCCATAGTTTCATATATTTTTGCAAGCAATAGCTGCACAGCGTATCATTCTAAAGGAATAATTAAATATAAATCTTTTTGTTTACTGTTTTTGTATGGAGTTTGACAGATATACCTAAAATATTAGGTACACTCAACAGTAGCGACATCTGAAGTGAGCAAAAGGCAGTTTTTATCCCCGTTAGATTATCAAAAAATATTGGACACGTATTTTTTGCTTTACAAAATCATTAACTTTGACGAAGATAAAGCGCGACTAAGTTCGGGAGTGGGGGCTCGTGACGTCACTTGTTCTTAAAAAGTGTACCACACCGTGACGTCACGCGGAACTTCAACACACGATATCTTCGTATTTTTTTGTTTAATTGACAAAAGAAAAAATACGTGTCTAATATTTTTTGATAATCTAAATGATGGACTAATTAGTTTTTTTCAGGAAAGTAGCCTATTGTAGTCTTTGATTGTGATATGTGATAATTTGTGTGATAAACACAAATATGGCGTGTGTTGTAATCCAGTGCAGATCTCATTCCTCTCGAAATGAAGCTGAAATGATTAGCTTTCATCGGTAAGACGGCATTTTGAACATGTATTCGTAAGACTGCTTTGTTAATTTGTAATATTGTTTATAGACTAACATTTATGTAAAATTGATATGAGTGTTAAATGTTAAAAAAAATACTTATTGCCAAAATATTCTATAAGTAATATATTTTGGTATAGGTCCTAATCATTGAATTATTACGCTTAGAACCAAAGTTTAGAACAAACAAAATTCCTCACGAAAGGTAGGCCACGGATAACCAAACCAGTGTTGCCAGACCAAAATTTCAAAATCCAGGAAATAAGAGTAAAAAAACCAGGAGATCGATTTAATAAATCAATAAAATACCTAAATATACTTAATTATTGTTTATATTTAATTAAAGTGATAAAATGACATCAAAAATTAAACAGTCTATATTATAAAATGACGAGTATCTACTTCGGAATCAGACATAGTAAATCATAAATCGATACAAACAAAATTCATTTTTTTTAATATTTTGCACTATTCTCTTATTTTTCTAGTTTCCACTATCACTCGTCTCATTAACCAATTAATTAATCGAATCAAATCAAACAAAGTAACAACATACGGATACGGAAACGACAGTTACTACATGCAATATGTATTTTAAAACTTATCCAATACTACTGCAAAATATAACTAGTTAATTAGTCGCATAGCGTTGGCGTGTGGCTGGCATGGCGTCCAATGGTATAGCTTCTTTCCCGCATGCACATTAGACAACACGATATTGAATTATCGGCGATCGATAAACGCTTATTGCAAAATGACTCATATATTAGTATCATCATCATATAGTATAGTTAGGGTATGTTATAAAGTATTCATATCCTAAACTTATTATTGTTAAAAATGATTAGTTCAGTCAGAAGACTCCGATACGTTCCTTTTGACGCTTAGTTCATACATTGTAGGTACAATTTATTTCAAAACACAAATATCAGGAGATTTAATGATAAAATCCATGGAACAAAAAAAACAAGTGGAAGTGCGAAGTAGGCGTGACTCGTGTCGCCACAATTATGCGTTATTACGCTTAATCAACGCATATTTGATCCCAGTCGTATCTAACCACTATGTGTTGTCGGTAGTCCGTCACATTCTTTGTTTTCCGTAAATATGCCGTATTGCTCAATTTTGGAGTGCAAGAATGATAGTAGAAGAAAAAATCTTAATAATGGAGGTGTTTCGTACCATCGGTAAGTACAATTTAATACATAATCAATAAAAATCTAATTATTTCAATTCTCTATTAAATTAATAGAAATTCAAGCTAAAATCAACCTTATCACTTAGAAATTAAAGTTTATTTTGGTTTAATGGCATCATCTATTTTATTCTCGAAAGTTCTTCGCTATTCAATTAGTGATGTAGTCAGGTTGATTGGATGCTGGTTTTATCGACATGAATATTTGGAACAAAATATGAGCAAAAATGAATAGACTGCATATTGTCACATTTAGCGTGTCATTTTTTTAACACGCTTTTATTAGCTTCACCTGTATGTATGTATGTATGCATGTAATGGAATTTTTAAACGTAATTTTCATCGACTTCCAGAAGTCTGATTAAACTGAAACTTTGCACACTTATTTATCAAGTACCGATGACAATACAATAATTTGGTACCATCGAGCTGATCTGATGATGGATCCGGAAGGTAGCCAATGGAACTCGATAACGAAATAACGTATGTTAGCCGTGTTTGGACTTGTTGGAATCGTCTTGAGATGTATTTTGACCATATATAAGGCGATGATAGCTCAGTGGTAGTGACGTCGGATACCGAGATGAAGGTCCCGGGTTCGAATCCTACAATGAGCTTGAGCTTTCGGTGAAGGAAAACATCGTGAGGAAACCATAGCACGGTGGTAGGGTACTTTGTAGTACCCGCCTGGCTGGCTACCACCCTCAAGTTGAAAATCTGTCGCCAAGCACCTTTCGGTGTGTTCCGATAGCTGCACTTGAGAGCCAGATCCTTCTAGGCTTTGTGTGCTTACCACCTTCGGCCGCATCATCACTAACCATGGTGAGATTGCGGTCAAACACAGGCCTATAAACAGTAAAAAAAAAAAATGGTTTTCAGGGTCTGATGATGGAGTAGGAGGGTAGGCACTGGATTTTCATAACGGAGCAACGTATCCTAGCCATGTTTGAGGTTACATACATAGATTGCAAGTAGTCTAATTACAGTTACACAATAAAAAATCTGAATGTGGCCGAAGGTTGAACGAAGCTTATTTAGTCTACTAACATAAATATTTATTTAAACAACAACTAAAAAAAAACCATAAAAAATGGGTTTGTAAGTTCTTTCTTGATTCGGTCAAGTTTCATTTTTGGTAAAATATTTACGTGAATTGGGCCCAAGGTATCGATCAGTATCGATAATGTTATTCAATGTGTCACTGCAATGGTTGAGTGGCAGAATATATCGAAGTATGACGCAATTATCAACCTTATGTTAAAGTAAATTAAGATAATAATTGCGTCCACTGAGAATAGCGCCATCTAGGGACCAGTAGCGGAACTCGATCGTTCAATTGAATATAGATTGTTTGTAGATTACAAAACGTTGTATATTCTTTCTACGCTATAGCAAAATAAATTTTATATTTAGAAGGTGAAGATACATTTTGGAATGTACGATATGTGTGACTTGAGCTTATATTGTCTAAACTAGAAACGACAAATCAAATGAATTGTTTATTAGTGTGCAATATGTGAGTATCTATTTCTTTGTGTGAATTTGGCGACATCGGTTCTGATACATATTTTGACACTTCGCACTTCCACTTGTTTTTTTTGTTCCATGATAAAATCAGTAGATCAGGAGAATCTTAGACAAATCAGGAAATCTCCTGCTAAATCAGGAGTTCTGGCAACGCTGAACCAAACCAATGTCTGCTGCGTGAGTGCCAGTGAGAGTGAGTACCTTAAAATAAATAATGCTCGCCATTTCTCGCTGGCTGACACGCACAGTGTTGCCAACTGCTAGCTTTAGCCAGTAAGCTAGACATCTTGCAAAAAGTAGCTAGATTCCAGATTTTGTTACCCAAAAAAGGTGCTAGAAGTAGCTAAATGTTACTTTGTAGGTAGATAACAATAAAAAATCATGTATTATTCAATCAAACACGAGATTATTAAAAATCAGTAAATTACGTACGTTTTTTTTCACAGTTTAGTCCCATTTTCATAATAATATGTATTAAAACAGCGAGCATTAGTTTTAAATTGATAACACAACGTAAGGCAGAAGTTGCAGCACACAGGTAGCAAAGACTAGTGTAGGAGTAATATACGGTTTGAATAAAGAAATGGGAAACTGGGAATTCCCAGTTTACGCTATGAGTATGGGTGTGGGTCTATACCCACACCCATACTCTCTATCGAGACCTAGTGCCCTATTACGAACTTTCGAAAATAGTGAAAAGTAGCTAGAAAAAGCAGCTAAATAAATTTAGCTACAAGTTTCAGAAAATTATAGCTGCCTAACACCAAAAAATAGCTAGATCTAGCTATAAAGTAGCTAAGTTGGCAACACTGGACACGCACACAAGCGCACGAGTAATGTTGCAAGCTAAACTATATTTAACAGGCCTGTGTCTATGATAAATTATCTTACTAAATTAATTAATTACGTAATTAATTACTAAACTAATTATCTTGAACTTTTTATACTATTCAATTAGTATAGCTCGGCAATTCGCAACTATTTATT
Source organism: Polyploca ridens (assembly GCA_951394255.1). NCBI lineage: Eukaryota > Metazoa > Arthropoda > Insecta > Lepidoptera > Drepanidae > Polyploca > Polyploca ridens. Next base: position 6,853,877 of record OX596265.1, on the reverse strand, counting down.
AGTTGCGAATTGCCGAGCTGTGGCGTGTAAAGGAAAACGCACACTTATCCGAGCCGAACGCGTCGAACGTAATTTTAGAATTCTGTATATGAAATCTTATAAAAGCTCGCATACTTCCAGATTCGGACGATTCGACGCGGGCAAGTGTGCGAGCTTTCATATACAGAATTCTAAAATTCGTTCGCGTTCGACGCTTTCGGCTCGGATAAGTGTGCGTTCACCTTTAGGCTGCGGTAATTCCTGTTCCTGTTCCGTGCAGAGTCAGCCGGGCTATTGCGTATCTTTTGTGGTAATCGTAACGAACACCATTAATTATTTCATCCAATGCCGCGCACGCGATATGACGCGACGATAACCATTCGCGGGCCCTGATTGGATGAAATTTATTAATGGTGTTCGTTACTATTACCACCAAAGTTACGCGGTAGAGCCCCAGAGCCGGCGCATAAATGAATTAGGCGATAATCACACTGCCACGCGCCTAGGTGCGTGCCACGCACCTACGCGCGTACTTGCGGGAGTGCAGATCTGTATCATCGTTGCGTTCTGTGGATTCACGGCGGCTCTGACTCATTCCATACAAAATCACGCACGGCACTACGAGACTTGGTGTACCATTCCTTGCTCGCACTCACGCGCGTATGTGCGGGCGAAACGCATGTAGGTGCGTAATCTGTATGAACGCGCGTGGATGCATTTTCTGTGTGTTGGACTGTGCGTCTTTTCTTTACAAACGGAGATACTTACAAGCAACGTTAAGAGACGCATTCACGCGCTACGCTGCGTGGTGCGTGGCAGTATGTTAACCAACTTAATGTCAAAGAAACTCATACTTAACCTCAAACATCAACAATGAATATCTCGGAAATTATGGGTTTGCTTCAAGTTTTGGGGGAACCAGGTTGTAGGCCTTGACCCCGCACCCCCGACGTTGCGTCTCGTATAGGAAAGTACCATCAATGATGAAAGTGTCTAAAAAAGATTAAATTGTTTATTCTAGATTCCCCACTGACGAAGAAATGAAAAAAAAATGGGTAAATATGATTTCAAGACAAAATTGGACTTGTCAGAAGCATAGTCGGATCTGCTCAAAGCATTTTGAAGACAACTGTTTCATAAATATACACTGCAAATGGCGGCGACTTATACCAGGGGCAGTGCCTTCTCTAAACTTAGGTCTTTCAAAATCTGTGGTGAGATTTAATTATAGTCTGTATGGAAAATCTCTACAAGTAAATGATTAAATTAAAAGTGGAAATAAGCAGAATAATAGAAAATTTAAGCTAGATTGTTTTGCAACGGAAAATTACACGCAAATATTTCTATAGAAAAAAAAACAAAACAAATTATTTGAACCAAACGTGTAGAATTATTTTAAACAGACAGACAATTTTTCAACTCAGGTTTTCTGTCTGATACTTTCAGGTTGAATCCAACATCTTACCAATAGAGGTTGATGACAACGTTCCAGCAGCTAGTCAAACGCTACAACGCAGTTATCGGATTGGTGTTGATGTTCCATCCACAAGTGAACAGATAAATAATACGTTATTGCTGCAACGACGTATTAATAAACTGGAGCAGGACTTAAGAAAAAGTAGGGCAATATCAAAACGACGCCATCTTAAAATAAATTTACTAAGGCAAAGAACAAGAAGATTGAAGAAGAAACACGATGATTTAAACTCAAGACTCATAGACTTGTTAGAAAAAGAAAAAAATGAGAAAGAGCATTTATTGATGTTAGACAGGGTGAAAAACAATAAAATTATTGAAAAATTTCTTAGGAAGGAACAGAGTGATCAGCGTTGTCAGATATTTTTTCGGGCAAAGCGGGGTTTTGTCGCCACGAGTAAATTAAATTATTAAAAGAAACAAAAAAATCCGACTTCGTAAAGTATTGTTTTTATCTTTTCAGTTATTTTTTGTTTTATACAGTCAGGTTTTCTGTTTCTTTTAATAATTTAATTTATTTCAGACTTTTTAGTTTCATTATAGAATGAGTTGTTCAGTTTACTATTAGTAATTAAATGAGCGGTAAGGTAAAGTAAGACTAACAACCATCGCAACTCTGTGAGTTACGTACGGTAATCGCTCAATAGTCTCAGTACCTACTGTCCTTGCATTAAACGTGTTTGTTTTGCAGTTTACGTCAAAATGCATAAAAGTATTACGATATTACCGGAGTGGAACCAGACAGGCACTCCCGGGGGGGACCGGGGGCCCTTCCGTCCCCCATGTCAATTCCACAACTTGTCACCGCATTCGGGTCGACCCGCAACCATTGCGTTTTGCCTCCGCGATCATATAAACCGCACACTTCCAATAAACACGTCTTTTTACGCTTTTTTAAAATAAAAAAATGGTTAGAAATAAAAGAAAAAGGTTTACCTCAGCGGCACCCCTTTCCACATTAAGAGTGGACTTTTGCAATATCAGGGGACTCCACAGTAATATCAACGCCGTCCATCATCATCTTGAGACGGCGAAGCCGGCCTTGCTCTTTCTGACGGAGACACAGATAACCTGCCCGAGCGATACATCGTATCTTCACTACCCCGGCTACAATCTCGAACATTTGTTCGTTCCAAAGGCCGGGGTGTGCATGTTCGTCCGGGAGGGCATTTGTTGTCGACGTCTGAATAACCTGGAAGACAGAGACCTGTCTACTCTCTGGGTGCGCGTAGACTACGGTGGGTCCACCCGTATATACGCGTGCCTCTACAGGTCTCATCGCGGCGACACTGAGACAACTCGCTTCTTTGAACGCGTCCAAGAAGCAACCGACACTGTGCTGGAACGGTACCCCACAGCCGAGGTTATTGTCCTCGGAGACTTTAACGCCCATCATAGCGAATGGTTGGGGTCTTCGCGGACCGATCACGCTGGGAAAACCGTTTATGACTTCGCTCTGGCCTATGGTTTCTCGCAACTGGTGCAGGATGCAACCCGCATTCCAGATATCGAGAACCACGAGCCTTCTCTGCTGGACCTACTGCTGACTACACACCCAGATGATTACCAGGTCTCCGTCGGTGCTCCCCTTGGATCATCCGACCATTGCCTGGTTCAGTCTGAAGTGCCACTATCGCTACCAGGAAGATCTCGACCCCGCGAGACGCGCAAAGTTTGGCATTACCGGTCAGCAGATTGGGATGGATTTCGGGAGTTTTATTCATCCTACCCATGGAAGCAGCTTTGTTTCTCGTCGGATGATCCGGACAGCTGCGCAGACTTGGTCGCCGATGTCATATTGCAGGGCATGGAATGTTTTATTCCGTGTTCTGTGGTGCCCATCGGAGGATCGAGTCAGCCTTGGTTCGATGGGCCCAGTGCAAAAGCTACTAGCCTAAAGCAAGATGCCTACCGGGCCTGGACTAAAGCGCATGCTCAAAATGATCCGGAAAAATCCAAATTGAGAAAAGCATACAATTCTGCTTCTTGGTCCAGCAAAAAGCAATTTGCTAGAGCGAAGTTCCAGCACATCGGCAGAATTGGCGATCGGCTTGCAGGTTTCCCTTCTGGAAGTCGAGCATTTTGGTCGCTCGCCAAGGCTGTCGAAGGAAACTTCTGTCGGTCATCGCTTCCTCCGCTGCACACACCGGATGACTCTCTGGCCCACACTGCAAAAGAGAAAGCCGATTTACTGGCAGCCCTCTTTGCAACTAACTCGACACTTGACGACGGGGGAGCTACACCGCCTAGCATCTTGCGTTGTGGCAGCTCAATGCCGGAAATCCGCTTTTCGCTAATCGCGGTCCGACGAGCTCTGTTCTCCCTTGACGTCCGAAAGTCGAGTGGGCCAGACTGTATCCCCGCCATTGTGCTTAGGACGTGTGCTCCAGAGTTGTCTCCAGTGTTGACGCGCCTATTCAGACTTTCCTATACCACCGGACGTGTTCCTTCTTCGTGGAAGACTGCCCTTGTCCATCCGATTCCCAAAAAAGGGGACCGAACAGATCCATCCAATTACAGGCCAATAGCGATAACCTCCCTTCTCTCTAAGGTGATGGAGCGGGTCATCAATACTCAGCTCCTCAGGTATCTAGAGGAACACCAGTTGATTAGCGACCGCCAGTACGGCTTTCGTCATGGTCGTTCAGCTGGTGATCTTCTTGTTTACCTGACGCACCGATGGGCTGAAGCCATAGAGAGTAAAGGCGAGGCATTGGCAGTTAGCCTCGATATCGCTAAGGCCTTTGATCGGGTCTGGCACAGGGCACTTCTATCGAAGCTGCCGTCGTACGGAATTCCCGAGGGTTTGTGCACTTGGGTGTCTAGTTTTCTTGCTAATCGGAGCATCAAAGTCGCCGTTGACGGATGCTGCTCCGATATCAAGAACATCAATGCTGGCGTACCACAAGGCTGTGTGCTATCACCCACACTGTTCATCCTGCATATCAATGATATGTTGAAAATTCCCAACATTCACTGCTATGCGGATGACAGCACTGGGGATGCCCAATATTCCGGCCGTGCTAACATCCCTCGGTCCACGGTGGAGGAAAGTCGAATGAGACTTGTGTCTGAAGTCGAGACTTCGTTGGAGCGGGTCTCAGAATGGGGGAGACTAAATTTAGTCCGTTTTAACCCCTCGAAGACACAAGTCTGCGCGTTCTCCGCGAAAAAAACCCCATTTGTAGTAGCACCAAAATTCGAAGACACTCCTCTCAACATCGCAAAGAGTATCGGGATCCTCGGTGTCGATATTGCGAGTGATGTCCAGTTCCGAGGTCATTTGGAGAGCAAAGCCAAACTGGCTTCAAAAAAGTTGGGTGTGCTAAATAAGGCTAAGTGGTACTTCACGACACTCCAGCGGCTACAGCTTTATAAAGCGCAGGTTAGGCCGCATATGAAGTACTGCTCGCACCTCTGGGCAGGCGCACCCGCTTATCAGCTTGATCCACTTGCCTCGGTGCAAAGGCGGGCCATTCGTATCGTTGACGATCCCATACTCACTGACGGTTTAGAACCTCTCAGCCTTCGGAGAGATATAGGCTCGCTCTGTGTGTTCTACCGTATGTATAATGGGGAGTGTTCGCAAGAACTTTTTGACCTGGTGCCATCATCACCTTTCTACCATCGCACTGCTCGCCGGCGATGTGGAGTTCATCCTCACATCCTCGAGCCGCCTCGATCGTCCACACAACGTTTTAGTCGGACGTTCTTACTGCGGACCATTAGGTTGTGGAATGAACTCCCCGTTACGGTTTTCCCTCAGCGCTACGATATGGGGTTCTTCAAAAAAGGCGTAAATAGAGCTCTACAAGGTCGGCAACACATCGGCAATCCCCCTGGTATTGCAAATGTTCATAGGCGGCGGTGACCACTTACCATCAGGAGGCCCGTCTGCCTGTTTGTCAACCTATTGACATAAAAAAAAAAAAAAAAAAAAAAAGATATATACATATATATAATGGGCTGTTCGCAAGCTTTCATTTGATACCCATATTGTTATAATAACGAAATTTTTGTTTTTAATACCACCCTCATTGAATTATTAATTCAATGACCACCCTCATTGAATTATTACGCTTAGAAGCGAAGTATCGAACAAAAATCCTCGCGACTCGTAGGCCACTTGACAATTAATGTGTGCGTGAGTACCATATAATTACACTCGCTGACACGCACACAAGCGCACGAGTAATGTTGCAAGCTAAACGAAATTTTTCGGTGAAATTACCTTCCGATACTAGTGAATGAAATTGGAAGTAAGTATTCATAAAATTAATTAAATAGTTTAAAATGTTCTACGTCTTAGCATAGAGTAAAGTGTCTTAGATAATGGAATGGAATTATTACAGTGTAACTGAACTAGCTATTTGTCATGTTAGTTCGTCTACCCGCCACTATGGCGTAACATAGCATGAAACGTTGTTCCAGAACATACTATGTGCGTTAGTATGGCGGGACCACATTATTTATTATTACCCAACTGCGGGCCTAAAGGTGGGTAATGTCCCTGATTCTGTTGTTCACAACTAAACTAATTTTAATATCACTATGTGTCTTTCTAACAAAGAACATAAGAAATTTAGTCCTGTCAAATTAGTCCAATGCTTGTTTTCAATATAATTTTAGTCGCCATCTATCGTGGTTACGCCTAAATACACGCAAAATACGACGGCAAAGATTAATTTGACAACTTCAAATATGTTCTATCCTTTTTCAATCATGTTCGTAAGAAAGAGATGAGATGTGACTAAAATTAGTTTAGTGCGATTTACAACAGAATAGGCACCAATGTGTTCCTTGTATGGAGTATCGGCTCTATAGGGTAGGTAGGTAGGGTAATTAGGTAGGTAGACAGTAAATCAAAAAGATGTTAAAATCAAAATGGCAACAAACGGAACCCTTATAGATTCATCATGTCTGTCCGTCCGTATGTCACAGTCACTTTTTTCCGAATCTGTAAGAACTATACCTATACTGTTGAAACTTGGTAAGTAGATGTATTCTGTGAACCGCATTAAGATTTTCATACAAAATAGAAAAAAAAAACAATAAATTTTAGGGGTTCCCCATACTTAGAACTGAAACACAAAAATTTTTTTTTCATCGAACCCATACGTGTGATGTATCTATTGATAGGTCTTCAAAAATGATATTGAGGTTCCTGATAATTTTTTTTCTAAACTGAATAGTTTGTGCGAGAGACTCTTCCAAAGTGGTAAAATGTGTGTACCCCCCCCCCCCCCCCCCTGTAACTTCTAAAATAAGAGAGTGATAAAACTAAAAAAAATATATGATGTAAACATTACCATGCAAACTTCCACCGAAAATTGGTTTGAATGAGATCTAGTAAGTAGTTTCTTTTTAATACGTCATAAATCGTAAACCGCAATTTACCTTTCATTCAATATTTTTGGCGTTTCTTTTTCCTTAGCAAAATTGTATATTACACGGAACCCTCCGTGTGCGAGTCCGACTCGCCCTTGGCTGGTTTTTTTTGTTTTATAGAAATCATTTTCATCGAAATTAAGTGAACATATTTTTGAATACTTTGTTGGTGTCCAGTTCGGTTTCTTTATTATACGTATCCATGCATTTCTAATATCTGTATTAACAGGGAATCTAAAATGATGACAAAAAATAAGTTACCATTAAGAAAAAAATTACACGAAGATAATAAATTCGATAAAATAGTGTCTTGCTGGTATGGTGCACACATTTTTATTTAATCATTTAGTACTACTACTTACCGACAGATGGTGCATTTTTATTATTTTAAATTCTTCTTGTTTTATGTATCAAGGTATGTAATTTGTCTATGAAATAAATTATAGGAAGCAAAATAAACTTAAGCAAGCTATTTGAGGCGAAATTGGTCACAATAATGTGCACTAATAATGATAAAAAGACGATATTGATAAGAAGTGGTTAGAATGCATATATTCGACAACAGATGTCTCTAGGTGCAATCTGGCGAAAAACGAGTAAACGTGATTTAAAATGAAAATAAATTTTTTAGGGACTTATACGTAAAATGTTATGCCATCAATATGTTTCAGTTTTGATCCTGGACAATTTTTGCATCCAACAACAGCGCACTTCATAATTAAAGCAAAATAACATCGCACCCGAACGGGATGCCGATTCATTCGAAACTATCGTTTTTGGTCCCGCCCACTGTGACGTCATGACCTAATTGATGGCGCGTGACCTAATTGCCTTGCGGCATCTCCGCTTCTTTCTTTCCTCCATGGATAGGTTTCATATATGATAGGTTGTATAGAAGAAGAAGATTAAGAAGTATCTAGGTATTTAATTATCATTATCGTATAAAAGACGAATAGCTATACATTCTTATAATATCTAACTGAATCTATACTAATATAATATTAATATTTATAATACAAGAAACCGGAAGAGTTTTTTGTTTTTATGTTTAAACGGGTCAATCTCTGTAAAAAAAAAACGACCTGTAAAACTACTACTGTGTAAAACTACCAGTCTGATTCGAAATTATTTCACTAATATGAAGCTACATTATCCCGAGTATTATAGGCTACTTATCCCAAGAACGCGGGGGACAGCTAGTCAGTTAAAATAGCTATAAGTAAAAGAAACAACTTATCGGACTCAATTACTACTCTATTTCCTACTCTAACAAAATCAGTATCAATTACGTCAAACAACACAAATTCGCACACAAACAGCTGGCAACACTTAGCTCGAAATCTGAGTGAAGTATTTTTATTTTTGAATTTTGTTATTTTAGACGAATTACGCAATAAAATTAGTGGCTTATCTGTGGAATATTACAACAGAATTCTAATCTTTCTTCCCTGATGAATTATGACACAATTTTACTGCACAAACCGTCATATTTATTATTTTTCTGAGAGCTCCACTCACTAAAACGCCAGTCAGTACACTGACAGCGCGGCGGTCATTTGGAGCCATTATGGCTCCAATTGAATGGATTATGTTTCGCGCGTGTACTTTGTTTCTATGTGTAATAATTCAATGACCACCCTCTTTTTTTATTTGTAGACGCCATATAAAAATAATATACCCTATAACACTCCCACAGTTAAGACGAATCTAACGACACCTCATACGCTTAAATCCATCAAGCAATTTAGGCTGCAGAGCGTGCCAAAGAAATAGACATACATCATACACACACTCGAAAAACAACGGTATTCTATTCTTTTATGATCGATGTCAAAAGTCACAAACATCGACATCGTTAATTCATTCCTTTTGTGCTCTGGCGACCGACGAAATCAAGATCACGTTGGTTCACCCATGGTTCACCGTGCTTTCTTCTTCTTCAGCAGGCCCATCACAGTAGACGTAGCTATAATATAATATACATGATGTTTTTATGTATCGGCGACGAGCGACCCAAGCGGTAGTACAATACATACATTGTCCAAAAATGGACTTAGTTCCATTAAAATACTGTAAATGCGTTGAGAAATACCTTATTCAATTTGAAATAAAATTACCGCAACGTATGGTCACTAGGCACGTGCACAGACTAGTAGACGCAAGCCGCCATCGCCCCACCCCTAAGCCCCACCCCTTTACTCCCTCGCACTCCCGTTGAGTATTACGTCTACATTTTAGCTTATCACATGATTTTCCAATTAATATTATTTAGAAGAAGACGAAGAATAAAGAAGAAAAATTGATTTATTGCCACAAGATAAGTTACAAATAAGCTTAAAATTAGGTACAATATATAAAATATGGTAGGCTCAGCGAATGTAGCTTACACATTTACAATATGCAAGCTACACTGTTTTTCAGCCTACCCCTATGTTCGGACTAAGATGTTCGCTCGCTCGTTCGAATTTGTATAGGAAATCTTCTCCAGATTCGGACGATTCGACGCGGGCGAGAGTGTGCGAGCTTTCATAAGATTTCATATACAGAATTCTAAAATTCTTTTCGTTCGATGCGTTCGGCTCGGATAGTATGCGTTCACCTTTAATCGGAAGGAAGTAGAGCGCAGCGGTCGGCACCTTCCTATCTCACTACTTAGGACACTAACCGTTCTAACTGTTCTTACACCTTCCTATTTTCTAGTTATGGTTTATGAAAGATAGCTTGATTTCTGCGACAGTTGTTTGAGTCATATGAAAATTAACCTTAGAGCTTTACAATAAGGTTCATCTGTTTAATCTGTGGTTGATTTTATGATGACACAGATAAACCTATGCTAAAGCCAAATAAAGGTTAATTTCATATGATTCATACAACTGTCGCAGAGATCAAGCTATCTATTTTAAACCATAGGAACCTTAAAACAGGATAGTGTAATAAGCACATAAGGTAGGACTGTAGGAGTAAGAACAAACTACCAAGAGAACTAAAGTTAAGTGGGAGTAAGATTTTTAAGGAGTTGGCAACCCTGAATTTATATATAAGATTTATGAGACTTTTTGGCGGGAACTTGCAGAGTGACATAGCGTTTTCATTTTTAGTTTCATAAATTCGTGTATTTTGAGTTTTATTGCATATTATCGGTGGTATTTTATCCAATAAAGATCAATTCATGTGCACCAGTGAAGTGAAATGAAATTAATATGTGTATCGTGACTTTACAAGTTGTCTCAAAAAGTCCGTGATAAGTTTTAGTACAATTACCACCAGTTTACTAAAACATGACTGGACGCTGACTGATCACACGGACTATGTGAAAGTGAATGTGCGGACTATTAAAGTGATATTATAAATATAATGTATGCGACTGAAGGACCTTGTATTGTATCCATGGTCATGAACAAATTAACAAAAAAAAATTGTATAAATAAGATAAGATTTATTTTATGAATGGATGATGAGTGAAATCATTTTTACATGATGAGATTATTTATCAATAGTAATCGCGTATTTTCCGCGATTTCATTCAAATATAAATACAGCACAGCCCCTAAATCCTTAGCAACAGTGCGAATAAAAAATAAGGAATACTCATCAGACGACTATACAAATGTAACACCGAAGATTTTGTCTTACTTGGGACGTAACCTTCATTTGCAGAAGAATAATCCTTTATGTATAGTGAGACAGAGAATAGTTAATTACTTCTACTCTTCGTTTACACAGAGAGGTAATCCTACGTTTAGTGTGTATGATAACTTAAGTCCTATTGTTTCAACCAAGCAGAATTTTGATGATCTTTTGATACCTGCTGATCACCCGAGCAGAACGAAGTCAGACTGTTACTATATCGATAAGAGTACTCTCCTCAGAGCTCATATGACTGCACATCAAAGTGAGCTTCTCAGATCTGGTTTGGACAACTTTCTCATGATTGGTGACGTCTACAGAAGAGATGAAATAGATTCAACACACTTTCCTGTGTTTCATCAAGTATGTACATTTTTTTGTTATGCGCTTTATAGAACATGAACATGGGTGAACTGTGTGGCAGCAGTGTCATAATAAATCATTAATATAAACAAATGTTATTTTAATTGGAATGGAGACTTATAATTTCATATATTTAATTTTCCAGGTAGATGCTGTAAGATCACAACATAAAGATGAATTGTTTGCTGACAAACCAGACTTGGAGATATTTGAACCAACATTTGACTCAAACAATCCCCATGCATTCAAGAACTCCATTGCAGACCCCATGAAACAAAGCTGTCATACACTAGAAGCAACAAAATTAATGGAAGTTCAGTTAAAAAACCATCTAATTGGCTTAGTTCGAACCTTGTTTGGAAAAGACGTAAAACACAGATGGGTAGAAGCATATTTTCCTTTCACTCATCCATCATGGGAGTTAGAAATTTACTATGAAAATGATTGGTTAGAAGTTTTAGGTTGTGGAATAGTCAGGAATGAAATTTTAGTCAATGCTGGTCCGAATAATACTATAGCATATGCTTTTGGACTGGGTTTAGAAAGGCTCGCAATGGCTTTATACAAGATCCCTGATATACGGCTGATGTGGAGTAATGATACCGGTTTCTTGACACAGTTTGCAAATAAAGACATAAATGCTAAGATTACGTATAAGCCAGTGTCACAATATCCACAATGTACAAATGACATTTCATTCTGGTTGCCATCAAACCTTACGATAGACACATTTATGAACAATGATTTCTATGATTTGGTGAGAGACGTTGGAGGTGATATTATTGAACAGGTTAGTTAGTATTTAGGGGAAAAGACCTTTTATTACATCTTTTTACTGCCTCTATTCTTTTTAAAATAAGGCTGCCATACTCGACATCAAATGAAGAAGTGTGATGAGTTGTTATCGCTTGACCTGTCCCTTTCTATAGCTATTCAATAAAGAAAGAGATACTTTAATCTGTCATTACATTCTAATTGACATCTGAATATCGGCAATTAATTTGGTCTTGGTACTTATGTCAATAGTGACTGTCAGGACAGGCTAGGTGAACTTGTCTTTGGGAGCCAAGAGTCACATGCCTGGCACTCCTGAAGAAGGCCATCTGTGATAATGTCTATTTAGAAACAATAAGAATTAAAGCAACAGTAGATACATTTAAACCATATCAATTTTTTTCTTTGCAGGTAAAACTAAAAGACAAATTCATCCATCCAAAGTCAAAAAAGCACAGTCTCTGCTACAGCATAGTATACAGACATCTTGAACGTACCCTTACACAATCAGAAGTGAACAGGGTACATAAAGAAATTGAGAATGCGATAATGGATGCATTCAGTGTTGTTATCAGATAAATATTGTTATTTAATATATTCTGTTACTATTTAGTAGTATGTATTTTATTTGTACACCTAATTTAAGTCAAACTCAGAATGGATACTCAGCCTATGGGCTGGATTGCTTGCAGTTTAATTGATATATCTGAAAATTAAGATAGTTTTAATTCAAACCAACAACAAGCACTTCAGAAAAGTTTGATTCGAATACCGTTCAGAAGATTGCTTTTGCTGGCAATGAACTTTGCAAATTGCTCTTTTTGAAACAAAATACAGTAATTTAGTTTAATTCTTTATCTCGCAATATTTGTGTGTTATGGCAGCGAACAACGATATATGTCTTAGCTACCAAACTCATGCAGTCCAGTCCAGATCCCTGGGTCATAAGTAGTGTTGCCAGGTCCAGTGTGTCAAATTTCGGAACGGAAGGTTAAAATTATCGGGATTTTGGTTATCAAATCGGGGCAGCTACCTACAATGGCTAGAAAAAAAAACGGTCAAGAGTATATAAAATATTTTAATGTAGTAACAGCTTACAGAATCAGATATATTAATTTTTCCAGTCAAAATTGTCGAATATAGTACAGGCTAAGGAGGTTAGTGAAAAATCGGGACATTAGGCGTCCCGATCAAGGGTAAATCGGGACGTGTCACCAGACCCCTGAAAATCGGGACGTCCCGCGCAAATCGGGACACCTGGCAACACTAGTCATAAGCGGCTAGCTGGATATCAGGAGTAGGCAAATTTCGAGATTAAAACAATTTATAATCGTTTAAAAACATTTTTATTTTGTTTTTAAAACCTAGGCACCTACAATACGTAGGTATTTAATAATCCGTACCCTTAACATGAGTTTGGCCCCGTAAATCAATCAATACTCCGACTATTGTAAACATTTGTATGTTAAATCGAGCAGCGCCTCTATCGGACAGTTTTGGAATTTACACAGTATTTCATACAAAATGTTTATAGTATTGATTATTTTGCCGTAACAAACTCATGGTAGGGTAGGGGTAGGTTCAAATGCACATTTTTCACAAAGGTAAATGTAATATTCTTATGAGTTAAGAGAGTCAAGAGTTAAAATCAGGAACCGTATTGATTAATCGACATAACTGAAATAAAACAAATTAAGTATCACTAATATATCGCCGATAGTAATCCGCTCCCCCTAATTAGTCGTAACTCGTAACGTTTATTTATAAAAAGTCCGTCCCCTCCCCCCGGTAACGGCCCTGAGCCGAGGTTTGGCCCCAACTGGGGCACCCTCAGGCGTATTTATTATTTTAACCCCGGTTGAGAGCCTGCTCGCCGATTTATCCGCGTAAGGGTGCTAAGGCTAAATCTTGGGCCGGCATCTTCTTGTCAATTCAAAAAATAACTAATAAATCACTATCATCTATAAAATTTACGTAAGTAAACGATTAAGAATCTACGATTCTTGTTTAGTAACCAATAATAGGTAACAATTTAGTTCAATAATGAAACCGCACTAAAGAGTACCTATACTTACTTATATGCTTATTTGAACGACGCCCAATGCCTGCATGAATACCTATCTTGAGGTAACTTATTATAAAATTTACTCGGCTCTCAAATAAACATTTTTGCAATTTTTTTACAATGCAGGTATTATTTAAATCTAGATTTTTTGACTGGTACAGAATTTAGGGTCGGGTTCGTTCAGTTTCGAGGTAACATGGTAGGTACCTACCTATACTAGAAATCCTAAGGATAACCACGTTATCATATTTCGTGTGCATGCATTCTTAAGTAATATCACAGTCAGGATAATAGAAATACCTACCTTAGATCTATTAAATTAGTTTTAGCAGTTAGCTGCCATTATAATATTAGAATATAAATTGAAAATGGCGGCGACTCTGGATTATATGTTGAACAAGTAGTAAAACTTAAAATTCCAAACATACGGTTATGTTACAAATTATATTTTCCAGAATTTCTCTCCCGCCATTATATGAATTTATACAGATACATAAATTATGTCTTTCATGAAAACATACACAAATATTTAAATTGGTGATTAAAAGTTAATTTATTCTCACAAAAGAAGTACCTAGTTACCATGGATAGATTGAAGTCGACTTTATTTTTTTTGAAAAAGAGGTGGCCTTCGTGACTTCTTTTGTGAAACGGACTTTACCAATTTTGTAATCAATTACCTACACTACCAATATTTTAGAAAAATAATTGTTAAGTATTTATTTACAATCAAATCGAGCACTCACAGCTCATACAGTAGGTAATTGTAGGTACAAATCTTCATACCTACTTTCATTCTTTCAATAGACAGAGGGCAAGCACTAGCGCAGTAAAAAATATACAAATATTCTGGGATTTTATGCATTGCACAATAAAAACAATCTCACATCAATTTGAAATGCTTACAGGTGATGTTGCCTCTATATCAAAATGATATCTAACATTTGATTTCAGATTCCAAAACTGTGTAGATGTGGGTACAACTTATTTTTAACGATAACACATTTATATAAATAAATAAATATTACTAAAACCAAATATGAACCTAACAATAAAGACAGAAGTAATCACTATAAAATCATTTATGTGATCAAAATGTAATGGATAAATTATTAACACGCCCAGAAATTATAACAAGTACCTAGATATCTACCTCATATCATTAAATTCTAGTGTTTGTAATGCAATATTACGAATCATAATATACCTGAATTATTTAGGAATGTTCATGCTTATACTCCTAAAATACAGTTTTCTTCTGACTCATCACTATCGTAATTATCATCAGAAAGAAATGAAATTTGTGGAGGCTCATTTACGTCATCGTCACAAGGTACCTGACTGGATCCTATTTCAGATACAACATCAGGAGATAGTTCCGTTACATCAGGAGCATAAGTTACAGGAGAAGGAACTTCGGTTGCAGCAGTAGGTGCTTGGGTGACATCTGTATGACCGTAATTATTGCCACCTTCTCGACTATTAAGAGGAACGTCAGTAGTATCCATATGAACTTCGCTTTTATCAGAAGTATCTTTTACAGATGCATTACTTTCATTACTTTTACTATCCACTTTATCACCTTTAATCATATTAGTAACTGTATTTTCTGCTCTTTTTCTCTTAGCAATCGCTGCCAGCGGTTCGTCATCAGAAGAATCTAGAGAGTCATCACAGCTATCCATTAGGTATTCCTCTTCCATAGGAGCATCAGAATCAACCAGATCAATTTTTGCTTCGATTTGAGACAATCTTTGTTTCCTTTTACGACTCTTTTTTTTGTCCAATTCCACACAAACTTTGCTTTCTGTTAAATTATTTCTGAACTGCTTTCGTAGTATATTTGCATGAACCGATTTAAATATTTTGATTGGTTTAACACTGTTATCACCACGCGCGGATTTCAAAAGTGATTTGTAGTTGTTACGAGATAATAGATTATTATACATCATTGGTTTGGAAGATTTATTTTCTTCTACAAGAATATCATTGTCATCTGTTAGGTCAATCATCACCTCTTTTGGAGCTATAGGCTTAAGCAGACTACTTGTGTCAAAAGGCGAACTATGTTTTGTATGTTTCTTTATACACACATTTATCGGAATCAAAACCCCCGTATCTAAATCTAATTTAAAGAACTGTCCATCCTCTTGCTCACATGCATATTTAAGTTCCGACAATGAAGTTATGGGAGTTAGTTCAGGTATATTTGCAGCGTCGACATCCGTTTCATGTATGATGTTACTTAACGGCGCCAAAGGAGGCACTACGTTATGCATATTAAGGATTGTTCCATTGTCGGTTATTGTTCCTTCAATATTTTCACTTGTAACATTTTGTTGCAACATACTAAATGTATCTTCAGCAGAAATCCCGGACATTTCCATTAAATCAGATAAAATCGTTTTTCTAGCTGCAGTTGAATTTGTTGCACTTTCGGAATCTTTATGTTCTTTGTCAACATCATCGTTCCGAAAATTGATCTTTTCTTCGTTTAAATTTTTCTTTAAATCGCCTTCAACATTCGTTTCTGTGTCCATATTGTCGATCAAATCATGTATATTCATCTTTTCTTTGTTAACATTGTCGTTCGAATCATCTACAGCATTATTTTCTGTGGTAATATTTTCTGTCTGATCAACCACCTTCTTTTCTTCATTAACATTTACGTTAGAATCATCTTCAACATCCTTTTCTCCGGTAATATTTTCAATCTGTTCACCCACATTCTTCTTTACTACATTCACATTTTCAATCAAATCACCTACAACATTCTTTTCTTTGTAATCATTTTTATTCAGAATATTATCTTCTACATTACTTTGTGTGTTAACATTTTCATTCAGGTTATCGTTTGCATTGTTCGTTTCTATACTTACATTTATACTTGGACCATCTACACCAACTGTCACTTTGTTAATATTTTCATTCATATGATCTCCGTCATTTACTTCTTTGTTAATATTTAGGTTCAAAGTAACATCTGTATTCTTTTCTTCTTTGTTAATATCTTCCTTAAGATTATTTACATCATTCGTTTCTTTTTTATTATCTTCAGTAAGGTCATGTTTAGAATCATTACTTTTATTGAGTTTGTTTATAAACATTTCATTAATTGTATGCTTTTCAATGTAACTTTCAACATCCACGTTATTGCTATTAGTTTGCGGATCATTAAACGTATTTACAGACGTTGCACTTTCATCGTCGGAAATATTAACAATGTCATTATTCATGACTACATTTGCTGCAGGTGTTGGTGGTACAGAACAAGTATCTAATTGTCGCTTTACGGCTGCCATTATTATCGGTATAGAGGACATTTGCTCATCGTTCAATTGTACATTAGGCTCAACAAAATACGTGAGTTCCCCAGTTGGCAATAAGATGAGTTGAACACCAGAAGGTAAAGGCAATGAAGGTATAACTTGAGGATTTTGAAATAGGTCTGGTGGAGGTTGAGTATGTTTAGGTAGTTTAACTGTAGTTAACAGAATTTTGTTTTTACCTAACGAAATAGGCCTCTCTGTAGGTTCCCTTGAAATATTTTTGCTGTTCATCAGTAATAGTTTGTGTTTAATATTAGTGTTGGTCTGATTGTGGAGAGCGCAGGAAGTAGACCCGTCTATAATGATATGTCGTTTTGGAGTATCCAGACTCACACTTGGTAACCGACATGAACAAGGCATTGCTTGATAAAGTAATTTTTTATCGCGTCTTTGTCTTCCATCATCTTCATCTGGGATTGTTTGGTAGTATGATTTGGGTAATACTCTTTTCGCAGTTCTATAACTATATTTTCTTTTTACTTTAGAGCTATCGACTTGCATAGACTGATTTGGTATTGAGCAATCACTTTTTGAATTAGTTACTGAATTTTGTATATTTACCGTATGTTTAACTAGCTTTTTTTGTTTAGATAAAGGAATTGCTACTGCATCTAGATTATCATTCGCTATCATAGTTGAACCACATAAAGCAGGAGCTACTGTCGTTTTTTCACTGGCACCATCAGATCCGATAAGTCTAGTTATTTTAATATTGGTAATAAGTGGGGTTAATCCCTTTTCTGTTTGTATATCAAGAGGTTCTACTCCCTCTGCAGGACTACTTCTAACTTCGATTTCTATAGTAGGAGTTCTCATTACCTCTACAGGTGTTGTTTGTACTTCTGCATTAAACATTTTTTTTGCTTGTACTACGGAAACAGAAGCGGTATTGGGATCCACTTCATGATTTTTTGCTTGTACTACGGTAACAGAAGCGGTTTTGGGATCCACTTCATGTGTTTGACGCACAACCCTTTCTATTGACTCACAAGCATTATGTAAGGCTGTATCATCGTCATCATCTGACAATACAACACAAGCTGCGTTTTCTTTCGCTTGATTTTCTAATGAAAGTTTGTGGCAACAAACTTGCTTTTTTTGTGGTAGATCGTCTTTTCTATTAGATCCAGGTATAATTTTTATTTTAGGCTTCTTTGTTTTTCTCATTTTTTCGATTATATGTTGATCTTTGCTTTTACTCAAGGCTTTTTCAGTTTTTTTGCTTTTAGACGGTGGACCTTCAATTTTGGACTCTTTACTTTGTGACAGTTGACTTGCCTTTTTTTCCTTTTTTTTATTTATTTGAAATTGCCCATCCTTATCGACTATAACGTCACCATTTATAATATTTAGCATTTTGTTGAGAGTATCTAAAGTTAAAAGAGAATCATCATTCTTTATTATTGGATGCCGTTTTGCCGATAGCCAAGAAACCTCTGGATAAATACGTTTACTATATTTATTAGGCGGATTTTTAGGTTTTGGATTCTTCTCTTTGGACATTTTATCATTAACTTGACATGAAATAATATCAGGCTTAGGATCTGCTTTCGCGATTTCAGAGCCTGTAGCCTCAATTTGTTTGATGAAATCTTCGATTTTAGAAGCGTTAGACGTCTTACTTGGTATATTCATTTGTTTTTGATCCGGGATTATAACGGGTTTCTTATCTACTTCAATAACCACACTTGCTGGTTTATTGGGAACATTAATTACTTCACTGATATTTGGCTGAGTAGGTTGTCCTCCTGAGGCGTTAGTTTCTACATCACAATCGATGTTAGCAACTAGTTGTACTGTCGTATTACTTGGATCGTTCGTATGTTGGACTCGTATTGGAGTCACTTCTGCCGTTAGTAACTTCTGATTAATACGACGGATCTGTGATATATCTGGCAAATTTATAACTCTACTCCTTTCAGAAATCAATGTGTTATCGTTGTATTTATTGGCTAAAATTGGGCGAATATAATCGGTTTGAATATTCACCTGTTTTGATGCCGGTAACGCTATATTGTTATCAATCAAACTTTGTGCAGCCATAGCAGACGGAAGAACTGACACGGTTTGATTGCTTTCAGGGACTTTTTCTTCTTCCGCATCATTTACAACATAATCGTTTATATTATTAGATTTTAAATATATCGTGCCATTTATTAGTTTATTTTCAAATGTTTTATTTACATCTATCGTCATGGGTTTACATGATTTTAAAAGTCTACAATTACGCGTTGAACTGAAAAAGCCAACTGGCAACCGTTTTAATCTTGTATTGAAATCTGGATTCTTACATAATTGTATCGGGTTGTACGTTCGACTTTTAGGTTTTTGTAGGAGGTAGCTGGATATTTTCACTTTATAACTTTCAGGTATATCTTCAAAATCTGATTCATCACTGGAATCATTGTTTAGGAGATCATCATTAGCCGAGGTAGCAATGGCATCTTGGATTTCCTGTTTTATATTCGTAACATCATTCGACATTACACATAGAGGTTTACATTCCTTTTCAATATAATCAATTAAATCCTTACTTTTAACTTCAAAAACATTATCTGTAAAAACACTTAAATCGTCTAACTTCTTGGTATATACTATAGGATTCAATAGTAGTTTTAGATCGAATTTTGGTGTTTCTTCATCGGCTTCACATTTAATAGGCAAATGTTTCATGATATTTTCTGAAAATAAAGATAAAGTATACGTTTATTTCACTGTATTCATAAATTCTTTACAATAATCATTTAAACATTTCTTAATATAGTACACTCAACTACAGATCAAGCTATACATTTCTAGTATAAGCTGACCTCCCATTGTACGGAAATCCTATACAACGTGAGCTTCTACTGGAAATGTATAGCTTGATCTGTAGCCGTGTGTACCATGTTGATGTTTCCGACATAAATATATACTTACCATCATTAGTTTTACTGTTGCTATCGTCATCTTCATCAATAAATTCGATGCCATCGTCAACAAATTCAATTCCATCATTAGAAAAATTTGCATCGACTGGGAAATTTTCAACCTTAACCACTGGATCCTGTATTTCTGTTGGTTTGCTTACAATATCTTCTGACCTTATACATATAATATCATCTTCAATATTGTCCGAATTCTCGCCTGCATCTTCAGCATGTTCAGACGTCACAATATTTTCAGTAAAGTTATTAATTTGAGGAGCGGAATTGTCATCATCTAAATTAATAACGTCTTCCATTTCAACTTTCACATTGCTAGGGGCATCTGGTGGCAACAAGGAGCCAGCATTTTGGACTGTACCTTCTACTTCATTTTCTAAGCCGTGTCCAATAGACACATTAGCATTTTCAGATTCCACATTTGTATCATGATTAATGTTAGTGACTTCTGTTTCGTTTATGACATTATTAGAATGGCCATCTCTTATTCCAATGTCTTCATCACTACTATTTATAATCAACTGCACTAAATTATTCTCGTCAGTATCATTTGATACAATTTGTTCTGCCTCTGGGAGTGTCTTTTGCAGCGTAGAATCTTCACTTTCATTATTCATATAATTTTCGACGGTATAACTATCTTCTAAAGTATTCAAACATTCCATTTTGAGTTCTATTTCAATATTGTTGTTACTGGTCTCACTTACGACTTCATGAACAGTTTGATCTGTAAGTAATGACAATGATTCGCTTGTAACATTACCAAACACGTTACTTATTTGGGGCATTATCACATCATTAGCGTTTGTAACTTCACTAGCTTCTGCAACATCATCACTTTCAGCATCAACAACTATACCACCAGTGCCTGTTGTGATGCTTTTGTTTACAAGAGCATTTAAAGTTTCATTTTCACTTTCAAGCAGAGCCTGTTCTTCTATGCTCGTAGCATCTAGAACTTTTTGAGGTAGTTGCTTATTCATCGCTCTCAGCATTTCAGCATCACATGATGAGTTATCATCATCATTAATAGTAGTATCTTTCGGCTCCCTTTTAATTCTGATAAGTGGAGGCATTTCTTTTTTTGACGTATTAGAATCAGTAGATGGAATTTGTTCTTGTTGGTCTGAATCAGAGTCTGCGCCAAGGTCTATTGTCTCGATGATCGGTTCCACGAGAATTAGTTCGGGGTCGTTATCTAAAAAACAGAAAGTTTTGCTGTTAAAATTGGACTCTATGATCGGGTTATTTCCTGAACATAAATAAAAAAAATAGGTACTTACTACTATCCACAGGCATTTTAAAATTGATGTTCCTCATTTTTGATTCCTGAAAAAAGAAAGATTTATTATAACTATTCGAATATAAGTGGTATAATATAGACAAAGACAGGCATGTAACTCACAAATTCATCAGGCAGAATGACAAGCCGCTCGTCTATCATTTTATCCCAGTCCAAAAATGGCTTGGTGATCACATCATTATATCTGAAACATGAATTACATCATAAAGGGTTTTAAATGTCAGCGCACTGAAAAACTTGTCCAGTAACCAGGTATTTTTGCCCTACAAAAGGTGGAGTAGAAAATGTTTTGATTTGTATAGGCTAGTAATGAAATCTTTACTTAAACGCTGTAACCACTCGAAGTCGAAATTTAAAAAAATCATGACTAGCTAGTGTCTAGCCTATTTTAATTTTTAACCGACTTCAAAAAAAGGAGGAGGTTCTCAATTCGAATGTATGTTTTTTTTTTTTTTTTTTTTTTTTTTTTTTTTTTTTTTTATGTTTGTTACCTCATAACTCCGTCATTTATTAACCGATTTGGAAAATTCTTTTTTTATTTGAAAGGGTACGCTTCCCGTTTGGTCCCATTGTCATCAGATCAGGATTTGATTACTTCTTAGTGTACTTTGAAGTCGGTTTAAGGTTTTTGTAAAACAGTCCAATTATATTAATACAAATCAAAACATTTTCTACTCCACTTTCTGTAGGGCAAAGCCACATTTTTTCCCCATTGATTGGACTAAATACTCATCGCATTTTATTTTCCAAAATTCATGTTCAGTACAGTAGTACCCAACTACCTAATATGGCTTACCGATGTACCTGCGCAGAAGATATATTTTCAAAAACCGCTATTGGTCGGCAGCTGCCGCCATGTTAGCGCGCGCCGTGCGGAGGGGCGTGACTTGCGAGCGAGACGGAACTAACAGCTGCAGTGTATTATGAACCTTATAGTCGTGATCTAAGGTTGATTGTAAGTTTTAAGCATTCTTTCGTTAATCTTCGGGGCCATACTTTCTTTTCTGTGCGAACGAAGATTCATGTCGCGCCATATCAGTTGGGTACTACTGTAAAACTTTTTGATAGAAAAGTGCGAGATTTTAAGCCCTTCTAATTTAGAAGGTTAGTGAAAACGGTCACAATCTTTGTCTATTGGATTTAGTTTGATATATAAAATTTAATTATACATTTTGGTTACCCGCCTGACTGGGGCAACACATCGGTAAAGGATTACCGATGTGTTGCCGACCTTATAGTGGACTTAGGAGGACCTAATAATGCACCTTTACGGCCGTCAATGTCTCTCATAGAGTTAGAATATTAGTCTCTTCTTTGCACCTTTTAGTATTAACGACTGCTGTTTTTAAGTCAAGTTGCTTCTGGCTATGAGTTACCTATTAAGCTGAATTTAAACCTAAGTACTGACCTCTTAGCGATTGCCGCCTGCAGCCTAGAAGGCATAAACTCGCCGGCACCGGTAAGTGCTTTCGCATTACCCCGGTACTTAAACCAGAATGTATAGAACCTCTCCCGTGTGGCTTCTTTGAGCTGGTACCACCTTCGCTGAAGGAGCATAGGTGAGCATTGGTGACCTCTGGAATTAAATTTTTCTTCTGTCATTTGGGAGGTTTCGTAAATGAATGTCAGACAAAGCTGCAGTAGTTTTACCATGGTACACACGGCTACACATCAAGCTATACATTTCCAGTATAAGCTGATCTCGCATTGTATAGGATTTCCGTACAATGAGAGGTCGGCTTATATTGGCAATGTATAGCTTGATCTGTAGCCGTGCGTACGTGGTGACGTAGCCGGGTAAAAGAAAAGATATGGCTCTCAAGTCTCAATCCTTATCCTTACTAATATCTCAGAGTATATAAATACTACGTACAACTAATATTATCAAATAGTCTCATAATAAAAATTTTTTACTTGGAGAATATTGTGTTGGGGAGATCATAATATCACGCTATATCGTTCTTTTCTCCCGCTGCCTGCTGCTGCCGACGTTTGAAGACGCGGGGATTTTAAAGAGGTTTAACTAGTTTTAGTTGTTTTTAACCGACTTCAAAAAAAGGAGGAGGTTTTACCTCATAACTCCTTCATTTATTAACCGATTTGGAAAATTCTTTTTTTATTTGAAAGGGTACGCTTCCCGTTTGGTCCCATTGTCACCAGATCAGGATTTGATTACTTCTTAGTTTACTTTGAAGTCTGTTTAAGGTTTTTGTAAAACAGTCCAATTATGTTTCTATCATTATACCAATGGTAACATACCATTTAGATAATGATGATTCACAAAACTCTTTTTTTTTTTGTAGCCATGAATTGTATCTATCCTGATTTGAAACAAAATCCCAATTATTTTTACCTTCCGTTCCGAAATTTGACAATCTGGCAACACTAGTAACGAACCACCACTCCCAAACTTTGACGCGCTTTATCTTTGTAATTTTTTTATGATTTGGTAAAGCACAGTAAAAAAAATACGTGTCCAATATTTTTTGATAATCTAACTGACGGACTATTTTATTATTATTTTTACCCAGGAATCATCCCAATTAATCTGGAACTGTCAATGAAACAATAAGTTTCATTGGCAGGTATGGTTTAATTTGCAGTTTTGTATTACAATATAATAATAATAATAAAATTTATTTATTCTCTCCCGTTTACAATATTTAACAAACTATAAGAAAAATAATTACATATGTACCTATGACTTAATTAAATATGTAGCGGGAGACAGGAGTCCAAACTGTGTAGACCCCGTACTATGGATTGACTCCGCCTCGTTTCTATTTTTTAAAATAATGTTGTTCTACTTCTATGACGCGACTACTTGTTTAAAGTCATTTGAAGGCACTTACTTGCTATTATAAATGACTGTAGCAGCCGTCCATGCGTCAGCCAACGCATTGCTCCGGAGGGATTCTATTTGAAATTTCTGCACTAAGTAAAACAGTTCTATCAGGGGTTTCATCTCTTTGTTTGATTCGAGGATATCCTGTAAAAAAAAATATATATTCAATTAATTATTAAATGAATTGAGATTCCACTGATACGATACGTGCATTAATCCAAATTAAAAATAAACGAGATTTTTTTGATGATTTCAAAAACACTGCATGGGTCATAATGAGTTTTAAAAAACTCATTGATCCAAATATCCTGGGACATTCTTACACACGTGATACGGCTATCTGGGAGCCAATTCTCACCCAATCGAACTTGATCGCTCAATCGAAAAAAGTACAAATTCGAACTTTTATCGAGTGTATAAATCACGTTACGTTATTCTGGCAATTTCGAAGCCGGCATATTTAGAAGGAAAACCAGTCAACTAGAGTTTTGATTGGTCGGTACCGCTCGAATGGACTCCACTCCTAGAAATTTTACAGTCAAATAGGACTCGAACCATAAGTTCGATTCGAAGGTTATTTCGAAGGACGCGAGAATTGGATCCCAGATCACAAAACACCTTTGTACTATGGTATACTTGTAAATATGTATTTATAGATACAAACATGTTCATCCCTCATGCACAAAAATGTTGTCAGGGAATCGAATCCACGGCCTGCGGAATTATTATAATTTTTCGCTACAATTTCTACCCGAAACACATTGCCATTTTGACGGTGAATATACTACTTTATTACCCTTTCAATGAAGTCTATTTTCTCATGCACGAGCACCAGGTCGAACAGCAGCCAATCAGTGAGCGACATTCTGGCGATAGAAGCCACGTTCTCAGATTTGTCGTCACTGAGAAGAAGGCGCCTTAGTTTCTTGAGTGTTAGGGCTCGCATACGTTCCCTGGATCAAATAAAATCTATTATGAATAATCTGAAGGAAGGTTGCATTGCCGAGAAGAGCCGGCAATAAACTCGGCAATACCTTTTTGCAAAGAAAACATTTTTTTTTTATTTTTCTTTTGCAATGTTTTGGTCAGCAATATTTTAAAACTGTTCCAATACCAAAAAAATCAATACATAGCATTATTGATTGCTGAAATATACCGCTGTGACAGACGGACAGATCGACGGAGGGAGTGGTGCCATAAGTGTACCTTTTTTTTTTTTAAATGGGTTGCTTGAACTGTAGCTACTTTCTAAATTAGAAATAATAGTTTTGCCGGGTGGGTGGTGTGCAGACGTATCTTGCTCCACCGTTGCTCTGCTCTCTTTCTCTACTTACAAAAATCTCTTTCTATCGCTTTCGGACAAGATCCTCTCAATAGGTCAGTTGCGGGGTACATACCATAAAAGGCGACAGTCGCAGCCTGTCTCCTTCTTCATCTGATCCCACAGTTCATCTTCGGCCTTTTTCTCCTGCAACAAGCGCGCCACCGCGCGGATCATCCGCCGCTTGAATTTGTCCAACTCCGTCATTTTATTTTAATCTGTAATTTTTTTTTAAGTATTATTAAAAAAAAAAAGAAATCTGTAAGCTATAAGAGATTCAAATTCAAATTCAAAAAGCATTTATTCAATTTAGGCCCTGATAAGGCACTTATGAACGTTAACAAATGGCTCTACACCGGTTCCAAATACAACTTGAACTGAGAATTTTAATAATGTATACTACATTTTATTTTTATTTTTCTTTTATTTTAAAGGTAAATCCACTCTCATAAATACATATTATATACCTAGGTACAGTAGTACCCAACTGATATGGCGCGTCGTGAATCTTCGTTCGCACAGACAAGAAAGTATGGCCCCGAAGACTAACGAAAGAATGCTTAAAACTTACAATCAACCTTAGATCACTAATATAAGGTTCATAATACACTGCAGCTGTTAGTTCCATCTCACTCGCAAATCACGCCCCTCCGCACGGCGCGCGCTAACATGGCGGCAGCTGCCGACCAATAGCGTTTCCCGCGCTTTGAAAATGTATCTTCTGCGCAGGTACAAGTACATATTTGCAAATGTCACGAAATAATCCTACGCCCATGGTTTATGTTTACAAAATTTATAAAACAAATGTAAAAAAACGATTTTATTACAATGTGTTTGTGTGTGCCAGTAACAAACATTCCTAATAGCAATGTGATGTATTGCGACTGTGATAGAGCCTAGACACAGGCCTAGAGCAGTAGTAGTACTATGCTACGAGTACCTAATGGTGCCGATTCTGTTGTAAATCGCACTAAACTAATTTTAGTCACATCTGTTTTTTACAAACATTATAGACCGGGAGATACTTGCACAACTTTCCTGGTAATTTGTACCAGTATGGCGACCCTTCAGGGGTCTAATTACGTAATGACAAAAAGAAAAACGATGGTACCGGGGCGGCCCAATCGCGTTGGCGTTAATTGAACGTATCGGATAAATTATAAGTGTAGAACGATTTGTTCCAAATTTTTTTTTTGTATTTCCCATATTCGGTGAAAAATAAATAGGCGGTTGTGCGTATTAAAATGAAATGTTATACACTTAAGCTAGTTATTAAGTTGGTTTCAATAATTAGTAACCAAAAAATAATATTAGAAAAAAAAACCGAGGGAAAAAAAATATTTTTTCTAATATTATTTTTTGATTACTAATGACCTATACGTTCATCCCTCAAGAGGAAGTTCACTAATTTATTAGAACCTTATATGTAATTTTTAACAGTCTAAGAAGCTTAAGGTGTTCGTAGGACCTTCCTTACTATGTGAGTAAGGAAGGTCCTACGAACACCTTCCATCTAACGGTTTACGGGTCAATTTAGCTTAGAAATTGTATTCGGCTGTGAAATTATTTAGAAACTGGCCAAGGTCGTACTGTTATGTTATAGAGACGAGACAGACACTTAAAAAATAAAATATTAGCATTAGAGTAGTTAAATTATAAAAGGTTTCATAAGAATGCAGAAAAACCATATTTTAGAAAACATTATAATATAGCAAACAATTATAATTTTGAGAGAGGTAGAGCATAGCGTTTATTCGCTCAAAGAGCAGCTCGACTGGGGAAGTAGGTACCTCCACCTTACAGAATACCGCAGTCAAATAACTTTAAGTTGTGTAAGGTTGTGTTTCTGCGCGTAAGTCAGGTCGCCTGAGCTCATAGGGGAGGGGGGAAAGGTCGGTAACACGTGAGCTATACTTCTTGTGTTGCAAGCGTCCATATGGCTACGGTAACCGCTTACCATCAGGCGGCCGTATGCTTGTGTACCGATTTAGTAGTATAAAAAAAATAACATCCAGCTCACGGGACGCGGAGCGGTGCGGTGCCGGTGCGGTGTCGCGTTCAGCCGCCTCCCGCACCGTACTATGCAACTTCCCTACTAGGGGTGGGAGGCAGCTGCTCCCCCTGCCTGTACCTCGCTACGCCCTTGTAACATATCATCATATTTGAAAGTATTGTCACGTCATCGCGTAATAGCGATAAATAATAATAATAAAACACCTACGCCTACGATGATAAGATAAATTGCCTTTGACCATGTTTATAATTAAATTGAGGAAGTGGATGGTTGAATGTTCTTTTTAGGGTTCTGAACCAAACAGGTGAAAAAGGAACCCTTTGGTGTCACTCCGTCCGTCTGTCGGTCCGTCTATCACACACAGTACTATTTAGTTACAGTATTACCCAACTGATAAGGCGCGTCGTGAATCTTCGTTCGCACAGAAAAGAAAGTATGGCCCCGAAGATTAACGAAAGAATGCTTAAAACTTACAATAAACCTTAGATCACTACTATAAGGTTCATAATACAATGCAGCTGTTGGTTCCGTCTCACTCGCAAGTCACGCGCTAACATGGCGGCAGCTGCCGACCAATAGCGTTTCCCGCGCTTTGAATATGTATTTTCTGCACAGTTACATCGGTAAGCCATATTAGTTGGGTATTGGGTACTACTGTGATTCGTTCGTTCGACATTCTAAAGAGTTTTAAGTAGAGATGCCTACTTCCACGTCTTTAAATTTTTCATTAATTTTTACCGGTATGGGATGAATTTTCAAAAATCCTTTCTTAGTCCTCACATACCGTCAGCGCCTTTGCACATTATAAGAAAATTTCTTGTGTCTGATCAGACATGTTTTATAAGACATTCAGTCGCACTGGTTCTTCTATGGGACCGTGCACATTACAAGAATTTTTTTCTTATGTCTGATCAGACACGCGTCGTCGTCGGCTGCATATTCGACGTCGCGCCTACACAAGACGTCTTGCTTAGACACGACATCTACTCATATATGGAAACTAGTTCGCGCGTGCACATTCGTCGTGGCTGCGTCAGCCAAAACAACTATAGTGTCCACGCTTTTATTTCGTGTTTAGAATGTTAATTTATTTATTTTATTTAAATCAGCTCAATTTTAATTTTAATACAATAACTTTTATTTTTATTACTGTTTTATTTTTCATGTAACCCAGTTATGTTATTTTTGTAAAGTTAAGAAGTGGATTAATGTTGTTTGAATAAAATGAATAGTAATTTTTATTTTTTACGTTAATTAAACTTTTATCAAACATATAATGTTACATGAGTAAAATAAAAATGTATATATTGAACATTTAAGCTCTATAGTCTCATTGATTCTTGTCATATTTAATGGATGTATCCAATAATGCCTACAACTACGGCCATTTTCTATGTCTATGGTACAAGTCAATCACTGTAAACTCTGTCGTCTGTCCATTTGGTACGCGTGTATTGTCCGTCCGTGAAATATGGTTACAGACAGCGGATAAGACGTCTCGCATGAATGTGTACGATGAACCAGACAAGAAATTTGTCTTGTCGAACGGTCGTGTCTGATAATGTGCAAAGGCGCTCATTCATTATGCAATTAGGGTTGTCAGGTGTTTGGCTTTTTACGGTAATGTCCGGCCAAATACATCTGGCTACATAAGTATTTACGAAACCGTCCAGCTTTTTTTGTCTGGCTGCCCAAGACTTAATATTTTTCAAACTCAATGAGAATAACTGATAATTGATTAATTTGTGTTGAATAAGCTTGTTAATTACGTGATTAATGAGTAAATAATAAACAATTGAAATAATTGAGTTTTCTTTATTATTATGAAATATTGTCCGGCTTTTTTTAACATATCCGGCTTTTAAAAAACGTATGTACGGCTTTTAAATGCATCTATATGGAAACTGCTCACGCTTTGCACAAGGTAACGTTGTTATCACTCAATAATATTCTAACTCTATGCTTTCAATAATCAAATTAATCTTTCTCCATCATCATGTTGTTGCAAAGACTTCACTTGGCACGTGAGAGTTTTACAGTAGATGCACCAAAGCAATTCTACTCTACCTGTGGCTCTAACCCGCTTCCGCCACGATGCCGCGGTTAACCGCCATTTGTCGATATTCGGCATTTTTAATTCTTCATCCAATAGCGAATAATAACTACCTAATTAATGCCAGTAGCAAATAATTGTATGACTATTCTGGCATCAAAAATCTACGGATTACTAGCGAAAGGGTGGATTGGGTATTCATCTTAACCAACTCAGTATATTTATTTTTAGGGTTCCGGACCCTAAAAGGAAAAAAATCAGAACCCTTATAAGATAACTCTGATGTCCGCCCGTCCGCTTGTCAAAGAGGCTTTACCCAAACATCAAGCAACGTTGTACTATTTTATCTATTCTGTGGCAACGTGTAAACTTGAAGTTTGGCATATTGATAATAAAGTCTAAATTTAGATTAATATTGGTTTTAGTCTCGTTCCAATAAAATAAAATTTTAATTAACATTTCGTGTGGGGACTGGAATTATTTGAAAAAGCTAAAAGGTTCAATATTTTTTTTAAAGTACAACTTACGAAACCTACCTATATAATAAATTCATTTATAATCAATTCTTATGAAATAAAAAGCGTTTATATTCGGACTTTCTGAGCATACAACGTAGATTAAATTTATAACATTACGTACGTCATTTAGGAGCATGTATAACATGAACATTTGTTTTTTCCGTCAGAGCAGGACGGGCCTGCGGAATTGTGTAAAAAAAAAGCTTTTGGTAGGTATTTTACAATTTTCTACTACAAAACGAAGAACACTAATAATAAGTAGTGTGTATTAAATTTTAGCTGAGTTTAGGGGTGGGTAGGCTAATGTTGTAAATAGTCACAGTGATAACAAATTGTGTGTTTAGTATTTTCCCTTTAGTCATTTTTTATTTCTAAGGCAGACTTAAGTAAGTCATGCTCACTTTAAGGTCTCTGCTTGCGGCGGCGTCGTGTGACGGGTCGCTCACTTCCCTCCAATATGGCGAGGAGGGCGATGGCTGCCACACGCGTCATACTTGTGAACAGGTGCTGCTTGTGGGGGCTGGTCTGCTTAAGTTTGCCATTTATTTATTTACTTATTAAATATAGATTCAGACTACTTTGTAGTTTTGCCGCCTCGCCGGGGCACGCAATTGTTGTCAGTGCGATTAGAATGTAAATATTATGTAATGAATCTAAGCTTGTTTTGAAAAGAGTAATTGCTGAGTTTATTGCCGGCTCTTCTCAGCAAATGCAACCTTCCGAACCGGTATTAGAGTATTAGAGTCAGACTTTTCATAAGTGCCTGCGAAGGTCTATTTGAATAAATGATTTTGAAT
The DNA here is from genome assembly GCA_951394255.1 of Polyploca ridens. Lineage (NCBI taxonomy): Eukaryota > Metazoa > Arthropoda > Insecta > Lepidoptera > Drepanidae > Polyploca > Polyploca ridens. Next base: position 6,823,101 of record OX596265.1, on the reverse strand, counting down.
TTTTGAATTTGAATTTGTAGGGAAAGAATAAAAAATGGCAAGAAAAGAAAAATACGGGAAAATTCCCGAACGGCGGGAAAATACTCGAATGGCTTTTTGTATCAAAAAAATATTTTTAGATGCTTTTGATTGTTATTTTAATCATACTCGCTGTTGTATGGAGTATCACAGTTATCGTACTTCCCGACTTCGAGTCGGACGAGTATGTACTACCACGCGTGGGAATTGTGTGGGACCGCCGCCTGTCCACCACAACCCTTACACCCCAAAACGTCACTTTTTTAAAAACAATGCATAACTACATCCCAAAAAAAATGTTTTTTTATTGTATGATATGTGTATGACCCTAATAGAAATCTTGTTAAATGTTATTCAAACGATTTTGTTAAGGTCTCTCTCGCTATATACGCAAAATCTAGTAAATGTTACCATTTGAGTATTTTTTCAGCCAATGGGAAAATTCCCGGGTTTTTTCCCACCAAATTGGAAATTTACTCGAAGTTGGGTTTATTCCCGGGAACAAACCCAACCGTAGCTGAGTTACTTACAAAGCCTAGTGAAATTACTTCTAACGACTTTGCAGTATTATGTTGGCGCAACAAAACTGTTTTAAATATCCGGTCTATTTTCCAATAGGAATGGAGCAAATTAATATGATTTATTGATGTTCAATTCTGCGACATAACTGCATTTTGTCACTTGTTCATAGTTTATTGATTAGAGAAGTCAAAGTCAAAGCCATTTATTCAATTTAGGCCCCAGAAGGGCACTTATGAAGCTCACATTTACTGAATTTACCACCGGTTCGGAACTCTTTCGACGCACTTGCTGTTGTTTACGAAAGCGGGACATTTTTTACCTCACTGGAGACAGCGGGACAGACAGCCTGAAAGCATGAAGCAATTTTTGCTTAATTTTTAGGAGCTAGCAAAAGTTTATTAATTACGCAAATAAGGTATGCCCAACACAACACTTAGAAAAAAGTTGTATTTGATCTATCGACTACTGTTATCTATCTATCTATATGGGCTATCGCGTAAGTCAATGGTAATGAACATCATTAAAGTATGTTTTATTTTCTCAACCAAGTCTTACAAATTTTAAGTAAAGGTTGGGACCTTCTTTTAAATACTTTTATATTATAATTTCATTATATTTTCTAAATCTATTAACCAATTTCTAAATTTATTGACCAAGTGAATATCATACGAGCCAAGAAAGCCATCCATTGACTCGTCCAGGGACCTGCTTGAGCTCTAAATGCTATATAACTCCGGATAATAGGGTTTCAATGAAGTCCAGTTCAAAGAAGTTCATTACCATTGACTTCGCGGTAGCCCATATAGATAAATAACAGTAGTCGATAGGTCAAATAAAACTTTTTCTAAGTGTTGTGTTGGACTGTGCGTACCTTTTTTGCGCCCGCTGGTCCGAGAATAGCCTTAGAGGCGAGTTGTTGGAGTTGGTTTTTTTTTTGTATACGTATAGCTTTTTTTTATTGCTGAACCTTTCTAGGCCTCGCCCCTAAGACCCCCTAACAAGGCTGATATTATTACGGAACCCTAATTGTGTGAGTCTCACTCGCTCTTGACCATTATTTTTTTCAGTCAAATCATTCAAGGAAATCAGCAGCCTCGAGCCAATTTTCTATATAGATTGATCTTTTCGTCAAGGTCGTTGTAATTTTGACAAAACATTTTTTAAGTAATAATTTTTTTTATTTCACATATATGAAAAAAAATTATTTTTGTAGTGTGGTTTTGCTAGTTTATGTAGGTTTTATTTACATTAGCTCTAGCAATTTGAAGACATGATTTTGGTTAAACGGGTAGGGTTTATTAGCTTTTTTATTAATTTATTTTTAAATAGATAATGGTTTCATTCCAAAACTTGGAATTTTGTTCCTACGTGGTGTTCCGAGTTTTTATTTTTTTTTATTTTAATAATAAAATTAATTTAAGCATTTAGAGATAAAAAAAACTGCTAATAGTAGGTACCGCTATCCATATAATATACAATACATATTTTTCTTAATCATCATCTTTTTTTTTACATTATTATCAAAAATTTTGGGACAACCCTACAGTTGACCCCATTTTTATATGACTAGTTTGTGGTATCTGCTACTTTACTTATTAGCTGTGTTTTTTTTTGTATAATGCCAATTATTTGATTGTACTTGTCCCCGTACGATATCTATCGCACACTGAGAGAAAATCCTCAAGAGATAAACATTTTATTTATTGAAATACGCTTCTAGGCAAAGTTGCGACTTTACACTCTTTACCTAAAAATTTTCCTAGGAATAAGAGTGCTTTTAATTCGGAAAACTGCAAGATTTAAAAAGTATTGGGTCTTATCTGTACCCTGAATGTAACCTTTGCAAAGAATTAACGTAACTAACGCGTTTGCGTGTTTATATGAGAACTTGTACTAAAAACGTAAACGCGATAGTTACGTTAATTTATTGCAAACTTTAGAATCGGAGTTTTTTTTTTTTATACCACTAAGGTGGCAAACAAGCATACGGCCCGCCTGATGGTAAGCGGTTACCGTAGCCTATGGACGCTTGCAACACCAGGGGTATCATTCGCGCGTTGCCGACCCTGAAGAAACCTCTTCACACCCTTCTTAAAGAACCCCATGCTGTACTCCTTTGGGAAAACCACGGCGAGGAGCTCATTCCACAGGCTGAGCGGTACTGGCAAGACATAAGGTATGTTTACCGTCTAAACAGATTAAAAGCTAGCAATAAATAGGTTTAAAGATACAAACAAAAAACTCAAAATCCATCCAAAAATGCAACATTTTACGGTATTTGTTGTTAATATTTTATTTAAACGAAATGTTATCAATAGGTATGATGTATTGAATTTATAATTAAGATAAATCAATCAATAATGGATGACTGAGTGTGCGGTGAGAGTGAAGAAGACGTAAGTAATATTAACAGTAACATAGGTACCTATCTAAGTACAAATTTAAAACTATCTAGGTAATTATTTACAAAGGAATAGAAAAAATATTATTAGCGGGAACTACGGAACCATAACCGTGATCATGCGCTACACTCTTGTCCAAATATTGTTGATAAGGTCGCAGCTGTGGATGAAACCACAGTAGAAACAAATATGTACCGTGATGAAGCTCACCCCGCACCGCTAACAATGAAATTAAATGCCTACCTATAATTAGAATGTACAAATTAATATATTTATTTCGGGGATATTACCTATTAAGTATCTATTTTAGTATAAACTATAGGTGATATATGAAAATGAACCTTATGGCTGTAGCTGTAGGGTTAGTCTGTATCATCTTCATCATACGATTAAAACATAGATTATAGGTAATCAGATACCTTATTTTAAGCAATACGGTAACTTTCATGAATGACTACTGTCACAGATTAACTATAGCGTCCTGCAGTTTCACCTCACAGACTACGGAGGACAGATCCTCGCTAACAAAAAACTGTGTCTATGGAGTCGGCCACCTCTCACGCACACCTTAGTTGGCTATTCCGCGGGAAATTAGACTCTGTCGCCGTTTACACAGAGTCGATTACTCGCGCTCAACTAATGTATGAATGTGTGCGTGCCGGCTTGTACGTACAGCGTTGTGGCCGACTTGAGTGACACAGTTTTTTGTTAGCGAGAATATATCCGACTTTTTTTAATATCTGTGTTTCACCTATTGTTTTCCCGGGATAAAAAGTATATTCTGTGTGCCGAATATCCAAATCCATTCAGTAGTTTTTGCGTCAAAGAGTAACAAACATTTTCAGAATTCACATCCTTACAAACAATTACATTTTTATAATGGTAGGTCCAATATATTATTCCATGGTTTCTCAAAACATTACGTGACTAGGTAAGCCGTGTCAATCATATTTTACCAATCAATCTAACATTAAATTATTATTCTCTACCTACTTTGTTTTGTGCATCATTATTGTTGACGCTTACCAACTGACAGGACGTGATGCGTGCCCGCAGTTATTTAGTAAACGCAATATGGTGCTATTGATAATACCCGATTCCTCAATAATTTATTCACCTAAAAATGTAGGTAACAATCTCTTATTTACCTACTTTGTTGTGTAGGTACTTTTATCTGATTTATGTAGGTACCTATTTTCATTTATTTATTCGAGAGTACCTAATTATTGTTTACCTATCTGATTTAAATTATAATGGTTAATTATTCGATAGTAATTGTAGGTAGGTACTTTACCTATTGATATTACAGGCCCGTCTGGGTAAATTAAAACCGGAACACAAAAGTAACTCATAATAATAATTCACGTTCCGTCTGGGTTATATTATTCTTTATATAACTCCATAAAAGTACACGAAACTTGTATTAGCATTGTATCCATTGGCAATCATCTGCTACGTAGTGAAATTCTCTAATAAAACTCCAATGAAAATGAGGTCAGATTTTGTTTGGTGGCTTATCGACAATATTGTATAATAATCAAGATTATTTATAGCAACTGATATTTAAATAAACATAAATTAATGTATGCGAGTTAATTTACGGTTGACCGGTAAGAGGCCTTGTATGTGTATGTTGGGTGCAGGCTGGCTGGCACGCGCACGTCCGCCCGGAATAAACGCTCGCTCACGAATGACACATTCTCTCGCTCGATATGTTTTTCTGGGTTACCTACCTATACGCAGTGAATCGTCTTTTTCTCTCCGCATTTGCTTTCACATCACATAAGTCAATGTTGTTTTCAAATGTAATTCACAAAATTTTCACAGTCACAAAACACATTTTATACCGCAGTCGTGTACACGTTGACGTTCGAAAACAAAATGGCGAAAACGCGCCGCTTGAGGTACTCGGAATCGACATTGTTTTGTGCGCCACGAGTGCAAGTGGAATAGCAAATATTCGTTCTCTTTCGTACCTCACGTTGTTGTGATGCAGCGTCGGCGAGTGAGTGAGACAAAAGAACCATCTCTTTCCAACGATTCAGAATGCTTGCAGCCTTCTTACGGGACGGACGGAATGGTGGTAGCTTTACTAGACTATCTTTTCCTCCGCAGTTATACGGAGCTCTACATTTATCATTATCATTCAGTAATTTAATTGCACTGTAGGTGGTATATTTAATATATTTTTTTATGGTTAGTAGGTATTTCGAATGAACATTCTCCATTATTTATATTTTCTAAATTTAGTTATTTCATGAATTACCTAGGAGTAGGTAATCCATGAATCTTGCAATAATTTATGTAATTCTCACGTTTTACTACGTAATTTGTGTAATTTATAACTTATTTAATACGAATATAACTCAAAAACAGTGTTGTTATGGTGGAGGTCGGAGAATGTTGTTCTTATTAAGTACCTATTATCGTAAAGTACCTAGGTACCCCTACTAAGAGTCTCTCTTGTCCGACTGTATGAGGTTCTTTAGGCCATTATTTGAATAATATCGTTATAAAATATATGTATGATACTCAATACCTAAGTAGGCTCCAATTCGTTATTTTCGGGTAACTACCTACTTATAACTACTAAAACAAGTAGGTACTTACCTATCTGCCTTATATTCATTTCCTTATGCTTTTTTCTACCATTTATCGTATCTACTATGCGTATAATCAAACATCAATTTGTGCAACCTAGGTCTAGTTTTAGTTATTATAGGTAATAACTTTTTTTTTACGGGCCCTGGTTGGCGTGGTTGGTAAAATACCGTACCCGGGATCAGATGGCTGTGTGTGGGGTGAAGAGAAGAACGTCCGAGGATTATTATTATTGCCTGCCTTTTAAAATAGAGCAGGAGGTACCTACCCTACCATAACATCGTACCACTACACTACTATTCTATTAACTTATTTACATACTTCACTACATACATAGGTACTGAACTACGGGGTGTCTTTTAAAATAGGAACAGTAGGTACAGTAGTACCCAACTGATATGGCTTACCGATGTACCTACCTGCGCAGAAGATACATTTTCAAAGCGCGGGAAACGCTATTGGTTGGCAGCTGCCGCCATGATAGCGCGCGCCGTGCCGAGGGGCGTGACTTGCGAGTAAGACGGAACTAACAGCTGCAGTGTATTATGAACCTTATATTAGTGATGTAAGGTTGATTGTGAGTTTTAAGCATTATTTCGTTAATCTTCGGGGCCTTACTTTCTTTTATGTGCGAACGAAGATTCACGGCGCGCCATATCAGTTGGGTAATACTGTACCTACATGATACCTACCTACCTACCATAAGACTTCGTACCACCACACTACCACTACTCTATTACCTTATTTACATACTTTACTACATACTTACATGTGTGGGGGTACTTATTAGTTATTGTACTATAAATAAATTATTGATCCCATCTTATGTATTGAGTTCGTGCGAGTTTGTTGCTAATAGTAAGGGTTCACTTTATTTTTGTATTTACGAATTACGAATCGTCTTGAGTGACTCACTCACTCACTAACCAGAGTCGAGTCACGGAACACGGACGTACCTATCTCTAGCTAGCGCGGACCTGATGGCATCTGGGGGCACGGGAGTGCCCCCCGCCAAGACAGCCAAGCGAAGCGAAAGGGCACTATAGTAGATTTCAAATAACATGAGTTCGGTGACACATGGTATTTTATTAGATTTCTTAATGATTAATGTTCATTTCGATATAATAAAGGATTACTATGATAGATCGAGGTTTCATGAAATATTGTGAGTACTATTTCAGAGTAATCATATGGAATTTCACTACATATTGGTAAAAAACCCTTGACCTTGACGACTCATCCTATGTGAAATAGAGTATTACCTACCTTTTCTCGAAGCGCTTCGTCGATTTTTTGAACCTTCATAACTTGGGTTTGGATTATACTAGATAAACAAAATTCTCAGGACATGATGTCAATAGTGAACTTATTAAACATATTAAGTTTCAATAATGTAGCTCTTATACTTTAGATTTTATTGATATCTAAAAAACCCCGATTTCGTCACTGACTCACTGATGATCATCAAAACTCATAGGGTACTTCCTGAAGTCCTAGAAAGCTGAAATTTGGTATGTAAGCTTGTATTAGTATACAAACAACAAAAAAATTATAAAACTTGGAAATTTCAAAAAAATAATAATTTAATCAACTTACAAAAAGAAGTGAAATCCCACCAAAAACATTTTTATGTAAAATGTTGCCAAGACATATGGCTCGCACTGTCAAAAAGTTTTCAGATCTCATGTAGAGCCAAGCTTATAACTCTACATGCACTTACTCTACAAGCCCTAACTTCACAAACTACACACCGTAGTCAAAATATGTGGCTTGGCCGTTTCACTAATACAAAAACTATTGAATAACAAAAAAATTATGAATAGTGAATACATTTTTCACCGTACTCCCATGTAACGGTAGCGAAACGGCCAAGCCACATATGTTGACTAAGGTGTAGAGTTTGTGAAGTTAGGGCTTGTAGAGTAAGTGCATGTAGAGTTATAAGCTTGGCTCTACATGAGATCTGAAAACTTTTTGACAGTGCGAGCCATATGTCTTGGCAACATTTTACATAAAAATGTTTTTGGTGGGATTATGTATTACATTAGATAAAGAATGATAATATTTACCTGCCTAAGTAGGACATTTAATAATAGGTGAAGTGTTAGCAAGCAAAATAATCAATTCACCCAATAAATATATAATTATTTGTTAAAGTATCTAGGCAAAGGCTATAATAAAATACCTACATACCTATAATAGAATTATAGGTACCGAAAATTTGCGTTTCCGGGTAAATAACCGACATTTCCGGTGGAATTTCCAAAAAAATCTTTTATTCAAACCTTGTCCTAGTAATTACCTACTAACACATTAAAAACAGCTAAATCGGTCGACCCATTCTCAACTTCTCAAGAGATTCACTTAGATAAGCTACATACCTACATAATGCGTCAATTGATTTTTATTTTTAGATAGATTGTAAGAGCCATGGAGCCTTGCCTGTAATGAATGCGCCTAACTTACGGATAGTCGTACTTACACAGTCTTACTTACACTACACGTACTTAGACTAGAAAGACCCTAAATAAAGTAACTTTTAGCCAGTATACTATTGTAGTCTTTGGTAACTTTCCAATAGTCTTCACGAAACATAATAGGTATTTTATTGGACTCAAAATCTAACAAAATGATCCATGGAACTTTGTATTTTACAGAGCCATCTATTGTCATAATGTATAATTTTTTGATGCACTATACCTTGTACGTGTTAGGTTATTGTTCCGAATCATAAAACAGATGGCATAAAGTCTATATTGGATCACTTTTGATTTGATTGGTTATTTTGTCACGCCGATAGTGGTCACGCCCTTGATTTTGAATGGTTCATTTCATAACATCCGTGGTAACATTTCAAACCGGTGTCTTTTATAGATTTGTATGAAATTGTGACGTCATTATGGTACTGCGTCAAATTATGTAGGTACTGTGCGACAAGGTTCTTTTGGCATGTGGGTGTACAATTTAGGTACATTTGTGATGGCGTTACTTGTCTATACAATACTAACTAAATTACGCTAAACGCCGTTTGTTACTATTAGTTCCCAATTTGGCCACGTGCCAAAAGATGCCGGACGAGTCAATGGATGGCTTTCATGACTCTTAGATATTCACCACTTGTTCCATATAAATATACCTAATAGGACTGCAGATTGTGGAAGCACAGACAGTGGAAGCCCATTTCAATGAAGTTCATTATCATTGTTTTATGCCGTAGGCTCGTAACTAGTGATGTCCATTGTGCTCAATCAAACACCGGCATCAAACTGCAATCCTATTAGGTATATTTTTCATTGTTAAGTAATCATTGGTCGGCAAATTCCCTTGGGTACTTATTTCTCATCGAGACAGCTCTATTCTTCAACCAGCCCCACCTAAAGGATTTAACAAGGCAAGGATGTTAAAAAAATCAAAGATGATACATCTATGTATGGGATTGACGAGTACGATAAAGGCGAACGCACACTTATCCGAGCCGAACGCATCGAACGAAACGAATTTTAGAATTCTGTATATGAAATCTTATGAAAGCTCGCACACTCGCCCGCGTCGAATCGTCCGAATCTGGAGAAGATTTCCAATACAAATTCTAAAATTCGTTTCGTTCGGCGCGTTCGGCTCTGATAAGTGTGCGTTCACCTTAAAAATCACGTGAGAATTCGATGTAAAAAATGACAATCCCACAATTTGTCAACATCAGGGATTTAAGCCCATCACAGACGTAGCTATAATATATATTAATATGGCGAGCTATAATATAAAAATTACAGTACAAGGTGTTGAAGTACTAACAGAAATATATATTATAGCTGCGTATGCGGTCACTCAAAGATTAGTATTGAAAATATATCGTAATATGCCTTGCTTTGGCTTTAAATCGGGAATTATAAATAAATAAAGAAAACCATTTGTATAAATATTTTATTAATCTCGTTAAAAAGTTTCTTTGGCCCAAAATCAATTAGATTGAAATTAGTGTTTATGCAATAGGCATAAGATATTAATGATCGGTAATAGCCCGATATCAACTAGAATTTGAAGAGAGGCAGGATTTTATACGAACAAACATAAAGGTGCTAAAAAAACATACACTCAATTAAGATCTGTCGATACCACAGATATAAATCTACTAAATAGATAACACGAGTGTTGACGCTGTTTCTCGCAGAATATTCAATAGTACGGGGATCTCGCAGAAGGCTGCATGTAGCGATGGATGTGTTTAAGGGGGCCCTTCATAGCCAACGCAACTTCAACGCAAGCATAGCCTAAAAGCTTGTACTTTCATCCAACGTAAAGTTTGACTGCGAAAAAACAGAGACAGCATCAGAGCCGTCGGTTATCAGTCGGTAAATTCCGCTGATCACTCGCGGCCGCTCCGCTAGGTCGTCTATCATTCATGATTTCGCATATCATAAAATTATTTATTTCAAACTTTTTTTTATTTTTACCTATATACAGACCTAGATATAGTGCACAAGATACATATATGCTTAAAACATCTAAAGAAAAATGTTCAACAACGCCATAATAAGTATACAGAGTTTTTGTATGAAAAGTATAGCGGGATGTTATCAGTTAAAATTAAGACTATTATATCTTTACTAATAATGAAGCAAAGACCTCAAAGCTGTGCATAGCAGACCCTTCCATATGGAAGTAGCTATCACAGAGGTAAAATAAGCTTACGAAATGGTCTATATGCCCAGTATGGCAATAAAAAACCTACCTTTGGTAAGCAAAACGATTCGTTTTTGTTTATAGAAACCGCGCATTAGTTAACAAATAGCATCATTAGCTCTAATACCAGCCTAACTTAAGTGTTCTTATAACATCATGGTAGGTAGACAAAAAGTGACACGCATGGTTTTCATACGGATGGAGGGACTCGCGTTAGGTATCTATTTAGATTTATATCTGTGGTCACTACACAGGATTATTTTGTCAATATGACATTTAGTTGAATAACTCCTAACTAGAAATTCAGAGGGGAAAACGTTACCTGAAACGGATTCCAAATAATAATTTTAAAACAATGTAACTTATATCGTAATAATTAGATTTAGATCACAGCACAGTACCTAGGTAGGATAATAAATAAATACCTAACAAATAACTACGGTGTAGGTATCTTATACTTAGACTAAGCTTACATTAAATAGCCTATTATTTGGAAAACAAACTATTAAATTAACCCCGGTAATTCGGCCCCTGTCTAATCCGGCACCTCCTCTAATCCGACATGACTATTATTATTGAATACTTTTTGATTATTTTTTGTAAGTTTTATAGCATTAATCACGTTAATTTTATAATATAACGTAAGCTCTCTATTCTGTTGTTTAATTTACTAAATTCGACATACATAATGAAGTATGATTTGTACTTCACATAGAATCTTATCATTGGATCTGTAATTAATCAGATAACAAGATATTCTGTCGTAAAAAAATCCGGTCTATAGGGAGTCTTAGGCAGCACTCTATAATCCGTCAAATTCGATAGTTCGACACTGCCCTGCAAAACGTTTGTCGGATTACCGGGGTTCCACTGTAATGCTGTTTTGTTTAATTAATTAAGATATAGGTATAATTACAATTTGAAGTAAAAACAAGTATGGATGACACCCTTTCTTTGTTCCTGTAAGTGCAGTGAAACAAATTATCTTGAATACTGCGCAAGCGTAAAAGTGATTCGATGACACTATCAGGATTTTATTAAAATTACAAACTGTCACATGCCTAATATACAATCATCCTCTTGTTTTACATCTGTTTCACCACCAATAGGATACACAGGTAAAGGAAGTCGTGCAAGTGTTGGTGGCTCCACTTTTACAATGGGTGTTTGAGGAGATACTAGAGTTAACGGCTGCAGATTTTGTGCAACACCAGGACCAAACATTATGTTCTCAGAAACTAAATTAACATTTGAGATTTGAGCAGGCGATGGCGCCGCGGGAATAACGTCAAATACATTCTTGTTACCACCAAGAGGATAAGCAGGTAAAGGAAGGCGTGCAACTGTAGGAGGCTCCACTTTTACAGTGGTAGTTTGAGGAGATACTAGAGTTAACGGCTGCAGATTTTGTGCAACACCAGGACCAAACATTATGTTATCAGAAACTAAATTAACCTGTGGGATTTGAACAGGCGATGGCGCCGCGGGAATAACGCCAAATACATTATTGTTATCGCCTTGAGGATAGGCAGGTAAAGGAAGGCGTGCAAGTGTAGGAGGCTCAACTTTTACAATGGGTGTTTGAGGAGATACTAGAGTTAACGGCTGCAGATTTTGTGCAACACCAGGACCAAACATTATGTTCTCAGAAACTAAATTAACATGTGGGATTTTAACAGGTGATGGCGCCGCGGGAATAACGTCAATAACATTCTTGTTACCAATATGTGCGATAGATGAAACAGTTATTTTTTGAATGCCAGACCTATTACCAGATTGTTTTTTTTTCTTTGGAAAGTCAACCTGTGTGGCCACATTTGAGTATTGATTACAGATTTCTGCCGTTGATGGCAAGAATTGATTATTCGGGTTTATATTACTATTATTACATGCTGATGAAAATGGGTCCTGTATATCAATTATTGGTTGATATGTGGCAGCGTTATTAGATATCTGTTTGTTATTCACGTCATTTGACTGAATAGTTTCCACTCGTGGTCTTTTAGTTCCGTTTTGGTCGGCCATATTGTGGTTGCGTTTTATTGTTTTGTGTGTGAAAACTTCTACCTTTTCGTCTTCTATTTTTTTAGAGGATAACTGATCATTTAAAAAAGCCCCATGAACTGGTTCTGGGTTCCAAAGTGTACTTTGAACACGGATCTTTGTTGTGTCTGATGATTGGGTATTGTTTAAAATATGCGGAGTCATCCTACCAGCAATTTTATTTACTGATCCCAATTTATAAGTACTATTTAAAGTGCTTAAGTTATTTTTGGGTGCAATATTTACCAGTGTTTTATTTGGAGGCTTTTTCAACAAAGATTTTGCAAATATCATATTATCTTTCTTAAGCTGCAAAAAAGCTGTTTGTGAATGTATTCTGTTTGCATAGTGTAAACTTGAGAAATTAGCATAAAGATTGTCTACAGCCGATAAATGGCGATTAGTCTTTATTGACATGTTTATTGTTTTGTGGCCTATATTATCGGGTATTATTGTTGAAAACCCTTTATTTATATCTTTGTTTAAATCGTACAATATAGGTCTTTGTTTCTCTATGTTAGTTGGAACAGTGGAAGTATCATGTGTGGCAATATTTGGTTTATTGAAAATTGTTCCAGGAGCTAATTTCAGTTGGTCTATTTCTTTTTGTGCAAGGGTAATAATTAATCCCAGCGTTTTCAAGTCTGCGTTCGATAGTTGCTTATCACTGGTGTTAATTTTTGCCACAACTTTACCCTCATTATTGACTTCAAGAGTTACATTGCTGAACTTTTCAAAAATAACGTCCGTGAGCCGTTTTAACCTAATATCAGGCAAATTAATAGGAGATCCTGTTCTGTTTGGATCCGTAGAATCCAAATTTGGTTTTCGATCTGCTTTGTTTGATTTTGAATAATTTATATATGATTGCTGGTCGATTTTTGTTGTATTATATGAAATTGTTTGTGGATCGGATGTATCTATACCAGTTAAATCGACAATGTCTGAAGACTTTGTCATTGATACAGGCTTAGGAATTATATTTAAAATTGGAGATTTCTTACTAAATTTAATTTCAACGAATGTAGGTTTATTATTATTACTCGTATGTATCAGCGAATTTGGTGTGTTAATTTTTGAAGTTGGTCTTCTATTCTGATCTTTATATATGATAAGTTTACAGCAACAGTGACAGTCCTTTAAAGGACAACCGTGTGTTGTTTTCATAAATATTAAGGCATTTGGTGATACGTTCATCGATGGTAGTTTTCTTAAAACATTTTCTCGCTCAAACCAACAACAATATGTTAAAGACTTTAAATTGGTTTGTGAATATGGGTTTTCATCTCGTTCATGGTATTTAAAGTATTTGACCACTTCCCCATTGGCCCCCAGCTCGTAATATTCATATTCATGAGTCCTATTATTTTTTAGTCGGATTACTGCGTTGTTTTGTAATTTAGTTAATACAGCTTGCTTTGAAGAGTTTTTTATTTGTTTTCTTGGTTTGTACCGTATAGCAGTGTTGATCAAAAGTGATCCACCTTTGTTATGCAAAGTATATAGAGATTGAATAATATTTTTAGGCTGTATCTCTGGTGGATCGTCAATTATAAAAATAGATGTATTTTCGCGACTATCGAAGCTATCATAAGGTTTACAGCAACACGTACAGTGAGTTCCTTCGCAATTATGAAGCGCTTTCATGAACAGTGGAATAATCACACCTAGTTTTTTGAAAATCGATTTTAGTTCCTGCTCCCTTTTATACCAACAACAAACATTCGAGTTCAATTTATAAAATATTCGGGTTTTTACGCAATATTGATATATGTCAGATTTCCTTACAGTATTTCTATAATATTGCCGTACATTACCGTACCCGTCAATTGAATACATTTCTATGACATGTGTATTTATATAATTCAATATAATGAAAAAAGTTTTTGTTTCTACTTGAATTCTACGCCAGCTAGATATGGTACTGACGATTTGCAACGATTCATTACTAATAGGTCTTTCTACCTTTGATTTCTGTTTAGCTTTCGAAACACTCTTCAAGTGTTTATTTTTCTTTGAATCTTTATTTTTTAAATCTTCAAGTGTAATACTCAATGGCTTGCACATTTTCAGAAGGTTTTTGCTCCGTTCGCTTAAACTCACGGAATTATCAATTTCAGAAAGATTCAAAGCTTTTATAGGATCATGAGCTTTATCTTTAGGTTTAAGACCTTGTCCCCATGTCATATTTATCATGTTTAGATTTTCTACGAGATTTTTAAACGATATTTCAGATTCATAATCTGTGCGTGAATGATTAACATTATACGATTTCAATTTTGGTTTGCTTTCTATGATAATAGTTTCATAGAGATTTTCTTTATCAAAATTACAATGAACATTATTTAGAGCTTTCATATCATCTAATCTAGTTGTGTACACTATAGGATTATTAAAGACTATATCAAAAAGACTCGGTAATTTTCTTTTCATAGATGAAATATTTTGTTCTGAAGGGTTTTCATATTCAAACCTAAGCGTCGAAAGTTCATCTTCCGAAGAACATTCTTCATTGTGCAATGATATGGTTTTTTCATCCTGTGCGAATTCAGTGGAAGTGTCCATGTAGTTAAGGTAAAGTATTTCATTTTTAACTGCTATGAAATCGTCAGAAGCCCGCTCTTGCTCATAGTTTAAATGAGTTACTAAAGGATCTGCAGCAGGCAGCGTCACATTCTCAGCTTCTGTGAAGATATCAGTCAGGATTTTTATTATATCAACTAAATAAGATTACATGTTTTAATGTTTTAATTTTAACATTTAATAAATAATATAATTAGGATAATAACTATTTAGAATAGCCTAGTTATATCCAGATGAAATAAAATAAACACGAGACCAGAATCTGCACAATCTGTCCCAGAGTCCAGTAAAAATCTAGTTTCGGGCGTTTTGAACCATTTTCTCTGACATTCGGTTTGGGCTACTTCGTACCTACCTTCATTATCTAAAATATTTTCATTTGCTATGGCGTCTGTGCAAGCGCCATCGCTTGTAATGGGTTCAGATTTCACTGGATCCGTGGCTGCGGACTCTTCAAGGTCCACCTCCTGGGTAAGGGGTGACGACAACATCTTCTTTGCTTCTTCTTTAACTGGTGAAAGAACAGAAAAACGGTACTTATAAGTTTGGTAATCAAGTTTCAGAGCTTTGTTTTAGACCAAAACCTACCTCCTAAGTGACCTGGACCTTGATTGAAGTTTAAAAAGAAATTAATAATTCTCTACTTCTTCTGAAAATAGGATTTTTTGTACCGTGTAGAAATGACATGAAATATTGACATTAGAAAAATAAAAACTAACCAGTACCTAACGAGCTAGAAACATGGACGTAATATACAAACAGGATTGAACTCTCCAAAAATGTTATCATACAAAAATAAACCATAAGTCATGCACATTAGGGTTTACTTTTGTTAGTTATCTTAGCCGAGGCAATACGAGCCGAGAGAGATAGCCCGAACCGAGGCCGTTTGTCCCTTTTCCTCAATTGCCAAAAGATAAAAATGTTAAAGATGGTAGAAAATATTTCACCACAACAAGTAAAATATATTACGTATAAATATTTTTTTGCTATTAAACTAGTTTTAAATCATTTTATTTTGTAGGTTTACATCTGTACATAATAATAAATAATTGTATTAAATAAAATAATCAAAATAATATGATTGTTTGGTAGCTATCATAAAATTATTCTGGTAGCACTGAAATCTGACATCAATGGTGTCATGGCGACATGGCGACTTTTTCTGTTGTTTTTAGAGGTGTGTAACTCATCAAAAATACGCGAGCTGCATCACAGCTCACGGCTCAAGTGTGTGAGCTGGTTCAATGACTCAGCTCGCAGATCAGCTCAATTTGTACCTAGTCCACGATACGCACGCACGCTCACTGCTTACCGCAATTCGAATCGAGCCAACTGAGCTGCGGCGATTCGTTCGACTCTGCCGACTGGCTCTTTTCATACCTCAGAGTTGGAATTATTTGTCTTTTTATATTATCTATATACAATGTTACATAGGTATTTATTTATTGAATTAAATTAATATTTATATGTTTTAGGACGAAATAATAATTCGTAGATTAGAATCACAAGAATAATCTATGGAGGGAGTCGCAGATACAATAGGAGTTGGATTGAGCCGTGAGCTAGTCATTTTGTTGTTGAGCTGTAGCTCAACGGCTCAAACCCGTGTGATCTGATTCATTGAGCTGGTTCAGAGCTGAGTTACACACCTCTAGTTGTTTTGTGGAAACGCATAACGCATTTTAAGTTTTACCTACGGTTTTTTATACTTTTTATCGTGAAAATGGTGAAATTTTTTTGTATCAAGACATGTAAAAGTGAATCATATGCTGGTTGTGGGATTTCATTTCACAAGTAAGGAATAACGATGATTTTATTTACTAACAATGGTGAGTCATAAGTAGTTTGACCATGGTTTATTAAAAAAAAATGTAGACGTAAGACACTAAAGTTAGTGTAATTCTGTTTAAAACTAAATATAATTCGTATAATGTTTATTGTGTGTTGTAATGTGTACCTATTGTACAAATTATTTGTACCTATGTATCGCATAATTGAAATAGCATTATTTTTATGTTTGTTACAGCTTTCCATCGAAAGAAGAAATGAAGCAAAAATGCAATTTTGATGCGATTAAAACGAATGTTTTCCACAAGATTGAAACAATCTGATTAATCCAATGCATAACAGATGAAGAACCGCACGAACTGCAACTAGTAAAAGCATTGACTAATAATTCGTACCTATTCACCACGCGAAATGTAATGCATTCAGAAACTTAGGCAGTGAGAGTGGATTTTAGCAGAAACTAAATAAAACGATTTTGTTTAGCCGTGTTTAATTTTAATAAATACCTACTTTGTCAAGCACATTGAGTTTTATTTCCCTTTGCTTTATTTTAATTCTCAAATAACGGCTCTGTAGAGCAAACTGAAAAAAGAGCAAGGGGAAAAGCCATGGTCCCGGAACGAAATTCTGCATGCACCCTTGCCTATTCATACGTAATATTTGATGATTCGACACAGAACGTAACTCAAAAATCAATCATAACTTTTCTCAAAAACATGGGTATACACGGCTACACATCAAGCTATACATTTCCAGTATAAACTGATCTCGCATTGTATAGGATTTCCGTACAATGAGAGGTCAGCTAATATTGGAAATTTATATCTTGATTAACCGTGCGTACACGATTCAACACCCACATAGAACATAACAATGTTCAGTTTCAAATAATGGGTTTTCGTGAAAAAGTATCTCGATATCTATAGTTTTTCATCATGGTTTTATCTCTTCTTTTTTCCATAAATTATTATTTCACTATTTTAAGTAACATAATGTTAATATTTTTGTATACAAACAATAATTTGAAATCACCTAGTGTCAAAACGCCACAAACAGACAAAATTGGAGGAACTTTACAATGCAGCGGTTGTGCGCGAAATGGACTAACCATGACCACGACCACTCAGCCAAGAATGCACGACTAGGAAGAAGAAGTGTCAACCGGACACAAATTATCTCTCAAATCCCACTTTCCTTTTTGTTATAAAAATGTTTGGTCACCCTATTAGAATGGGATAAACAGCCTCGGTATGCGTTATCTCTCTCTGCTCGCGTTTTTGGCCCAAGAGCTCAATCCTGTTTGTATATTACATCCATGGCTAGAAACGCATCATTGTCATTTTTCCACCGAGAACAAAATCGTCCACCTACAGACTATCTATAGATCTAGTTACAGCGAATTAGAATATATCTCAAAAAGGCTGTATAAAAATGGTCGTGAGTCTGCCTTAAAAATATAAACGTACTACGCGTGCGCGATAAGTTGAGACCCAAGCAACCCGAGTGGAATGCGTCTCCCTCGCCTGCTTCCCCACTTCCCTGATGGCGCCCGTATTGTACTTATATCATGAAGCAATAATCTCGCTACACGTACAATACGAGAGCCATGCTTCATGGCGTGTAGTCTGTGTGTTATACAAACACGCAACTGTAACGTAACCGTGCTAGGCCTCAAGTTCTCAACTTATCGCGCACGAGTAGTAAGTACAGGCAGAGTCAAACTTATTGACGGCTGTGAAATTAGGCGCGGAACGCTGCGCAGTATTAGCGAAAACGAAGGTAGGTATTTGGTACGTTCGCGTACATTCGAGATGACTGTACCTGCGCAAAGCCGGCTCGCATCGCACTTCACAGCCGCCATTAAGTTTGGTTCGGATTACTTCGGATTCTACCTACATTATTAAGTGTTTTACATATTACTGATGTAACAACCATTAATGGTTAGGTACCTACTATAAACTAAACTAGTGACGAACTAAACTAAATGAAGTGGTATTTTTTTTGTTGTCTAAATAAATTATTCCATATTATTATGTGAGTGAGGGTTGCATGCCTGAAGAGTAAAACTTCTAATACGTACAATATGGAATCATGCCGACCGCAAGGCATTTCTTGTATCTGTAGAACTGGCACCATACCCGGTAACTAATGTACTGGCTCAGATCGCAACATTCGTTCTTCTTACAAACGAAGTTTAGCTTGTGATCACGTTTCTCGCATCTCCGAAAAAAGTTCTGTAAGGAATTATGGAATTTGACTGATTCTTCAAGTCATACAAGATTTAACTACAATAAAGCGTGCATTTTTATGAATAATTCTTAGAACGAAAATGGTGATGATTCGGTTGCAAATCGCACTAACTAAACTATTTTTAATCACGTCATATCTCTTTCTTACAAACATTGTTAAAACATAGAAAATATTGACAGTCTGTCCACGCCCACGATTCACGCGCTTTCGACCATTGCTTTCAACATCGATGTCACGGATGTCGCATCTATTAGACATTTGTCGAGATATCTGTGATAGATAACCATTGACTTATATATTACATAGATAACGTATATTTAATGTTTTTCGGCAAATGATGTCGAAGACGCGAGAATCAGGCCCCTGGTTAATCACTTTTAACGTTTAAGAATGTCAAAGCAAATTTTTACCTTATTTCTTTCTTTTAAATTACATACATAAGTAAGTATATAAATATAACCCAATTTAACAGAAAGCCTTGTTGTGACGCAATAACATTCTTAAACGTCAAAAAGTGATTAACCTGAGGTGCGTTCGAATTGGGCTACGGTAGCAAAAATAACAGTCAAAAATGCCAAAAACGATCACATCTGGCGTTCGATTTGGAAAGTTGTGAGCGAAATTGTCGTTTTGAACTGTTTTCATTCACCGTTCGTTTTGCTTGGAAACAGTTAAAAACGACATCGTGAACTGCAAATTTTGACCCACCTCGGAGGCAGGGTCGTTTGTGATCATATTTTGACATCTTTAAATCTGACAGATAAGTTTTGGCTAACAATTCAAACGGGAAGCGAAAATTATAATTTTTATATTAAAATTTGATAGAAACTAACAGGCAAGAGAAAAAAAAACAGTTTAACTTTGTTTATATATTATCTGAAGGAAAAAAGGTAGGTTGAGACAAGTGACAAGCAGGCGATGAGCATGCAAATGTCATTTTTGTATCTAATCGTTCGATTTGGGAAATATCGTTTGTGGCAAAAGTTGCAAAATTGACGAAATTTTCCAATTCGAACGCATGAACAAAAATGCCAATTTTGAAACTGTTAAAAACGACATCACTCCAATTCGAACGCACAGCTGGTGGACAGTGTAAAGCTGTCAAATGTCTACTGAAGACGAATTTCACCTTCAATTCGTCACTTTGGTCTTGTACAAGAATCATCACAATATATATAAAGATTTTGGTATTGCGTTATAGTTGATAGCAAGTAATTGGACTAATTTGACGGGGCTAATAATTAGTATTTTTTTATGTTAATATTTGTAAGAAAGATACATATAGCGAGACTTAAATAAGTAATTTAGTGTGTCGTCAACCATATCAGCACCATTGATTTTGATATTTTTATTTACCATGCAACTCTTGCAAGTATAAGCTCCATAATAGTAGCCTCTGCGCGATCTATTGTCATTTACTGTATCATCATTGCAGACCAGACACGGTCCTGCTGCATATCTTGATCCAGAAAGTTGGTCTAGTTTTGCTAAAAAGATAAAAAATTAAGTAGGTACCTACTTGTAGATCATGCCTGAAAAATAGCAAAACTTAATTATTCTAACCCTGTGTAAGTTTTGACAGCGCCTGCGCTTTGTAGGTGGTAATAGAGAATTGGCGGAATAGATTTTCAAACAAAATGAACGTCATTGCGGTTCTTTGGGTTAATAATTGTTCGATGGTCTACCCCATATTACCTAGTTAGAATAATATAAGATAGAGCGACTGTACGAAAGTACGGTCTGTAAGCACGGGTACAGTCTAAATGCCTTGAAACGAAGTGCGCGTACATAGTTTGAACAACTAAAAATAATATCTGAGGTAATAATTATACGTATTCTGTGTGTGTCCCACCAAGTCGTGCATGTGTGAGTTAGCCATGTGTTGTGTGTTTTGTGTGTATATGTATGTTGTGTGTGTATTAGGTACCAGGATCATGTTCACATATTCACCAATCTTTTTTCATGGTTAGGAGTAGTTACTCGTATTTTTACACGGGAAATACATGTTTTTTGTAAGACCTAAACTTACGATACGGGCACACCTTAGTTGGCTATTCCGCGGGAAATTAGACTCTGTCGCCGTTTACACAGAGTCGATTACTCGCGCTCAACTAATGTGTGAATGTGTGCGTCCCGGCTTGTATGTATAGCGTGGTGGCCGACTTGAGTGACACAGTTTTTTGTTAGCGAGAATATATCCGACTTTTTTTAATATCTGTGTTACGGGGTAAAACAGGGGATCGCGGGTGAAGACGCGGTCGGAATTCTAGTGAAGCAATGCTGTTGATATAGGTAGGTATGTCTCGTCGACCTCGCCGCTCGGTGCGACGCAGGGCGGGCAGGCGGGCGCGGGGAGGAGTGCGGCACCTCGGTCGCGCGTTCGTGCCGTCACCCCTACCATAGCACACTTTCGTCTGTACGCTAGGTACTTTTAATATAATACTAGGTACCATGATAATTTTAAAGTGACAAACTACTTTGGAATATTTGGCATAAAACCTTGCAATGTGAAGTTGCATTTTCGTTTTATTTTCATAAATTCGTGTAGTAGTGTGAGTTTTATTGCATATTATCGGTGGTGTTTTATTCAATAAAAATCAATTCATGTTCGCCAGTGAAGTGAAATGAAATGAATTAAGTGTATCGTGACTTTCAACTCGTCTCAAAAAATCCGTGAACAGTTTCAGTAAAATGGCCACCATTTTTCTAAAACACGACTTTTATGGATGGTGAGTAGAGTATGATGACTGACAGTGTGGACTGTGTAAAAGTGATTTATTGTGACTAGAACTTATAATATAAATAACTTGGCACTGGCAAATCCTAATAATAAGGATTTGGTTGCCAAACTCAAAACTAAGAAGAAGAAGACAATCTACTTTTGACGTTGACCGTACGTTTTGCGCAGCGCGCAAACTTCTAGTTCACACTAATTTAGCTGTACTTGTATAGTCCCAATGACTTAACCCTGTATTTTGGTACTACGATGTGTTCAGTCAGAGCGAACAAGTAATTTGGCGCGTATCTGTACTGGAATTGAATATAGGTTAATTCTTTTTCATTATTGAATTAACAGATTTTAATGGATTTCTTACCACTTTTGAGTATTAAACTATTGTCGTCGGATGTGCTTGGGACACCTTCAGCATCAATTGTATTATCCTAAAAAATAGACTATGCATTAGTGAAGTGGCTACTAGAAGGGAAAATAATGGTTAAATTATGGGTATAATCAAGTTAAATCTCGTCGACCTACTAACGTGTGACGGCAACTTAATCTTATATAAGGTATACTTGTCATTTACCTACCAATTTTCTTTTATATACTACTTAGGTAGCAAACAAGCATACGGCCACCTATACGGATGGTCAGTGGTCACCGTAGCCTATTGACGCTTGCAACACCAGGTGTATCACTCGCGTGTTGCCGACCCTGCACAATTCTCTGGCGATGATAGCTCAGTGGTAGTGACGTCGGATACCGTGACGAAAGTCCCGGGTTCGAATCCTACAATGAGCTTGAGCTTTCGGTGAAGGAAAACATCGTGAGGAAACCATAGCACGGTGGTAGGGTACTTTGTAGTACCCGCCTGGCTGGCTACCACCCACAAGTTGAAAATCTGTCGCCAAGCACCTTTCGGTGTGTTCCGACAGCTGCACTTGAGAGCCAGCTCCTACTAGGCTTTGTGTGCTTACCACCTTCGGCCGCATCATCACTTACCATGGTGAGATTGCGGTCAAACACAGGCCTATAAAATGTAAAAAAAAAACACCCTTTTTGAAGAACCCCTTGGAAAACCACGGCGGGGAGGTCATTCCACAGCCTGAGCGTCCGTGGTAGGAAGGGCCTTTGAAACCGCACAATTCGAAACCATTTTGGTTCCAATGTGTGAGGATGGCCTCCCAAACGATGGCGAGAGTTGCGATTGTAGAAGATAGCCATGGGCATCAAGTCAAACAATTCAGCAGAACAGTGTCCATTGTACAGGCGGTAGAACAGCGGCTCCTTAGACTAAGTGGTTCTAACTAAACCGCTTGTAAGTGTGAGATTTGGGAATACAGTACAGTGACTGCAATGTAATGTAGTTAACAGAGGCGAGAATATAAAATAATTTCGTAGTGGCTTTAGCCGGATGCAGATATTTTAGGTTAGATGTGTTTTTTTTTTTTTTTTTTTGCACTGTACCTGCAGCATAACTGCAGCCTATGACTACTGTTCCCTTTCATTCTAGTTCTCGCATGGATTGCTCTCGCACTTGCATTCCGCATATTATATCTTTCTTACATCCATCGCCATTCACTACTTGAAGGGTGGGATTCCCATCTATCTATATCTAAACTAGCTATTCTTTTCTTATTGCTTAATTATTGCTAACATAGGGAAATGACACTATATCCAGGGCTGTTTGTTTGTGTCGGTACATACATGAGTTATTTTCTTATTCTAGAACATTTTCAATCTTATCCTAGTCTTAATTTAACACGATTACAATTTCTTAGAGCTACGCAGTTCTTATATTTACTACATTTTATACATCAGATTACTGTTTGCGTTCTTATTGTTATAAACTACTGCTTCTTTTACATCTGTGCTTTTTATTCTCTTTGCATTTATGCTTTACATTAATATATCAATATTATGGAAATACATATTTTCTTATGCGGTTTTGTTTCGTTTTATTACACCATTTGCAATTTTTACGCAGTTTTGTTATTTAGAAACTTGTCCCTTTCTCCACCTAACATCACGTCTCGAATAGTATCTACCTCTAATTTTATGTTTAGCGACTGTTCCAACTCATGTCTTTCTTTGCCGTATATGGGGCACTCAAGCAGTAAGTGAGGGACTGTTTCATCTTTGGCGGGATCGCAGATGCACGATGGGTTCTCCTTACACTTGAAACGATACAAGTATTCAGAGAACCCACCGTGCCCCGTCATTATCTGTGTTCTCAGGCCTGTTGTCTCCATTTTCTTTATAATCTTAAACGCCGTCCTTGCGTCTGGGAAGAAGAGCTTAATGATCGATGCGGTTTCTCCAGCGACGTACCTCTGGTTCCATTCATCAAGCGTTGACATACGGATATTCCGCTTGATGAACGAGACCGGGCACCGGTCATAATCCGGTTTCCGCTTTAATTTCAAGGCAGCCTCCTTTGCCAATTCATCTGCTCTCTCATTGCCTTCCAGTCCTGCGTGGGCTTTAATCCAGCACAGAGTTACTACTTTGTTCTGGAGAGACGCGGATTTTAAATTCTCTCTGGATTCCACAGCCAGGGGATGGAGACAGCAGTGGTTCTTAATTGTTAGGAGGGCTGCCATAGAATCGCTGTATATGCCGAAAGATGATGCGTTTTGTTTCAGGATCTCCCTGGTCGCTCGGCATATTGCCAGTAGTTCTGCCTGGTAAACTGTACAATGTTTGGATAGAACAAGCTTGAGGGCCCTGGTTCCGCGCTCACTATTCCACATTGATAGTGCAGCGCCAACCCGATCCTCAATCCTGCTCCCATCCGTGAAGATGCGCATGTCGAAGTCACTGTGGGCGCTTAGTTGTTCTTGATTTACCAGGGTCACCAATTTCAAGTCCATACGCTCAGCGGGATGTGGAGCTTCGATTGCTGAAGCCATTCGCTCGATCTCCCAACCTCCTAGTTCTGGCTGGGGAACCCCCCTTCTGGCCTCGTATAACGAAGCCACCTCTCGGACTCGGAGGTCTAGAGGGAGGATCCCAGCCAGCGCCAGTGCTGAGTTTAGGGAGACCGTGCGATAGGCTTTGCACATTTTCTGTGCTATTCCTCGCTGTACGACGGCCAGCTGCTTCCTTACTCCCAACTTGGTGGCG
Organism: Polyploca ridens; assembly: GCA_951394255.1. NCBI lineage: Eukaryota > Metazoa > Arthropoda > Insecta > Lepidoptera > Drepanidae > Polyploca > Polyploca ridens. The sequence goes on along the minus strand of OX596265.1, from coordinate 6,798,366 downwards.
GCCGGTGCCCATACGCTTGCGGCGTACATGACGATGGGCTCCACTGTTGCCACGTAAATCGTACGGATGATCTCCGGCTTGAGTCCCCAACTAATCTTCGCTGCCCTACTTAACTGCTTATACACTCCAATTGCTTTCCTGCATACGTTGGAGACGTGCGCGTTAAACGTTAATTTTTTGTCGATGGTGACGCCGAGTATCTAAATCTCTTTGGACATGACAATGTCTATCCCGCCCATGCTCAGCCGTGGGGTGTCATACTTAAGCTTCCGAGTTATAGTCATCGCAATTGTTTTATGCGGAGCAAATTTCAGCTTGTTTTTGACGCCCCACGCCCGAACATGTTCGAGAGCAGCATTGGCATGTCCCTGGATCTCTTGTGCTGTTTCACCATCAAACATCAGGACCACGTCGTCCGCGAACGCCTGGCAGTAATCACCCCTTGTTTCAAGACTCTTTAGGAGGGGGTCCAGTAAGATGTTCCACAATATCGGCCCTCCAATTGAGCCCTGGACGCAACCCTTGCTTGTGCTTTTGTGGTGTTCTTCACCGGTATATCTAACCCTCACTTTCCTATCTTCCAGGTAACTATCTATGACCCTCCTCAGGTTGAGTGGACACTTTTCCTCAGCCAGACGGACCCTAATGGCTGGCCACCAGGCACTATCGAAGGCCCCCTCTATATCCAAGGACACTATTGTTACGATCCTTTTCTTGTCCAGCTTGCTATGGATGTGTTGCATAAGGGTATAGAGGGAGTCCTCAGTGCTCTTCTGTGGCATGAATCCGTACTGGCGAGTACTTATCCTTGGCATCAGATGGTACTTGAGGCGGGCCATCAGCATCTTTTCATATATCTTGCCTAATATTGGCAATAAGCCAATAGGCCTATAGGCTTTGGTTTTCGGTTTGGCTTTTGGTTTGGTTAGATGTGTTTGATATATTTCTTAAACTCATTACATCCGGCATCCAGTCTTATCCTAATTTGCTTTAAATAATCTGAATGGTTGCTGTTGCTAGGTACTTTCCAGCATATGCACTTGAAAGCCATTGCTTTTTTGGTATTGTGCATGTCCATAATCTATAGTTACAGTATAAATAAGAGGATCAGTGTGTTGTCTCTACATCTTGTCTTAATAAGCTCCGCCGCAAATGACAGTCGCGACAGTTGTGTACCAAGAATTCGAGGTGCGAAGGTATGAGGTGTGTTTCGGCGGTTTGTATGAAGATAACATACTATTCCTTTTACTTCTACTGCGCTACAGTGGTCACATATCATCAGGTAAACCATCTGCCTGTAGGTCAGACCTCTGATATAAAAAATAATGTAGGTGCAACAAAATTGCAGACAATCTAAATCAAATTAGGAAATATTAATCAAATAGACGTACAGAATCGCCAACAATGTTCGTTCGATAAAGCAATGAGTTAATAGACTGGCGATCCATATTAGTCGATGAATATCAGATGATTAAACCTGAAAATTTATTGATCGATTGGTTTTGACGATTACGACTGTAGTTTTGTTCACCTTTCGACATAAAATTGTCATCTTTATACACTATATCTTCGTTGTTTTTCTCCTTAATTCTAACCTTTTGGGGTTTCCTTTGGTTTTTAGAGCGTCTAGTAATATACCAGTGTCTCCATATGTAAATCGGCATTTACCGTGTTGCAAGGGTTAAAATACCGTGTTTTGGGCAACATTACGGTGGATCAGCTTAAATTGTACCGTGTAAATTACCGTGTAATTTTTTAAAGGATAAAAACAATAATATAACCTAGATACCGACTGCAGCGTCATCTGCCGGGCTGATTTGTGAATGTAAACCATCCAGGGCGCCACCCAAACGCATACAAAAAAAAACATTCAAATCGGTCCAGCCGTTTAGGAGTTCAGTGACAAACACACGTACAGTAGAATTAACTCCCTGGTTTAGATAGGTTAGGGTAGGGTAGCACTACGCGAACGAAGTTGCGCCGGGCAGCTGGGATATCATATAAACCTAAAAAAAATGAGCTAATATTCAATAAAAAGAGAGCTATAGAGCTAAATTCATTCATTTTTTTTTAGAGCTGACAATGTTGAAATTGAGCTAAATTTAGGTCTAAAAGAGTTAAGTTGGTAACACTGTTCCTGTATGTATAAATAAGGACGAGAATAGATTGCCGAGGTTTGGTAGATTTTATCTATGTGTGAAGTTTTGATAAACTGGGATTCCCGGTAACCAAGAGCAGTGTAGCCATTACATATGTTAAGTTCACTGAGATTTGTTTTACGCAGTATAGTGATGAAACATTAATAACGTAATTTTTTAAATACGGTGACATATGACACGGTAATACCTTATTACCTTGACGGTAGATTAAGACCAGATTACGGTGTTTCTACGGTAATTACCGTGTATATGGAGACACTGTAATATACCAATCAATATCAGCAAAGTGTAACGAGCATATAACAGATGTTTCCGACGGGACCCAATCATCTTCCGTTCTGCATTTTCTTACCAACTCAATCCATTTTTCTTTCCAAAAAAAATCTGTAGGGAACCTAAAAATAATTAGGACTGTAGTCTTGCATTAGTTACTTGATTTCTCAGAGGCAACTAAAAATAATTAGGACTGTCTGTAGTCGTGCGTTAGTTACTTGATTTCTCAGTTGAAAATTAAGAGGCAACTATTTATGAGCTATGTCCCATATAAATCATAGTAACGTGATTATTACCCTTAATTTGTTTTTTTTTTAAACCTCTAAGGTGGCAAAGCTTACGGCCCGCCTGATAGATAGCAGCCTATGGACGCTTGCAACACCAGGGGTATAAATCGCGCGTTGCCGACCCTGAAGAAATTTCTATATAGTAGTGTAGTGTAGTGTATCTTATGGATGGTTAAAATCTATGATCTATGCTACTTCGACTCAAACGTCGATTTCATATGACACCAGCAAGAGGCAGAAGAAACAACATCGTCACAAAGGGCTAGAAGGCTCACACAAAGCGGACGGACAGTTCGTCGTGAATGTCGATACATAGTTGTGAGACTTGACTTACAAATAAAATTGCGTGTAGTCGGCTTAAGCCGGATTCCGTATCGGTTGATTCGACTTATTGTGCGTGGCATGAAGTGAGGGATGGCATAAAAGCCGTCATTAGACCACGGGTACGCCATGCGATTATTGCAAGCAACATTACCTACCATATACCAAGATACTTACTTGTGAAAAGTGATTTCACTTTCTTCATCATTTTTATTGGAACGGTATTTGCAAAATTTCATGGCGCACATAGGCATTTTTACTATTATTCAAGTAGTATTGTGTTAAAAACTCAAATTAGCTCATCGGGGTATTCACCAGTGCTGCCAGCTCTGTCAAACAAAAATGAAACAGTACAACCTTAAAATAGAGCTATCTATAATAGTAGGTTTACTATCTATAATAGTAGTATTTTGGAGAGAGGTAGAGCATAGCGTTTCTTCTCTCAACGAGCAGCTCGACTGGGGAAGTACCTCCACCTTACAGAATACCGCACCCAAATAACTTTAAGTTGTGTTCCTGCGCGTGAGTAAGGTCGCCAGAGCTCATAGGGGAGGGGGGAAAGATCGGTAACGCGTGAGCGATGCTTCTTGTGTTGCAAGCGTCCATATGGCTACGGTAACCGATTACCATCAGGCGGGCCGTATGCTTGTTTACCGTATGTGCTATATTCGTTTAAGAGTATAATTTTATCAGCTAACTTAACTTTAAGTTGGTGTTGGTAATGAAACTAATGTTTTTTTTGTTAGGTAACGATTTGATAAGGAAGCATTCCCTTTTCTACAATAAAAAATTCAAGAATAGTCAAGTCTCATATTAAGACGGTGCTGCAGTCAATAATATAACCGAGATACCGACTGCAGCGCCATCTGCCGGGCTGATTTGTGAATCTAAACCATCCAGGGCGCCACTCAAACGCATACAAAAAAAAATCATTCAAATCGGTCCTGCCGTTTAGGAGGAGTTCAGTGACATACACACGTGCAGTAGAATTTTATAAATAAAGATACGTTTACCCTATTTTTGATGATTTTGATTCAAGTAGGTATTACAATTAGAAAGTATGACCAATCAGACCTCAAGTATGTACCTATAAATCAAAATAATAAAAACAGATATCCTAATCCTAACTTAATATTATAAATGCAAAAGTGAAGTTTGTTGGTTTGTCTAATACGCCTTCACGCCTCATCTACTCAACGGATCATCATGAAATTTGGCATGCAGATAGCCTATGGTATGGAGACAGCTAGTACTATATATATAAAAATCATCTATTGATTGTACCAACCAACTATTAAAACCACTATGATTAAAAATGTTAACTTCAGAGTTTGGTTAAAAAAAATATTGTCATAACTCGAAAACTAAAAAAAACCTTTAAGGCAGTTAACACATTGCCACGCACCACGCAGAGCGTAGCGCGTGAATGCGTCTCTTAAGGCGGCCCTCTGTGGCCGGCGCAACTTCGACGCAAGCATAGTCTAAAAGCTTGTTGTTTCATCCAACGTAATGTTTGACTGCGAAAAAAGAGAGACAGCATCATAGCCGTAGATTATCAGTCGGTAAATTCCGCTGATCACTCGCGCCCGCTTCGCTAGGTCGTCATTCATGATTTCGCATTCATAAAACTTGTTCCAGGAGTATACTTCTTGTGAAAAAATCTTACAAGTTTGTGAAAAAAAAGTTAGTTATTTAGAATCTCCAATACATTTGCAAGCCTGGTATCTTAACCTTTTCTTTACTTTTACAATTTATAGGTACATTAGATATGGCCAAAGTACAGGCAAAAACGCTGTTTTTCGGAGGCTTTGACTGAATTTGTTTCACACTTTTTTTAAATTACGCCTAGATACACGGCTAGATATAGTGCACAAGATACTAATTTGTTCAAAACATCTAACGAAAAATGTTTAACAACGCCATAATAAGTACAGAGGTTTTGTATGAAAAGTATGACGAATTGAGTCCTCTTAACGTTGCTTTTAAGTATCTCCGTTTGTATAGAAGAGACGCACAGTCCAACACATAGAAAACGCATCCACGCGCGTTCATACAGATCACGCGCCTACGCGTCTCGCCCCGCATCTACGCGCGTAGGTGCGCCGAGAGATGAAAGGTATACCGAGTCTCGTAGTGCCATGCGTGATTTTGTATGGAATGAGTCAGAGCCGCCGTGAATCCACAAAACGCAACTACGCGCTCGAGTGCGTAAAAAACCCGCACTATGATGCAGATCTGCACTCCCGCAAGTACGCGCGTAGGCGCGTAGGCGCGTGGCAGTGTGATAATCGCCTAAAGGTGGCTGGACTTCCGATTGACACTACTTCTTTGGACACCTGTATAGTATGACTTCTAATTTTTGGGCTGATCTCTAGTTTTCATCAAAGTATAAAAGTTGGCAACACTGGTAGTATAACGGCAACACTGGTAGTATGCGGTACCTATTCGCATCCACAATAATTTTAGTATATAAGGTCCTAATAGTATTCCCAACGGCCCCATTGCCGACGTCCCCATTAATGGGGCCGTTGGGAATTTAATAAATTTATTTAAAATTGTTCCCAACCGCCCCATTGCTCTATCCCCATTAATGGGGCCGTTGGGAATTTAAAAAAAATATTTAAAATTGTCCGCTTGAACGGAAAATCTGGCAAGGGCACAATCATTGCGGAGTTTACCTCAGTCTTGATAAAAAAAGACTTGATTAAGGGAATCAAAGACTACAACAAGGAACATCCCAATAACCGTCTAAACTCGGCTACCATCGGGTGCAAAGGTCAAGCAACTCCAATTTACGTATCGGAGGCTTTAACCAATAAAGGACGGAGATTATTCTTCCTTTCAAGAGACCTAGCTAAAGCCAACGATTATAAGTTTTGTTGGACAAGTAATGGAAGAATTTTCCTACGGAAAACTCCGGGCTCACCACACATTGAAATTAAGGACGAAGATCAGCTTGCTGCCCTCAAGAACCAACAGTGACTAGGTTTTATTGCATACTCTCTATTTTGTTCCGTAAATTTACTACCTAAATTAAATTTATTAATTACCTTTGTAATTTGTTCAACACTTCATGTTGCACAATAAATGTTGTTTTTGGTTTTATTGCGTATAGTACTAAGTTAACACAAACACTAAGAACCAACACTACTGATGGAAATATGACGGGTTCACTACCACTCAGAGTTCTCAAGCATAAACAACTGCTTCATTTATTTAGTCACACTTCTTTCAAACAAAATTCGATTTTATAGATAATAGTAATTTAACGAATAATATCGATGAAATAATTGCCGGGCCTTCTTTCTTAAGTGAACCAGAAACCTGTAAGTCTCTGCTGGTATCGAATCAAACAAATTACACTAGTTTCAAAATCTTAACGCAAACCATCCGTAGTATAAATAAAAATTTTGACGAATTTCAAGTACTTTTAAAGAGAATAGACATCATGTGAAATATATATTCTAACCGAATCCTGGAATGCAAAGTTATCAAATGCCCTTCGTTAAGTAACTATGAAACGCACCTTACTATGAATAACCACAATCAAAATGATGGAATTGTAGTATACACAAAGCAAGGATTAAATTGCTCAGTAAAAGAAATTATCTTAACGGATGCTACATGCTTAGTAGTAGTTATTAATTTAGATACAATTTTAATTTGCTTATACAGATCACCATCTAACAAAAACATTGATAACTTTGCTACATCACTCGATAAACTTCTCACTACATATAAAGACTATTCCAACATAATATTAATGGGTGATCTCAATATTGATATAAAACCAAATACTGAGGATCGTAACTCTATTGAATATTTAAACTTATTAGCATATCATGGCCTCTTAGCAGCTCACTCATATCCAACTAGAATCAATAATTGCCTAGACCATGCAATGGTCAAAACGAAATTCCCCACTATTACAGTAGTTCTACAAGCACCAATAACAGACCATTCTGCGGTCCTTGCATGCGTGCAATTAAATCATGCAACTAAAAAATCAAACCAATTTATCTTAGATAAAGTTAACTATGATGCAATTGTTGATGAACTTAAGACAATAGATTTCAATGATATAATACCAGGACGCTAATTGGGCAGCGGAACAATTAATATCTATTCTTAACACATCAATTTTAAAAAATACAATCAAAATTTTGACACCCAGAAGATCAAGATGTATAAAACCATGGATTACACCTGGTTTAGTTCGGTGTATAATCAATCGTGATCGCATGCATCTCAAAACTAAAAAGGAACCAACAAATTAAATAATAAAAATTACTTACACCAGATACAAAAACTACTGTAATGATTTACTGAAACGATTAAAAAGAAACTTTGAAAAAAATGAATTAATTAAATATGCTAAGAATCCTAAAATGAAATGGAAAATTATTGATTCGATATCCAACAGAAATAAACAAAAAACTTCACCAACTGGCTTACTTAAATTAGGAAACACCCCGAAAACTGCTTTAGATAAGGTTAACGAATACTTTTCTACCACAGCTGAGGAACTCCCTGGTAAAATAAAATCTAACCACAATACTCAAAATCTAAGAAGAAATGAATTTAATCAGTATGGATCTGCTAATTCTATGGTTATGTTTAAAGCATCTGTAGAAGAAATTGAATCTGTGCTAATGAATCTTAAATCCGAAAGTGCGACTGGTTGGGACGGAATACCAACAAAGCTTTTGAAGTTGGCTAAAAACATTATTGTTCCACCTATTACACATATTACTAACTTATGCTTAGAAAGTGGAACGTTTCCCCGTGTATTTAAAATTTCCATCATACATCCCATCTTTAAGGCCGGAAACAGGGACTGTGTCAGTAACTACCGTCCTATTGCAGTACTATCGGCTCTATCTAAAGTCCTAGAAAAAATTATAAACAAGAGGTTACTCTCGTTTTTGGAAAGAGAAAATATTTTATCGAATAATCAATTTGGATTTAGAAAAGGTAAATCAACATCTCATGCAGTATCAGAGCTTACTGAATTTGTAGCTACTCATATAGACAACAAACAGAAATGTGTTGGAGTTTTCTTGGATCTGGCAAAGGCCTTTGACACAGTCTCTGTACCGAAATTACTGCACAAGTTGGACAGGATAGGTGTTAGAGGGTTAGCACTCGACCTGTTCAATGATTACTTGAAGGGAAGATCGCAAAGAGTAGTTATAGATGGTCTCTCCAGCAATCAATCAATCGTGATCGCATGCATCTCAAAACTAAAAAGGAACCAAAAAATGAAATAATAAAAATTACTTACACCAGATACAAAAACTACTGTAATGATTTACTGAAACGATTAAAAAGAAACTTTGAAAAATATGAATTAATTAAATATGCTAAGAATCCTAAAATGAAATGGAAAATTATTGATTCGATATCCAACAGAAATAAACAAAAAACTTCAACTGGCTTACTTAAATTAGGAACGCGTCATACTTGTGAACAGGTGCTGCTTGTGGGGGCTGGTCTGCTTAAGTTTGCCATTTATTTATTTACTTATTAAATATAGATTCAGACTACTTTGTAGTTTTGCCGCCTCGCCGGGGCACGCAATTGTTGTCAGTGCGATTAGAATGTAAATATTATGTAATGAATCTAAGCTTGTTTTGAAAAGAGTAATTGCTGAGTTTATTGCCGGCTCTTCTCAGCAAATGCAACCTTCCGAACCGGTATTAGAGTATTAGAGTCAGACTTTTCATAAGTGCCTGCGAAGGTCTATTTGAATAAATGATTTTGAATTTTGAATTGAATGATACTCAAATAACTCATGGAGTGCCCCAAAGTAGTGTTTTGGGACCTTCTTTGTTCCTGATTTATATTAATAATCTATGTGACTTAAACCTCGTCAACTGTAGGGTTTTCACGTTTGCTGATGACACAGCATTGATTTTTCATGGAAAAACCTGGGCAGACGCGAAGGCTAACGCTGAGATGGGACTTCAATGAACGGTCGAATGGCTCAATGATAATCTACTTACACTAAATAATTCTCTTTGCTAATACCGTGCGAACTCTGCCACCAGAGGACATCATTAAAATACGCGTTCATTCCTGCAGTAAATCATTTCAAAATTCTTGCAACTGCAGTTATTTGGAAAGAGTGAAAATTATTAGATATCTGGGTGTACTCCTTGACGAAAAATTAACTTGGTGCATACAAATTGCTTTGCTAACCGAGAGGACTAGAAAACTAATGTATATTTTTAAGAAAATTCGTCATGTTGCTGACCACGCTTTAATCAAGACAATTTATTATGCATTGGCACAGTCTGTCTTTACTTATTGTATAACATCTTGGGGGGGAGCGCGTAAGACACATCTTATAAAACTGGAAAGAGCGCAGCGGTCATTACTAAAAGTTACAAATTTTAGACCCTATCGTTACCCTACAACAAATCTATACTCCGAGTTTGATGTGCTTACAGTTAGACAGCTCTTTGTTAAATATACCATTATATCCATTGATTATATCTCAACATGATAGGCTCACGTTTAATCCAATCATACCGAAATCTCGGCGAAAATACAAAGTATGTCCTACAGTTCAGTTTAAAACCTCCTTCATTAGAAAGTTCCAATGCTACTTGGGCCCAATGCTGTACAATAAGATTAATAAAATCTTGGAAATGTATCCGCTTAACAAATATCAGTTAAAAAAAGCAGTCACTTCCTGGCTAAAATCGAAAACTTATAGTGAAATAGAAAACCTCTTTGAGGTCCTGAGATAGTGAACTTTAAATATTTACATTACAAACCCTGATTAAATAATTATATAGTAACGCGTTGACTAAATTCAAAATTATAACCTATACAATGATATGACCAAAAAGCAACATAGCTGCTATAAAATAATATTATTTTTCTTATTTTAAAAATTCGCCACTTATACTAATAATAACAAAGTACTATTAATTAAAACAATGTTAATCCTTTTAATCTAAATGTAAAGTCAATTGGGTAAGGCTGAATCTTCTTTTGCTTAACTTCGAACTCTTTGTGGTTTAACACAAAACATTCAGAACAATAAAATTGTAAATGTTTATGAAGGTATTCCTAAAAAACTTCATTCTTCTCTTAATACCTAGTAATGTAACGCATAACAAAAGTAACTTTAATCATCAGTGAATTTAAATTGTGTTATACTGTGTCCTAAACAAATCTTATCCCTAATAGTGATGTGATGTGAAGTGAATGTTTTGTGTAGGGCAGTAGTCTGAGAAGAATCCATGTAAGTCTACCCTATCCTAAGTTCTAATTATATTGTTTTGTACTAACTTACTTAATTTTACCTCTTTGCCTTATTAGTAATTACCTACAGATAATCCGATTACTTGAGCGGTCTTTAACCCCAAGTGCTACTCAAATTAAATGTATACGTCACAGGAAGGAACTAGCTTCTAAGATACAGGCTCGGCCTAGTTTAGATGCTAGTGGATAAATTGCTTAAAATAAACACTGTTATGTACCTACATTTAAGACCTCAATGTATTTATTATTGGTGAATAAATTATTATTATTATTATTTCATTTATTTATTTGTCACCTTATAATTTACATTTTTAAATATATATATAAAAAATAAATACATTTAGAAATATAAAAAATAGTACCCCACCGGCATCGGGAACAGGGTCCTAGGTACCGGTGGTCAAGGCTCCAGAGAGAGGAACTTCCTCACTATGCGTGCCGTTTCCAGGAGCACTGCCTTCTGAATCTGGCCCTTGATCCAGCCACCCAACGCGAGCCTCTTAAGGTGTTTGTCGAGGCTCTTGGCTATTAGGCCATGGGCGGAAACGACTATTGGTACAATGGTTGCCGTGTCAATGGCCCACATGTCGACAACCTCGTGTGCAAGATCAAGATACTTGCTTTCTTTATCTTTCTCCGCCTTCACGAGGTTCTCGTCATGGGGGACAGTAACATCAACAATCATTGCACGGCGCTCTTGGCGATCTATCAATACTATATCAGGCTTATTAGCGACAATAGTCCTGTCAGTAATGATAGATCGATCCCAGTATAGTGTGATATGACCATCTTCGAGAACCGATTCTGGCACATACCTGTAGTACGGCACCTCAGACGTCACTAGGTGTTATCTCAGGGCAAGTTGCTGGTGGATTATCCTGGCTACTTGGTTGTGTCTGTGCAAGTATTCACCGTTTGCGAGACGCGAACAACCGGAGATTATATGCCTGAGGGATTCACCGGGGCGATGACATGCCCGACATATGTCGATGGTTCCATCCCTCAAGATAAATCTCCGGTAGTTGTTCGTCATCACAACCTCGTCCATAATTGCACAGACAAAACCTTCGGTTTCCCCAAAGAGGTCACCGAATTGTAGCCAGGCCACGGAGGCAGTAAGGTCCACATCGGGCCCATGAAGGGCCCGATAGTACCTTCCGTGTAGCTCCTTGCCCTGCCATACCTTCCTGCGATCGTCTATTGTGAGCACCACAGGCCTGCGCCAGTTCTCTCTAGCTAAAGATAGAGGGGTCAATCCACTGTCCACTGCGACAACATCCGTATGCATCCTCCCGTCACTATGGAGAAAATTATTATTATTATTATTATAAAAGCGTAATCCATACTAATATCAGAAACACAAAAATAACTCCGTTGATACTATTTCACAACAAAAGCTGGGAACCGATTGTGATTAAATTTGGTATTTGGTTCCCAACCGCCCCATTACGCTATCCCCATTGATGGGGCCGTTGGGAATGCATAAAATAATGAAAAAATTTTCCCATCCGCCCCATTGCATGTACGTAATTATTATTTTTCGTTAGTTTAACACGTTTATAATATTAAAATTGTCTCTACATTACAAATGAAGAAATAACGATATTGTAAGTAAACGAACCAATCTTTCAAAAATAATAATACAAAAATAAAGTATACAGGTCGTTGTTTTGGTCAGCGACGAGCGACTCAGGGTCAATAATACAAATGATACTGGTGCTAAAAAAAATATAAAAAAAAATACTTTTTTTTTATAATAAAAATAAAAAAAAAAATTTGAAAATCATGTAATAAGCTAAAATGTAGACATAATACTCAACGGGAGTACGAGGGAGCAAAGGGGTGGGGCGATGGCGGCTTGTGCCTAGCTCTAGTCTGTGCACGTGCCTAGTAACCATACTTTGCGGTAATTTTATTTCAAATTGAATAAGGTATTTCTCAACATATTTACAGTATTTAATGGAATTAAGTCCATTTTTGGGGAATATATATTTTGTACTACCGCTCCTGGGTCGCTTGTCGCCGACCAAAACAACACCCTGTATATACGCCTATATTTGAAATATTTATATTTATGTGAAATATATTGTAGCGACATCTATCAGTAGCACTGAGATAGTTCACATACTGAAAGATAGATGGCGTGGCACCACATTGTCCTACATCCTGCATCGCGCTTAAGAAGTTTTCTCGTGAATCTGCATATACAGGTCGTGGTTTTTGTCAGCGACGAGCGACTCATGGTCGATAACAAAAATGATACTGGTGCTAAAAAAATATAAATTATGTACTTTTTTTTTATAATAAAAATAAAAAAATATTATTTGGAAAATCATGTAATACGCTGAAGTGTAGACGTAATACTCAACGGGAGTGCGAGGGAGTAAAGGGGTGGGACGATGGCTTGCGCCTAGCTCTAGTCTGTGCACGTGCCGAGTGACCATACTTTGCGGTAATTTTATTTCAAATTGAATAAGGTATTTCCCAACGCATTTACAGTATTTTAATGGATTAAGTCCATTTTTGGGAAATATATTTTTTGTACTACCACTCCTGGGTCGCTTGTCGCCGACCAAAAAAACACCCAGTATATAACTGTCCGACATGTACAGTTGGACCGCGGTCCCCAGACACGATGACCCAGCCTGGCGGAAGATCTTCTCATCTTCCCTTTTCAATGGAGGTGTCATCCACCTTGCACCTCCATATTATGATTATAAATACACAAACTTAAATTTTTTGTACCGCGCTAGTTACTAGTGGTGTAATAACGATTTCCACTGCATCAATGGGGCAGTTGGGAACAATTTTTCATTATTTTATTCATTTCCCAACGGCTCCATCAATGGGGAGAGAGCAATGGGGAGGTTGGGAACAATTTTTCATTATTTTATTCAATTCCCAACGGCCCCATTAATGGGGATAGAGCAATGGGGCGGTTGGGAACAACTTTAAATTAATTAATTAAATTCCCAACGGCCCCATTAATGGGGATAGAGCAATGGGGCCGATGGGAATACACCTAATATAATAAATTAGTGAAGGATGTTTTTTTTTCCCTCGGATTATTTTTCTAATATTATTTTTTGATTACTAATGACCTATACATTCATCCCTCAAGAGGAAGTTCACTAATTTATTAGGACCTTATATGGAATCTTAAGTGTTTTCCACTGCCTGACTGTCTGTCACATTATTTATTATTTACTTATACGATAAAATACATCACAATAAAATTTGATTATTTCTTAACATTGATGTTTTCCTTACGACTGTGACATCCCTCCTACACGCTATACACTTAATTATTTCAAAATCGAGCCTGTTTGCCGGCTTTTCCTTTACGTCAAAGGAGTATCGCAACTATACGTAAGTATTATTTTTATACATAATATAATATTTGAACTTTAATTTAGGAAGGAATTATTAACATCGAGCCAAACTTTGATCGACTTCCAAGTGAGTTTGTGAATCATGGTAGGTACCGTAGTCGATAGAGAGCCGACGCAACAACAGGCAAATCGGTCGCGCGTCGTCGAATGCTCATTTTGTCTCTTTCACTCTCCAAAAAATACCAATGTAGTATCTCGTTCTCATTCATGTTATTGTAGATAGGTGAAATTACTACAACAACTATCAGTAGTTTAACCACAGATTCCTTTTATTCTGTAATCTGTGAGTTTAACAAATTGTTTTTACCTGTATTTTTAATATTCTACACAGCTGTGATGTAAGTAAGTTTACGATACGTACTCACTACGTACTCGTATAATCCAGTTTTTAACTTCACGTTACACTAAACTGCAAAATTGTGTTGTTTATTTATCACGAACGTAAAGCGTACAAGCATTAGGTAGGTATAGTTTTGTAATTGTATTGTATGTTCATTATTGTGAGAAACACATTTCACAGTGTAAAATAATAATAAACACACATTGGATCAAAAGGTAATTCACCGTTATAAACTGTGGACGCGCGTTCGTACGCGCGCACGACGTTCTCTCCTGCGACTAACTGAGGGGGGAGGGCTGAGGAAAGTGAAGCAGGGAGGTATGATACGGGGCGGGGCAGGGGAGCGGTGACTGGTGTCTATTCGATATGGGCGAGCGGGAAGCGGTCGCGCGGCGGGCGGCGGGCACCGACACCGGTTCAACAGCTGACGCAAGCACGCCGTACCATACCTACCTACGACTACTACCGACCGTGTCAACGCAAAGCACCGCAAAGCTAGAGATGAACAATAAAACTGAAGTAAATAGGTACTAGCCCCATTATTCATAATAAAGTTATCAAACGTTGATTAGCTAAAATTCCGAAGTCTTTATCTGACAGGTGACATTTGGTGATCGAAAGAGTGAGACGGGGCCAAAGGACGGGGCACACTATTACACTGATTTAGTTAAAAAGCGAATATGAATAAGGGGGTAGGTATTTTATTAGTGCAATCATAGTGCAATATAAATTATTTAAACGAACGATACGTCAAGATTTGAATTAAAACCACAGAATAGATAAAAGTGCCATGGAAACCTATACACAAATCTGCTCATGTAAGCTGTGATGTAAGTAATCTCTCCGTACGCGCGCGACGCGACCACAGAGTAAAGGGGACAGAGACCAAGCTTCATATAACCACCCGCGCTACGGTAGGTACACTACTACAAACAAGCTTGAGGCGCGTGTGTGCCTGAGAACTGGCGGCTCGTCACGTACACACGGCTACACATCAAGCTATACATTTCCAGTATAAGCTGATCTCGCATTGTATGGTATTTCCGTATAATGAGAGGTCAGCTTATATTGGAAATGTATAGCTTGATGTGTAGCCGTGTGTACGAGCGGAAACCGGTTTATACTGCCTCGGCCAGTGCTCAAACTCAGGGCAGTCACGCATCGTGTTTGTTTACGTTTAGATTTTAATAATAGCATTTTAATATAAATATAAATGTGTAAATAGGGTTTACTTCTATGAACAATAATAGAATGAATAGATATGTTTTCTTTTAGTATCTTGCATATAATATGTAGGTATTAAGGTTTTTGGTAAATTATTTTTATATTGTCTCGTTTCTCGTAAATTAATGAGATGATTGGTGTTTATGATTTCAAATACGTAGGTGTACCTACCAGCCTACATACCTATCCTATTTAACAAGCAAAATTGTTTTGAGATCTCGAAAACGGCTTTAACGATTTCGATGAAATTTTCTATAACGCGATTTTCCGAGTTTGCGAGCAAATCTTAGGCGGTTATCACACTGCCATGCATCACGCTGCATGTTGCGTGTCAACGCACCTACGCGCGGGTTTTTTACGCACTCACGCGCATAGTTGCGTTTTGTGGATTCACGGCGGCTCTGACTCATTTATTCAAAGCCGTTCGCTGTGGTGATAGTGCAGTGTAGAGCTCATCCAAAATCATGCACGGCACAGCGCTGCGACTTGGTGTGCCATACTTTGCGTCTCGCCCCGCATCCACGCGCGTGTGCGCGTGTTTCTACGCATGTAGGTGTGCAATCTGAATGATCGCGCGTGGATGCATTTTCTGTGTGTTGGACTGTGCGTGTTTTCTATACAAACGGAGATGAGTGACAAGCAACGTTAAAACACGCATTCACGCGTTGCGCTGCGTGGTAAGTGGCAGTGTATTAACCGCCTTAGTCACCCAGGTATAGTCAGCGTCAAAACTAGATTTGCATTTTAGTACCCTTTCGTAATAATCTGTAATAAAGTAATTTGTAAATAGAAATATTCTATGATTACGAAAAAACTGATAGGCACTGATAGGTAAACATTTTTACTTATTTTATTTTATTCTCCTGTGCTAACCCCAATGATATTATAATAAAAAGAGGGCTAACCCTACCAAAATAGGTATAAATTTTGAACGCTCCTTAGAAAGTTGTAGCACGCTTGTACTTTGTTCCCTTCAATCCTCTGTGACGCGACGCGACGGACGGACGACAGACGGACGTCGCGCCGCGCTTTGCCCCGCCCCCCGTCTGGGCGCCCGTCGAAATGCCAAGCCAAGGCGCACTCACAGACACAAACTAACTACGCATGTCACAGAATAGAGATAGCTAATAGTACTGAGACGTACCGCAGGCGCACGGCAGTGACCACGTGTAGTTCGTCAGTATAAATTGCTTACTATAACTATTACACCTCAGTCAGAATCAGAATTCGTCAGAAGCTCAATAGTAGACTGTTCACCAAAGTTTCAAAAGGAACCCACATACTAATCCCACACGAGATAATTTGGCACACAATTTATTTGCAAAAATTCAATTCCAAAACGAAAAAAAAATAATAGGAAAATAAACAAAATACCTATTAACGCGTTTGGCGCTTAGGGTTACGTAGTAACTATTTAGTAACTGTGCTTAGGGTGGCTTAGGTAGGGTGAGTTGAGGGAAGATCGAACGGTTTTTAATGAGATGAGCAGTGTTGTGTTTGAAGTCTTGTAGAACAGGTTTAGCTAAAATTATTTGTGTAGTGATTAAAGAGCAAAGAGTATATTTTTCTATAATAATGATAAAATCCCGTCAAATCTGTTCCAAACAAGAAAAAAAATATATGAAAATATTTTTATCACGTGAAAATAACAGCGGGAAAATGAAAGGGTGATGGGGAAAGACCGAAATACCTAGTTTCTAAAATCGTTCAAAATAATATCAGGCATTTTTCTATAGTTTGAAATGCCCTGAATACTAAAAACTGCCTGTAGTATCAAAATACCTTTCGATAAAAAAGATAAAAAGATTTCTTTTTTTATATATTTCAATCTTACCCCTACTGGGGGAAGATGGAATTAGAGGTTCTCAAACTTTCCTGTTAAATTACTGTTATACTGAAAATAAAACATCACCATCAATCAAATAAATAACACTTGCTCGTAAAGTGAAAAACGTGCAATGTATCGTATGACACGCGTTTGATCATTACACTGCAGCTCCCTTTTAGCTTTCGCCTGCGTCTCACGCGCTTCATACCGACTCGTGTATGTGCGTGCACACATGTATCATAATGTACTATTTCTTAAGTAGTAACTACCTCATTAGTAATCTGTGCTATTACTATCATTGCGAATATCGAGATATTACAAAACAACATTTTACATCTTTTTACATATGCAATAAATGCATAATAGGACACAAATGAAAGTGACATTAAGTTCAAATATTTGTACACATAAATGGCCGAAATTGTATCAATTTAATTATAACGCATCTGTTTTTTTTTTTAAACAATTATTTTATTCGCTGTAAATATTTTAAAGACAGAAATGTAATAATCACTTACGAATAATAAAAGAGCAGGAACCTGTTATTTTATAGTTTGTATAACTACATAATTTTCTTATTAGGTACCTACAGTTTGACTATTACTATGAAATTTGAAAACTTTAATATATGTTCTTCTTACCCACAGACATGTAATATTATGTGATATAATAAGTACCCCATCAATTGATGAGTGAAGACGGAAAATTGAAATACATCCTAAAATACGAATAATTGCGAATATTGCGATATTTAGATTTAATGACACAACTAAGAATAAAAAATAATGTGTTGATATTCCATTAAAACTCTCGTACCTACCTTGTAAGTAAAGTTATAGAACACGGGGTAAGATTAAAACACTCGAATAACTTGCGTAAAAGTCACTTCGCAGACAGTGCCGATTCTGTTGTAAATCGCACTAAACTAATTTTAGTCACATCTCATCTCTTTCTTACGAACATTATTGAAAAAGGATAGAACATATTTTAAGTTGTCAAATTAATCTTTGCCGTCTTATTTTGCGTGTATTTAGGCATAACCGCGATAGATGGCGACTAAATTTATATTGAAAACAAGCATTGGACTAATTTGACAGGACTAAATTTCTCACATCCTTTTCTTATGTTCTTTGTTAGAAAGAGACATAGTGACATTAAAATTAGTTTAGTTGTGAACAACAGAATCAGGGCCATTTGCATTTTTCATAAAACCACTCACTAAAATCGGCAATAGCTGAGTCAGGTGTGCGATGCGACGTAACTAAATGGCGGTCTTGACATGACATCACTGTATCACTAAATCTGGCGATATTGACGACTTTTTGTGTTACCCCGTTTTAAACTTCCCCCAATTCACCCGATTCATTCCGTTTACGTCGCGCTTACCTCTACGTCGCGTCCGTCTACGGTGATTCCGCCTACGTCGAGTCTTGCTACGGTGCGTCTGCACGCTTATGACGTCTACATATTAAATAGGTACCTATTGCAAAAAATATGAGAATCCAAGTTTCAGCCACTTCTTTTGGCCTTATCCAATCTGTAAATTTTTCAAAAGATTGTAATGTATGCCTATTCATGACAATACACACCAATACAATAATAGAGCATTAAGCTATTATTACTACGTATAGAGAAGCTATCATAAGCAAAGATTAGGTACTTATGTCCCATTTTTTTTGAGTCAACTAAGGTTTTCTTTAGCGCTGAAACAATAAAATTAGTCGTCCAAGCAGACAGTAGAAACACGTAGCGCTATCAGAACGCTTTTAGGAGTAGGTTTTTTTTCTCGCAAACGCCGTGATTTTCACGGGACCTTACGCGTTTCGTTCATCGTTCTACAACAACAGGTGTGGCCGGATGGCCTTACTTGTTCTTAGACCTACGCCTTACAAAACGCTTGGCAAAAACAACGCACGGTCAAGAAGAACGCACGTAGAACTGACCGCAGAACTAGACCGCTCTCGCTGTGGGATCGACGCCAAGATCGACGCCATATTATTATACCATGGATGCCATTATGTTTGCTTCAAGCACGCGCGTACGAGGAAAGCCAGGAAAGCGAATATCGTATGGTTGCCATGGTAACTACAACTGTTTATTTGAGTTCTACAAAGTACACGTGTGCTTCTTATAACATTTTAAACATTCGTGTAAATAATAATTATAACTCTTGCTTTTTTATTCTAATAAATAAGAAATCCACATAGGAGCAGTGATCACCACAAGTGTTTTTAGTAAAATAAAAAGTGCGTAGTACCTATTTAGCCATGTAGTTGCTTCGTCGCAAAATGTTCATAACTTTATTAGCAGTGTTATTATATTTATTATACGTAGTTGGTTTGATAGATAGTACCTACATGGTACCTACCTAATACCTATTTGATAACCGTCCATGTTTATAACTCATAATTTATCGGTTTCCTAATTGACCTACCAACCTACTTAGACACGATAGGTACCTACCTAATTCTAATAACGGAAACGCATCATGTATCCGAAATATGTATAAAGAAGTCAAGCAAACTTACTGGAAAAATACATGGCAGAATCTTGTCAAGAAAGAAATTACTAGTAGTAAATGTAAGTACCACAGAAATCGGAATTATAGAAGTACCTATTAACCACAGAAGATGTAAGTATCTTTGTTTGTCTATGTTCTCTGAGGTGTAGGCCAATCGTGTGAGAAGTGAGATTATGACTATGGACTGTAGTCATATTTATTTTGTGTTTTTGTTATTTTATGGCAATCGCCGTTTTAGGATACTTCTGTTTGAGTTTTTGGTAAAGGAAAACAGGAAGTGAAACCATAGTACGATAATAGCTTATTTTTAACCGACTTCAAAAAAAGGAGGAGGTTCTCAATTCGGTTGTATTTTTATTTTGTTCTTTTTTTTTTAATATTTGTTCACTCATAACTCCGTCATTTATTAACCGGTTTGGAAAATTATTATTTTATTTGAAAGGGTACACCTCCCGTTTGGTCCCATTGTCATCAGATCATTTGATTACTTCTTAGTGTACTTTGAAGTCGGTTTAAGTTTTTTTTAAAACAGTCCAATTATGAAGAATCCAGCTGGCTAGCTACCCAAGTTGATAATCTGTGACCAACACTAGCAGCTGTCTACACACACTAGCACACAAGCACACAAGTACACAAGTCTGCAATGTAAAAAGATATTGAAAATGTACAGTAAACGTAACATAGAATCGGAATGGGTGGATTGCTCGGCAAGTTGTTGTCCGCTGGGGCGGTGCAGAACGCAGGTTCGGTCCTCGACCGCGTCATATCGCAGCCCAGCAGCGAAGACCACACCGTGCTCTACAAACTAGCTGATTATAAGAAAGGTGTGCTTATCTATATTATTAAATATATGTATATAAAATGACAAACTGAGAATTTGTACACAGTTTCTTTAACGGAGGCATTCATGAAGCAAGGGTTTTCAAAATGGCCCCTAAGGTTAGAATTTAAGGGATCAAAATCAAAATCAAAAAGTCATTTATTCAGTTTAGGCCCTAGTAAGGCACTTATGAACGTTACATTGGTACATACAGTTGAATTTACCACCGGTTCGGATACACTTAAACTGAGAGGACTCCGGCAAGAAACTCATCGCCGATCGCGGAAGAAGCCGCGGGGCGAAAGGTAGTTCACTCATATACAGGTCGTTGTTTTGGTCAGCGACAAGCGACTCAGGGTGGATAATACAACTGATACTGGTGCTAAAAAAAATATTAAAAAAATACTTTATTTTTTTATAATAATAAAAATAAAAATAATATTATTTTGAAAATCATGTAATAAGCTAAAATATAGACGTAATACTCAACGGGAGTGCGAGGGGGTAAAGGGGTGGGGTGATGGCGGCTTGCGCCTAGCTCTAGTCAGTGCACGTGGCTATTGACCATACTTTGCGGTAATTTTATTTCAAATTGAATAAGGTATTTCTCAACGCATTTACAGTATTTAATGGAATTAAGTCCATTTTTGGAAAATGTATTTTTTGTACTACCGCTCCTGGGTCGCTTGTCGCTGACCAAAACAACACCCTGTATTAAAATTATATGTATAACTCACTGGAAACAAGCCCTCGAGAGTGTATTCCAAGTATCTATAGAACATTCTAGACTAATCATAAAAAAAAACTGATATAAAGGTTTCATATGGTTACACCCTTAATTGGTTGGAAGGTGGTCTACTCCTGGAGACATACACAAAAGGAGGAATGCTTGCAGCGGAGAAGCTGATAAGAGATGAGTTTGCAGCATACATGTACGCAGGGGGGCGGGGCAGGGTCATCAACAGAGCTGAGTACTTGCGGTGGAAGTTCAGGGATCAGGAACAGGTAACTTGCCAACTCTATTCAAAGTCTTATGTATATATGTAGTGAGTCGATATTGAAACAATTGGTTTCGAAAATTCGGCTACTTTTATACGCCTCTATACAGAAGAATGCGAGCCATGTGCGAGCGCTTTTGTGTAACTTGTGAAGGGACATGATACCTACTGAAAGCTTATAATGGGTTTTGTCCAAAGAAAAAGCTGATCAGAAATCAATGAGTCAGCCATTTTCCCAACAACAAGTGGCACCCTGTGTTTGATTAGGTTGGGTAGCTATCGTATTTTTTGACTTAGTTTATATTACATAATCTTTCAAAGGTGGTGCTACCAATCGAGGCTTCGCTTTCACCCCACGATCCTCTCGCCAAATGGGAAGACCACATGGCCTGCTGGCAGATGTGCTATCGAGGCGCTCTTGGAGAATCTTTGCTTCATGTCCTGATCATTTGTGATACCAAGGTAAAGATGAAGAAGACTCTATCATATAAGTCAATGGTGCTGATTCTATTGTTAACAATAAACTAATTTATTCTCAATATATCTCCTTCTAACAAAGAACAAATGAAAAGGACGTGAGAAAGTTAACCCTTCAATTCTTACCGTGAATTTAGTCGCCAGTTTCAAACATCGTCTATCCTTCTTCAATAATTCTTGTAAGAAAGAGATGGGATGTGAGTTTAGTGCGATTTGAAAGATGGCAATGATTATGTTTAATTTCCAGATCCACACAAGATTAGCAAGAACATTGGTGAAATGCTTTCCGAAACTGTCTTTGGACGTCGTCGAAGGGGAGGAGTATCTAGGTAGAATTTTGTTAGTCTTTTAAGGTCTCTATACTGCTCTATCAAATAAACTGAGTACTCTGGTTTTGTAGATAACAATCTTAGTTACACATAAGTCTATGTCTCATTACTAGGAGCCAGTTCCTTACACTTGGCCATCGCGTACAGTAACAACGAGTTGGTACAAGATCTGGTGGAAGCAGGAGCTGATGTTAATCAAAGAGCTATAGGTAGGTAAGCCAAGCTTTACTTACTTGACTTATAGTTTTATTACTGGGCAATTGTTGTCCAAGGCTAGCTGAGATGAGATGCGTCTTCCAAATCGTTCCTTTTCGCCTACCCTCAACTTTGTCTCTCTGGGACCATAGGATATAGATATAGAATTCCAAAAAAAATCCTCTTCACGTTACTAATTCAATTCGCAAAAGCTCATAGAGCATCCAAATAATGAAATACTTATTTTTACGTCTTCTCAGGTAGTTTCTTCCTCCCTCGAGATCAGCAACGGGTACCACCAGCTCGTCAAACCAATTACGAAGGTCTAGCGTATTTGGGCGAATATCCGCTAGCGTGGACAGCTTGCTGTGCCAACGAGGCTGTTTACAATCTGCTTCTGGATTCAGGAGCTGACCCGGACGCGCAGGATTCATTTGGCAATATGATATTGCATATGGTTGTCGTATGTGATAAATTAGTAAGTTTTGTAATAAAAAAAAAATGTTTTCTCCCCCTTAAATTGTAAGGCTTGATGTAATGTAGAATTCAGACAATTTCCAAACTAAAACCACAGACGCAGAAAAAAAATTGTTCTAAGCTTCGCCTTATACGAAAGTGAAGCATGATATTTCCTACTTATGTGTGAGTAAATCAGTACTGGCACATATAGGTACAAGCGGCACAAACAGGCACATGTGGCACAAGTAGCACAAAAGGGGCAAGAGGCACAAATAGGCACAAGTGGCACAAACAGGGACAAGAGGCACAAATAGGCACAAATGGCACAAACAGGCACAAGAGGCACTGCGCCTTATTATCACTGTCGGCAACTGATCGGCATAGTATGGTGTAAATGTGTGCGTGAGATATATAAGACCCGGCATTACTTGGATGAATTCACTTCCAGTTTTTTCTTCGATTATGCCCAAACCCTCTCTCCAAATTCAATAGCTCTTGTAACCTTTTCCACCTGTTCAGGATATGTTTGGCTACGCCCTCCGTCACCCCAAAGTACCAGCTAGCAACGGCAGAATGAACCGAGCAGGGTTCACTCCTCTCACTCTAGCGTGCCAACTCGGTCGAGCGTCGGTCTTCAGGGAGATGCTGGAGCTATCAGCTAGGGAGTTCTGGAGATACTCCAATATTACCTGTTCAGCTTACCCTTTGAATGCGTTGGATACCTTGCTGCCAGATGGAAGGACTAGTTAGTGGTTTGGATGATTTATAAGTATTGTTGCTAGATCAAAGAGGCGCGAGAAGGATCATGTCATGGTACAATTTGAAAAGCGATTTTAAATTGAAGATTATTTTTTCAGACTGGAATTCAGCTCTGTTCATAATCTTGAACGGTACAAAACAGGAGCATTTGAATATGTTGGATGGAGGCATTATTCAGAGGTTGTTGGAAGAGAAATGGAAGACGTTTGCTAGGGTCTGTATTATTTCAAGATCTATGCATATTATCAGGCTACAATAATTTCATAAAACTTTCTCTTCCAGACGAAATTCCTTAAACGACTGCTTATTCTTATGCTGCATCTTCTACTCCTCTCCGTATCAGTATACCTTCGACACAGCAGCGCCGAGGCTGATCTGAATCCAAACTGGGGTCTGGAAGTCGATGATGCTAGGTCTGGAGTGAGACTGGCCTGTGAACTTGGAACCATTCTTAGTACCTTGTGTTATATTATACTGCAGCAAGGTGATGAACTCAAGAACCAGGGATTGGTCGCGTATTTTAAGCAATTAGTAAGTATTGTTCTTGGGTTGCTTAAGAATTCCATATGTCCAACTCTTCTAACCAACTCATGCGATGATTGAACTGTAGTAATGGGACCAGACTTTTCTTGTTGTCAATATAGTTCAACTCCTCAGCTTGTAAAATTCTTATTGAATAAGTTCTTGTCCATTTAGATCCACGAACCAGCGAAGTTTATATTCCTGGCGTCGAATATACTTCTTCTAGCGTGCATCCCGGCGCGACTGATGCGTCATACTATGTTAGAAGAAGCTATTCTTATCTTCTTACTGCCTGGATCTTGGTTTCTACTCATGTTTTTTGCTGGGTAAGATTTTGTTTCTGTGGCGTACCTAAAACGAGTAATTCATCAGTGGAAACGAAAGTTCTAACAACTGATTGTGTGGACTAGTTCATTAATACAATATAGAGTACGTAATACCTTCTGATGTCATCTTTTTATCCCACATAAATAACAGAGAAGATAGGTACTTCTCACTTGGACGTAGTAGGTAGATGGGTTTTGAATAGATGACATCTGGAAATTTTCAGTCAGAATTACTGAGAATACCTTAAAGGACAACTACCGTTACATAAAGAAAGATGCACAAGGCAAGATCTGAAGTTGTGGACAAATCGCACAATTTCCAATTGTAAATTCCCAATTATCATCATGCTATATACAGCTATCTATACTCTGATGTTAATGAAGATTTAGAATTCTATGTCCAAGTTTCCAATTTAAACTTAATTTAAATCAGGGCAGTGAAGCTGACCGGACCCTTCGTGACGATGATATACAGCATGATCACAGGAGACATGTTTACGTTTGGCATCATCTACAGCATCATACTGTTTGGCTTCTCGCAGTCTTTCTACTTTCTTTACAAAGGTTTGTAACATTGTAATCAAAAGACTAATCAGAAAATGATCACTGCTCTTTTTGAAGCCATATGTCAATGGAGGTTTTTTCAGGTTTTCCCAATGTACAATCGACGTTGTTCTCGAGTTACCCAACAACATGGATGGCTTTATTTCAAATAACGCTTGGGGATTATAGCGTAAGTATTCAACACAAGAGAATAGGTGGGTATCTATCTACATAATCACCTGCTTGATGGCTCCAATTTACTTCTTTTATATTTGGGTTAAGCACAAGGCACTCGACGAGTTGAGGAAATTGAAAAATCTTTTATACCAAAGCCATTTATTTCAGCTAAACCACTTGACCAAATGACTATTTTTTTATCCAAATTTCTAGTACACAGACCTCGGCATGACAACATACCCGAACTTGTCAAAGACAGTATTCGCAATCTTCATGGTGTTTGTGCCGATTCTACTCCTGAACATGTTGATAGCCATGATGGGTAACACTTATGCGCATGTCATTGAACAATCTGAGAAGGAATGGGTTAAACAGGTAAATCAGTTCTTTGATTTACTTATCTATCGCTATGAGTTTTGTAGAAGCTTGCGAGGTATATTAGGTCCATTAGTATTGGACCTTAAAGGGAGTCGTTCCTCGAAACAAATTCTAGGATCAGCCGGTTGCTTTAGTATGGGTGGATGAAATGTTTTTTCACGAATATCATAAACGTCATATTTTATCAAGAGAAAATATTTTTAGTGGGCAAAAATAGTGGTGTCTCTAGAAAGGTCAGTGGCACAGGAAGATGCTCATAGATACCTGCAGGAGTACTCCATAGGGCTGGGTCCGTCTGATGATCCTCGATACGAGCAGAGAGCCGTCATGGTCATCAAGAGCAAGGCAAAGACGCGGGCTAAACAGAGGAAGGGAGCATTGACTAATTGGAAGGTAAGTTTTAATGTACCTACAACGTATTTTTTTTATCCCAAAATGTTCTTCAATTATTGTCTTAACCTTCTTTCTTTCCTCCGTGGTCTTAACTAAAAAGCATTTCTTTACGATTATCTTTTTGTTTTATGTACCTACCTATTTGGCCAGTAGTCTCTATACCTACCTCTGTCTCTCTACCTATTTTCTGAAATATGGGGACGTATGATTGAACTCCACATCTTAAAAATGTTATTTAACTAATAAGCTGATTAAGTGGTCACCTAAATAACGTCAAATTGTTTGACAATGACAGCAAGGTGACGTTATTTATTTGACCATTTATTCAGTAGATTTAGTTAAATAGCGTTTATGAGTAAGGCCGATAGGGTACATCCAGTTGCTTGAACATCGAGAGAGTTGATTCTCAATAAAATCCTCAATTATTTTAGCGTGTAGGAAAAGTGACAATAGCAGAGTTAAGAAGACGAGGAATCAGCGGTGAAGAGTTACGTAGACTGATGTGGGGCAGGGTTTCCATTTCGACTCCTACAAAGGCACCGTAAGTACATTAAATAAGGAATTCACGAACGATTGCCAAATGATAACTAAAATAAAGTGGCAAGAAATAATTGGTTGCCGAAAGTC
Source organism: Polyploca ridens (assembly GCA_951394255.1). Lineage (NCBI taxonomy): Eukaryota > Metazoa > Arthropoda > Insecta > Lepidoptera > Drepanidae > Polyploca > Polyploca ridens. Next base: position 6,771,743 of record OX596265.1, on the reverse strand, counting down.
TGAGGGCTGACGAGGGTAATAAGGATAAGTAACATTCTGTTTTTGATTCGAGAGCATCTAATAAAAAGGGAGAAGACCTAAAAAACAAGTTGAACAAATAATGATTAAGTTTAGGTGAAAGCAACTTACCATTAGCGTAAATCTTCAATTTCCCAAAAAGGCGTTACAAAAACATTTTGATATCTTCAGGAGACGAGGAGCGGCACCACCGCCTGATTGTGTGGCTACTGCAAACGTAGCTTTATCTACCGAAGTGGGGAACGGTGTTGGGCCAGCCCTTTCGTCAGCATTGAACGTCATGGCATTTGATCTTGGTACTACTGGTAAGGCCAGCCAGATATTTGGATTGGATTCTCTTTTGTTATGGTTAAAAAGTTCTTATGTTCGAATGAAAGATAAATTAACTGACATAAGTAATATAAATTGTTTATCAGGTCCAGAAGCAGCACACAAGCAACAAACGCCAGATCTTCTTGTTAACGGAAAATCTGCACCAAAACTACCTGCCTCTGTGCTAGTAACTCAAGCTCAACTGCCGTTAACGCCCAACCAACTAGCTGTACCGGCAACCTTCCAATCATCTGAACTCCTATTTGCACCATCTAAAACAGCTTTAGATATTACTGTGTCTGGGCCGATACTTCCAGGAGATATGACGGGTGTATCTAGTGCACCTTTATTTACACCTAGTATGGGTATACCTACTGGTGTTTCAAATATACCACTAGGAGGAGCAACTGTTCCTATGGGTGTTGCAAATGTACCAATGGGCGTGGCAAGTGTATCACTGGGTACATCAAATATACCAACAGGTTTAGCAATGGGTGTTCAAAGAGGTCCATTGGTACCAGGAGTACAACAGGGAATGATGGTTTTGGGACAGCATCCGATGGAGATACAAATACAGAAACCAGGTGAGTTGAATCAAATCATTGTAAAAGCGAAAGAATTTGAATCAAGATGATTTCAAGTTTTTTTTATCTCTTAGTGAACGAGGAAATTTTCAAAGACTATCTCTATGAGCTGATAATCATGGCGGAGTCTTCTGAACCGAACAATACTCAGCTGAAAAGTCTTGCTGAAAAAGCTGCAGACCTAAACAATATTCCGGAGATCGATATCAACGCTACCGTGAGTACCTACTTTTTTCTTTTTGTGTGTCAGACGATCCACCTGATAGAAAGTGGTCTCCGCCGCTTTTTATGACCATTTTGTAGTATCCCATATCCTAGCGCTTAGGGAATACGGTAATGGAGCTCATGCCACATCCCAATGGTCCGCGTAAGAATGTCCGACTGAATCGATGTGTGGACTATCGAGGCGGCTCGAAGATGGACTCCAGTTCGCCGGCGAGCGGTGTGGTGGTAGAAAGGTGGTGATTTCGAGAAATTTATGACTATTACGTAGATTATTAACCGAAACCGAAATCCTGGACTACATTGAAGCCACTGTTTGTAGGGGAATCTTTGGTACACACGGCTATATAAATCAAATTACATAACATATAATGTGCAGAGGGCGACAAGATCAGCACGTAAAGTGGTGGCGGGTGCTGTATCTGGACTATTCGGCGTGGCTGCCGACGCGCCCACCCCTGACACCGGCTGGAAACGAGACCGGCAAGACCACAGCGATAGTGATCCTATTTCAGGTATGACTGTGTCACACGTATGAGGACCTGAGGATCGCTTTCGTATTTACACATTGTCTTCCCATAAGATGACATCTTCATCGGAAAAAAATACCTAAAAAGCGCAATGACGTTCATATTTTGTTTGAAATCTATTCCGCTATTTTCCTACCGACAATGCGCTCTGAATGGCTAAATTAAGGCCACTCTGATTGGCCATGTCACGAACACACGATGCAGGTATTGGTCCGTTTTGTTCAAAATCAGTGCGAAAGCACTGAATAGTTGCGGAAATGGATTGCTCGGTATTACTACTCTAGGATTTTTCCTCGATGTTTTAGTCATTTATTGTAACAATAGGTCTGTGGTATAAAGCCTTTCTGATTTATGTTGCTTTGAGGCTCTTTCTGAAAGTGTTCGCTGGGGGGCTTTCAGAAAGCACAATAGCACAAATTAAGTAAGATCCGTATTCTAGAACGTCAATTATAATGCTCAAACGAGTTGAGATTAAAACAATTGAATTTGGAACCTGCACCAATTGTAAGTATTAGGTTTATTTTAGATTAACACGATTTCTTGAGACTTGTTCTGTATGTAATACTGGCTGTATTACATACAGGCCTAAAACTAACCCCCCTCGAAGAATTTTATTATTCTGGCATAGCAGCAATCCGTAGGTACAATTCGTGCCACTAAAGATGAGACACAACACGTGGTTTGACTTGCGCAGAAGACGATTTAAAGGTCTCTCTTTGTAAAAATCTTCTAATGCGATAGTCAAACCACCGCAAACCACGTGTCGTGTCAAGTCTCATATTTAGTGAAACGTATTGTACCTACCTAACCGTTCTTTCAAGTACGTATTACCCAACTGATAAGGCGCGTCGTGAATCTTCGTTCGCACAGAAAAGAAAGTACCTATGGCCCCGAAGATTAACGAAAGAATGCTTAAAACTTGCAATCAACCTTAGATCACTACTATAAGGTTAATAATACACTGCAGCTGTTAGTTCCGTCTCACTCGCAAATAACGCCCCTCCGCACGGCGCGCGCTAACATGGTGGCAGCTGCCGACCAATAGTGGTTACCCGCGCTATGAAAATGTACAAAAAGTATCTTCTGCGCAGGTACATCGTTAAGCCATATCAGTTGGGTACTACTGTACGTAACCTAATAAATGCTGGCTGATATAACCTACAGATAAATATTGGCCCTGATACTGTTGTTCACAACTAAACTAATTTTAATCTCACTATGGTGCCGATTCTGTTGTAAATCGCACTAAACTAATTTTGGTCACATCTCATCTCTTTCTTACGAACATTATTGAAAAAGGATAGAACATATTTTAAGAGGACTCAATTCGTCATACTTTTCATACAAAACCTCTGTACTTATTATGGCGTTGTTAAACATTTTTCGTTAGATGTTTTGAACAAATTAGTATCTTGTGCACTATATCTAGCCGTGTATCTAGGCGTAATTTAAAAAACGTATGAAACAAATTCAGTCAAAGCCTCCGAAAAACAGCGTTTTTGCCTGTACTTTGGCCATATCTAATGTACCTATAAATTATAAAAGTAAAGAAACCGTTAAGATACCAGGCTTGCAAATGTATTGGAGATTCTAAATAACTAACTTTTTTTTCACAAACTTGTAAGATTTTTTCGCAAGAAGTATACTCTTGGAACAAGTTTTATGAATGCGAAATCATGAATGACGACCTAGCGAAGCGGGCGCGAGTGATCAGCGGAATTTACCGACTGATAATCGACGGCTATGATGCTGTCTCTCTTTTTTCGCAGTCAAACATTACGTTGGATGAAACAACAAGCTTTTAGACTATGCTTGCGTCGAAGTTGCGCCGGCCACAGAGGGCCGCCTTAAGTTGTAAAATTAATCTTTGCCGTCTTATTTTGCGTGTATTTAGGCGTAACCACGATAGATGGCGATTAAATTTATATTGAAAACAAGCATTGGACTAATTTGACAGGACTAAATTTCTTACATCCTTTTCTTATGTTCTTTGTTAGAAAGAGACATAGTGATATTAAAATTAGTTTAGTTGTGAACAACAGAATCAGGGCCTGTCTCTTTCTAACAAAGAACATAAAGGATGTAAGAATTTTAGTCCTGTCAAATGAATCCAATGCTTGTTTTCAATGTAAATTTAGTCGCCATCTATCGTGGTTACGCCTAAATACACGCAAAATAAGACGGCAAAGATTAATTTTACAACTTAAAATATGTTCTATCCTTTTTCAATAATGTTCGTAAGAAAGAGATGTGATGTGACTAAAATTAGTTTAGTGTGATTTAAAACAGAATCGGCACCATGTTACTAAATAGTTGATTATTTTTGGCAACACAGAGTCGGTAGTGCTGGGACGCGCGTCGCGAGCCCGGCGCGCGCGCTCGGCGTCCCGCCGCGCCGCACCTCCCCCGCCGCACCTCTACGTGCCCGCCAGGTAATCGCTCAAAGAGTAATATAATACATTGGGAAGTAGAAAATTCTAAATCTATGACGACAACACAACACATCGCTGACGTAGTTGCGATACACGACAATGGGACCAAACGGGAAGGATACCATTCCAAACAATTTTCCAAATCGGAAAATGACGGAGTTATGAAAGTAACAAACATAAAAAAAACATACAACCGAATTGAGAACCACCTCTTTTTTTGAAGTCTGTTAAAAAACGACAAATGCATTGGACTATCTTAAATGTCACCTTGTATAATAAATGCTACAGTATTGTATTACCCAACTTATATGGCGCGTCGTGAACCTTCGTTCACACAGAAAAGAAAGTATGGCCCCGAAGATTACCGAAAGAATGCTTAAAACTTATAAACAACCTTAGATCACTACTATAAGGTTCATAATAAACTGCAGCTGTTAGTTCCGTCTACAGATGTAAAAATCCCGGAATTATACGTATAAAACCAAATGACCTTCGAATCATTCTTGAATTATTCTGAATTATACTCTCCTACAAAAATAAACATACTTTATTTTACACTTTGTGAAAACACAATTTGAAGTTTGATTTAATATTCAAATCAATATAAAGTAGCTAAATTACTATTAAAACTAATAAAAGTATGTAAACTGATAACCACCACCTACTGTTTTGTTTCGCTTACTCCTATTACAAACCTTTGAGGTGTTTTCGTAAGTAAAGCAGTACAAAAATAAATAATTCAATTAAATTTGCTATCATTTAGTCATTTAGACTTGAAAAGTAGGTGGATATAAAACAGATTTTTTTCTTAAATATTAAATTCTTAATAATATTTAACTGTATAGTGAAATTATCCGTTTTAAAAAATCTATCTAGAGAATTTCGATTTTAATTGTGACTTTCTGACTGCTAACAGTAGGCAACACTTGGGTGAACCGTCGCATACGTACACAAAACTCATACACTCACGCGGCGCGAGAGTGTGCATTTGGCATTTTTCGGAATGATTCGGCGCCCAGCGGAATGATACCATATTTTACGAAATAAAACGATGTGAATTATACCATTTAAAACATTGAAAACAAAAAAGTGATTATCAACACAGTTTTAATAATAAAGTGCTTATTTACAGGTAGCATAGGCAGGTTACTTAACTAAAATTCACGGAAACCTTCAAATCACATGATACCTACCATACTTGAAGGTAAAAACCGTAGAGTGAATATGACTAGAGTCCGTTTTGTCGTGGTCAGTTTGAGATAGAGAATGAGCTATATGTAGTTATACGATTTTTATACATGTATAGAACTGGTGTTACCATATAATTATTTTTACTCGGCTTTTGGGAAATTATTATTTGAGTTCTATAAAAAGCTTATTTAAAATTTGACATAAATTTAGAATAATAAATATCCTGGGTTCACACATATAATGCGTCAAATAAATCGTATTATTTCGTGATAAGTATTATTTGTTATTATAGCGGCAATAGAAAATTTCAACTGTCTACTTATTACGGTTCATGAGAACCTCACTGTCAGATAGACGGACTGACAGCGGACGCTTAGAAATAGGGTCCCATTGGCAGCCTTTGGGTAGGGAAGTAAAAAAATAATAATTTGTAATCTCCTTCGTATAGCCCCACAAACTTATCTGGCCCCGTGGCCAGGTTTAGTTTAACTTTGACGGCCATTGATTTGGGATTTCATATTTACGATTTATAACGTATTAAAAAAGCTACTTACTAAATCTCGTTCAAACCAATTTTCAGTGGAAGTTTGCATGGTAAATCATATATTTTTTTTAGTTTTATTGTTCTCTATATTTTAGAAGTTACAGAGGGGGACACACATTTTACCATTTTGGAAGTGTCTATCGCACAAACTATTCACATTAGAAAAAAATGATATTTGAAACCTCAATATCATTTTTGAAGACCTATCCATAGATAACCCACACGTAAGGATTTGATGAAAAAAAATTTTGAGTTTCAGTTCTAAGTATGGGGAACCCCCAAAATGTATTGTTTTTTTTTTCTATTTTTGTGTGAAAATCTTAATGCGGTTCACAGAATACATCTACTTACCAAGTTTCAACAGTATAGTTCTTATAGTTTCGGAAAAAAGTGGCTGTGACATACGGACGGACAGACAGACAGACAGACATGACGAATCTATATGGGTTCCGTTTTTTGCCATTTGGCTACGGAACCCTAAAAAGAACTTATTATATCTTTCGAAAACAATAGCATAAATGAATGTGATGAAACAATATTTCTTGGCATAAAGTTAGATGATAAAGCAGGATATGTAAGAAAGTTAATCCATTTTTTTTGCCTTATGGCGTTTGGTGAACATTGCAGGTGAACATACGGCCATACAGGCAAACCACGGCTATGTATGTTCTGTCATTAGATATGGTATAATCGAGTGGGGAAATTCATGCCATTTCAATAGAGTATTTATTGCACAAAAGCAATGCGTGCGAGCAATCTGCAATGTAGATAGTTTGACTTCTAGCAAACCATTATTCAAAAAATTTAATTTGCTGACGTTCCCTTGTTTATACACTTTTGAAATGTGTTTATTTGTTAAAATGCATATGCAGCTATTTAATCGATTTAGTGATGAATGTAGTCTTATAGTAGATTGCCAAACAGATTGAGACTATCAAACATAAGAACAACGCTTTATAGTAACAACTGTTATCCAATGGCTGTAAAAAATTACAATAAATTGCCTGAAAGTATTAGTAATTTACCATTAAATAAATTTAAAATTATATTTAAAAAAATGTTATCATGTGAATGTTTTTATTCAATAAACGATTATTTCAATTATAAATTTTGGTATGAATAAAAATTTAAAAATCTTATAGATATAGTTTATGTTATGTGAATCTTAAATCTGTTTTATTGCTTAATTTATTTTGTGAATGTTAAAACTCAATATATTATAATTTTATTTTCTATTGTATAAAATTTTTACATTGTATTAATCAATTTTGCATACCACTTGCTGGTGAAGAGTGAGCACGTTTATTATTATGACCTTGTGTGTACCACAATTCGAGCAAAATAAAAATCATTCATTCATTCACTAGAGTGGGAGACTGAAATTTTATGTTGGCAACACAGATTTGAGAAAAGTTGGCAATACCGAAACGTCTTTGGAATGTCATTATTTATTTCGCGAACTAGTTCGCAAACATTGTAATGACCTTGAAAAACCGACATTCGAGTAGGATAAAAAATGCTAGCGCTCTGTCTCGTTTCTTAACGTGTATTTCCAATAAGTGTTTCTCTTTCTGTGTGAATGAGTCAGAAGATATCTCAAGGTCTATAGCTTTCTCTGTCTACGGTAAAAACTCTATAATTGCCCTTTAAATGCCTCAAAAAATAAAAGAAAATAGTTTTTATTATAAAAATCTCAGTTTTTAACTCTAAAGGAATTAAACGGCATTTTATGGAATAATACGGAATCATTCCATATTTGGAGAATAATTCCAATCGGAATGATTCGAATTATTCCGGGCTCACATCTATAGTTCCGTCTCACTCGCAAGTCACGCCCCTCCGCACGACGCGCGCTAACATGGCGGCAGCTGCCGACCAATAGCGTTTCCTGCTCTTTGAAAATGTATCTTCTGCGCAGGTACATCGGTAAGCCATATTAATTGGGTACTACTGTACCTTTGTTTATTTGTTTTCAAAGTATCGCCTTATTAACCGCTTACCATTTAGCGGGCAGTAAGGACTATATGCTTGTTTGCCTCTTGAGGGGTTTATATTATATGCTTAACTACTTTCTGCTTTTTCAGATTGTTTTATAATTTTGTGATTATGTTGTACCTATGTATTTCCCATGCTATCCACGTGCATTTATCAGAAATGCCTAATAGTTGGTAATTGTTTCAAGGTCCATGTACCTGGTGGCATCAGAGAGCAGCGCCGTGGAGAGCGACGTCCCATGGGAGGACGTGCCCAGCTCGGGGAATAGCTCGTAAGTCTTGTAATAATAATAAACAATAAAAATACCTTTCAAGGAAACTTAGGTACCTACGTTTTAGAATCTGTCTCCAAGCAGAGATAGCAATGCAATGGGTGAAGCGACTGTTACACCGTCAGATTTGGTCGGACCTTGGTTTAGTCTAGACCATGCCTAGACACGATCGCGCTTTATGAAAATTACCTACGTCTAGTTAGGTACCCAATGGCCATGGAGTAGGTTATATAAGGATTACTAATCGCTTCAAGTTCCATTTTTTACAAACAGTGCAATGTTATGCAAAAGAGAAGATCTCGCCCGCATGAAAGCAGCGCGGCCACTCTGCATACAACACGCTACAGGGACGGTACAAGCACCGGTGGAACACTCGCTTCTTGTCATTGGTAAGTACAGTAAACAATAAAATCTGTACCTCTACCACTAGTTTCCCATGCTAACGTAATTACACTCTATAGCGACTACCTACGTTTTATATTTTGTATGACGAACACCGCCTCTAGTGGACGCTTTTGGAATTTAATATTAAATGTTACGTTAGCGTAGGAAACTCATAGTAGGCATACCTACTGAGTATCTATTCCAGACACGCGTAAAATGTAATGGCTTTCTTATCTAGGTCCAGGAAGTGGAATGGATGTGGAGAGCGCAGCACCACCCCCAACTAATCATGAAAAACGAAGAGTACGACCAAAGACTGCGCGGGCACGAAGAAATAGGTAGGTTATCGAAATAATTAATTTAAATCTTTATTTTTTCTAATAGCATAATACTTACGGTCTTTAAAATTACGATTCTAGGGTATCCCCAATACCAGAGCCAGCAATAGGCAGTCCTCTACAGCCATGGGCGACTGCCCCACTCTCGCGACTTTCCCGCCTCATCAGATCTTCCAGCGCCTCGACAGCATCCATAGCCTCCAACTCAACTGATCAGTCTCCAGAAAGATATTGAAGTTTAGGGGGCTTGCCAATATCACGTAGATACCCCTACTACGGTAACGTAATCGATACTCGCTAGCAACCGTGGTGAATATTTTGTATGACGAGCACCGCCTCTATTGGACACTTTTACGTTACCAAAGGTAACTCATGGTAGGAGTACAGATTACCCACGTCCCACTCTAAGGGAGAATATCTCGTAAAGCCCCAGGAAATGAGGTACCTAGTCAAGAAATCACTGATACTGACAGACTTTCCAATTGTAAACTAGCTAGGGTAGGTTGACTATCTGTTTAGATTAAATAGATATATTAAAGATCTCTTCCCTGCGTATCTTATTATCTCGTGACGAAACACGTGTTCCAATTTTTTCTATTTTATTTATTGTTATAATAAGAGTAAGGTAATTTATTAAGCTATGAGCCTATGACCCTATTGAAGTGTACCTACAGAGCTATAACGGATTTTAACAAATGTTACGTAGTACCGGGACCCGAGGAAGATTTACCTACCTACATTATTTATCGATGTTATATTATGTACCTAACTATAAAAAAAAATTAAAGAATGGTGACATCTAAGCCTCGCAAGAGCTAAATAAATCTATTAGGCATATTACTTAAGTACATGTAAAAGTTACAGTGGAAATGAAACAACATATTGTTTTTATAATGTTTATTTTTAGACATCCCTCTATATTCCCACTGTAAAAATCAATGAAAATTAAAACAAAAAGAATGCAAGTCATATAAATCAGTAGGTACATACCATAAAATAAAAATATTTTGTAAAAAATAAGACAAAGGGCTTTTATTTTAGTAGTTAACCTCGATCCCTAATAGGCGAGATATATTTAGGGTTCCGTATCATAAAGGTAAAAATAAATCCTCTCCGTCCGTCCGTATGTCATGGCGGAGTTTCAGCAACTATGTACTAATGCCATTGATTTGAAATAGTTTTAAATTTTGCTACCCAATATTGCAAATGAATTTGCATTTGCATGCTTTTTGAATGAAAAAACTATTTAAAAGGGGCCGAAATGGGGTTTCGGAATTTCAGAGTAGCAGTAGTTCAACATATGAAAAGGCTTTGTTTGTACATTACAAAGCAGTTTTTTTAAGATGCGTAGTTTTCGACTTATGATGAAAAATGACAAAAAAGAAAAAACCATCTTCCGAAGTTAAAATCTGAAATAATTACAGTTCATCAACATTTATGTAAATATTACAGGAAAAAATAGGACGATGTTTCTATCTAACACAGTTTTGATAAACAAAGTTATAACGGCTCACCGAAGTATGTTTTTATATTTTATTTTATCAACAGTCATAAACTTAAATCGGTACGGAATCATCTGTGCGCGAGTAAGACTCGCACTTGGCAATTGTCTTAAGACTACAATTTGAGAGTTATTGATTTAATAACCGAATACCCAGTACTAGCGGAACTATACAGTACATCTATCAAACATAAAAAAGCTCTTTATATTGTAAAATTGTTAGAGCTGTTGATTGAACCAATCAGTATTGAAAAGATTTACATGTAGAGACTACAGAATTTCATTCCAATTATATTTGTCAATAATGATTATAAACACTTCGCAACCTAATATAAAATGTAGTAAACACAACATATGTCATACCTAAATTATAAATGTATCATATGCGTTAAATAACTAATATTCTTCACTTCCTATTCTATATTTTCAATTCAAGATAAATACCACCTTTCTGATTAAATAGGCCTTTTCTACAACTCTGAAACGACACCAAAACTTAAGTGCCGAACCATAAGAGTGTGCTAAATGCACTTTAACTTAAACTCACGATACGAACGTAATCTTTGATATAATATTTGATATCTTGCATACTAACACTCCGGCTTAAGTGTTGTTTCAAAAACAATAATCATACTTGAGTGCGCCCAAAAATGTATCTTTTTAACTTATACAACTTACCATTCAATAGTTGTAATACCACCTGTATCCGACGTCACCCTTGGTCGCGTCCTTGGTCTCGTTTCTCCAATATTAACTTAATATCATTTGTCTGTTTTTGTGTCTGTTTCAATGATATTTTATGATTGGGCAGACTCATCTCCCACCTTTAACAGATCGACAAATACTTCAACTGACAATAATCACACGATGATAATAATGCCAAGATAATTTGTAATAAACAGATCAAAAAAATCAATACATAGTCACGTATAAAAATGTACACAATAAATGATAACATGTATAGTATAAACACATGGAAGAAACATGGTAGACAGTTTAAAATGATCGGCAAAGTGATGACTTTTTGTGATCCAGTGTTGTGTGGCTCGGATTGAGCTGTGGCGATCACAGGGGCGCCTTCAGGCAATGGCCGGGTGAATGCTGCGAAAAGCACATCGAAAAGATGCAACCATCGTAACAATATCACAATAACAGAGAAAGTCTATGAAATGTAGTTACAAATTAAGACATTAGAAATGGGATGATCGTGTGATTTTTGATATTGGGAACATTGTGTCAAGATATTTGAAGTTTGATTTCCACTGTGTGGGCATGGAGTTTATTTAATTCTACACAAGGAGTGTGAGTGGACTTCACACAATTTTATTAGTTACAGCTGCTATAGGCTGGTGACTTAGGATCTCGAGAAAAAAGTCATCAAATATCATTTATACTTAATAATTTTATATTCGAGGAAACCTAATATACGAAGACACTAATTTGTACTTGTGTTCAGTTCCACAAAACAAATTTTTACAAATATATTCGAAATATTTTTTCCTGATGCCCTCGCAAACATTTTAGAACATTCTATAGATAATTTTATCCCATTCCCAATTGCACACATACGTCTTGTTGTACAATTGTTATAGGAAGTACAGAAAAGAACATTTTAGTTTTCTTGAATCAAACATCAAATATCTTTCAGCTGGGTTAACTTATTTTGGGATTTATAACTAAAAATCCTTAATGGTAAACAGATCAAAATCAGAAACAGTTTGTAGGTCAGATGTCACACAAATACTCAGAACGTGACAAGATCCAACATTGAACGAATAGTATTGCAATATATGACACAGTTATAGTTGTTTATACCATTTTAGGGGCACTTACCTCTTGGGGACTGTGGAAAAAACAATGATTACAAATAAAATGAACACACAAGTGAATCAACATACACTTTATATCTTATCAATTAATACATGTATCGGGACTCGTCCCGTAAAGCGAATTCTGGGCGATTCCAACTGTATTTATATTATAATTGAACAATTTCAAAGGGAATGTAGCGATCTACACCACCTTTCATTGTTTAAAACTAACACCTAATTTTCTTTAAAGATTAAAAGTTAGCAATGATTTGCTTTAAATTCATAAAATACACATAAGAAATTTTATGTAGACGCTGGCGATTTGCTCACAACTTTAAAGAGCTGAAAGAGATGAGGCGCAATGTGTTTTTATTTTTAGTTATAAATTATACCTATCTTACATTATAACCTATATATAATTCACTAAAAGAATCCGCTGTATTCCTTTAGTCTTACGCTATGATTTAAAAATATCGTTTAATAAGCGTAAAACTAAAACTCCGAATTCAATGTAACGAGATTACACAAATCAAAATATAGGAAGGTGGTATGCTAATCACTCAATACAGTGCAATTTACCTCGGATTCCTCGCAGCGGCGAAGTATCTCTGTCTCTTTCGCTCTACGCTTTCATTTTTCTCATTGTGTGTCTCTTTAACTCCGTCGGATTTTTCCGTTACATCATTAAAGGCAGTGTGGCATTCTATATCGTTTTTTATGACCTGGACAGATTGTTTATGTAAATAAACATTGGCACAGATAATGTATCAAGTATTATAAAATCAACCCTAAGTACATTACAATTACCGGACACATTACTTATAGTATAGTACACAGTCAAATGGAAAATAAACTTGGAGTATAGACCACACAGCCGTAAAGCAAATGGGAAAATGTTCACGCGTTACTAAGAAATAATCTCATAATACTAAAATTTGACAATTTCTGTTATGCTGGTAAACCCCACAAGAAATAAATGCATGATATGTCGACGTTGTTGCGGTACTGTGGACTTAGTTACTGTTAAGATTTACGAGTTTTATTATTAAACGTGTGTTTTAAGTGCTGGGATGCATAATTAATTTTGCGTTAGTAATTTATTATATTTAAGTCAATTCTAAATCCACGGTATTGTTATTTATTGTGGGTGTATGTTGATGATTTCTGGAGACGCTCGTACTGTAAACAGCCATTCATAGAAACGTGTTTTGTCTTAATGTTACAATTTACAACGGTTGTGTCGTACGCAGACTCCGGTTAGGCCCATCCGTCGGCGCTCTGCAATCAGACAAACAAACAAACATGGCAACAATGGTACAATATGGTAGCGTTTTTTTGGTATTTTTTGGCTTTCTCGAGAGCAGGCAACCCCGTCACTGGCGAGCCTACATATCTGCAACACTACACAAACTAAACAATTTCCAAAAATAATTCTTAAGAGCGTTCAATAAACTACGTATCACAAACACGGTATAGCTTCATATATGGATAATTTTAACAGTTTAATTTCAAGGTATAAAAATCATGCAATAACTGAAAGAGAATTTATCATAATTAACACATGCATTTTGATATATGTATGGAGGGTATGTATAAATGATAAATGCCTGTAAAAATAAAGATTAATTCATTTTACAGTGTATAAAACCATTTACCCGAAATAATGTGAATAAAAATAATATACATAACGGTATGCATGCATTGTTACGTAATCTAGCTAGACAAATAAAATATCATTCTATGGTACAGTTAACAGGACGTATTTTGGCAATAATTTGCCAAACATGTTACCAATTTATTAAAAAATAACACGTCAAGTAGTACAACATTCGATGAAATGCTGATTATATCAGTTTGATCAAACATTTGTCCAATGTTTTGACGATTTTGTTTAGTACCTTGTATATAAATTCAAAGCATTGTAAATACATAATATTTTATAAGAACACATAACAAGCAATACTGTGTGGTCAACATTTCACATTAAACACAAAAATAACTACAGACACGTTATAATAAAAATATATAATTAAATGGTCACAGAAAAACAGGTCAACGATTATTATAACTAAGTAGTGTGTGCAATTTTAGTACATTTGGGAGGACATACCTACAAAAATATTGAGATACCATTTGAAAATTTCAACCTATAGTTTTTACATCTGCATATACATATATCCGACTGTCCTTTCTCGTGTGTACACTTTGGTGTACTTTCAAGGGACTATTGTGTGCCTACTGTTAATACTATACATTTTTCAGTTTGCGGTATATCAAAGTATTAAAAACTTAAAAAGTGACTTGTTAAGGCCAGCTGAAAACACTACTCAAAAACAATCTCAAAGCACTGTATCTACCCTCACATGTTAAAAACATACACCAGAAAAATCTAAAAGCAGTACCCGCCCATATAAGCCACGCTAAGATCTTAGTGGCAAACTATTTGCCTCTCGTTCACTCCATTGTATGTGAACGAGACGGAAACACAGTCACCGCCATTGTTTATACAGTATCATGGGGCTTATACAAGGTTAATTTTCAAAAAGTAGCCAAATTTTCTGTGGTTATTTTACTCATCATTGGTGATGGTGATAAATCTGAAATCTCAAAAAACAAAATAAATTTTTCATACATTTTCATTTTAGTATGAAAAGTTTATTTTTTTCGCTATATCGGAGTTGTTCATGTACTCATAAAACCCCAAAAAATTTGGCTACTCTTTGCAAAGTAACTCTAAACCTTCACCTGAAAAAGCATGTCTAATTTTGTATATCACAAAATGTACTCACATTCACTGCTGATGCGGGTCTCCCGGTGCGTTGGGCACATTCCCCCCCGGGTAGCCGGGGTAGGGGGAGTAGCCGGGGTACACGCCGCCCCCGGGGTACATGGGGTACTGCGGCCCGCCGTACTGCGAGCCCATCATGGGGGTGGACGCGTTGGAGGCGGGAGGGGTCGGGTTCGGCGTGTTGGACTGTTGAGGCGGTTGGGGAGGCGCGCCTGATGATGGTTGCCCTTGCTGTTGGGTTACAATTTAAATAAATATACTGGGAAATTGGAAAATCGACAAGCACCTATCGGTGTGTTCCAACAGCTGCACTTGAGAGCTAGTTCCTTCCAGGCTTTGTGTTATTACCACATTCGGCCACATCACCTACCCTAGGCAGAGCTACGAGAAAAAGCAACGTTAAAAAGTCCTTTAATGGATTTACCCTTTCCGTTACACGTTGTTTAGATAGTGAATGTATTAGAGATGTAATCGTTGTGAGTGTGTAGTATAGTATAGTATATGTACCTTGAGTTTGATCTGTGCTTCAATGGCCTCGGCCTCCTTGAGTTTCCCGATGCTGCGGTAGTACTCGGCCCACTGCGCGCTGTAGTCGGCGCCGGCATTGGCCCCTGAGGCGGGGCCAGGGCCCGCACCCGCGCCGGGGCCCGAGCCCGGCCCTGGCGTGCCAGAACCACCGCTTGAACCACCTGAACAACAACACAACACCATTCATTACAGTATTACCCAACTGAAAAGGCGCGTCGTGAATCTTCGTTCGCACAGAAAAGAAAGTATGGCCCCGAAGATTAACGAAAGAATGCTTAAAATTTACAATCAATCTTAGATCACTACTATAAGATTCATAATACAGTGCAGCTGTTAGTTCCGTCTCACTCGCAAGTCACGCCCCTCTGCACACATGGCTGCAGCTGCCGACCAATAGCGGTTCCCCGCGCTTATAAAATGTACAAAAAGTATCTTCTGCGCAGGTACATCGGTAAGCCATATCAGTTGGGTAATACTTTGGTAGCAAACAAGCATACGGCCAGCCTGATGGTAAGCAGTTACCGTAGCCTATGGACGCTTGCAACACCAGGGGTATCACTCGCGCGTTGCCGACTCCGAAGAAATCTCTTCACACTCCATTGGGAAAACCACGGCGGGGAGCTCATTACACAATCTGAGCGTCCGCGGTAGGAAGCTCCTTTGAAACCGCACAGTTCAAAACAATTCTGGTTTCAATGTGTGAGGATGGACTCCCCGATTATTGGAAAAGGATAGACCATATTCAATTTAGTCTTTACCGGTTTAATTTGCGGATAAATAGATGTAACCAATTTGTATAGTGACTATATTTATGTTGGAAACAAGTAATTGGATTAATTTGAGACAAAAGAATTCAGCTTTTTTTTTATACTACTGTAGCAAACATGTGTATAATTCACGCATTTTTGTGCAAACAATCTCTTCTTCCTTCTTGGAGAATCTCATCTCATTCCAAACTCAATCGTGTTTCTCATTTTGATTTCAATGTATAAGGGAGTCCATTCCCACATGCCGACGACGAGAGGTGCGAAGTTAAAATGTAACCGTAAGCATCAAGTCAAATAAAACACACATAAGACGGCAAAGTCTCTCCTCAGATTATGGGGCTAAACCGCTTGTGAACTTGATAATTTAAATAAAATGACCTGTTAACTTACATAATATAAAAAGTATATGAATGTCAGTTCTTACCGGTGTCCATGCCCTGCTGCTGCTTGGCTTGCTGCTCAATGGCCTCGGCCTCCCTCATGAGGCCTAACGAACGATAGTAATCGATCCACTGTTGCGAGTAATCAGGCTGGCCTGTCGCAGGGTTGATCTGGACTTGTTGCTATTTGGGAAATCGAATGCAATAATTAATATTCATCCTCATTTGTGTACCAGAGGGACCATAGAGTTAGAATATCAATAGAGCGACTGTACTAGAGTACAGGAAAAACGCCTTGAAATGAAGTTCGCGTATACCTATAGTTTGAATGACTAAAATACATATAACAAATGCCAATTTCACGTTTTTTATACTTTTACCAAGAATGACAAGGAATCCATATAGATATTTTGTCTGACTGTAAATCAACTAGTGTACGATATATCTGTGAATGCATCTATATACAAACTGCTTGCGCTTCGCTCTATAATATTTTAACTCTATGAGTGTGACATTATAGGTTGATGATGGTTACCTGTGGTTGTTGCGCGGGGCTAGGCTGGTGCCAGTGCGGGTTGTACCCCCAGGCGGGCGGGCCCCCTCCACCGCCCCCGCCCCCACCACCGCCGCCCCCTCCGTAGAAGTCTCCACCGCCACCTCCATTGCCTCCGCCGTTACCATTACTGCCGCCTTCTTGCATGAAGTTCACCGGCTGCACAATTAATTATTAAGTTCAGTGATCGGTAACTGTCGTGGAAGAAATCATAGTATAGACATGTGTTGAGGAGAAACAGCGACGTAACTGAGTCCGTGTCCGTAAAAGTCCGCGTCCGTAAAAGAGTTATGAATATGAAAGTGGATGGATATACGGGAAGAGGAGAAACACAAAAGATATGGATGGATTGTATGAGTCGATTTGGGTAAGAAAGGAGTCACAGTGAATGCTGGTATGAAGGATAGTAGAGACGAATGGAAGATCCCAAATGATTGAGAACAGGGCAGGCAGATGATGAACGCTCATACTAGGATTACCTATGCTGAGAGGACTTTCCAGTTTTTTTTGCCGGTGACAAAAACGTGTTTTTGCAACTATATGTGTTCAGTAAAGTACTTAATCTAAATATTCAAATAGGTATTTATTAAATTTAACATTTGCATGCATTGGTTTGAGCGTGTATGAGTCTGTGTGTATAATATATTAAAATATGAAACTATATTAATGTTATATTACTTCTTTAATTTGGCAGCATATTAGCACCCTGCTACAAGAACCCCACCCAAATCATTCAGCAAAATTTAATTCTAATGTTTAAATATCTACAGATCTTTACCTACGAGTGACATAAATAAAGACTAACCATTCCAACTTTCTCCATAATGATCCGCTTGCAGTGGTCAACATTATCGGGTTGTCCCTTTATGTAGAAGGTCCTGTTGTTTCTGTCGGCGCCTTGCGCGCGCCGGTCGAGCTCGCAGTGAGCACCCGATTGCGCGTTTATTTGCTTTATCACTTCACCACCTGGGAGAATATGACATAACTTATACTACTGTTTTATTTATATCAAATTAATTGATATTTATTCAAGGTTTCAATATAAGTTACTAGTTTTAAAAAGTGCCTAATTTAATTATTATTCTTATGCCAATGAGGTTTAATGTGGAGGGTCGTAAGCCTTAAGCCATGCTGGGGCCGTTGGGCAAACAAGAATTTGGGGCCCCATTGGAAAGTAAAAAAGTGAATAAAACATTTTTCAGCTAAGATTTTACATTTTTATAATGGTTTAAATTAAAAACTATCAGTCCGATTTTAGAACTGACTGAAAATGTCGTGTAAGCGTTTCGGCCTTTCAGGGCCCCGTGTGCTCTTATGGAAAAGACTTTAATGAGTGGTAACAACTAAACATAATTTTTTTAGCACCTTTAAGTCTAAATTGTTTCAAGTCTCAACTCAAGTTTAAACAAACCAAAAAACCAGCATGTCTAATACAAAGGGATCCTAGAAATCATCAAATTTTTACTAAATTTGAATCATTATCACTTAGTTGCTTGATAATCAGGCATAAGATACTAACCTCTTCCGATAATAAGGCCACATTTGACATTGCTGACAGTGAAGGTGACCCTGATCTCCTGCGTGTCCTGCCACTGCTGGTAGTCGCCGCGGTCTCCGTTTCGCTGGCCCCCCCCACCGCCACCGCCGCCCCCCCCACCGCCGCGACCGCGCCCCGACCTCACTTCCTGTTCACGCCTCTGATGTATTATAATATCACGGTTACAATGTACGGGTACTTGTACAAACAAGCTAAACTGGACCGTACGGTATTGCGATCATAACGTTCATTTTACATGGACACAATCTCACCATGGGATGTGTCCGAAGGTGTAACAAAACCTAGAAGAACTGTTAAGTGCAGCTGTCGGAACACACCAACTTAAGGGTACCACAGTACCATCATGGTATAATTTCCTCACGATATTTAGCTTCACAGAAAGATCAAGCTCATTGTAGGATACGAACTTGTGACCGTCGAGATTCGACTTCATTCGACTGAGCTAAAACGGCTTGCAGCGGCGTCGCTCTTTATTAACAATATAATTTAAACAATTGGTATTATTCAAAAATGTCTTAAATTCACACTTAAATGAATAAAATATTAAAATGGTGATTATAATTATCATAAAAACATTATACTGGATGGGTAATATGTACCAATAGTCTTATATTAGCTTCCTGATACCATATTCCATCCCGTATAAGCATTTTTTACTCACATTTACACTGTTGATCAAGTCTTCAATCATCTGTCTGGCTTGCTCTACTTGATGTGGCTTGCCTTGTAGATAACACCTGTGTGAAATAGCAATGTCAACCTTATTGTGTGGAAGATAAGGGTTGTCTGGGTCCATCCCTCTATTATAGTATCACTGGTGAAACTTTTAAACGTCATATCTTTGGCCGGCTTGAAGAGGATAACACTAGTGCATTGTAATCAGGCCGTCTTTAACCTATTGGAGGCCCTGGGCATATAATGGGGCCCCTTATGATTCCGTCAATAGGTATGATTCCTAGGTAAAAAAAAATGTAGTTAGTCAGTCAGTTAGATTATCAAAAAAAAAATTGGACACGTATTTTTTAACCGACATCAAAAAAAGGAGGAGGTTCTCATTTCGAATGTATTTTTTTTTTTTTGTGTTTTTTACCTCATAACTCCGTCATTTATTAACCGATTCGGATTTTTTTTTTATTTGGAAGGGTACACTTCCCGTTTGGTCCCATTGTCATCAGATCAGGATTTGATTACTTCTTAGTGTACTTTGAAGTTGGTTTAAGTTTTTTGTAAAACAGTCCAATTATTGCTTGACAAAATCATTAAAAAAATTAAAAAGATAAAGCGAGTCAAAGTTCGGCTCGTGACGTCACTTTAGAGTAAAAAGTGTACTCTATCAAGCGGAACTTCAACACATGATACCTTCGTATTTTATAGTTTAATTGACAGAAGAAAAAATATGTGTAATATTTTTAGAAAATTAATAGACTGACTAAATAGTTTTTTTTAGTCATCTAGCCCATTCTAGATTTATCTTACTGTTTTATTTCTTTACAATCACATTCAATGAATACGTAATTACATAGAATTAGGGGGCCCCCATCGATTTCGGGGCCCCCTAATTCTATGTAATGAGATAGAAAACGAGTGCCCAGTGGGAAAGAGGGGCCTGATTGTAATGCAGATGTCGTAAGTGGAAATAGTACATTAAATCCGGATTTCTTAGAAAAAGCTGTGAGAAAAAGTGAAGGAGGCTTTCACCTTTCATTTCTATTATACGGAAGAGTTCAATCACACGAAGAAAATCAATTACTTTAAATAACATAATGAATGTTTGTATTAAGTGAAACTGTATTTGCATAATTTACCGTACTTTGTGGAAAAATTTGTTGTGATGAGTAAGTTTTATATCCTGTCAGTGATATTAGAAGTTAAATCCTCCTTCGCCAACAAACTGTTTTGTGCAGTTTGGCGACCTTGTATTAGTAGTAATAGAATTTATAAAAAAAAGTTGTAATAAATTGAAAAAAAAAAAACTGTCACAAACAGACTCATCATAGACATAGTTTCTTCGAAGGAAAAAGTATTATTTTCAGTTGGCTTCAATCTCTTGTCAAAAGAGCGAGATCCACAAATTAGAACAATGTTATCCATAATTTTAAATGCTAACCCAATGGTGCGAGCAAAACCATATATATTTTTTTACACTATTATGACTAGTATTTAGACGTAAGACAATTAGGACATTGCCACAGCTTGTTGACAATGTGGCAAGCGACATCAAAGCCTGTGATAAAAACGTACAATTGAAATTAGCTTGTTTTTCTTTTATACCACTAAGGTGGCAAACAAGCATTCGGCCCGCCTGATGGTAAGCAGTTACCGTAGCCTATGGATGCTTGTAACACCAGGAGTATCACTCGCGCGTTGCCGACCCTGAAGAAATCACACCCTTTTTGAAGAACTCCATGCTGAATGAATGAATTTTCTTCAATATTTGTAATATTATTATGTACCTCTTATCGCCGGGTCCGTCGTCCCTCTCCTGGTGGAACTGCACCCTGCAGCCAGTCTCAGCCTGGATCTTCTTGATCATGTCGCCACCGCGGCCGATCACCACTCCCACCGCTACTTTCGGTACTAATACCTAGACATCATTAAACTATTAATTTAAGTTTTATAAAGGTCTCCATTCACTATACCGGCTTATATATGTCACCGTATTTTTGTTCATATGTTTTACTTGCGACCTGCCCCGGCTTCGCAAGGGTAGCAGAGTAGTTTTAACAGCGCAGCATGTTTTTTCCGACATCTTCAACAATCGTCGTCATATTTCAGTCATTATCAGTGGTAGAGACGGAAGGTCCCGGGTTCGAATCCTACAATGAGCTTGAGCTTTCGGTGAAGGAAAACATCGTGAGGAAACCATAGCACGGTGTTAGGGTATTTTGTAGTACCCATCTGGCTGGCTACCACCCTCAAGCTGTACTTGAGAGCCAGTTCCTTTCAGGCTTCGTATGCTTACCACCTTCGGCCACATCATCACTTACCATGGTGAGTTTGTGGTCAAACACAGGCGTGCAGACAGACAGACGCGACATTTTACTCTAGCTATTGCGATAAACTCGAAAACTACTGAACGGATTTTCATACAGCTTTCACCAATGGACGGAGGACCATATTCATAATTCCATACCTCAGTGGAGTTAGTGGCAAGTCCATTGCCTTGGTCCTGGGGCGAGTACACGTCATCATACTGCGGTTGCCGTTGTCCGCCGCCTTGTTGCATATCCTTGTCTGCTAATAGCTCGTATACAAGCTGTTTCGCGTGCTCCACCTTCGATGGGTCTCCAGATATGCGTAGAGGTTTCTCCTGCACAAGTAATTTTTATTATTGCTTATCAAGATTGGTTATTTTTTAGCTTTAGTTACTGTAGTCATACATAAGATTTAAAATTGCGTGAAATTTGAATCTTTTGAGTTTTGTCTGGCACATGCTATGGATGTCATATAGATAGATTGTGAACTTAATTAGTACACAAATTGTTAATTTTTTGTACAAGCCATTTGTGTAAAGTTGGTAGACATTGGTGCCGATTCTGTTGTAAATCGCACTAAACTAATTTTAGTCACATCTCATCTCTTTCTTACGAACATTATTGAAAAGGGATAGAACATATTTTAAGTTGTCAAATTAATCTTTGCCGTCTTATTTTGCGTGTATTTAGGCATGACCGCGATAGATGGCGACTAAATTTATATTGAAAACAAGCATTGGACTAATTTGACAGGACTAAATTTCTAACATCCTTTTCTTATGTTCTTTGTTAGAAAGAGACATAGTGACATTAAAATTAGTTTAATTGTGAACAACAGAATCAGGGCCATTGTTTAGAGAGAGAATAAGATATTATTCATTAAATTCAAGCTCCACTTAATACCAAGACATCCAGTATCAATGGCTACATAGATTATTTTTTATGGTATTTTATTTCATACAAGGAATATTCTAAAGCATCACGTGAATAAAAATAAACTTACATATTCAGTGTTGGGTCCATCTTGTATGACCACCATCTTAGCTCCAGACTGTTCCTGAAGCTGTTTGATAGTCTTTCCATTCTTGCCAATGATCAGACCCACTTTGGGACCGGGGAGCATTATTTCCTCCTATTCAAATGAAAAATACAATAACTACTAAAACTAAGTACTAATCAATATAACTGTGTGAAACAATAATAAGCTTTAGTGACCTTTCCTTATGGTACTTATTGCCATACTTAGAAACGTCAATTAGAATTTATGTATCTCTATCTTTGTTTATTTTATAGCTATAGAAAGGGACAATCGATACTTAATTCACGTATCTGAGTGCGGTCGTCAGTTCCATAAAAAATAATGGCCAACATACATGCAACATCAAAATATAATGTAGATAAAATACGTTACTAAAAATTGCTAAAATCTACAATATTAGAGTAGGAAAAAAAAAAAAAAAAACCACTATCACGAAATGATACAATTTTATCGCCCCAAACTAAATGTGGGAAAGAGATTTAATTTAAGATTAGGACCTAGGGTAAATGCCTGTAGTTATGTTTTTTTTTTCTGAGTAGAATAAATCAAAATCAAAATCAAAAAGTCATTTATTCAAGGCACTTATGAACGTTATATTGGTACATACAGTTGAATTTACCACCGGTTCGGAATACACTTAAACTGAGAAGACTCCGGCAAGAAACTCATCAAATACGAACGAATCTCACAAATCATTTCTATTCTATTTGGTCACACTCAACAACCATTTCATTATCTTTAATGGAATATTATTATTAGATGAAACAGCAAAAAAACATTGTTAAACGCTAACTACCTTTATCAGTATCCCCAAGTAATATTGACAGATAAGAAAAACAATTGAACTTCGTGTTCAGACCATATTGTTCTAATCTCTGAACAGTATAATACAAAGTCGCTTATCCAAGTATCTGTGTATTCGCTTAGTACTTCTGAACTATTTGATGAATTTTGATGCTGTTTTCAATATAATTTAAAGACTTTCTTAAGGGTGGTAAAATAAGGTGTCACCTTGGTCAATTTGATTTTTAGTAACTTTGCCTAAGATCTACGGTAATCTTTACTTCTGATAATAGATTAATTATTACCTATATCTTAATTTGTTTATGATTATCATAATCTATATTAAATCAATTCTACCAACAAACACAAAATACGTAACTAGATTTTTAATAATTTGACAAATTAATATTTTTAGCTATGCTATTTATCTACCAAACAATATAATGAATATGATTGAAGAACCCAATGCATCACCCGCTTAATTAAATATTCTATAATATTGAAAATTATGAGTAGCAAATGGATAAATAACAGTTTAAGGAATGAATATGATTGAAGAACCCAATATATCACCCGCTTAATTAAATAATAAATACACTACAATATTCAAAATTATGAGTAGCAAATGAATAAACGAAATGGATGAGTAGCAAGTGGAAGGTCGCCCATGGCTGGCCGACTGTAGTGACCTGTGAATGCCTATGGACCATCGACAATCACCCTAAAGAAGTGTGACGATGTTCATATTGTTTGAAAACAATTTCGCAAATTCCCCACCACCGAAAATGTGATCTAATTGATTAAGTCAAGGACACACTAAACATTTACCCCCTTATTCATAATAAAGTTATCAAACGTTGATTAGCTAAAATTCCGAAGTCTTTATCAGACAGGTGACATTTGGTGATCGAAAGAGCGAGACGGGGCACACTATTACACTGATTTAATTAAAAAGCGATTATGAATAATGGGGCAAGATGCAGTGATTTAAGTATCTGTTGTTTATCAGTGCAAAATCACTCATTGTTGTGAGTTGTATATCCTAGTATTACTACTCTAAACGGGATTTTTCCTCGAGGCTATGGATACTGAATCAATACAGTCGCGTGTTTGCATCGATGCAAATCGATACTAAGCGATTGCACGCGCTTCTAAATCCCTGTAAAGTCGTGGGCGACCTCCTTGTGATGTAGTTTTCGCTGTCTTGTGTATGAGATACTCACTGAAGTACCGAGTCCACCACCACCACCACCGCCTCCTCGAGGCAGTGGCGGCATGCTGCTGCCGCTTCCGATGCTCCCCGGGTTGTCCTGATGTTGCGGAGCGTTCTCCCGGCCTCTGTGGTTCACAATCTGGTTTACTAATTCCCTATAAATAACATAAATGCCTTAAGAACATAAGGAGTGCCTACAAAGTTTTTCACTATCATGCTTTGTTTCTTTTAAGCAAAATATTACCCTACACCTTAAGTTACAGTGCCCTGAATTACTCACCAGATATATTCGCCCAAAGAAAAAAATCTTTACTACCGGTTCTTTAGTTCAGGCACTGTACTTTTATATGGGGATTTCTAGCTATATTAATGCTGTTGTTGTGTAGGGACTATCAATAACAAAGCAAGCATCCTACCTGTCTGTCTAGTTAAATGTTGTCACACTATCCCACCAAAATAATCCGAAGTCTCTTTTGCAATAAACAATTTGTGTAAGAAAAAACATGATGGATACAAACAGTGTATGTCATCCAACACAAGCACTAAAATTCGAGTACGAATCACACCATGTGGAGTATCATCTTACCTGTCC